>CM069447.1:21990928-22410553 GCA_035610835.1 Ophiura sarsii
ACCACATATGCCATTTGGATGTTTCATTTACTCGAAGTCCTTGTATGTTGGAACCACTGAGACTATCTAGTGAGGAGCTACAAACCACAGACATTGTCAAGATTTTGGGAGTTAAGATATCTAAGGATCTTAAATGTGGGGGTGCATGTTTCTGATATCATCAAACGGGCCAGTGGGCGGTTGTTCATGTTAACCACACTCAAAAGGTTTGGATTACCAATTAAAGATCTTAAAACCATATACATTGGTTTTATTTGATCTCCTGCTGAATATACCGTCCCTGCATGGCATTCTGGGCTTTCTCAACAATAGCATGCTGCCCTTGAGCAACCTTGCAGAATTATGTTAGGGATCAAGTATGAATCTTACGTAGATGCTCTTGACCAGTGTCACGTCAGCTCACCCACCTCAGGTCTCGTCGTGAGCAAATCTGCCTCCAGTTCATAGACAAGCTTTTGAAGACTCCTGCATTCCGCAGCTGGGTGCCTAAGACAACAGGGGAGGATAATGACAGGTCTTTGCGTAATTCTAACCTCCTCTCAGTCCCAAAAGCTCGTACTCAGAGATATGCGAGAAGTCCTATCCTGTACATGATCAAGTTGTTGAATGCAGAAGCTTCGAAAGTTTAATGGGTGTATTGTATGTTGCGTGACTCTGTATAATTGTTGGCTGTTGCCTTTATTTGCTTGCTTTTTCTTTGTATATAATTGGTGTCATTTGTATGTATTTAATTGTTTTTATTGTAAAATTGTAAACCATTCAGCCTTTGGCTGCCACGTACATTTGTTTAATAAACCTTGAATATTGAATAAATTAATAGTGTAACTTGTATACTTGTGTCCAACTATACCACAAATGCTATTTATAGTATACCTTGTATAATTGTGACTAACTATACCACAAATGCCATTTACTGTGTACCTCGTGTGTAATTTTCCTAACTATGCCACATATGCCGTTTAATGTACCCTTCAAGTTTGATTTTGCTTCACTATACCACAAGCCATTTACTGCGTACCTCGTGTAACTGTGCTTAACTATATCACACGTATGCCATTAAATGTGCACCTCGTGTAATTTTGCCTAACTACACCACATTATGCCATTTACTGAACACTTTGTGTGTAATGTGTTTTGCTTTTTTTTTATGGCATTTTGCTTAAATATAGCTGGGTGCCGAAAGGTTGTTTTCCCTCTATAGTCCCATGGTGTTTGAGTACCGAGTAATCCTAGTGCATCATGAGCAAATTCTGAATTCTCTTCAGTGTAGTTTTATCTCATCTCTTTTCCCTCCTTCAAACCCCCTTTTTTTGACAGACCCAAGGGGGGGGGGGGGGGGGGGGGGGGGAGTTACACACTCAACACCCCCCCCCCCCCCCGTACCCGTCTGCTTTGTGCTAATTCATACCAGTTTTCAGCTCATTTGATGATGCAATCACCACACGAAACCAGTGCTACTGATAGTAGATCATTTACAGAATGAATAAAATATGGCTATAACATGCTATGATGTTGGAAGGGGGGGGGGGGGGGGGGGGGGGGGGAGGTGAATGGAAGTACATAAAACCTTTCTGTAACTTAACTTCAACTTTGGCATTGGTATAGAGGGTACACAGAGGGCCTAATTAGTACAATTTTTCATATTTTCTGCCTGGTAAAGCACTGTTTGGAGGAGGTTGTTTGGAAAAAGGTGTACTTTAGGTCCCAGATTCTGGACTGTACTAGTATTGGACAATCTGGAAAACCCATAGTCAGTGTTCCAGTATCACTCGATACTAGGACGTATAAAAATGTTCCAGTATCGCCCGAACATAATCATATGCCAGTGTCGTTCGATACTGGGACAAATCACACTGGTAGCCTGTGTCGGATACTGGAACAACGAAATCGTACCAGTATCGAGCGATACTGGTACATAATCATATGCCAGTATCGTTCGATACTGGGACAAATCAAGCTGGTAGCCTGTGTCGGATACTGGAACAACGAAATCGTACCAGTATCGAGCGATACCGGAACTTTTATGTTCCAGTATTGGACGATTGGTGTACCAGTATCTGGGACCTAAAGTACACTTATTCTGGTGGTTTTTCATAGAAATTAAAAAACCAACTGTGCATAATGAATTCTGAAAGCGGGATAACTCATGAGAAGCTTAAAAGTCCTAAGAAAATCACTCCATACATCAAAAATACTCATTTAGATTCTATTTCATCAAATTTATTCTACCTTCAGAGGTAGTCAAAGGTCATATTAAGAGAAAAAGATGGCTGCCATGAACATATTTTCAATTTATATAAATGGAATCAATATACACCTAGCACATAAAGTCCCTGACCAGGTGCTTTGAGGTTGGCTAATTCAAAATATATTACCGGTACCAAAAATCTGAGACATACATTAAATGAGCAAATTTCTTCTCCGCAATTTGATACCTCATTCAACAAAATCGAATGGATTCTTTTAAAGTTATAGCAATTTCAATGACCGCGCATAACAACAGCAAAGTTGCACTAGGTATAGGAAATTGATTTGTGTGTGATTACTGTCATAACTGTGTGCTATCTGTACAAGCCAGATGAATGGGTGTCTGGAGTGATAACCACAATTTGCGGGACAAAGGGTGTGACTAGCTGTGAAGAATAAAGTCTTAGCTGATTAGCTGTGAGTTTTTTCAGTGCGTAATCACACGCAAATCAATGATTTCCTATACCTAGTGCAACTTTGCTGTTGTTATGCGCGGTCATTGAAATCGCCATAACTTTTAAAGTATCTCAGATTTTTGGTACCGATGATCTATTTTGAATTAGCCAACCTTAAAGCACCTGGTCAGGGACTTTATGTGCTAGGTGTACACCTAAAACAAACAAAATCCCAGACCAGGTGCTTTGATGTTGACTAATCCAAAATCAGTGACCGGTATGAAAAATCTGAGATGTACATTTAATGAGCAAATTTCTTCTCCGCAATTTGATACCTCATTCATAAAAATCGAGTGGATAGTTTAGAAGATATGATTGTTTCAATGACCACAACTATCAAACAAATAATTGCACTAAAATTGAGTTTCTATGGGGTATCATTGCTTAGATATGCAGTGAAAATGTATGTGTACAGACTCCCTGTCGATGCCTGTTACCCATTCATCAAGATGCCTGACTGGTTCAGATAGCACATAGTGGACAATACAAATCAATGATATCCCATTGGAAACCAATTCTAGTGCAGTCGTGGTTATTGAAATCATCATAACTTTAAAAGTATCAAACTACGGAGAAGGAAATTTGCTCATTTATCTCAGATTTCTGGCACCTATTATTGATTTTGTATTAGCCCAACATCAAAGCGCCTGGCCCGGGATTTTTTGTATTAGGTGTATTTTATATGGCAGCCATTGCTAAAAGACCACACATTGCGTGAATCTCGTCATCGGTGACATCACAAACAAGGTGAGTCAGAAAGAACAAGCACCTCTTTGCAAAAAAACATCACAAAAACTCAAAAGTGTGGTATTGAAAATCACATATAGTGTGGAAGGACGATTATTTTTAGAAAAGGGGGTACATTTTGTCCCTTTTCAATCCCAAAATGCAACAGAAAAGGATAATCAATTGATTTTTACCTATTTGCAATAAAACCTTATGGATGATGCATCGAATATGATGCAACCGACATCATTTTATTAAAAAAAAATTAAAGACAAGGCAACAAAAAAACTGTTCTACAGGCATGACCAACCTAATCACAAACAAAAACTAATACCGACTTATATTTCGGAACTTTTGGAACATATTTTTTAGTTTGTCAAAATATGGCAAATTGTTTTACAGATTTTGGTATATGAAGGTAAGGCCACATAAAAATAAAATATAGTTTTTACATCCTAACTTTTGGAAAAAAGGATGAGGGCACCTTTTTTATTCTTTTTTAAAAAAACAATGCGATATTGCCATTACCAGCATGCAGGTATTGCGTGATTGGTTGTGTAACCTGAAGAGGACAAGGCCTTTGTAAAATCTTTTTATTTCATGATTCTGGGGGGTGATTAATACAAAACCTGCGTTAAGGGAAGCAAGCGTCAACCCAAAATATATGAAATTTATCAAGCACTGTAACTTTTAAACTAATAATGTAATATACATAAAAGTTTACAATTTTTCAAATGAAATGAGTCAGAGAATCCATTTTTGGTATTAAATTTCCCCCAAAATAGTGATTTCTACATTTTTGCCCAAAAATCACTTTTTTGGCGCCAAAAATGTTCAGACAACCCTAACAAAATCAGTTTTTGATTACAAAATTCAAAATTTCACCAAAATTATCTAAAGTCAATTATCTAGAGAGTACTTCTTTTTTTTTTTTGGGGGGGGGGGGGCTTAACATTTTTTAGGTTTGAAATTATTGACTAACAGGGGCCAAAAATGTGCTTCCTAGATAATTGAGATGATTTTGGTGAAATTCTTAATCAAAAACTGATTTTGATAGGTTGTCTGAAAACTTTTGGCACCAAAAAAGTGACTTTTGGCAAAAATGGAGAAATCACTATTTTGAAGGAAATTTAATACCAAAAATGGATTCTCTGACTCATTTTATTTGAAAAATTGTATACTTTTATGTACATTACATTATTAGTTTAAAAGTTACAGTGCTTGATAAATTTCGTAAAAAAGGGTTGACAGTACCCTTAAAATGCTCATTGGACTCAAAGCAAATCTATTATCAATAATATGTCAAATATTTTAACAAAAAGGTTATGGATGAACTAAAGAAGAAAATTAAATTCCTGAAAAAGAATGCCCAAGGGGGCGAGAAACAACATACTTTTTTACTTGGCCTAAAAGCCTGACCCATCGGCCCATCAAGAAGGTCCGACTGCCTGTAGAACACGCTTGGGGGTTTTCTGTTGCCTAATAAACAAGTTTATAAAAAAACAAAATATCACACTGTATTTGCGGCATGCCCTGAAATGCCTAAATAATTCTTAAAATATACTATATGGTAATTCATATAATATAGCCTATTCAAAAACACTTTACACAGAACAATCTTAAATAATGATATAGTTATCATTGCAATAAATCTCATCATACAATGTTTAGGAGAGGAAAAACACCACCTGTTTTACGGGCCTGACCAACCCACTTTTCTGGGGTATTTTAGAATTGTTTTCTGAAATCATGTAAAACCAGCCGTTTTTTGGCCGAAAATCTGTTGATTTTTTTTCTTCACAATTCTTTTTCACACATTTGGGCGAAAATCTGTGAAAAAATGTCAGATTTTTGCAGATTTTGGTGACATTTTGGGTTTAAAGAAAAATATTAAAAAAAACCCAAAAAACATACAGACCGACCCTACTTGACAGGTCCGTCCGCCAGTGAAATAGGGTGTGTTTTTTTCGTCGCCTAACTGCTATCTGATTATGACACACTACTGGGTATTCAAAAATAATTTACACACTGTTTGATACAAATATAAAAAACTAAAAAAACAACAGTGTTTCTCAATCTTAGTCCTCAAAAAATGTAACTTACTATGTAAGGGGGAGGGGGCAACCATGTATAAAAGTTGTAATCATCCGTGTGAATCCACTCTCACAAACTACCCTTAATGCGGACTTTCAAAGAAGGAAAAAGAAAAATCAGGGTCGGGGGGAAATTATGGTCGGACGCGTTACGCCAATTCAACACACACACAAGTTTTGAAAATATCAAAATGTTACATTACATTTGCGTCATACCCTGTATTGTAATGCCTAAATAATTATTTAAATATTTGACAATGAACATTGTCCATACTTAATAATATACTATAGTAATTCATATATATTCCATTACATATTTTACAGAGCCTATCTTAAATAATGATATAATTATCATTGCAATAAATCTCATACAATGTTTAAAGCTATCCGATCTGACCTAAAATCAGTCATCCATTGCAACGAACTAGACTTTGCTTAGTTAAGGCTATATTTAACCAAATCATTTGTCTCAAAGCTCCCGCGCGCGTTAGTTAATTGATGCGTGTTAGAAAAAGAAAAGAAAAAAATCCCAAAATGTCACCGATTTTTTTCAGATTTTCATTGATCACATCATTTTAAATACAAAAGGTCACTTTTACAAAGATTTCAATATTTTATATTTAAAAAAACACACAAAAACCCCGCATTCCGCATTAGGTTTTGAAAAACTGAAGAGCTTTGAGACAAAAGATGTTTTTAATATAGCCTAACGAGTTCCCACTGTAATATGGAGATGAGGCTCATTTTTGGCCATCAACAAGAAGCTTCATTTTCTTGCTTCACTGAGCATGTCTCATGTTTTAAAAAAATTGCATTTCACGCAGCCTTTTTTCAGGTTTCTTCTGAGACAAACGTGTTTTTTGGCCTTATCAAAAAATGTGCATGTAGCCACTAGCCAGCAATAGTGATAGACAACTGAAAGATTGAGCTTACAGTATTGCAACACTCCAATAATTCATAACTAAAAAGGAATCATAAACAAAATGGTCCTGAGAAAACAACAATTGAAAATAATTTCATGACCAGAATGGAAATCAATAATATTCAAGGATTTACTATTCATCAACATTCTAACAGTATATACATTAAAGAAAATGAATTCATTATTCCATTATAATCATTGCAAATCTACCCTGAAAAAACATCTCCACATATAGCTGGGCTTGAGCAATATGTGATACAGAACTTAATAAGATACTTGAATCTAGGTTTAGAAAACTTCAAAAGACATCTATATGCTCATGTGATACCCATGAGGCACCCATGTGATACACATGAGCACCCATGTGATACACATGAGCACCCATGTGATACATATGAGCACCCATGTGATACACACGAGGCACTCATGTGATACCCATGAGGCACCCATGTGATGCACATGAGGCACCCATGTGATACCCATTCATTAGTCCAGTATAGGCATTGCAAATCTACCCTGAGAAAACATTAACTTCTCCACATAAAGCTGAGCTTGTGCAATATGTGAACTTAATAAGATACTTGAATCTAGGTTTAGAATACTGCATAAGACAGATCTATATGATACCCATGAGGCACCGATGTGATGTTCTTGAGGCACCCATGCGATACATATGATGCACCCATGTGATACACATGAGGCACCCATGTGATACACATGAGGCACCCATGTGATACACATGAGGCACCCATGTGATACACATGAGGCACCCATGTGATATACATGAGGCACCCATGTGATATACATGTGTAAGGCAGCCACAGTTTACATGTGAGAATAGCTGCTTGTATTTGAAGAGCTTCTTTGCAAAAGGACCGACAGACCACCCTGACATGTTACTCATTTTCACTCGTCCATGGAATTAATCAAATAATTGTATGGCTCATTACTGTTTCTATGACTTGGATGAGTAAATCCATGCACGCCAATTGAGGCACCAACAATACAAGCCACATTTCACATAGTGAATAAGCCATCCATTTAATAATGCAAAATGAGTAAAAAGGCAGAAGTGGTTGTGAGCCCTTTTGCAAAACAGATCATCATTTGTTGGCAGATCTTTTCCTTGGCAACACTGCATGAGGCACCATATGATATGACTATGAGGCACACATGTGATACCCATGTAAAACACCCATACATTGTATGATACCCTTGAAGCACCCATGTGTAAGGCAGCTACAGATTACATGTTAGAAGCTGCTTGTATTTGTTGGCAGATCTATTGTTTGTCAACACTGCATAAAGCATCCATGAAAAATATCCAGGAGACACCCTTGTGATACTCATGAGGCACCCATGTGATGTCCATTTAGACGTCTGTGTGTAAGTCGGCCACAGTTTACATCTTAGAACAGCTTCTTGTATTTGTTGGCAGATCTTTTCCTTGGTGGTTGATCAGACGGCTCGTCAAACTTCAGATAACCTGGTAAAAAACAAGTGAAATATACAAAGTGATGCTTTGATTTGTTCGACTCATCAGGAATATCTTAATACTTTCCAGGTGTCAGGCATCTGCAGACGACATTCCAAAACTTCACAAAATGTTTCAAAAAATGTCAAAATTATTTAATTTCATTACCATATTTGGAATCACCATGAAAAATGCATTGCAATAAGTACAAACATGCCTTTGTATTGGTTCAGTAATCCTTGAGATAGAACCTGAAAATTGAGATATCATTTCTGAAAAATCTGTTTTGTATATGGTAAAACCAATAGCCGCGTGAAAAGTGTTAAACGACCATGAATTTAGACAAACAAAAACAAAAAGTGTTTCCTTTGGAAAGTGAACATCCGTTCTTTGAAGTAACATAAATGTGACTATCCAGCAGAAAGGAGCCGTCAAGTTTGCAGATACGGCCCAATGAATATTTCAATAAACAAAATGAAAGGACTTTTTATTACATTTGATGATTTTGCACTACCTATGCAACATGCAATTTAGACATGCATCCACCATTGTAAAGCGGATTTTCAGGACAATTTGCCTGTTCATTATCTCAAAAAAATGTGTCCACTTTTCAATTCCATTTGTGGTGGATGGTAAATGTGTGTCCTTTTATATAAACCCCTCCAGTGGTGGCACCAGCATCAAATCAATGGGGGGAAACGGGGGGGGGGGGAAAGAAAATATCTGGGGGAAAAACAACATTTTAGGGGGGAAATTTGGCTTTTTAATGTAAACAATGCCTGAAATTAGCTTAATTTCTTCTGAATTAGACATTTTATTTTAGACCAATTTGAAATAATTTTGACATTAAAACTCAACATTTTCGATTGTTTGGTGCCCAAAACAGGGTGGGACTTGAGCTGACTGGGGGTATTTCCCCCTTCCCTCCCCCAAATTGTAAAGGTCAATGATCCTGAGTTCACTGGAGCAAATTGAGTGTCCATGTGTCTTTGAAAATGATTGAACCACTTATTCTTTTTATAGGGATTCCACTTCCAGTACCAATTTAAATACACCTGGGTAGAGAGGTGCATTATCTGATGTGAAGTGCCTTACTCAAGAGCACAACATGCTGGCCACAACAGGAGTCAAACCCACAACCTCTGTATACGAGTCCAGTCCACTTATATGGCACATGCATGTGATGACTGAAATACGAATACTGTAAATCACTATAATTTCGTGGATACATTGTACTTTATTTTGAGAATTTAAAAATACTGCTATTTTAACGGGCTTTTAATTTTGCAAATCTGGAATTGATTTCACTGTTACTCTCAATGCAAAATTGTTAGTTTCGCGGGTATTTAATTTTGCGAGACAACATCTCTCTCAAAATTAAATCCCTCACGAAATTAAGTGGTATTGCAGTAAACACTTACCTCTCTGTATACAGGTTTGCGTGTCAGGGAAGCCGACAGACCAATAGTGCTCTGGGGTGCTCGGCGGGCTATAGTGCCCTCTATGTCGAGAGCATGCTTTTATACGCTCCGCCTTCTCTTCGTCTGTAAGCTTCATATCTTTGTAGAACTGAAAATAGAGTTTTACTTTGTTTCATCAGTTTTCCCTTCCAAACACAATGGCAGTTGGATTGCTCCATTTCACGAGGCAAATGGAGAAGTTTACAATTGGTAAAATGCCAGAGAATACAATAATGCCAATCTTGTAAAACAAACTGGGCACTCATAATGCCAGTGTGGTGCGGATGGCCAAATTATTAAATTAATTAATTCCGTTGGATTTGTCTATTCAATCAGTTTCAGATGCTTATTGCATTCCAAGTACTCCAAGTACAAATGTGCTCCATACTGAGAGCATATATATCCATGTCAAGAATATGATTCTCTAAGCAAATCTTCTCTAAGCAAATCTTTGTTGGTAAGGCGCAGAAAAAATAATTCAACAGGCCTGACCGAACCATTTTTTTAAAATTCGGGGTAAAAGATTTTCCTCGAGAATCTAAAAGTGAAATTGACACCTACAACTTTTATACATGTACATAAGTGATGCCCCCCATGTCATCCTGGGGATATTTCGCCCACTGGCTGTGATTTTGAACGTCAATGCTTAGGCCAAAGGAAATTGTTTTTTTGTCTGGTCCATCGATCCCCTGCAAAGGGTTGGGTAGGTAGATCGGATTTTTTGAAAATATAAATCACATTCAAAAGATTCATTCATGTTTTAAAACAGTTTAGAAGAGTAAAGAAACAGTTTCAAAAATATTCTAGTGTATTTCAGGAAAGCAAAATTTGAGAGAAAAAAAAAGGTTTCTCTGGAATTTCCCAAAATTAGGGTAGGTATTCATGCTGTCAGTGTTCAAAATTGGGGTAGATTGGAAATGGACAAATAAACAATTTGTGTTTTGCCTTAGGCCAAGTAAAAAAAAACCTAGTTTCTCGTCCGAACTTTTTAAAAAACCGACACTTTTTTTTTCTTCTTTTTTTTCTTCTTCAAAATTGCTGATCCAAGGATTTGATGCATTTGGATAGACAATTATCACAGAATTTATAATAGCGTCACAGGTAGTATTTACTCCACCTGTGCATAGACTGCAAAAGAGAATATTTTCACGGTTAAGAAAAAGTGCAGATTGTGAAAATGACTCGGATTTTCAAATATTTCTTGAAAAAAACAATGAAAAAATAGAATTTAAAAAAAAAGAAGCTTTCTTGATGCGGCAGCCACAACCGATGCGCGCGAGGACGAGAAACTACTATATTCTTTATTTGGCCTTACCTCTTCACATTGCTTGCAATCGAACGCATTCAGTTTCTGCCTCTCCTCGCGCTTCCTCACCACTTCTATGTACTTGTAACTAGGGACTCCAGGTTTGCTTGGTAACCTGTACACGGGTAGATAGTAGAGGTTTCATCATGTTTGAATAAATGTGACGTGTTCTACTGAAACCAGACACAATTGGGCAAGATATCAAAATTGAGTTAGTAATTGATTATTAAAGTAGAGATCTTCAGCTTTACATAACAATGGTACCTTTTTTTTTTAATCGGACTCCCAAAGCAGAGTTAAATCATTTTCAAGTTCGTCTTTATGGAAACGCCAAACTGATTTTTTAAATATGTACTTACAATGTACTTACATGAATGTACTTTTAAAAAAAAAATTAAAAAATTGCATTTTTTTTATTTTTTTTTTTATTTTTTAATCTGAAACGTTCACAATAATGTTATAAACACTCTGAAGATTAATTAATTACAAGCAACTCAAATTCCCAAAAAATCAACCCCAATTAGGGTTTGGGCTATTTCTCAGTTTGGAGCTCTGCCCAATTCCGTCTGGTTTCGGTAGAACACGTCACATATGTGATGACCAGTCACGTTAAAAAGGACATGTTGTCGGCAAACACAGTTTTGAGATTAAATTAGAGGCTAGGCCAATATATTTGGTGAAATATAAGGAAAATAATAGAATGTATTTCTTGTGATTACAAAGTCTGATTACCTTCAACATGGTATCATTTCAAAGCTTAAATTGTGCTCTATCAAGTCATACCAATAACTCATAAATAATTGACTAGGCCTCCACATATTATCAAAGTTGAAATTTCTCGTCACAATGCCAACTGAATTTTTTAATTTTTAATTTTTAGTAAAAAATGCTATGCGAAATGCGGTATCATTTGAATTTATTTTTAACATGATATGAAGCTGATATGGTACTTCAGAATTCCAGAATTATGCCCAAATTAGATTATTTTCTTTCCACAAAACATCTTTCCAACTCACCTGTCAAATTCTTGAGCAATTTGCCGAGTTTCAATTGACTGGTTTGCCACCAATTTCTCTCCCTTCTCATGTTTGCCACCTGGATCCGTCACCATCCTTTCTTTGTCATCACTGTCACCAGCTGCAGCATCTTCAAAATCCTCGTCTACTTCATCTCCAAACATGTCCACACAGCTATTATCCTCCTCCACCTCTTGCTCCTCATCATCCAACACAGGTACCTGTACTACTACTTTTTCCGTTGGGGGCTTACCAGTTTCTCGAGCTGTCCTTCTCTTTTTCCTAGACAACCTCGAAGTGCTTGCACCTCTGGAATCGATCAAGTCAAAAATGACATCGTCTGTTTCCTGACCCTTCATCGTGGTTGATGCAGATGTTGCATCAGCAGGGGATTTCTGCTGATGTTCGTCCTCAGGATCAATACCCACTCTAGTCCTTGTGATTTGGTTCTGTAAATCATCTCGTCTTTTATGACTTGTTACCATGGAATCATCCCTCTTCCTCCTCGCATCTTTCTTACTCGGTGACCGTATCTTGTGAGGAAAATGTGGAAGCATTGGAACCTTGAAGTCCTCTTGACCCTTGACCTCTTCGGTAGACTTCTCCTTGCCGTTGTTCTTGAAGGAGCCTATTGAAGACAAGATTGACATCTCTATAGCCTTCGCAAAAGACTCATCTCTCTGCGAATCCAGGTTGACTTTCCCCACGCCATTGTACTGCTCTAACAGTGAAGCTTTGTGGCTCTTAGGACTGGTCCGAAACATGGACGGTGTGAGCTTGCTCTGCTTGAGCGTTTTACCAGATTTTAATTTGGGGAGCTCAAACTCTTCGTCTAAATCATGATCTCCCGAAGGATGTGAAGTGACCGTTGATGTTTGCTGCGGTTCATCGGGTGGACTGTTCTCTTTATCTGGAAGACTCACTTCCATATCTGTCCTTTCAAGACTTCTGCCACAAGCCTTTAGATTGCCGCTTGAAAACCCTGTATGTTCCTTTTCATCTACCACACCCTCATGCTCCTCGTCATCAAATTCTGCGGAAAACGTCCGCTTCCGTGGGTTAGCCTTCCATTTTGATTTTGTTTTCGATGGTTCTGTTGTCTGTAGATTCCCATCTGGTTCTGCAATATCTGGCTGATGTCTTGGTGTGGGTGTTCCTAGGGGTGCCTGAAGAAGAAGCAGCGAAGCTTCTGATTGGTAGCTCTCATCTGTATCTAGGATACTTTGCGGTGTTGTATGCCTCCAGTTTGACTCCTGAGCATAGTCACGTACTGGGGTTGTTGTATTGCAATCTAGGTCACGTTTGACCGACGAACCAGTTACATGTAGTCGTCTACCTTCGTTATCTTTGTTATTTTTATCGCGACGGAACATTGGGGAAGGCGGACAGGACAAGGAACAATCCACAGGGTATTGAGATTCAGATTTGGGAAGTGACGTCCTGCCTTTCTTCTGAAGATTTTTGCTCTCAATGATATACACCGTGTCGTCATTTTCATCCTCACCAAAAACAATAGGCAATTTTGTTCTTGAAGACATACTCCTTCCTTCCGTAAGATTTGTATCAACACTAATACACGTTTCATCATTATTATCCACGTCTAACCCATGCTGCAATTCAGACCTATCATATTGCGTATTCGATCTGTTCTTTCGACCACTTTCTTTCTCAGTTTTCTCATTATTAATTGTTTGATATCTTGGGCTCTGTTGGTGAGCAGTCTCATCCTCTTCCAGCTGCGCCCCAAGTCTCTGCCTCAACTGTGTCTGTATCGGAGTGCTGGCATAAGTCGGATGGTCAAAATCAGAATGCTCCAACGAGTCCGGTCTTTCCTCCTGGTCCTCATCTGCAAAGACATCAGGAGCTAACGTTTCAGGAACAGCCATCCGTTGAGCCATTTTGCTGCGACTATTATCCCCTCCGCCATCCAATTCTCCCTTGCTACGACTCGTGGAATATTCCGTTTCTCTGCTACTCCTAATTCCATCTCCACATTCTTTAGACAATTCCATTTCATCGGAGGGATTGCATGTTTCCGGAACAAGAATCCTTGCGACTTTCTCGCGGCGTTCGTGCTGGGGACTTTTGTTGCTTCTTATCTCGTCGGTAAGACGGTGCTCATCAAACACCTTGCTTGCGCGTCTTTTATCTTGTGATTTCTCCACATTGTCTTGAAGTATTATCTCTCTCCTCTGCTTGGACAAGCGATGACTCGACAACATTCTCCCATCGTTCGATCCATTTCTCCTATCTTGCATCTCTTCACCGAGTGCATCGCCTTGTGTTGGTTCAGCAGTCGTCACGTCTGTGTATCTGATTTTCTTCTTGTTTTTTGCTTTGGTCAATTTGTTTGTTCTACTCAGTCGGGTCGGGTATGGTCTGCTTTGGTGCTCGGGAACGTCATCTATTACTGTTATTTCTGTTGGAAACAAATATTTCAGATTATTATTCATATGGGTCTTCCAAACTGTACACCCTAACCTTACTACACCACACGGCAACAACACGGCCGGCCTGTTTTTATAACCCGGCATGCAAGTTTTTTAAGCTACAAAATGGACCCAGGCTATATTACAAGGCGAATATACTGAGCCGAGTAGCATTGGCAGCCGTGGTGTAGTGGAATGGAGATTGGCTTTGGTGCAGGAGGTCCGTGGTCCAAATCACGGGGGGTCGGGGTGACCTTTCGGGTGAATTTTCTCCGTCAGAAAAAAATGAATCTGTTGCAGTGTGGTGTTATAGAGTTAGGACGAAAAGACCATTATTGAATATTATGCACCAAAAGTTCCCAGATGAGACCAATATTTTTAAAATATTGTGCTGCGCAGAAGGTATGTGCGTGAGTAGGTGTACGCAGATGATGTGCACAAGTTCATTTTTCGGTGTTACAATCGAACTAAGATTAACATAAGTTCATGCTAATTGATTAATGTTTCACAACAGTAGGAAACATTTCCGCCATCATATCGCTAGTGTTTCAATTTGAATCACTATTTGTTTTATATTTTTTGATATATTTTTGAAACTCGGTATAGATCATTCTGGGACACCCTGTATATGTAGCTATTTGTTTACTTTTATGACAGGCTAAGGCAAAAAAAAAAATTGTTTGGTTGTACTCCAGAGCTCTCAGAGAGGAGGGGCGGGCAGGCGGATTTTTTTCTTCTTTACTTTTTTCCCCTCTTATACCAGTGAAAGCTCAAAGTTCAGCCAACAAGAAGTTAAAATCACACAAAGAGTCGCACATATATTAAAAATTAAAATATTAATACTTTGAAACCAATAACAACGATGTACAACAACAAAAAATGTTCAATATTTACACTGAAATCCTCTCAGTCTATTAAAACTCACAAGTACACGTGGGTAGAGGTAATATTGTCCTGTTTCAAGAAGATAAAAAATCAAGAATTTTCGAGAAAAAAAGATTGGGTTTTTTTTAATTAAAAAAAATAAATTAAAAAGGGGGAACAAAAATATGGGTTGGGACCAGGGTGCACGGTCAGTCGGTCGAGGACAACCAAACAATTTTATTTTTTAGGCCTAATTGAACTGTTATTCCTCCAGATCCTACTGCTGAATCTGTTCAACAAAGTTTTAGTTTGAAATTACCTTGATCATCCCCTTCTGTATCATGTTTGTCTTCTTCTGGTTCAGTCCTGGAGTAGAAATAACAAAAGGGTATAAAAGAAGATAAGGCGACAAAAAAACTTCTACAAGTGTAAAGGAAAGGATTGATAGTGATTATCAACTATCAACACAGTTCCCTGGATGAAATAACTGCAATGAAAGGATACCTCTGTACCGATGATACCATGAAGATAAATGGCTTTAAACATCCAAAAGAATCCCAAAATATCATAGAGCGTTGACTTCACCAACATAAATACTAGGACACATCAAATATACTTATTACAATATGTTTATTTGTTACTTCTCCATTATTTAATTATAACGGGAATTGAACCGGAGACCGCGAGGCAAGATGATGAATTGATACCTTAATCAAGTCCTAGATGAATCTGATCTAATAAATGGGATGTAACCCATCTGGAAATATTAGACTAAAATGGCAGTGACCAGAATTAACCAATCAGAACATGAATAAGCTCTGGAGGTCACCACATTGTATGATGTAATGATTGAAAGTGAAAGCATGTTAATTGAGCTGGCCTGATTGATGACTGCTTATCCTTTATGGTTAATTACATATAAGGATTTGTTTATCCTTTATGGATAATTACATACACAGGACATAACAACAAGATGAAATAATAATAATAATAATCTGGATTTATAAAGCGCATTTCCTAGATTGATTAAAGCGCTGTTATTTCGCTGTCACTGGTGAATCATCAGAATCAGATCGGTAGGGTACTGCCTTATTCAAGCGCAAACCTATCCGCACTTAGGTGGACGTCTCATGTAGGGTCGGTCGGTCAGGTACGTTTCTTTCTTCAAAATGACATACAATATCAAACAAATCTGTAAAAATTTCCAATAAATTCTAGATTTGTTTTTTACAAAATTGGATTGGTTTTAACAAAATTAAAAAATATCGCCAAAGGCATCATTTATATGCGACTCTAAAAGCACACATACATATTATATTTGTAAACAAGTTGATTCTTAAATAATGAGATTTCCCATGTTTTTTTTACAATTGAGCTTAATTTATTGTAGAGGTTATTCTTAATTGGTGCATTTACGGCAAAGAGGGATGGCATCCAACTGAGCATGCTCAGCTCAATTATCGCTCCGATAAACATTACAATCTCCTACTTTGACGGCAAATGTGAATGAACTGTGAACTTCTAAATTTTCCTTGATAGTGTTGGTTACCAATATTCCAGCAAAATGTAGGCCTTTTTATCCATCGAATGATAAACATTATTTATTATCAGTTCTAATATATACACTCAGATTTTTTTTAATAATTTTTGTTTTAAAGGCTTTTCCTTTTGAGATGAATTCCCAATTTTTCAGCTTTCACCACTTCCAATTTTTGAGGTTTGGCCTGCCGGGTTAGGGTTTAAAAACCACATTTTGATAAGACCTACAAATCTTATGTACACAGGTAATACGTAAAATGGAACCAAGGATCACATTCTTTTGTTTTAAGGGGGGTGTGGACCCTCAGCGTAGCCTCCATAAAATTGCTGTATTATTCATTTAATCCAATAAAAGTATACCTTTTCTTGAAGAAAAGGGTTCAATGAATCCAACCATGAACATGAAATTGACTATTTTGATAAAAACAAGGTTTTTGACCCATTTTAGGTTTCGTCAAGATAACTAAAAATATATTTGGTCAAATTTTTTCGTTCTAGATTTATTATTAGGGAGCTTTCGATTTGCACGACGGATGAATCTAGGACCGTTGAATGACACTTTGAGTCATGTGCCCATGCGTCAACTTTGTCATCCGTCAGTCCTCTAAATGCTACAACACATAAAGGGCCTAACAAACTTTGTGTTTTACCGTCGTAAAAGCGTCCGTCGTGCAAATCGAAAGCTCCTTATAATCTTAATAAAATTCTCTAGCAGGGTTTTTTTTTGAATATCTGATTTATTTTTTGAATTATTGACCAAAAAGTGCCAAATATGTGTGATTTTTGTTACCTCCAAAATCATGAAAAAGTATCATAACACACTTAAATTTTGCGGGTACTTTATTTCCAGAATCACCCAAAGCCATCATTTTTCGCAAGGATTCAATGACTCCATTTCAAAATTTGACTCCAATTTTAAGCTTTTACCATGGTTTATTTCGCGGGATTTAATTTTGCGATTAAATACCTCGCAAAATTACGTGGCATCTACTATTCACCTTTGTATCTCTGGATGGGTTAATCTCTTTTGCAGTCCGTCACGCTCTGCTTCCAGTTTCTTACACCGTTCACGGTAATATTTGGCATAGGTTGCATTACTAGATGTGGATGGAAAAGAAAAGAAAAGATCGGTTCGTAAAAAAGCGCCTTATAATTATATTAAGCTATTTAACAAATTGCTGGTAAAACTGAATTGTGTGACCAGTGAAAGAAAGCTCAGAATTACGAACTTTATTGGTATAATTTTGTGTTGCGACTCTTGAGTCGCGCATTTTGTTATCGCACACTTGCATCGCGTATCGCCACCCGAAATCTCGTATCCCGACCCGAAATCTTGTGTGGCAACCCTAGTAGTGATGAGCGATCACAATATATCAATTGTCTGAGGACGAGATTTTGCAATACAAATGGCAACATTTTGTGGAACATAATGCGAGATTTTGGGTCACCACACAAGATTTTGGGGTCGCGATGAGCTTTAGGGTCACCACACAAGATTTCAGGTTCGCGATACGAAATGTTAGGGTCGCAACTTTGGATTTTGGGTCGTGTATCGTGGCCAAAAATATTGGGTCGCATGTTTTGTATCGCGTAAAAATTTCGCGTAAGAGATTTATACCGCAAAATTTGGGGATGTGATACGCACACTTGAGGGCGCAACACGAAATGATACCAATAAAGCTTCGTACAGCCAAGTATTATTAGATGGGTATAAATTAGTATCATAACTGTATATTGTGGAGAAAGAAATGTTTGTGTTTTAATTTGAATTATGAATTTAATTTAAATTCTGTAGGATGGTGAGAAAAGCCTACCTTTTCTTCTATATTTTTTATAATTAAAAGCCTACCTTTCCTTGGTCTTAGCAATAGCATTCAACACTGATAAGTGTACTTAAATTATAATACAACAACTTTCTGATTAAAATTAAAAATGCAGTGACCAAAGGTGAACATACCTGTGGATTTTTTTGTTCTTCATATTTTGACACATACAAATATATTTTGTGTGCAAAATTGTCTTTAAAGGTATATTATGTGATCTTCTCCAGGAGACGCCCTCAATCCTCGAAAAAAATTGGAAGCAGATTTTCTTCCCAAAATAACAAAATACCTTGATCCTAATAAAAATCAAATGTGCACATTATAGGTCAGTCTGGACTTAAGAACCTATTTTTCTTGACCTAATAAGCAAATACTCACTGATCGGAAATACCAGCTATTCTAGTGCACTTTTTCTCTAGTGTTTCTATTCTGCATTCCAGCTCTGTAATATAAAGACAAACAAACATTATTATTACCTTAGAATGGGGATGGGGATACAGTCTACAGGGTCGGTCAGTCTGGCTCCTTTTTTTTTTACAAAATTAATTTTGTAGGAATTTTGAATCATTGTCTAGTCGACTTCATAGACCTTGTGTAATTTAACTGTCACGCAATTGAACAACACCCTCTGATACTTTGCAAGGCCCTTTTGCTTTTTCCAGGGTAGAGGATGGGGAGCAGGGAATTTTGAATCATTGTTTAGTCGACTTCATAGACCTTGTGTAATTTAACTGTCACGCAATCGAACAACACCCTCTGATACTTTGCAAGGCCCTTTTGCTTTTTCCAGGGTAGAGGATGGGGAGCAGGGAATTTTGAATCATTGTCTAGTCGACAACATAGACCTTGTGTAATTTAACTGTCACGCAATCGAACAACACCCTCTGATACTTTGCAAGGCCCTTTTGCTTTTTCCAGGGTAGAGGATGGGGAGCAGGGAATTTTGAATCATTGTCTAGTCGACTTCATAGACCTTGTGTAATTTAACTGTCACGCAATCAAACAACACCCTCTGATACTTTGCAAGGCCCTTTTGCTTTTTCCAGGATAGAGGATGGGGAGCGGGTAATTTTGAATCATTGTCTAGTCGACAACATAGACCTTGTGTAATTCAATTGTCACGCAATCGAACAACACCCTCTGATACTTCGCCTTGCCAAAAACCGCTCCCATCATTCGAGAACCGCCCAACCTCATAGACCTTGTGTAATTTCACTGTCACACAATCGAGGAGCGACGGTATATAAATATTCATACACTTTGTATTTGTCGTGTCTGCCATTGGTTAATTTTGATCCCCGCAAAACCACACACGAACAATTTGCTCATTACGCATTCTTCCCAGTTTTTGGATGTAGCTCAGTGTAACAGTATATGGTTCTGATACTTCGCCTTGCCTAAAACCGCTCCCATCACCCGAGAACTGCCCAATCTCAGACCTTGTGTAATTCACTGTCACACGATCGAGGACCGATAGTGTATAAATATTCATACACTTCGTTTTTATCGTGTCTGCCATTGGTCAATTTTGATCCCTCGCAAAACCCCACACGAACAATTTGCTCATTACGCATTCATCCCAGTTTTTAGATGTAGCGCAGTGTAACAGTATACGGAGGTCGAAAGGTCAAATCCAAAGTAAGTAGACCCTTTGGCTTTTTCTGGGGTAGAGAATGGGGAGCAGTCTGATGGGGAGCAGTCACAGTCACAATGCATGTATCGGTACATAAAACCATTATCAGGAGCATTTGTTTTTTAAAACATTTTTTCCCCAAAATGTTTGCACAATATTTCAAAAGAAATATGAATAATTTTTTTTTTAAATGGATCGGTCAGGCCCGTAGGAACAGGACAGGGTGGGTTTTTTATGGCCTTTAGGATTTAAAAAAATGTCCATGCCTCCCTCCCCTCTTGAGAAGAATCTAATTAGCCCTCGCTTAGGGCTTAGGCCAAACAAAGAAGATAGTCTGTCTCATAAACATTTTGCAAATAAGCTTTTAATTTTTTTTTTTAGAAAATAGGCTATGAGGTATGCAATTTTTTTTTAGGCTACTCCAAGCTTCAACTTTTTTAAAACTTTTTTCTAAAAATCAAAAAAACAAAAAAAAAACAGTTTTTTTAGGCCTCAGGCTCAGCGCATAGACATACGCGCCGTAACTCATTTCACATACCAATGCGGGCGGGCTTCTGAGACAGACTATCTTCTTTGTTTGGCCTTACTTACTATGTATCTGACTCTTGTGTGCCTCTGATAGCTGAAGCCAGAGTACAGTAAACAGGTCTGGCTGGTTCACATCAATATTGTCTGATTGGTTCCTGGTGTTCCCAGAGTTCTTACTTGATGAAGATGCAGCTGCACTGCTCTTGGTACCTGATGATGAGGCTACATCGTCTCCCATGATCAATGACTATCAATGATTACTATACAACAGGAATTAAAGAGAGACATTTTGAATCAGTTGGAGAGTAAAAGCTATTAAGGGGGACCAAAAAGTGCCAACAAATGTTTTTTACCTCCAAAATCATCACATTTTTGGCACTTTTTTGGACAATAATTCAAAAAAAAATAAAGATTTTCAAAAAAAGAAAAAACCTCTCCCACACCACAAAACCCCTCTCCCACCACATACACCCTACCCACCCCACCCTACCCAATGCATACACGCCACCACAACCACCTCCCCATCACAATCCCCACCCTAAACCCCCTCCCTTCCCAACCGCACCACAAACCCCTCTCCCACCATAAAACACCTCACCCCGACACAAACATCCTACTCACTCCACCCCACGGCCAACCCTTCCCACCCCATGCATCCACACCACCATTCCCCCTTCCCCACCACAAACCCTCTCCCCAGGTCCATACCATTCCCAGTACTCATTTAGGCTAGTGGATCCACCCAGATATAGTGCTGGGAGATATCAAATCAAGCCTCTCAGTCTCAAACCCAAAATCACAAAATGTTCTTCAGCTCTTCAACAACTTAGCCTACTCACAGTCAACTAACAAGTATCAGAATTTGCTTAAAATTCGAACAGGAAATCAAACTTTAACCTTTCCCTAGCAGATTTTTACTCCATTGGAACAATTATTTTGGGTTTCAAACATGAAAAAGAGTGAAATTATTACGCATTTTGTCTTGGTGGCCATAGTTGCCCACTTATCAATGGGACAATTTGGCCACCTGCTAGGACTGGAATACAGCCTACAGGCATGCAGGTATACTGAAAAGAATCCCTTTCTGATTCTCTGAATACGTCCGCAACGGAGGGTTTTCACACCATATCTCATTAACCGAAAATGGTACAGGAAAGTAATTTTCAGGTTTGATACCCCTACTAGTACTACAAGAGATACTTGAAAGCCAGGTCATGAGGTGTTATTTAAAAATCAAGCAACTGGTATGTTTTTGTTTAGATTTTGCAAGCCCTCAACTCAATCAAACTTCAAGTGTCTGAAATGTACGTCCGCAACCATGGAACTGCCCTACTATAGTCTATTGTCAACCGTACGGTAATACTGAATACAGAGGCACACACCTTATTTAACTACAATGACTACATTACATAGTTTGTTTAACTTACAATACAGGAATCCGTTTCTTTTTTATTATTTTTATGAAACCAATCCAAAATCGACCGCCAGATAAGTGTACGACTGGCTGTGAATAGTTACGGGTCAAAAGGTTATCCAAGAGCCTCGACTATGCAAAGTTCCTCACAATGCGTTCAGCTGTGGATAATATACAACCGCAAAGTTCAGACACGAGAGATTGAAATGAGATCCACCTGTCTGTCACTGTGTCAGTCACGCACAGATGGGGGCACACCACTAAATACGTCCCCCATTGAAATACATGCGTTTCGGCCCTTTTTCAAGACCGTATTTTTACCCCACGTAACAATGATGGAAGTTTTTATTTCGCATGAATGTATTAGATATGTGTTGAATTTTATTTTAAACTTGATTTTTCTTGACCCATCTAGATGAAATTTTTCGCTACGGGCACCTAAACAGCGCCCTCACCATTTTAAACCGATATTTTCGCTTCCTCACCGGTTCCGGCAACGATATCCTTCCACAGCCTAGGCTCCCGTGCGTATTCGATTCCGACGATTTTTGACCACATTAGCAATGCTGAGGTTCTATTCTATCTTTTTCATAAAAAATAAGCAAGATTTACTTCTATTTGCATCCCCTGGGACGATGATTAAATTGATATAGGTACTATTTCTCCGAACCCTACACCAAACGCGGAAGGATTTAGTGTAGTGCCCCCAGATCCGATGCACTTGTTTTTTTCTTGCATAACCAAGTGTCAACACACAGCATCAGTGTAAACACACATGTTGATAGGTACATTAGGCTACAGCGCCGGCGAAATTGTCGAGCTCCACTGCAAAATAGAAGTTTAGAACAGGAAGGAAATGTGTTCTTCTTCTTCTTCTCTGAATGAAGAGACCAGATTATAGAAGATAGGCCTACAGTACACTACACTAGATACAACTTTTGACTGACTGACTCATCTGTCCACATACCAGGGCCAGGGGTCACAGGGTCACTTTACAAGAAGAAGAAGAAGATTCAGCTGGGTTTTGTTGTGAGAGGTACACTTTGTTGGTTTTCTATTGATTGATATGTCATGATAATCATAAATGATGATATGAATAAAACTTAAAAGACTTGAGTCTACATGTAAGTTTAAAAAGATAAGCTTTCCCAACACAATTTTAGACTATATAGTACATAAAATAGTATAGTCAGATCATCATCATCATCATGGACTTATCAGACTGATACGTCCATGCATGGTCGTCAGATCAAGGTTTAAGGGGGGACTTAAAGGTAGATGACCCGATCACATTTTCGTAACACAGAATTATTTCAAACATACGGAGATTTTCATATCATATGAAAGCTCGTATTTTTCTCATCATCATACTGAAATTTGACGGCCTAAATTGGTATAATTACGGAGAAATCGATGAAATAACGTCGAATTACCGCGAATGGTGGTAACCACGGATATAGTTTGTGTACTACTCAATGGGTACAGTTCACAGCATCTTGTGCGTCTAAAATAAGAACCATTAGAGCTATGCAACTCAAACTTTGGAACACAACTTTTTTAAGGATGACCTTTCATGTAGAATAGAAAACTTCAAGTTGAAAATCTTCAAGTTCCATCATAGGGTTGCGAGTTCGAGCCCCACTGCGGTCAACGTGTTTGTATTCTTGGGCAAGGTACTTAGTCTCAATTGTCTCGTGGTTCGGAAAGTCACGTAAAGCCGGTGGTCCCGTGTATTCAGACGCTTCACCCTGAACACGTTAAATAGTCACAGACCTTATCGTTAAGAGTAGGGGATCATCCCGGGCCTGATACTTGTGCATTTAAGGTAGTCACAGTCGTTGTACTGATAGGACCCAGCGCCATAATAGGCTGCAACCGTGGTTCTGACTATCCTAGGAATAAATTGTAAAGCGCTTTGAGATGGATGTATGTAAAAAGCGCTATATAAATGCCGTGTATTATTATTATTATTAAATCGGAACATCTACCTTTAAGGAAGTTTTTGATTTGATTTTTTGAATTTTGTGAGTGCTGTAATTATTGAACTATTAATCAAATGCATATAGAAGTATACATTTTTGGAAAGGAAATGGATCAGAGAATCCAAATTTGGCGTCAATTTTGACCAAAAAAGTAGATTTTTTGAGAAAATCACAAAATTCCATTTTTTGACCCAAATTTTTTTGAACAAAGCTAACAAAAATAAATTTGAGTAAAAAATGGCCAAATCTCTTTATAATAGGAGTGGGCTATAGAGCAGGCTTTCTCAACTAGATTTACTGAAGCGCCACATTTTAGTAACGAACTTGTTGCAGCTCCACTTGGTCAAATTTTTTAGAATTTACAATGGCAAAATTCCCCTTGCAAAATATTTTAACATATTTATGTAGGCAACACAATAACTAATATTACTCTTTTGAGGGCACATGCTCGCGAAGCGCGCGAAAAATTGCTGTCTTTATACATCTGACCGTCATAGGCCTATGAAATCTGGCTATATCATGATATGATTTATTTTGTAAAACAAATTTTAAGCACTCTCGCGCCACTTAGGATGCCTTGATGCGCCACAAGTGGCGCGCGCGCCACCATTTGAGAATGCCTGCTATAGAGGGTCATTTTTAGGTCATAGTTTCAGATCATGCTTGCTACATGATTTTTTGATGACTTTATGCATACTGACAACATTTTCAAAAAGAAATTGAAAAAAAATGCGAAATCCAGGGTGCCCCGGCCAAAAAACCACAAAGAGTCGGCCATTTTGGAAAAACAGACTTTTGATCATAACTCAGTCATTGTTGGTCTAATTTATTTGATTTTGGTGGCAATACCCATGTTTTAGGGTACAGTATGTCATTCTATGCTGGTTTCATCTCATATAACCCCTTCGTTTTCTTGTAATAGCTGATTTTGGTCAAATTTTGACTGTGAGGGCGCTTTGCAAAAAAGTAGCTATCGCATCAATACAAATAAATTTGAATACATGAAATATGTTAAGAGTGTGTCAATAAACATTGTCTGAAGATGTGAGCCTGTTACCTCATTTCATTTTACCGTGGCATCCACTTTAAAATCACAAGAACGCATTAAAAGCACTTCCATAGGATAGTACAGGGGTCAACGAACTTTCATTAGTGCGTGTTTCAATGGAGACAATTCAAAGATGTTCAAAATGATGTAACTTCAAAACAACAAATGGTATTTTACTCAGATTTTCAGGAAATGCCTAAAATGTAACTCCTATCATATTTCAACATTAAAATTTTCGATGATTCAATGCGAAAGGTTTTTTTTTAAACAGCGCCCTCACAGGGCTATTTTCACTAAAAATGCCATTTTCAGGAATAACATAAAAAGTGTATAAGATTATTCCATGTCCCAACAAACATGGGTTTTGCCACCAAAATCAAATTGATTGGACCAAAAATGATTGATTTATGATCAAAATACTGTTTTTCCATAATGGCCGACTTTTTGTGGTTTTTTGGCCGGGGCACCCTGGATTTTGCATTTATTTCAACAACAAAATTGAAAATGTTGTCAGTACGTATAAAGTCATCAAAAAATCATGTAGCAAGCATGATCTGAAACTATGACCCTCTATAGCCCACTCCTATTTATAATGATGTTAAAACACTAATGAAGGGACATTTTTTTAATTTTTTAAACCTAATCTAATATTTTTGAAATTTTGACCAAAAAACATGAAAAAATTGATTGATTTTTTTTTTACACTTTTTTTGTCAAAATTTCAAAAAATATTGGATTAGGTTAAAAAATTAAAAAAATCGTCCCTCCATTAGTGTCTTAACATCATCAAGTGATTTGGGCATTTTTAACTCAAAATTATGTTTGTTAGCTTTGTTCAAAAAAATTGGGTAAAAAAAGTGATTTTTTTTGGTGTGATTTTCTCCAAAAATCAACATTTTTGGTCAAAATTGATGCCAAATTTGGATTCTCTGATCCATCTACTTTCCAAAAAGGTATACTTTTATATACATTTGAGTCATGGTTCAATAATTACAGCACTAACAAAATTCAACGAAAAACTTCCTTAAGTCCCCCCCTTAAAGGAGTTATTATATGGAATGGAGATGGCAACGCACTAACATATGTAATACAATCACCTTCAGACCCAGCTTAAACTATGAACTAGTTTCAAACACTTACATATCAAATTCACTTATTGAGTGCAAGGGAGCGTGTTGAGGAATAAAAAAGCTTGTCTGTTTAAGAGTTATACTTGAATGCACGAGTGAGCGTTTTAAATATCTCTGATGAACACAAACTACTATCAGCGGAAGGTATTATATAAACATTGGTTCAATCAAATGATTTGTCCTCTGGCTTAAAGCAAGTAGATTATTTGACACATGAGCTACTTTAGTTATATAATGTGGTACCAACACAAACTTAATAGTTGATATAAAGGAATTAGCATAAGGGCAAAAAAAAAAATGTTATGTTGTCCTCCACAGCTTTCAGAGAGGAGGGGCGGGCGGGCGGATTTTTATTTTTATTTTTTTATTTTATTTTACCAGCGGAAGCTCAAAGTTCAGCCAACAAGAAGTTGAAATCACTCTGAGAGTCGCACATATATGTTATAAACACTTAATTTAATATTCAATGCCATTTAAACTGTTTAAAAAAAATCTGGAAAAAAAATCTGGAAAGAAAAAAAAAATCTGAAGAAGAAAAAAAAAATCTGAAGAAGAAAAAAAAAATAGATTTTTAAAAAAAAAAATTAAAAAAAAAAAATCGGAGCGGCCCTAAATCCGGAGCGGGCGGTCGAGGACAACATAACAACAACAAAATTGGCCTAATCTGCAGTTCTTTTAACTGATCGGTCAGGTGTATCAGTTCGCCATCAGCTTTCATCAGGATAACAGCACATCGTCTGATGATTCAATGTTATACCATCAGTCTTCGAAATCCATACAACCGAGAGTGTCTTCATTACCAAGATCAAATGAAGTCTTGTAATAATAGACTATTTTTGTTAAAAAACTGTCGCCAATAACAAGGACTACGCATTTGTATGTTTGGATAATATACTTGGAAAATACCTATTTTTTACAGTAGGCCTACATGTTGGGGTGACTTGACAAGAAAACTAAGAGAATGTGAGTTATCTATGATTTTGTATGATCATATTCTACTAAATTATTATATTACACCTTTTCTAGATTTCAACCTCTAGATTTATACGAAAAATAAAAATAATAATATCATGGCCGCTACGTAAGACGTAGAACGTAATTAACCCCGAGTCACAACCTTTGCCCTCCCCAGTCAGCTCACCAATAAACCCTATGCATTGGATCTCAACCAATCGAAAATGTTTACTATTAGGCCTAATATTAAAATAACATACATTTAGTTTAAATTCAGTTAATTTAGGCCTTGTTGCATTAATGAATGATAACATTTTCATGGGCGCGAACTCAAAAATGAATATTGCCCCAATTTTTTTTCTTGCCCAACCTCTCGCCCCCCCCCCCCCCCCCCCCCCGTTTCAGTTTGCTGATCGATTCCCCAATTGACGTCTTGAAAATGTGATTTGTTTACCTCCAAAATCATGAAAATCAAATTGTTAGCACTTATCTTGACAAAACCTGAAAATGGGTCAAAAACCGTGTTTTTATATATATTTTCAAAATGGTCAATTTCATGTTCATGGTTGGATTCATTGAATCCTTTTTAAATGAATAATGAAGGAGTTGCCGCAGTATTATGGAGGCTATGCTGAGGGTCCACACCCCCTTTAAAGGGGGGTGTGACTCAAGAAAGTCACGTTTTGAATTTTGTGAGTGCTGACTCAAATAAAAGTAGACAGTTTTGGAAAGGATGGATCAGAGAATCCAAAATTGGCATCAAGTTTGACCAAACATTTTGATTTTTTGAGAAAATCACACAAAAAATCACTTTATGACCCAACATTTTTGAACAAAGCTAACAAAAATCATTTTGAGTAAAAAATGCCCAAATCGCTTTAATTATGATGTAAAGTTTAAAAAAATAGAAAAATCCCTTTTTTGGCACTTTTTGGTCAAAATATCAAAAAATATTGGATTAGGTTAAAAAAAAGGAGAAAATTCGTCCCCAAGTAAGTGTCTTTACATTATAATCAAGCGATTTGGACAATTTTTACTCACAGTTATTTGTGTTAGCTTTGTTAAAAAATGTTGGGTCAAAAATGTTTTTTTGTTTGTGATTTTTTCAACAACAACAACAAAATTGTTGGTTTAAATTGACGCCAAATTTAGATTCTTTTATCCAAATGCCTGAATCGCTTGATTATGATATAGAGTTTAAAAATTTGGAAAAATCACTTTTTTGGCACTTTTTGGTCAAAATTTCAAATCAAATTGGATTAGGTTAAAAAATGAGAAGTTCGTCCCCAAGTTAGTGTCTTATAACATTATAATCAAGCGATTTGGACATTTTGTACTCAAAATAATTTTTGTTAGCTTTGTTAAAAAATGTTGGGTCAAAAAGTTTTTGGTTTTTTGTGTGATTTTTTTCAAATTTGGACATTTTTAGAGCACTCACAAAATTCCAAAAATCAAATCAAAAAACTTCCTTGAGTCCCCCTTTAATGTCCCCGAATGTGTGCCCTCCTTGGATACACCATTTTCAATTTTCTCCCTAAATTGAAGAATTAATGAAAAATCCACTACTATAAAGTTTGTTTTCTGGTGCTATTTATATGCACATCTTATTAATAATAAGGCTTGATTGTGTATCCTGATCTAAATTGTAATCATTGCATTATTTTTAGGCCTACTTTATCATTAAAATAAATTAATTTCATTGCAAGCATGTCGATATAAATTCAATAAAATATACTTTTGCCAACTATATTTATCCGTTTTAAACTCATAACTGTCTCTATATTTCAATCATTGATGCATAGGCATACTTCCGGATCAGGATTTAAAACTATTGATCATGTTCACTGTTGCTAGGCCTACTTAAAATCTGTTTCTGAGATGTTTACTCAGAATTTTTAATCTTATCCGATAATCATCTGCTCAATATTTTTGTAAGAGGTCACTATGGTGACCTCTTCCTACAAAATAATGGGCTGATGCAACAATAGAAAGACAATGGATAATAATGGAAAGGAAAGGTGGCTAGACGTGTTTTATACTAAAAAAGGGAAGGAGTGATGGCAGGGTCAGGACAAGGGGTGTATTCTCTCTCAAGCCTGGTGGGGAAAGGTTTTCAAACTTCCTGCTTCTGTAACCATCAAGTACCAAAGGTGTTATTTAAATAATAATGTATCTCTCCCGAAAATTTCTACACACAATATTTATCAAGAGTTTTTTCTTGCAACAAGGCTTTAATATCGATAAATTTATCTCTAAAATAATACATAAGCAAGGAGTTATCATAGTTAACAACTTCTTGATATACATGTAAGTATGAAATTCAGATGATCATCAAGCAGAGAATATACTTTTTCTGAATCTACAATTATTTTCTCTACATATCATTCCTATTTTCCACAAGGGCAGTGTTAAGATGCTATCTCAAAATAAATGTACGATACTCGAAGCCGTGCCGGTTTTTTCTGGCACAAGTTTTGGTTTAACACTATTTAATCTAGTTTTAACTGCAAAAGGTTGCGAGGCAATTTACCCCGGGGTGCTCAGTGGTCATTACAAGGGCAGGGCCGTCAGAAGGGGGGGGGTGCGTTGGGTGCGGACGCACCCCCCTTGAAAATCTCTTCTTTTTTTTCTTCTTTTTTTTGTAGGTAAAAATTGCGTTTTTCTTAGTTTCAAATTGCAATGATAGTAAAACTACTCAGAAAACATTGACTACATTGCTTTTTGGACTGCGAAATTTTGTGTCCGTGCGAATTTTTTTGACTTCACACCCCCCCCCCCCCCCCCCCCCCCCCCCCACTTACGTGAAATTCACGAGGTGACTGACTTGGAAAAAATTTGGGGCAACCTTTTACGAACAAAAAAACCTAGCTACGCCACTGCTTCCGGTAAAAAAACGTGAAAACGCACCCCCCTTGGGCAAAAGCTTCTGACGGCCCTGAAGGGGGTATCATGCGCGTCCAAGGACTTTCAAAAATTACCCTAAATACGTAATCGTGTTAATGTGAAAAAGCACCCCCTAAACAAGTATGGCACAGTATTTGACATACCGTAAGCAAGTAGTATCAGTATTTCCAATACCCTAAACAAGTACTCAAAATATTTTGATACTCTAAACAAGTACTCACAATATTTTGATACCCTAAGCAAGTAGGAGGCCTAATTATAGTTTAAACCTCTTACTGCGTATGACACATTTCTAACCTTTTTTTCCTTCCCTAATAAGCTAAAAGTATTATGAAACAAATGCCGAGCTGATTTATCAGATCACTTGCGCGGATACAATTTGAGAAATATATCTCGCAAATGTATCATGGCTATTTTAATCGCCCAGCTTGAAAAACTACCCTAATTACGTGATTTCTTGGACACGCATGATACCTCTTGTAATGACCACTGAGCACCCCGGGCAATTTACATGGACTGTAACTGCACGATGTATAATTATATTTTTTAATTTTTTAATTATATATAGTCTATAAGGTCACAGGTCACTAATAGGTATAACAAATAAGGTGGGGCCGTTTCAAAAAATCCTTAAAATCGTGATACGTGTCTCTATTTTAAATAGAAGTTGTCAAAAAAACATAACATTTTTGGTATCATATTAAAGACAATTTATCCAGCTACCGAATAAAAAAGGATTAAAGCCACAACATGTTTAGCAACAGTGAAGTTATCAATCTAAACGTTGAGTGAGTCAAGGGTGGAGCCGGTGGATGTGGCGCCGGTGGATGTGGCGCCCATAGGTTTCTACACAAAATAGCGGAAAACTAGAACTTTTGAAATTGATGCCATTTTAAAAGTATAGGCCTAGATAGGAAAGTTTTCAAACTTCTCATATGTGTTAATAACATGTGCCTGCTACTATGAATAATAATATTGAATTGTTATCTAGACATTCTCTACTAGAATATGATGTTCAATTCAGGGAGTGTTTTAATGTAAAAAATACACCGTTTTATTCATTTTATTGATTAAACAATGGCCAAATCGCAGTCTCTCTATTTCATTTGTGTGACTCTTCGGTCCTTTTCTACCCTGGGTAGTACAACATTTAACTAAAAAAGCCAGAAGCGTTTCTTCACAGAATTGTTTTATAGATTTATATATGAAAAATTTGCTTTTTAGACCTATTTTGGACCACCCTGTATTCAAAATAAAAGGAACTTTAATGATATTCATGTAGTTCATTTTGATAACCATTTTCTTTTAAATTAAATAGTCCACCCCAACTAATTTTTTATAGAATATTATATACGAACCTTCATTTTATGCATTATTTCATCAACATTTTAGACACCCTGTACTTTTCCTGTGTACATTTTGGGCAAGTGATTCTTAGCAAATTTGGTAGCACCTTCTGCGGTTGTTCTGATTTTGGTGACTATCTTCATCTAAACCCTAATTGTACAAACTATCAAAATATTTTGTGAGGAAAATGAAAAAACCTTGAATCATAGCTTTCCAACAATATATAGTTTGTGGGTCATTAAGTATGTAAAACTTAAGTTTTGTCCCGTTTAATCAGAACTGGTGCATTTCTCAACATTATTAGGCTATATTAAAAAAATCTTTTGTCTCAAAGCTCTTCAGTTTTTCAAAACCTAATGCGGAATGCGATTTTGTTTAAGGTGTTTTTTTTTTTAAATTATAAATATAAAATATTGAAATCCTAGTAAAAGTGAACTTTTGTATATAAAATGATGTGATCAATGAAAATCTGAAAAATCTGTCAAATTTTTGGATTTTTTTTTGTATTTGGACAATGAAAATCTGAAAAACCTGGGAAATTTTTGGATTTGTTTTTTCATTATTTTTTCTTCTTCTAACGCGCACCAATTAACTAACGCGCGCGGGAGCTTTGAGACAAATCATTTTTTTAATATAGCCTTAGAAGTAAAACATTTTTTGGACCAGTTTGTGACTTCTGACCATAAAGCAATTTAATCTTCTGGGGAGGTCAATAACTTCTAGCTCAGTTTGAATTTGTTCATAATAACCATTGTCATGTAACAAGAAATCACACAAGTAATACTTTGGTTGTACCAAAATTTAAGTCGAACTCAGGTATGCGAACGTTTCATGTTAGGGCAGCATATGCCTGGAACAACTTGCCATCAACAATCAGAACCGAGCTTGAGAATATGTCAGTGCAACAATTTAAAACAAAGATCCATGGAATTTAAATTTTGTGTTCTAAAGTATATTACAATTCTGCATTTCCTTGCTGAATTTATCTGATGGTTCTGTATATATATATTTATGTAATAATTGTTATATTCCATGTATATATATTGTAAATAATTATGTATTTTTCTCTGTGAAATGAGGGCCTGCTTGGAAAGCAGTGCTTGACACTGAAGCTGTTTACCCTCAATAAAGAAAGATTAAATAATAATATTCATCCATTTATTAAGTTTATTGATTCTTTTGTCATGTTTGTCCAATGTTGGGCATGCATGGATTAACATAGGCCTAATCCCTACTTATCTTTTCTGGCATTTCTGGAGCAATCAATAACTTCTATTCATAAACATGATGCCTTCAAGATGAGATGGATGCTGATTACGCAATCTGCCACAGATTAGTTTTTTACAAGCATCCAGACTTATTTTATAGACTGATTAAGTCTGTGTTTCAAGAGATGGTTAGTTTCCACCTTACACACTTGCCTGAGGAAATACCAAAATCAAGAGATTTTGGTACCAAAGGACTATGGTAACATAGGTTTCTTAAATGTTTATCAATATACACCTAACACATAAAGTCCCTGCTCAGGTGCTTTGAGGTTGACTAATTCAAAATATATAATCGGTACCAAAAATCTGAGATATACATTAAATGAGCAAATTTCTTCTCCGCAGTTTGATACCTCATTTAACAAAATCGAATGGATACTTTTAAAGTTATGTCGATTTCAATGGCAACAAATGCAACAGAAAAGTGGCACTAGGTATAGGAAATCATTGATTTGTGTGTGATTTACCATAGACGGTAAAAATCAATGTTTTACCCGTCTATGGATTTACGCACTGAAAAACTCACAGCTTATCAGCTATGACTTGTATTCTTTACAGCCAGATACACCCTTTGTCCCGCACGTTGCGGTTATCACTAAAGACCCATTCATCTGTCACGTTCAGATAGCACACAGTTATCACACACAAATCAATGATTCCTATACCTAGTGCCACTTTCTCTGTTGCATACGCGGTCATTGAAATCGACATAACTTTAAAAGTATCCATTCGATTTTGTTGAATGAGGTATCAAACTACGGAGAAGAAATTTGCTCATTTAATGTATATCTCAGATTTTTGGTACCTATTATATATTTTGAATTAGTCAACCTCAAAGCACCTGAGCAGGGACTTTATGTGCTAGGTGTAAATATACCTTACCCACTGAAGAAAATGACAGCCCCATTGCACCTCATAAATATACTCTTTGATGAGCAAAGGAGATAAAAATAATGAGTGAAAAAATACCATTTGCATCTCAAAAACATAAATTTAAAGTCTTCATCCGATCATGATGAAGTACCCCCACCCCCAGGGTCCATATATGGTATCTCAATTATACCTGGTACATATAGTCATCAGATGTTATGCTATGCTTAATTGCATTCCTGAATAGTTGAGGCAATCTGCAGGTAGGGGTGCTCTTACGTGCATATACACATCATTGTATAGGCGTAGGCTTACTGTATAGTACTGTATAACAATTTGTTTTTAAATATTTCCTCATTTTTTGTATGCAGGATAACAAAGGATGAAGGGGGACATTTGATGTAATCTGCATCATTATTCCAAGCAGTGAACAAGTTGGATGGTTTATGTATCAATGCTGCCGCGGACAATGAAAATATTTACCCCAAATAATTGTCACCAAAGGGGGATCTAAATTCAGCCAAAAGATTTTGAAACAACTTCAATCAGGGATCAGAATGGGAAAACATATCTGGTGAGGACTATCCTTTGGATCATCCGGCCCGAACGCAAGGATCTGATCCAGTCCAAACATTAGGATCTGATTCAGTGCAAAAGCCAGTATGTGATCCAGACATGTGCTCTCCTCATCACAAGAACAACAAGCAATCGCTAAGCAATCACCTTAGGCATCACTAAAGCATCAATGCCTTGTTCGTACCGATTGCTTATAAGCAATCGGTAAGGCCTCATACGGCCCGAAATATTTAAATGAGCTAAGCAATCGATTGCAACAATGTCATTGGACTCTAAGAATCCTAGTCATGAGAAAAATGATGTTGAAACTTCTTTCATCAGCTCATCACACCCGATGTCGAAGGGAATCACAACTCATGATAGAACTACAGATCGGAAATTAGGTAGCATTAATAATGGCAGTGCTAGACAGGCAATTTCAACACCTGGGTCCACAGATCCGGGTCCTGAATCCTTGAAAGAGTCCGACACAGGATCATTAGGGTATTCCGCTCCTGGTCCCAAATCATTGGTAGAGTCAGACAAAGGATCAACAGGGTCTTCCGCTCCTGATCCAGAATCCTTGGAAGAGTCCGACACCGGATCATCAGGATCTTCCGCTCCTGATCCAGAATCCTTGAAAGAGTCCGACACAGGATCATCAAGGTCTTCCGCTCCTGATCCAGAATCCTTGGAAGAGTCCGACACAGGATCAACAAGGTCTTCGACTCCTGGACTCGAATCCTTGGAAGAGTCAGACAAAGGATCATCAGGGTATTCCTCTCCTGGTCCCGAATCCTTGGAAGAGTCTGAGTCTGGATCGGACTCTGGTAAACCACCGTTGTCGAGACAACAGAAGATCACACTGCTCAGTCTCATGCTATCCTGCGTTCTGGATAATGCGTCTTTTTCCATTTTGCTGCCTTTCTTTCCTATTCAGGTAAGGCAACAACAAAAAAAGGTTTGTCTCAAATGACCCGCACGCATTCCCGAAACCGCCCGCGTTAGCTTCTTTTTTTAGTGGGTTTTTTTTCAATTTTTTTCAATTTTTTTCAATTTTTTTCAATTTTTGTTCACATTTTTTATTCAATTTTTTTTTCTTCACTTTTCTCAAAAAAATCTTGCAAAATCCAACTTTTTGACCAAACAAATGACGATCAGGTCTAAATTTTAAAAATCATAAATAAAAAAAATCCGCAGACCGCATTAGATTTTCAGTCTATAATGTCATTTGAGACAAACCTTCTTTTTTTTTGTGCCTAATATGAATTCATGATTTATAAACATATTTGTGACGTCAAAATGTGACACGTCAAAATGGACATGTTGGCGGCCCGAGCCAAATCTTGAGTTATTGGTATGACTCGAAAGAGCACATTTTAAGCTTTGAAATGATACCATGTGTGAAGGTAATCAGACTTTGTAATCACAAGATATATGTTTTGAAGAAGCATATTTTTTTGTCTATAATATTTTCTTTATATTTCACCAGATATATTGGCCTCTATCTCAAAACTGTGTTTGCTGACAACATGTCTTTTTTGACGTAACTGGTCACAATTGGCATTGGGCAACAAACAAATTAATGCGTCATTTTTGAATTTGCTACCTTTCTTTCCTATTAAGGTTAAGTATGATTTTCATTTTCACATTTTTCTTTAAATATCAACACGGGGAGAGTATGACAGGTAAAGCGTGTGTGCCGTATTGATCAACTGTAACAATGCAGCTGGTCCGACTATCCAACAACCTAGGCATCGACCGGTGAATTAGCACTACCAGTAATCAATAATTTGCCCGTCTGAGTCCGCGTGTAGAAAAGCAAAATGCGAAAATAAAAACTGTACTTGACTTTACTCTCAAAATTAGAGCGGAGAAATTTCTCAACAACTTTATAATTTAATATGTTTATGTATCTAGTTATACCTTCAGAGTTATCAGCACATTTATTACCTGGCCAGTTACTTATTTTGTTGACTGTAAGGCCAAACAAAGAAGATAGTCTGTCTCAGAAACATTTTGCAAATAAGCTAAGTGCTGTGCGATTTTTTTTTGATTTTTTAATTTTTTGTTTTTAGAAAATAGGCTATGAGGTATGCGATTTTTGTTGTTGTTGTTGTTGCTAATCCAAGCTTAAGAACAATTTTTTTAAACTTTTTTTTAAATATCAAAAAAAAAAAGAAAAAAAGAAAAAGAAAAAAAAAGAAGGGTTTTTAGGCCTCAGCGCATAGACCTACGCGCCGTAGCTCATTTCACATACCAATGTGGGCGGGCTTCTGAGACAGACTATCTTCTTTGTTTGGCCTAAGTAATTCTATTTCCCCGTTTTATTGCCTACAGGCAGCAAATAAAGGTGTGTCCACAACAGTGACAGGTTTCATCTTCGGCATCTATGCACTGGTGCAGTTTATTTCTTCACCAATTTTTGGCAAATATGTAAGTACACAGTGGCGTAGCTAGGTTTTTTTTCATATTGGGGGCCGGGAAGGGAGGGGGGGGGGGCGGCAACAAATTTAAGTAAACCAACAAGGACTTTACCAGAAAGTTTACTTTTGAGAATTGCTGCAGACGTTAGAAACTTGAGAGAGGGGGTTTGTGACGTAGTTGTGATTTCCCCCAAAACCGACGAAAGGAAAATCGAGCTCCAATAACCGACAGTGCCAATCTCAACTGACAGTGCCAATCTCGACCGACACGGCTCTGTATTAAGTACAAAGAAAGAAAAAAGTGCACTTGATGTTCTAGTATAATGTTATTAGGCTTGTAACATTCAAATTAAAGCTTTCACTTATAAGGTGACAGGAAAGAAATTTGTTCTGCGGGCAACCGAGCCTCTGAGGTATGGGGTTTTTTTTGTGGGGGTTCAATTTTTGGAAAAACCAACCATGGGAAATGTTTGCGATTTTTTTTTTTGTTGAAATTTTTTGAAATTTTTTGAAATTTTTTACAATGGGGAAATGTTTGCGACATTTTTTTTAAAAGAAAAAATGGCAAACATTTCCCAAAAATGTGGCAAATAACTGTTTGTTGTTAGGCTTGTAACATTCAAATCTATTATTAAGGTGACAAACAATCCACAAAATCTATTCTACAGGCAGTGGCGTAACTAGACTTTTTCATTTGGGGGGGGGGGGGGGGCAAGAAGGGGCAGTGACTTGAAATTGGGGGGGGGGGGGCTCCTAATGGGGGGCTCCATTCCACACCCACACCGATTGATTTCATTTGAGGGGCAAGCGGGGGTGGGGCAAGCAATGGCCTTCGATTAATTCAAGCCCTGGCTCAGACCTGATATTATTCGCAACGGCGCTGATTGGTCAAATTGAGCATCCTTTGGTATGACGGATGGTGACTGGATAAACTACGGAACATCAACAACAAAAATCGCAGCTATTTTCCCAAATGTATGGTGTGGGGTTTTTGGACTTATTTAATGATCCTTGTATCGTTGACTTTGTTGATCCTTTTTTATAGGTGCCAGTAGTTGGTGCCAAGTTCATGTTCCTCTCTGGACTGTTTATAACAGGTGGAAGCAATCTCTTGTTTGGGTAAGATATTACATAGTGGCGTAACTAGGTTATTGATATGGGGGGGGCAAGAAATGAAAGTCAACCTACAACATTGTTCTGAGTGAAGATATGCCCGCGAAATTTGTTCGACTATACACTTATTTTTGGTACAGTTGACGGTACATTTTGGCTCTAAACAAGCTTGTGTACCAAAGAATATTGCATTTTGGGGACACATATCCGCGCGGAGCGCACAAAAAATGTTCATCTGTGTACTTTTGACCGTCGTAATTCCATGATTCCTCTTGTCAAATGAACCGACAGTGCCAATCTCAACCGACACGACGTCAATATTGGGGGGGGGGGGGCGATCGCCCCCCTCAGGTTACGCCACATATATTTCATGTTATTTGATTTGGTTTACCATAAATGAACATGTCACATCAAAAGGAGGCTTTTTCGACAGTATCTATTTAAAGATATTGACAAAGTGAAGCATAAAAAAAAGAAATGAACATTTCCCCCTACACGGTGTCCCAAAAGTGACATGTGACCATAGTCGTGCGTGAGTACACTTGGATTACTTTAGCTTGCTGAGAGAGGAAAACAAATATTTCTTGCCATTTTCGAACTGATTAAACTATAGTTGTAATAACTGATCAAACAATAACCTGGCTGCTCTTCAAAGTTAAAGGTAGATGTTCCCATTGCTGGCCCAATTTTCATCTAGATGTTTTCTATTTTAAAGGGTCATCCTTTAAATATGGTTGTATTCCAAAGTTAGAGTTTCATAACTTCAATTGTTCTTATTTTAGAAGCACTATAAGTGACATGAAATTTGCCTATTAGTAGTCAACAATTAAACTGGCCGAGTGCTTAACCACATTGGACAGTAATTTACTGCATTTTGGCCTATAACATCTAAATGGAAACATATCTTGAGGCAAACATTTTACAGAAATAATGAGAAAAATATGGGGTTTCTTCTGATATAAAAATATGTTGATGGGCAAAAAAAAAGCTAAAGTGATCGGAACATCCAGCTTTAAAGGTATATTATATGATCTTTTCCATGGGACGCCCTCAATCCTCGAAAAAAAATTGGAAGCAGATTGTCTTGCAGATTTACTTTTCTGATCATAAATCATCAACATATTCCAAGTTACAGAGCGATACGATTCCTAATAACCTCAAAATCATGGTTTAAAGAGTGAATTTAGAGTAAAATTTGAAAAAATAAATTGTACCGCTCTGTACAATCTATTTTTCAAACCATGATTTTGAAGTAATTAGGAATCGTATCGATCTGTAACTTAGAAGATCTTTATGATTTATGATCAAAAATGCAAATCTACAAGAAAATCTGCTTTCTTAGTAAAAATCAATGATAGAGGGCGCTACTTGGAAAATATCAAATAATATGCCTTTAAACTGTGTCTATAATCTGCTATAAACGTGACAAGAGTCCGATCAGTCAATATGTATGATGTACATGCTATTGCTATTCTAAATAACATGTGTGATCCAACATTAGTAAATGAGACACAATGCGGCAGTAGCTAATTTGATTAAAGAGCACAAATGAAAGACAAGGTGAAAATATTTCAAATTCATAAAAACGTCTTATTTCTATTACTTTATCCAACTGAAGACTCAAATTCATGAAAATAAAGAGTTAAACTTTTTTGAGGTATTTGTTAACAAAACCAAAACTTTAAATGTCCATAACTTGACAAATTGTATTTGATGTTTTGCGACTAAGTGATTTTGAATAATCGGGTCACTATTGGTCAGCAATGTGTTATAAAATTCAGTTTGGTACTAAAATTTCCCTTAACTTATACATATTAGGCCAATTAAAAAATAAAAAGTTTGTTTCCAGTAGTGTGTGTGCTTTTCATTGAGACGCTTGATTCTTGCGCATTATAAACAAATTAATAGAAAAAACAGGGGCGCCATCTGTTGTCAAAATTGTGTCCAACATGTTTCAAGATGGTGATTGGCGACTAACGGCAAACACGGAAGTGAAAATCCGCGGCGAAAATCACATTTTAGAATTCGGGAAATAAAATGTATTTTTCCTAACTTTCAAGTCAAGAAAAGAAGAAGCATTTCACATTTGACTTTTCAGGCTTGCTACTGGAAATAAACCTGTTCTTTTTTTTGCCATATCATGATATTAGAAATAACTCAATATTCATATGTCCGTCCTTATGTCTCATTTTTACTCGCATGTTTACCTTTCTTTGTTATTCCAGGGTCCTAGGTAAACTACCTGATGGCAAAGAATTCATCATATGGTGTTTTGTCGTCAGGTCATTTGAAGCGCTCGGTGCAGCGGCCGGAATGACGGCGCTCTACACGACAGTAGCTAGGACGTTCCCGGACAGAGTGGCACAGATGATTGTGAGTGCATGTTATGAACAAAAATTGTAGATACAGGCCCAGAAAGATCTATACTGTGTTTGAAAAAATATGAAAAATATGAAAACAACATTGTAGTTCAAGTCTAATACCTGCGATATAATGGGGAACATGTTTCCTATTTACTCAGTTAATTTCATCAAAATATTTTTATCCGATCCGATATGGCATGATTATAGAAAATCTGTGAAAACCTGTTTTTCACTTTCAGCCTATTTCAATTGATAAGCTCACACAAACTTCTGCTTGACTGCTTAAGGGGGCTGTGCACCTTCAGGTATAGCGTCCGTAAAACTGCCGTAACTTCTTCATTATTCTTTTAATCTATATAAAAGTATACATTTTTTTGCAGAAAAGGGTTCAATGAATCCAACCATTTATTATTTTTTGAATTATTGACCAAAAAGTGCCAAAAACTTTTTGGTCGATAATTCAAAAAATAATAAAAAAGTATTCAATTCAATTGTTATTTCTCCATTTCTACATCATAGGGCATAATCGAGACGACCGCTGGTGTTGGGATCATGCTAGGCCCTCCGGTAGGAGGTATTCTGTACCAGGTAAATAATTGTTATCTTCTTTATTTTTGCTCACCTTTTTTTTAACATTATCTGCAAATGAGGCCCAAAAAAAAAAGTTGACTTGCCCTTTCCGACCGACCCAAATTTCCGGAAATCTAGGGTCGCTATTTTTTTTTTTTTTTTTTTCCAAAGTAAAAAAAAAAAAAAATTGAAAGAAGCACATAACAATAAATTAAAGAAAGATGAAAACATGTTTTTGAGTAGTATCTGCTTGTTTAAAAAAAATCAAAAAAAAAAAAATCAAAACAAATAATTTTAAAACATGTTTTTGTGTATCTCCCTGTTTATTTTTTTATTTTAAATCCGACAGTCAGACCCAGACTCTGGCCATGAAAGGGCAAATCAACTTCTTTTTTTTGTTTGGCCTGAGCCTTGCCGACAACACGTCGGTTTCGATGTGATGGTTCACATTATTTGATTTGATATTCCATTATATGTGACCAGTCACTTCAAAAGGCGGCTTTTGTAGACAGTATCCATTTACAAATATTGACCGGAAAGCATGAAGAAAGAAAAAGGAATTTCCCCCTCAAAATACACCCTTTTTGAGTTTGAATCATTTTTTTGGTAAATTGAGGGCACTATTTCCTTATCAAAGTCTTAGACCCCGTACACACTATAAAATAGCTTCATTCAATGAACAATAGTTGATCTTCATTAGTTAATGAAGGGAGCGTACACATAATCGCTTCATAGCTTCATTCAATGAACAATAGTTGATCTTCATTAGTTAATGAAGGGAGCGTACACATTACCAAATCGCTTCATTGAATTAAGATGTATCTTCATTAACCCCCATACACACTATAAAATCGCTTCATTCAATGAGCATTGATCTTCATTAGTTAATGACGGAGCGTACACACTACCAAATCGCTTCATTGAATTAACATGTATCATCATCGAAAGAACCTCTTTAGCATCATTGAATGAAGATTAGTTTTGCTTCATTCAGTAAGAGCGTACACACTACACATTTCATTAGTTGATCTTCATTAACGCTTCATCCAATAAAGGGATTTTTGGTAGTGTGTACGGGGTCATAGAATCCCATGATGCTTTGTTTTAAAGATAGCAGGTGCTATCACAAGATCATTTTCAGTGTGCAATATATCCGGTATCGCATAGCGAAATGCTCCACAATTTTGAAGAATTGCTAATCAATTTCCCAATTGTTTCGCATACAGATGTGATGAAACGCTACGCAATATTTGGAATTGCTACACAAATAAAATAGTATATATTGCACACTGAGATTCATATTATCATTTTACATTATATGTTTTAACTTTAACGGTCGTTTTCTCAAAATGCGATCTGGGCCGTGTGTCATTTTAAAGCTTACAAAAATACACTTTTGCGTGGAAGTAAAATCTCAATTTTCATTTTGAACGACTAAAGCCCCCTTTTGATGTGACTTGTCACATGTAGTAAATGATGCTTAACACTTTCCACACGGCAGTCGTCTGCAGATGACACTTCCACAATTTCACAACAAAATGTTCAAAAATTTCAACATTATTGAATGTCATCACCATATTTGGAATCACCGTGACAAATGCATTAAAATAAGTACAAACATGCCTAGTATTGGTTCTGTAATTCCTGAGATAAACTTTGAAAATTGGGAACGGTTTCTGAAAAACAATCTCTGGTGTTGGCTTCATGCTAGGCCCTCCGGTAAGAGGTACATGTACCAGGTGAATCCCCCTCCTTACCCCCTCCCCTTTCCCCATGTTCTATGGGCACGGCCAACCAACGTTTTTTGGTTCTTTTTATTAATTTTCAAAGCCTTTTTTTTAACAAAATTGTTTTGTATATTATTCAAAAATTAATTGTTTAACCCTAACTCTACTACACCACACGGCAACAGATTCTTTTTCCGACCCCCAAATTCACCAGAAATGTTCCCCGGGATTTGAACCCCGGACCTCCTGCACCAAAGCCCAGCTGCCAATCCACTACACCACGGCTCCACTATACCTCGGCTCAGTATATTCGCCTCGTTATATAGTCTGGGTCCATTTTGGAGCCCAAAAACGTGCATGCGGGGTTATATAAACAGACTGGCCGTGTTGTTGCCGTGTGGTGTAGTAGGGTTTGGGTTATAGTGATGAAAATTACAACATTTTGGAATGATAAAAAAGAGAACAAAAATGCTGATTAACCCTAACCCTACTACACCATACGGCAACAGATTCTTTTTCCGACCCCCAAAATTCACCAGAAATGTCCCCACGCCTCCCCCAGGATTTGAACCCCGGTCCTCCTGCAACAAAGCCCAGCTGCCAATCCACTACACCACGGCTCCACTACACTGTTTGAAAAAATCAGAACTGTTTTTAAACATTCTTGATTATTTCTTTTAAATTTTTGAAATGTTAGTAGGTGTGCTGTTGTGTTGTAGCGATTTGGAAAGTTCATATCTAAATTGTAAAATTAATTCAAATATAATATGCATAATTCATGTGTTCATATTTCTGTATTCCTAGGTTGGAGGATACCAGCTGCCATTCATGTGTCTGGGTGTTGCGGTCATACTCAGCGTCATTCTAAACATATTTTTACTCCCATCTCAAGGTAAGAAAAACACATACATGTACTGTAAAAGTGGAAATTTTCGCGCATGTAATTTTTCGCATTTTGAACAATTTTACTTGTGTTTATGTTCACGATTTTGAGCTTCCTTACATAGACCTACATACAAAAATGAATATAATTGTGTGTTTTTATTTACGCTGTAGCTGCTTGGTGCGCAAAAATTAATGTAGCGCGCAAACTTCCACATTTTACAGTAACCCTAAACTTGGCTTCGTGGGTCTGGGAATAAAACTATCAGGGGTGAAAATAGGGTACTTTGTTGTGTGTGGGGGGGGGGGGGGGGGGGCTGGCTCTGCCTGCACCAGGAATTGAACCCGAGTCGCTTGTGTGGCAGTCCCGCCCCTATCAAATAGAGCCAAGCAGTCAACTTGGAAAATTGTGAGATTTTCCTTCGCAATGATAGCCAGGAGATGGACTGGGGAAGAAAAATGTTTTTAGCATTCAGTGCTGTTAGGGTTATAACACTTTCCATGCGGCTATTATTTTTACCATACACAAAACAGATTTTTCAGAAACCGTTCACAATTTTCAACCAATACTAGGCATGTTTGTACTTATTTCAATGCATTTCTCATGGTGATTCCAAATATGGTAATAAAATTAAATAATTTTGACCTTTTTTGAAACATTTTGTGAAATTTGGAATGTCGTCTGCAGCTGCCTGCCGCGTGGAAAGTGTTGACCTCAGAGATGTTAACCTCAGACACAACTCTGAGACCATACGGTATATTTCAAGTGAAGGGGTTTAAAATATTCTCATTTCAAGAAACATAAAAAGGGTACCTATTTGGAATCCTTGGAGTTCTTTTTTTTGTTTTTGTTGTGTGCATCAGCTCCAATATAAACGAGATTGTTGTACGCCCTGGATCCTATAACGCTGAATAAGATGCATGTTAATTGTATAGCTAATAGGGTTAAATGCAAACAAATTTGCTGTCATACTTGAAACTTGATAGTTGACTTCCATAAAAGCATTATCTGCTGTCCCGGAAGCTGACAATAAGGCCCCAAAAAAAGATATGTTGTGTTGCCCTCAAGTGCCAAAAAAGATTGGGGGGGGGGGGGGCCTGAAAAATATATGGTTTATGTCAAGACAAAATTGGTATAGGCCCATATGTCAATTTAACTAATGTTTCTAGTGTGACAATAGTCTAAAAAACATTTATGTTGGCTTACTTATTCATTTCATGTAAGAAATAGTAACATTTAGACACTTTTAATGTTTCTAGTGTGACAATAGTCTAAAAAACATTTATGTTGGCTTACTTATTCATTTCATGCAAGAAATAGTCACATTTAGACACTTTTAATCAAATTTAAATCTAAAAAAAACCACAACACCTTGGTTTCACGCAGTGGCGTACCCAGCTTTTGGAAACAGGGGGCCACGACATAGTTGTACCGACATGTACCGACAACAAAATGTTTACAGACTCAAAAAAATCGTAAAGTTGCCCAATTTTTTCCCGCCAGCAGCTGAAATCTTGATAAGTGTGGTGGGGGGGGGGGGGGGGGGGGGGGGGGGTGACGTTATCATTAGAACTGGCAGAAAAAATTGCATGGTCAAAATCAGAAATGTACCGACGGGAGCTCGTGTGTACCGACGTGGTTATTTCAGGGGGACCGACAGGGTTATTTCAGGGGGACCAACGGGCCCCCCTCTGGGTACGCCACTGGTTTCACGTGGATATTGATGGATGTTTCTCTGGAGGGATGCACGGGTGGAGTTTGCCTTAGATGTGACCTTCTGAATGTGGTGGTTCCAATTGAGACTGCGATGAATATTAACGCCCAAGTATTTGGCAGTGTCTGCCTCTTCGAGAATATGGCCATGGAGGTTGTAAGGTTCTTTGATGATGTTTCTCTTGTTGGTGACATGGAGAATTTGACATTTTTTGGGATGAAATTCCATCTAACAGTCTGCCTCCCACTGCTGAAGCTGGTCAAGGTCATTCTGAAGTTTGTTGGCATCTTCAGTGGACTTAATCTTTCTATATTGGTTTGTAGTTGTTGGTATTTAAGTGGGTGTTGTCCTCTTCCTTGTCTAGGATTAGCTTTAACAATTTGAGGTAATATGATGTCCACTAAACATAGTTCCACCATTGCCTAATCACTTTTATACAGGCAATTTAGCTATTGGCCGGTCATAAATTCTCCAATTCCCAGATGAGGCAGACCAGTGATCATGCCTTAGGCACTGTGTTGATGTAAATCCCACACATGACCTTGTTAGTCAACAATGGCAGCAGACTAAACAGCCTGGAAACAGACACTTTATGGCCTCGGGGTCTTTGGTCTGTAAGGCCAAACTAATTAAATAGTTCATCTCAAAGCTCCCGCGCGCATTAGTAAAATCGCCCACGTTATTGGATTGATTTTTTTTTTTTTTTTTTCCGTGGGTTTTTTTTCTTCAGTTTTTTTCTTTCTTTCTTTTTTTTGTTAATAAATAAAAACAAACACAAAGTTAGATTTTCCTTTGTAGATGTGACTTTTATTTGTCTGCCATTTCATATCTTCATTTGTCTGATCGTTAAAGATGATCTTGGTGTCAGAAAGCCTGGTCTCGAGTACACTAGTATTGCCGCAATAGCATATTTTACTCTTGTCATCCTGCAGTCTGGAGAAATAATAAAATGAAATTTAAAAAAACCAAGAAAAAAAACGCATTCCGCATTAGGTTTTCAACTTTGGGAGAGCTTTGAGACAAACTATTTAATTAGTTTGGCCTAATGCAAAAGTTACGTTCTCATCAGCGGAAGTAGAATCCGGACGTAAGTTTATCGGAATTAAGTGCTGGAGTAGTGAATGATGTAGGACGATGCTACGTCCGCCTTACATCTACTGATTTACTCTCTTGCCATTTGGGCAAGAGTAGCGGGGTGGCGTAAGATCCTTCCGGATGTTTTGGAGAGTGTTTTGGATGTCTTATTTCAACAATAAGTTGTGGAGAGCTTTTCGGGGATTGCTGGTTGAGTTTAAGTTTTTGGAGAGTGTTTTGGATAGTAACCAGGTTTCTGGAGAACCATCGGGTAACTCTCCAAAACAGCCAACTGCCCCCCAAAATGCTCTCCGCTAGTGGAGATGGTTGGATTACTTTAAGAATACTCTCCACAAGGTACCGGGTAACCGGACCCGGTGACTTATTTTTTTGCCATGGGTAACTATAACGTTCGATGACCGTGTGAATGTAATTTACGTCTAATGAATGTATGGGGTTTGACCTTTCCTGTGTAACCTTTGGGCACTTTCGGGTTATGATTGCATCCTTTATTGAAACGCCCCTAAAACGTTCTTGTCTTGCATCCTCTTCAGCGAGTTTAGCTTCATGCAGTCATCCATCATACGATGAAGATATGGAATTAAATCCGCGGAAGCGTTGACATCCGCAAAATAATAATGACGAAGCAGCATAGGAATATTAAGGAGAAATTTAAACTCATATTTCATGATGAGTCGCGAGAAATTTGTTCAGCTATTTTTTGACATGACTAGCATTTTGAAATCATGAGAATCTAAAAATTGACAAAAATAACCCCCAAAACATTTTTGGCATTTTTCTCCATTCATAACTCTGCCTAATTCCGCCTAGTTTTGACATGCAGTGTCACATTTGATCATTTTAAGGGGGGACTCAAGGAAGTTTTTGACTTGATTTTTTGAAATTTGTGAGTGCTGCAATTAATGAAGCGCCAAAAAAGTGATTTTTTTTCTTCTTTTTTTTCCCCACTTTTTTGGCCCTTTTTGGTCAAAATTTCAAAAAATATGAAATTTAGTTTAAAAAAAAAAAATCATCCCTAAGTTAGTGTCTTTACATCATAATCTAGCAATTTGGGAATTTTTTACTCAAAATTATTTTTGTTAGCTATGTTGAATTTTTTGGGGTCAAAAAAAGTATTTTTTGTGATTTTCTCAAAAAATCAACATTTTTTGTCAAAATTGACGCAAATTTTGGATTCTCTGACCTATTTCCTTTCCAAAAATGTATACTTTTATATACATTTGACTCATGGTTCAATAACTACAGCACTCATAAAATTCAAAAAGTGACTTCCTTGAGTCCCCCCTTAAAAATAATTTCCCCCTCTTTTTGCTACAGGTATTCAACAAGATGAGACGGGATCTTTGCGAGAGGTCCTCTGTATTTTCCCCATCTGGCCAGTACTAATTTCCTTGTTCGTCAGTAGTACTGCAATCGGGTTTCTGGACCCAACTTTATCAACACATCTCCATGAGGTAGACAAAAATTCAGTTGATATCAGTAGCGTATATCTCCGGGGGGTCAGGGGAAAGAATGCCATCCGCTGTCCCACCCCCTGACGGCTTTTACTGGGAAGGCCAGCTCAAACTACTGGGCTAAAAAGGGCAAAGTGAAATATTGTCCTTGTTTTTATTTTCGCGAATTTGAGCTTCCTGATTTTAGCGCGAAAATAAATGTAGCGCGAAGATTTCCGCTTTTGCAGTATTATACATTGTACTTGTGTTGGTGAGATCTTAAGTGAAGGGAGAATATTTAGCTAGACGCATACGCATGCATATATACACGTTATGACCATGATTGGGCACTCCACAAATGTTCTAAAGTTGATGAATTTCATGTTTTTAGGGTTGACAGCCAGCCCCCTTAATGGAGTAAATATGGTACATATTTGTTCTTCTCTCATTCGTTCCCAGTTCAGTCTGTCACCGACAGTGATAGGCATGTTCTTCTTCATTGGTAGTGGAGTGTACGCTTTCATGTCTCCATTCTGCGGCTATTTGGCTGATTCAAAGGTGAGCATTAGTACTCAAATCAAAGAAGATCGATGCACCCCAGCATTCTTAGCGGTCCTACAGTACCAGCAGGGCTTATCACCAAAACAAACAGTGCCACACATGTGTTAAAGTAATTAACAGCTGGAGGTCGTCTGGACTTCCACCTTCTAATACGTGGTAGAGATAGGCATAACTTGGTCAAATATATGAAAAGAAGTTGAATTCCAACTAAAACATACATACGTGTTATTCCAAAAATAAAGGGTCTTTAAGAAAAACAAGAAAGGACTGAATTGAAGTCGCATCAATTGTACTACTTGCAGAAAGATTTTTCTTAAAGACCCTCGTTTGACCACATTATAAGCCTTTCATTGTACTGTAATGTTAATGGGAACCAGTAGACACTAGTGGCTGAAATCAGTAGGTCATGTGATGAAAATAATGCATGCTGGCCTGGGTGCATCAAGAAATCTTCTTTGTACTCAAATGATGATGCGATCTGTGAAAACCCGCCACATGATGGGATTTATCATGTGATGCGATCTGTGAAAACCCGCCACATGATGGGATTTATCATGTGATGCGATCTGTGAAAACCCGCCACATGATGGGATTTATCATGTGATGCGATCTGTGAAAACCCGCCACATGATGGGATTTATCATGTGATGCGATCTGTGAAAACCTGCCACATGATGGGATTTATCATGTGATGCGATCTGTGAAAACCCGTCACATGATGGGATTTATCATGTGATGCGATCTGTGAAAACCCGCCACATGATGGGATTTATCATGTGATGCGATCTGTGAAAACCCGCCACATGATGGGATTTATCATGTGATGCGATCTGTGAAAACCTGCCACATGATGGGATTTATCATGTGATGCGATCTGTGAAAACCCGCCACATGATGGGATTTATCATGTGATGCGATCTGTGAAAACCTGCCACATGATGGGATTTATCATGTGATGCGATCTGTGAAAACCCGCCACATGGTGGGATTTTTCATACTGGAGATATTTATATCATAAGGAAGCTGAAACTGTGCTGATTACAGCAGAACTGTTTCAAGTATTTTTCTACGATCACTACAAAAAAAGTTATGAGTGAATGATAATTGTGATGTCATAAAAAAGCTACAAAACAAAATATCATGAAAACAGGTCAAAAGAGAGACATACAGGGTGACCCCAAAAAATGTTAACACTCCGGGCACATATGATATCTTAAAAGGACAGGAACACACGGGTCTAATCTTGATGTATTATGAAAGCTGAGTATAAGCTTTCATTTGCATTTTATTGCGTTCCAATTGGTTATTTAGAACGGGAGATATGCTTCAGCAAACATGAGGAAGCAAAATCGGCTTGGTCCAATTTGCATTAATTACAACTATGATTACGAACTTGTAAGAATGCCAAAAACATTATTGTACAGTAATTCAAAAGTAACAATACCATTGCAACATTTAATCATAAGTTAGAATGTATCGATTATTGAATATAATTACGTACAATTGATTTATGGTTAATTTCAGTGCAATACTAGTTTTATTTCAGTGCAGTATTAGTAATGGATGGACCATTTCAACAAAGAACATGAAATGTTTCAATTTCAATTTTAAAGACTGCTTTACTGACAGCTACCCATTGCACATGGAAAAAGAGTATAGAACTTGAACTCATGACAAAATACCTATATAATTTATGTGGAATATATTTATTTATGTCTTTTAAGCTTGAAAAGAATCAAAAGAATGCGTTGAAAAGAACAAAGAAGAGATTAACTGATGTTGCTTCTTGCTTCGTGCATTTTAAAAGCTTTACTTTCATACTGAGAGGATTGGACCAAGCCAATTTTGTTCCTCATGTTTGCTGAAGCATATCTCCCGTTCTAAATAATTAGGTCTGTATGTTATGCGACTGACGACTTGTTAGGGTAAATAAGGTGGATCTTGTGGCTAAAATGTGACGTGATCAAGCAAAATGAGTCACATGTCGGCAGTTTTGAATTTTGATATTTGTCCATCATTTAAAAGCAGGTGAAAAATGCTACAGCAGTATGGTCCAAACCCCACTAAAACTTCTAGTTTTTAAGTTACAAACTGTTTACCAACTGAGAAAACAAAAGTAAAACATAAGAATTTGTCACTTCTTTTTACCTGTAACTCAAAAATCAATATTCCTGACATATGACTAATTACGTTTGATCGTGACACAAATGATTTGTTTACTTTTTTCAGGACATGACTCGTACAATGATGGTTCTTGGATTCTTTATCACAGGCGTGGGCTATCTACTGTTGGGGCCATCCGGATTGCTGAAATTACCAAAGTAAGTTATATTCTCTATAGCGTGTAGACTCAAGAGGAGAACTGTTGTATAATATTGATTTAAGATTTAAGGGGTGGGTAATTATTGAATTATTTTGAAAATCTTGAAATTTCAAAGAAAATATGGGGGGGGGGGGGGGGGGGGAAACCATACCAAACATCAGACCGACCAGTAAAGGTCTTTGTTGCCTTATCTCGTAGATTGTATCTATATATAGTTCCTTCGATTGGTAGTGATCCTGCACTCTGCATTTAAAAACAACCGGGTCAAATCGTGCACACAAGCAAAAAACAGGATCAAAGTTTGACCCTGTTTTCTAGATTTTTCTTAGTCAATTTGGCCCTTTTTGTCTCGCCTGATGTAATCAGGAAGAGACTATGTTATCACTATTTCTGTCCGCCGTCCTCCGTGTGCTAAGAAATACCTTTGTGACGCGATATCTGGAGATCTGTAAGGCCTATCTTGATGGGACTTGGTGGAGGGAAGGGGGGTGGTGCGTTCTTTTGCTGATTGAATTTTCAAGGTCATTGGAGGTCATTCAAGGTCATCGGGGTCAAATATGCTTAAAACTTTTGTGACACGTTGTAACGCGATATCTAGAGATCCGTAAGGCCTATCTTGATGGGACTTGATGTCAGGAAAGGGGGTGGTGTGTTCTTTTGCTGATTAGATTTTCAAGGTCATTGGAGGTCATTCAAGGTCATCGGGGTCAAATATGGGGTCAAATAAGATCCGTAAGGCCTATCTTGATGGGATTTGGTGGGGGGAAGGGGGTGGTGTGTTCTTTTTGCTGATTAAATTGTCAAGGTCACCGGAGGTCATTCAAGGTCATCAGGGTCAAATATGGGGTCAAATAGATCAGTAAGGCCTATATTGATGAGATTTGGTGGAGGGAAGGGGAGTGGTGTGTTCTTTTTGCTGAATAAATTTTCAAGGTCATCAGAGGTCATTCAAGGTCATCGGGGGGTCAAATAAGATCCGTATCCGTAAGGCCTATTTTGATTGGATTTGGGGAAGGGGGTGGTGTATTTGTTTTGCTGATTAAATTTTCAAGGTCATCGGAGGTCATTCAAGGTCATCTGGGTCAAATAAGATCCATAAGGCCTATCTTGATGGGATTTGGTGGACGGGAGAGGGATGGTGTGTTCTTTTTGTTGATTAATTTTTCGAGGTCATCGGAGGTCATCTGGGGTCAAATAAGATCCGTAAGGCCTATCTTGATGTGATTTGGTGGAGGAAAGGAGGTTGGTGTGTTCTTTTTGCTGATTAAATTTTCAAGGTCATCAGAGGTCATCTGGGGTCAAATAAGATCCGTAAGGCCTATCTTGATGGGATTTGGTGGACGGAAGAGGGATGGTGTGTTCTTTTTGCTGATTAATTTTTCGAGGTCATCTGAGGTCATCTGGGGTCAAATAAGATCCGTAAGGCCTATCTTGATGTGATTTGGTGGGGGGAAGGGGGTGGTGTGTTCTTTTTGCTGATTAAATTGTCAAGGTCACCGGAGGTCATTCAAGGTCATCAGGGTCAAATATGGGGTCAAATAGATCAGTAAGGCCTATATTGATGAGATTTGGTGGAGGGAAGGGGAGTGGTGTGTTCTTTTTGCTGAATAAATTTTCAAGGTCATCAGAGGTCATTCAAGGTCATCGGGGGGTCAAATAAGATCCGTATCCGTAAGGCCTATTTTGATTGGATTTGGGGAAGGGGGTGGTGTATTTGTTTTGCTGATTAAATTTTCAAGGTCATCGGAGGTCATTCAAGGTCATCTGGGTCAAATAAGATCCATAAGGCCTATCTTGATGGGATTTGGTGGACGGGAGAGGGATGGTGTGTTCTTGTTGTTGATTAATTTTTCGAGGTCATCGGAGGTCATCTGGGGTCAAATAAGATCCGTAAGGCCTATCTTGATGTGATTTGGTCGAGGGAAGGAGGTTGGTGTGTTCTTTTTGCTGATTAAATTTTCAAGGTCATCAGAGGTCATCTGGGGTCAAATAAGATCCGTAAGGCCTATCTTGATGGGATTTGGTGGACGGAAGAGGGTAGGTGTGTTCTTTTTGCTGATTAATTTTTCGAGGTCATCTGAGGTCATCTGGGGTCAAATAAGATCCGTAAGGCCTATCTTGATGTGATTTGGTGGAGGGAAGGGGGTTGGTGTGTTCTTTTTGCTGATTAAATTTTTCCAGGTCATCAGAGGTCATTCAAGGTCAAATAAGATCCGTAAGGCCTCTCTTGACGGGATTTGGTGGAAGGGAAGCTGGATGGTGTGTTCTTTTTGCTGATTAATTTTACGAGGTCATTCAAGGTCATCTGGGGTCAAATAAGATCCGTAAGGCTTATCTTGATTGAATTTGGTGGAGAAAAGGGGGTGTGGTGTGTTCTTTTTACTGATTAATTTTTTGAGGTCATTCAAGGTCATCTGGGGTCAAAAAAGATCTGTAAGGCCTATCTTGATTATATTTGGTTGAGAGGGGGGGGGGGTGTGGTGTGTTCTTTTTGCTGATTAATTTTTCAAGGTCATTCAAGATCCGTAAGGCCTATCTTGATGGGATTTGGTGGAGGGAAGGGTGATGGTGTGTTCTTTTTGCTGATTAAATTTTCAGGGTCATCAGAGGTCATTCAAGGTCAAATATGGGGTCAAATAGATCAGTAGGGCCTATCTTGATGGGACTTGGTGGAGGGAAGGTGGGGGTGTATTCTTTTTGTTGATTAAATTTTCAAGGTCATTGGAGGTCATTCAAGATCGTCTGGGGTCCCCCTAAAATGTCTTGCCTCCTTTTGCCCCCCCCCCCCCCCCCCTCCAATTATGATGCTGGCGCCGCCACTGCATAGTCCAAAGGGGGTTGGGTACCATCTAAACTTTGAAGGGCCATAAAGCGGAAACGATTCGTTTGTGTTCCGCAAAATTTTTAGTACAGGGTAACATTTGAGCATCCCTTAAGGTATTACATCCCTTGCATTAACTACAATGCATACCTCTGTGACAGTGCTACATTGTATCATATGTTTCATCATCATTTCTTTCAAGTAACTTTTGATGAACAGGCGAGACGCGCCGTTCGAGAACCGCCTTGTTTAGGGGGGTGTTAACCGTTTTTACATGAAGTTTATCAAGCGCTGTACATTTTGAACTTAAAGAGTGAAGCAACTGGGAAGGGGAGGTGTGAACTCAAACTTGCTTCACAGGTATGTGCTGAGAATCGGTCAGCTCGTAATTTATTTATTTTCGTACATGATTTGAGTGAAATCAGTTGATCTGTTTAAAAATTATTTTATTCAGTGAATTTGACTTTATTCCGCATTAAAATGGAATAAGTTGAATTTCACTCAACTCATCCAATAAACGACAGAGTTAAACCATTAAAGTGTGCCAAATAAGGCCATTTTAACTTTGTTTGGCTTCAAATCGTTAATGGTAACTAAATAGTTTTACAGTCCAACCTCATTTATTCGAATAACTCTGTTATCCGGCTGAATTATCCCAAAAGAAAATAAGCTTTTTACAGCCTATTCACCTTATTATCACACTCTGAAGCATTTGGAGGCCGTCTTTTGATGTTGGTAGTAATGTTTTAGTGCTTTAATATTAATACATGGTCTATTTCACTGTTATTACCCCTCATTCAGTACCCTTGTATTGTCCCAATTTGAGCACTTCAGGACTGTCAATGCAGAATTACACATAATTCGCTTATCCAGAGATTTCACTTATCCGGCCTATGCTTGGTCCCATCATGTCCAGATGACTGAGGTTGGACTGCACTCATTCAGTACCCTTCTATTGTCCCAATTTGAGTACTTCAGGACGGTCAATGCAGAATTACACATAATTCGCTTATCCAGATTTTTCACTTATCCGGCCTATGCTTGGTCCCATCATGTCCGGATAACCGAGGTTGGACTGTACTTCAGTATTTAGGAGTCCAGAACATCAAGTGGTCCTAGTGCCACCATTTTAACATTTTCCACACAGCTATTAGTTTTACCAAATACATAACAGATTTTTCAGAAGCTTTTCCCAACTTTCAAGGTCTGTCGGAAGGATTGCTGAACCAATACTAGACAAGTTTGTACTTATTTCAATGCATTTCTCAAGCTGAATCCAGATATGGTAATCAAATTCAATAATTTTGAAATTTTTGAAACATTTTGTGACATTTTGGAATGTCGTCTGCAGATACGCCTGCCGCATGGAAAGCGTTAAGATATGCTTCTAAATGCAGTTTTACTTTGTATCTATCCACAGTGAGTTATGGATTGTAGGACTGGGTCTAGGGCTGCTCGGTCTGGGTTGGGCTTGCAGCACGGTGCCTCCATTTCAAGATATGCTTCTTACTGCAGTGTGAGTATATAAGGGGGAAAAAACAAAGTTTTTCTCAGAAACCGGCGCGCATAGGTGAGTGGAATAAGCTACGGCGCTAGCTTTATGCGGCAATGCATTTTTCTTCCACTTTTTTTTGTGGTTCTCTGTAAGCTTGAATCACAGATCACAATATATTGGTTAAAATGTATTCCAAATGAATAATTACATACTCTCCCCGCATTAATTAGCAAGATATTTAACAACAGTCCTCTATAAAAAGTTCAAATTAAACATGACCGGTTAAAAAAGCTTATTTTATATTTGTAAAAGAATCGCACAGCACCAGCTTTTTTGCAAAATGTTTCTGAGACAAACCTTTTGTTTTTTGCCTAATAGTAAAATATTTTGTTCTACATTTTTATCTCATTTTGTTTCCATTTTAACCAATTCTTGTTGGAATTGGCAACTGTAACTCCCTATCATTGGTATGACTACCATGTTTGGAGCCTAGACCGATCCTTCTCGTACGAGGGTGCTCAAACGTGAAGACTATAAAACAAAAATCATGCAGTTCCCAAATTGTGCAATGATAAACTCATGAATAAACATGAGCGATGGGGCGCGCTGATCTACGTCCCATGGCGCAGCGTGACGATCGTTAGACGCGCTACAGTTCAAATTGGACCAATTAGGCGCTTTGGTGTTGCTGTCGGCCAGACTTGCGCATGGGCAGTTAAGGCAGGGCTGTCAACTCTCCCGCATTTGGCGGGAGTCTCCCTCATAGACATCTTTCTCCCAATCTCCCGCCAAGCATATAAAATCTCCCGCATTATAAATGTATACAGTGTATGGGCCGTGGGCGAGGACACCAATTTGAGTCGAGTGGGGTTTAATAGCACTGTTTGTTAGTTATCGAGCCTCAATTTTTCGCGCAGTTTGGGGATCCCACGTCACGAGCCCACCCCCCCCCCCCCCCCCCCCCCCCACCCGATCCCCAAAATTATAAACTCGAAACTTGAAATTATAAACTCGAAACTTGAAATTATAAACTCGAAACTCTTCTTTGGTCACGTGGCATATATAAATGCTGGTGTGGTCCGAATGATGAGACGCCATAGTCTACGGTCGGCAGCAGCTCTGGTAGCCTCTGCTATGGATTTCCTGTAACTTGCTTGATGTCATCTAGCCATCTAGCCAACTAGCTGTAGGTCTTACTCTGGCCTTCTTTTCCCCTCTACCATGCCCTGGATTGTCTTTTTGCAAGCATTGGTGTCATGCCTAAACCACTTCACCATATTCCGGGTCATTTCGGTGTATTTACTTTTCCCTCGTTGGTTTTATTGACATAAATCCTTACAAGGGAAATGGGCGGAGTAGTTTTTTGGAGATCTGTCAATATAAACGGCCGTTAATATGAGAATCAATGACTTCAATAATGGTCCCCGAAGTGGTACGGGCATGGGGTACAGAAGTTAGCAGAACTTAAATTCAAAATCTTTTAAAAAGATTATTTCAGTAAATTCCACGCGGCGGTGAACAGAGAGGGTGCGGGCTTGCTGAAGTATACATAACTTGAATTCAAAATCTCTTAAAAAAATTGTGTCTATCAACTCCACGTGTCTTAGAATCAAGGGTGGGGGGGGGGGGGGGGTTACGGAAGTATGCAAAACTTACATTCAAAATCTTTTTTTGTTCTCATTAGAGCGTAATACGTTTAAAATTATATTTTTGATATTTAAAAAAAAAAGGTTTTGTTCCGAATTTTGTTCCTACTAGCGAAAATTAGACCCTCATATTTTGGTCATTTCGATAAATATACATGATAAACTTTAAATCGTTTAAAGCAATCATTTATGTCTATGGCACGTGTCCGAGAAGCGCCAATGTCGCACAATCTTGTATTAAAAGACAGTGGGGTGGAGAAGATGTGCTTTTATACACAGCTCTATGGAATAAAATTTCCATTATCGTCGATATCTCGGACAAAAAATCATTAATCAAAATGATATTTTTTCAAATTAACTTTTTTGGGCAGGGAATATGCGGTTTTCTTCTTTAAAAAAAAAAAAGGAAAAAAAAAAGATAAAAAAACTAGATAATGACTTTATTTGGTTAGTCTACAATGAACATATTGCCTGTTTTGGTTACAACCAATCTTTCCCATTAATGAGAACTTTTATAATCAACACACACACGCACATCCCTCACCCATGCCTAAACCACTTCACCATATTCCGGGTCATTTCGGTGTATTTACTTTTCCCTCGTTGGTTTTATTGACATAAATCCTTACAAAGGAAATGGGCGGAGTAGTTTTTTGGAGATCTGTCAATATAAACGGCCGTTAATATGAGAATCAATGACTTCAATAATGGTGAAGTGGTACGGGCATGGTCTGGTGATGTGACCGAAATATGACAGCTTTCTGGAGATGACTTCGGCCCGTAGTGATTGTTTTACATCAAGTTTCTCCAGGACCCATGCGTTGGTCTTCCTCTCTGTCCATGCTATTCTAAGGATCCTGCGGTAACACCACATCTCAAAAGCATCTAGCTTCTTTTTGTCTGCCAATCTCATTGTGCATGATTCGAAGCCGTAAGTTGCAATTGCAAAGGCTGTGGATCGAAGCAGGCGTACTTTTAATGATGAGGAGAGTTTGCTTTTCCAGAGCTTGGTCATTGACTGAACAGTGCCACGAGCAATTGCAAGTCTTCGTTTAATCTCCTGTGAGCAATCAACTTTGTTGTTGATGGTGGAGCCCAGAAATTCGAAGCTTTTCACTTGTTCTATCACCTCGTCATCCAGAGAGAAAACATCGTCATCATTCTGACTTCCATCAATTATCATGATCTTTGTCTTTTTGGTGTTCAGCCTCAGTCCCCTGTCCTCACTCGTGATCTTCACTGATTTCAGTAGTTCCAACAACTCTGCTTTGCTTTTACAGATGAGGGTTGTGTCATCCGCGTACCTTAGGTTGGTTATCCGCCGACCGCCTATAATGATGCCTCCCCGGAGCTCTGTGATGGCATCACGCATTATTTGTTCAGCATAGATGTTGAAAAGTTGTGGAGACAAAATGCAGCCCTGTCTGACGCCAGTGGCGTAGCTCAGGGGGGGGCAAATGCCCCCCCTGACGAAAAAAAACTATTTGTGCCCCGCCCCCCACCCGCCTAAAAAAAAAAAGGAAATAGGAAAAAATTAAGAAAAAAGACCGTTGTTATTAGCCAAATAGAAGGCAAAATTGTAAATGGAGTACATTTACTGTGCGATTATTTTTGGACTGTACGAAATTTTTCGACATTACCCCCCCCCCCCCCCCCCTCCCCCACTTACGTGAAATTCACGAGGTGAGTGACTAGAATTTTTTGGGGGGCAACCTTTTACGAAAATTTTAGAAATCTTGCCCCCCCTGAAAAAAATCCTAGCTACGCCACTGTCTGACGCCTCTGCCTGTTGATCGGCTCTGATTGCTTTAGACACCTCTTTGTGTTGCTTTCGCCACTCTCCTACACTCTAAGAAATTAAAGAACCCTTTTTTGTCCTGCCAGGAGAACCCTTAAAAGGCTTTTTAAAGAACCAAAAATAGTTCCCCAAACGTGATACAGAACCATTTTTGGTTGATACAGAACCATTTTTGGTTCTATAAAGAACCTTGTTTGGTTCTTAATTTTTCAAGAACCTTTTTTGAAGGTTCAAGAGAGAGGTTCCTTATAGAACCTTCAAAAAAGGTTCTTGAAAATTGAAGAACCTCCAAAAGGTTCTTCATCGAACCAAAAATGGTTCTGTATCAACCAAAAATGGTTCTGTATCATGTTTGGGGAACTATTTTTGGTTCTTTAAAGAACCTTTAAAGGTTCTCCTGGCAGGACAACTTTAGAACCATTTTTTCTAAGCGTGTACGTCCCCTCTCTCTTGCATCTTGCCTTTTGTCGGCCAGTTCTAATGTTGCATTTGAAATCCAATGTTGTTTCTTCTTTTTCTTTTTCTGGGAATGGTCTCCTTGGCTGCGCTTAGAACGGCGTCAGCATCTCTTAGTAGTGCCTGGAATTTATTTCCTACATTCACTGTGCACTGGTCCGGTATATTTTCAACATCGTATCGTACAGGTATTGTCTCTCTCTTCTTTGTTTTGAGCTTCAATTTTAAGTGAGCGACAAGGAGCTGGTGATCGCTTCCACCCAATCTGCGCCTGGCCTAGTTCTTACGCTCATTATTGAGGAGCGCCAACATCTCTTTTCAAGAATGTAGTCTATCTGGTTCTTCACTCTACCATCAGGGCTCTACCATGTCCAGAGTCTGCGGGGGTGTTGCTGGAACAGAGTGTTACCTACGACCAGGTCGTTCGATTGGCAGAAATCTTCTAGGCTGTCTCCGCGCTCATTCCGTTCTCCTAGGCCATATTTCCCTATGATCTTGGACTTGGTGCTCAGTTGGCCTATCTTTGCGTTCCAATCTCCCATAACTATGAGCATATCCTTCTTTGGGATTTTGTCAATTGCATCTTGGAGTTGGCCATAGAAGTCCTCCATGGTTTCATCGGATGCCGTGGATGTTGGAGCGTAAATCTGGACAATTGATATATTCATTGGGCAACCTTTCAGCCTGAGAGTTATGATCCTGTCATTTATCGGGTTGAAGAAAGACTTGGCGACACTTTTGTCCAGAATAAAACCTACTCCATGCTCCCTCTTTCCTTCCTCTTTGCCGGAATACAAGACTGTGAAACCATCGTCTGTCATAAAGCGGCCTTGGTTTAGCCACCAAGTTTCAGATATACCAAGCACATTGATGTGCTGCTCTATCATACGGGTTGTGACAATTTCCAACTTGTCATTATCAATGGCTCGAAACTCGAAATTATAAACTCGAAACTCAAAACTAAAAAATGAAACTCGAAACTCGAAACTCGAAAATGTAACTCCTAACTCGAAACTCGACACTCGACTCGAAACTCAAAATTCGAAAATGAAACCCGAAACTCGAAAATGAAACGATACTCGAAAATCGAAATTCGAAACTCAAAATTATAAACTCGAAACTCAAAACTCAAAAATGAAACTCGAAAATCGAAACTCGAAAATGTAACTCCTAACTCGAAACTCGAAACTTGATACTCGAAACTCGATACTCGAAACTCGATACTCGAAACTCGATACTCGAAATGATAAACTCGAAACTCGAAACTCGAAACTCGAAACTCGAAACTCGAAAAATAATTAACACACTACATGTATAACATGAAGCTAGTCGTGCGGAACGTTTGCGACTTATCCTCTAACCAAAGTTTAATTAATCTCGTATGGTCCATCAACTAATGACTATAAAACCATTAGCGCGTATCATACCTTTCAATTTGATATGAATGAGTATGCCAGCCAAAGCGGTTCATTTCTTTCCCGAATAGAAATAGTAAGCAATATGCTTTTATACTTGTTTAATTAGTTCCAAACTCCTCAAAAATCAATTTAGTTGAAGTACAATATCAAAACATTTTGAATTATAAACATGCCATCCGAGTGGGAAGGGACTTGATAGGACATCACATTTCCGACGAAAGCACATTATGATAGTTTATGATCACCCTTCAGTGGCACTGTTCGTCCACCTAATTTTCAACAACATACAGCATTTCCCCAAATTGAGTCCAATTTTGTAAATAATGTGAATATCTATTGATATTTTAAGGCTAAAAATTGTATGTATTGTTATATTTGTGCAAATCCAACACAAACTCTTTGAGATACACAATGTTGCATGCAGTGTATTTGTTCCTTGGGCTAATATTAGGTAGGGAGTGTTTCTGTACATGTAGTACTCAAAATAATGGTTTTAGCTGTATTTAAAAATAGAAAGGTCTCGCTATGGCAACATTAGGGAGATACGATTTCGTTCACTCGTTCACTTGTTTATGGCAAAAAACCAAATAGTGTTTGTATTTTATTCTTTCACTGTGTAAATGCAAATCCAAAAACAACCCCTTTGAGATACACACAGATGAATTCAGGCATGTGTTTGTTGCTTGAGCTTTAGGTTAGGAGTGTTTCTGTTTCAGGACTCTATAATGCTGAAAATCAGTGTAACATGTATCCAAATAATGTTGTTTGTATACATTATTAATTGATAAATCTGTGTTTAGCAATGGTTTAACTGTCTTTGAACCTAAAGCGGTCTCCCTATGGTAAAATTAGGGGGGTATGACCTCGTTCACTGGTATTTAAATGTATACGTAATGGTCCACGCATTTACGGCAAAGAGTATTTTGTCTATACACAATCAAACATTGCTGGTAAATCATCCCCAAGACTCGTAATTTTGTCATACCACCATCACTTATTCACATACTAGGATAATGATTATACATTTTTGACTTCAATTTAGTGATCAATTATGTATTGATATCAGCATTGTATTTTAACAGAATGTTCAGATATATTTATTGAAGTGTATGATAATGATAATTAATTGATTCACTCGGTTGATAATCGCTCCCAGCGTCTTTACATTCGTGGATTCTGTATAAATGTAATCAGACTATTATCAAGCACGATATACATGTACTACTACTAGCAATAATATCCAGTGAATTGGAACCGCTCAAAGTACATTTAGTTGATTAGAAAATATTTATTAAATAATCAATGGTGCAGAAAAAATGGAGTCTCTCATTTTAAAAAGTAATCATTTCGGTTTAATGGTATCAATGGTTGTCTGAAGATAAAGTTAGTGTTGGTATGGCAACGCCGGTAGTATAAGATATGGATATGAATATCATTGAAGACAGAATGTTTGACATTCATCAAGCAGAATGGCGCACAGAGCAGATTTAGAATCGGTAATCCAAAAAAGAATATTATGCGATCAAAAATAAATTTCCAGAATGCCCCAGTACTAAGTTACACCTTAACTCGACATTTTGACATGGGTTTTATTTTGTTCTATTTTGGATTACAAAAGGCTGGGTTTTTAATAAAAATAATTGGCCCACTCCAAAGACACAATTTTCATGAAATTCTTATTGAAATTCTTGACTCGGAAAAAAAAGGTCAACATTTCGATTTAAGGTGTAGCTTAGAACTGGGGTATTCTGGGAATCTATTTTTGATCACATAGTATCCTATTTTGAATGACAAAATACTGGGTTTTTAATAAAAATAATTGGCCCATTCCAAAGGCACCATTTTCATGAAATTCTCATTGAAATTCTTATCTCGAAAAAACAGGTCAAAATTTCGAGTTAAGGTGTAGCTTAGAACTGGGGCATTCTGGGAGATTTTTTTTATCGCGTTATATTCTATTTTGGATTAATACAAAAGACTGGGTTTTGAATAAAAATAATTGGCCCACTCTCAGAACCACATTTTATTTTCATGAAATTCTTATTGCAATTCTTAACTCAAAAAAACAGGTCAAAACTTCGAGCTATGGTGTAGCTTAGTACTGAGGCATTCTTTTTTTCTTCTTTTTTTATCGCATAATATACTATTTTGGATTACAAAAGACTGGGTTTTGATAAAAATAATTGGCCCACTCTAAGAGCCACATTTTCATGAAATTCTTAACTCGAAAAAAAAAACAGGTCAAAATTTCGAGTTAAGGTGTAGCTTAGTACTGGGGCATTCTGGGAATTTTTGTTGATCGCATAATATTCTTTTTTGGATTACAAAAGGCTGGGTTTTGAATTATGAAATTCTTATTGAAATTCCAACAAAAAAAAGGTCAACATTTCGAGTTGTAATGTTGGCCATATTTATGACGTCATTGTGACGTCATGCGTGTGATTTTTGTAATTGTTTTGGTATATATTGAAAGAGGAGACCTCTAGCTACACCATGCTACCAGAATAACTATATTCTGCGTCTATGTTTGGATTTTATTAGGAGTGTCCCTCCCCACGTAGTAAACCGTGTTACAAAAAAGGCTCCGTGGGACGAGGGTTTATACCCCATTTTCTTGAAATTGACTTTAAATTGACTTGAAACTCGAAACTCGAAACTCGAAACTCGAAACTCGAAACTCGAAACTCAAAATTATAAACTCGATACTCGAAACTCGAAATAAACTCGAAACTCGATACTCGAAATTATAAACTCGATACTCGAAACTCGAAGATAAGTAACACACTCTCAAAAATGTGACGAGGCGGCAGGGCAGGACACAATCCTCAGCGGCTGAGGATCGTACTTTGAACTTGGTATCTCTCCCTCCAAGCAAATCCCAAAAGTTGACAGCCCTGAGTTAAGGTAGAAGTGTCATGGAAGTGTCATGGAATTCTGTGCAGGCCTGAAAATAGTACCTGCACATATAGCGGGTAACCTTTTCACCGGGCGGGTGAAGATGCAAAAGTACCAATTTCGTAACCAACCGCACGAATCTGTTAGGATTCTCGCGGAAGGATTTTGCGAGAATCCATGGATTCTCGCTAATTTTGAGAATCTTTAGATTATTGCAAAATTAATGAAAATAATATCAAGAATAAGGCTGTAAGCTTGCACAACTTCCAAATTCGGCATGTTTGTAGACTGAGTGTCAAATACTAGTCATCTAAGGTCCTGTTTTGGACTTACAAAAAAAAAGTTAAAAAATCAATAAAATATATATATATATTTTTTTTTTTTTGGGCTCGAATCCACCTGGATTCACGCGGTAGTGATTTTACGCGAATCGATTCGCGGATTCGCGCCGAAATTCTACCCCTGACAACTACCTGCCATCTGGCTAGTAAAAAAATTCCCAGTGTAAGTGATACACTGGCCGGTGGAATTCCTGTCAGGCACTTATTTTTGTGAGTTACCTGCCCGCCTATGCTGGTTGAAAAAAATCTGAAGTTCAAGCCCTGATTCCATGACACTTCCATTCACTTTTTTACCAGGTTTTATTCAGTCCCTCGATTGGTCTGCCACTTTTAATGATGACAGCCAAATAGAGGGACTTTGGGGACTTAGTCTATGGAGAGTCCAGGGGGCAGTTGAAAATGGCAAATGCTATAGTGATCTTCTTCTTCTTACGATAAAGTTCAGAATTCAGTAACTGAATATAATCGCACTGCCTATCAGGGTCGCATTCTGACGCGTCTGCGCGTCCTAGACCTCTCACTTTCTAATAGTGACGCGTCAGGTTTCAAATTGGAAAGACTTGCGGGCCCCGATCAAAATTGAAGGGACCCCTTAAATTTGACGATGTGTGGAAATGGAAATCTTAAGAAATTCTGTAAATTACATATCCATCCTTTGCTCATCACAATATAAATTCATTAAAACTGCCCGTAAAAAGTAAATTTTTTAAATACCCAATCTTCAGGACCCCTCAATTTCTTGGGGGACCCCTTAAATTTGTTTTTTGAAGTCCTACGGGGTCCTGAAAAATGTCATGGGACCTCTCACATTTTGGATCCAGTGCTATCCCTGCTGCATATCCCTGAAACCTTATGTATGTGTGTACACATACAGACCCAGGATGATCCCCTACTCTTTAAAAAGGACGTCTGACGTTTTTATCATGCTAGAGTATAGCTCTTCCGATACAATGGACCACTATGTGACTTCCGAACTACGGTGTGCTAAACATGCCTACTTCAATCCGTATGGTCTGAAGGAGGCATGGGGAATGAGGTTGTATGGGATTGCCACAAATCGCATGTCAATTGAAATCAATTCATACACTCTATGTAGTGTTGAACCAATCAGGAAGCAGGAATTACAAATACGCGGAGTGCATTGAAAGTGTCCACTGCACTCCGCGTGTGCGCCGTTCAAATCACGCAGTGCGCGTTTTGTTTTGATTCGTTGTTCAAGATTCGCGGGTTCGCCGATTTTCACTGCGGGTGTTAGCAAACTGGTTAAAGTGTTTTTAGACGTTTTACATAGATCAAAATTATGCTTAAATTGTGAATTTTTATTTGTATAGTGTCGTGTATGAATTAGGTCAATGCATGCGTATGTTTTGTTTCTCGAAAAATTAGAAAAATCAATGCACTTGCGCAAATGTTGATTTGCTCACAATAGCACTCCCCCTTCGGGTCGTGCCATTATTCACACATCAACATCAGCGCGCGTGCATTGATTTGTCTAATTTCTCTCGAAACAACACATACGCATTTATTGACCTATATTGAAATAGTAGCTACTCCTATAGCTGATAAGTGAGCAGGGACGGTTAGGACTTAGGCCAACAAAAAAAAGTTGACTTGCCCTTTCAGGGCCAGAGTCTGGGTCGGACGGTCGGATTTTTTTTTTTTGTTGTTGTTGTTGAAAATTTAAACACGGAGATACTACACAAAAACACGTTTTAAAGATTTTTTTTTTATTATTATTTTTAAACAAGCAGATACTACTCAAAAACATGTTTTCATCTTTCTTTATTGTTATATGCTTCTTTCAACAACAACAACAACAAAAAAAAAAAAATACTTTCCCAAAAAAAAATAGCGACCCTAGATTTCCGAAAATTCGGGTCGGTCGGAAAGGGCAAGTCAACTTTTTTTTTTTTTGGCCTTATGGCAGTACCTTGTATAGGTCCATTAGTTATTAAGGCTGTACCTTTGACTAATATTAATCATCAGGTAAGAGATATGGGGTCAATTGTATAAACCAAAACAGATATTTTTTTTATAAATCAGAAGATTTTAATAAATTAGGTTAATTTGGTGCCCCCTGTAAATGAAGGCATATGTTATATACAACCCCTAATTACACCACTGCCCCGTCTATATTGTGTACACTTTTCTTCTTTTCCGTGACAAAATTAACATTTACAATCTTTTTTTAATATTTTTTTTGTGTACAGGTGGTATGGTATGCCAGATAATCTTCAAACCCAAGGCATCATCTCCGGTCTCTACATGAGTACATATTCTCTAGGGTAAGGCCTAATAATATCCTGAAAGTTCCACACAAAAATAACAATTGAAAGTTTCGCCTGAGTATTAAATGCAAAGAATGTTGTAAAACTCGCTGCCAAGACCTATCTTAACTATCTTATATTGAAATCAGTTCCAAAACTGCAAGAAATACAAGGTTTTCATCTCTCCCACTTAAAATGGAATCCCTTCTGCAGATCAAAAGGTTTTGTCATTTGGATCATGTTTCTGAAGATGGCCATACAGTTTCAAAAACTACAGTCACATTCCCTTGAAGAAGCTTCGTGCTTTAATTCACACTTGATTGATCATTACTTACAATGCGTACGGTGTAATAGTGCAATTTAGTCATGGTCTGCATCCCTAAGCACAGTGAGAGACCAGGTACTAAATCTGGTTGCCCTGCAGTATGCGTAAGCACCATAATGGCATGTGCTTTTAAAATTGGCGTTCAGTGATGTGTGTTTTGCTTTCGAATAGTATGCAGTAGTCATGGACTAGTACCTCTAGCACAGGGGTGGGCAACCTTTTTCAATGAATGGGCCAGATATAAGGAGTGAGAAATTAACTGGGCCGCACCTAACCAAATTGTATAGCAATGGCCTGCTGTTGATTTCAAACCTTTGATTCCGAAGACTTTCAAGCATGCAATAGGTGTGTGTGCTTAATAATCTACCGGTATTTTCACAAAAACGTAATCTCAATACAATTTACACTTATTTTTGGTACGATTGATGTATATTTTGGCTCTAAACAAGCCGTTACTTAAGAATATTGCAATTTGGGGAAACATATGCGTGCGTAGCGCGCGAAAAAATTTCATCTGTGTACTTTTGACCATCATAATTCCCTGATTCCTCTTGTCAAATGAACCGACAGTGCCAATCTCAACCAACACGACGTCAATATTGGGGGAGGGGCCCCCCCTCTGGTTATGCCACTGACAGATGACAATTAATGGGGAAATAGACCTATTGAGGAACATCATTTGTGCCGATAAATGCATAGCAGCTAGCTCGTTTTTTGTGAGGATGTCAAATATATTTATTTTTTATTTTTCTTGATACATCTCGCGGGCCGCAAAGAAACCACTGGCGGGCCGCATGCGGCCCGCGGGCCGTAGGTTGCCCACCCCTGCTCTAGCATGTCTTTAGACCAGGCGCTAATCAATTTGTAAACACTACTGATGTAAACAACGGTCACCTCATCTATACAGCTTTCGTTAGGTCTTGGATCCTTGAAAAAAGCCTCCCAGCATTTTTTGATTTGATTGTTGGGAAAGAGCCAGAGGTCACAGGAAGACAAGTTGGGTGATTAGGGTGGATGTTCCTTCAAATGGGTACCATTTTCATCAAGGTAAGCCTGGGTGAGGCAAGCTTTGTGAAGACTTGCATTGTCGTGATGCAGCATGATTCGATACCGTCTTTATAGGCTCCATTTCGCAGGTAGATAAGTAGCTGCAGAAATGGGCTTGGCAAATTCTAGACAGGTTATAATATCCCCACTATATTTACATAAGAGGGAGCTATTAGACTGTGATGTAAAGGATGGCATAACACAATAAAAACAGTATTGTCTTGTGTATAGCTGCCTTTCGTGACAGAACTTACTGATCCGCCCTTGTGCCTGTGCATCATGAGCAGGTATAAACTAAATCAGCCCTTTTATGGCAAAAGAATGTATCTTATATGTAGTTTTCTAACAGTATACTTCCTTTTAACATGATCAAAGTTAGCTTTTTTCTCCATAAATCATGTAGTGGTAAAAGCCAGTATATTACTTTTATTGTCTTTACAAGTTGCAACCTTTTCCAAAGTGAGGATTATTGAACTAAGTTAACACAATCCATGTTAAAAGGAAGTATATCATTAGGAAAGTATATATAAGATACATCCTTTTGCCATAAAAGGGCTGACATGGGCAAGCCCGTCTGATGTGTGTGGCACACACTCTCGCAACCATAAGGGATTTCATTTGCACACCCCCCCCCCCCCCTCCCCCCTGGTTATAAATAAGCTTCATATCTGTTGCCAATTTGGAACTGATAAAACTATAATTAAATGATTTGTTAACCCCCTGGGGTCTACCTGTCTATCTTACAGTGGTTCTGATTGGTTTATTACGAGATGTACTCATATGAATAGCCAATTCAAATGCTGCTTGTAAAATGTTTCACTCCCATCTTTATCAGGGATACAATTTTTCTAACAATGTCTCTCATTGGTTCAATAAATAATGTATCCATCTTTTTAACCAATCGGCCGGTAGTTCTCAGGGGTTTAATTTCATTCATGCCAGTTGTCCGAGCCTTTATATTATTCACATTATTTCTCTTGTAAATAGCATTGGCAATCCTGTCATTTTAAAGGGAGGTGTTAACCCTTTTTTAGATTTTGACCAAAAAGTGTCAACAAATTGATTTTTTTAAATTCTCAAACATGAATTTGTTTACCTTTTTTGTGTCTTACGGTGATTTTGGTGCAATTTAGTCATTTTTTTACTAAAAACTGATTTTGTTACGTTGTCCAAAAAAAAATTAACCAAAATAGTGAATTTTTAAAAACCTGAATTTTAGTGGATTTGATAGCAAAATGGATTCTCTGACTCGTTTTCTCTCAAAAACTGTAAACTTGTATGAACATCACATAGTTCAACAGTTAAAGCGCTTGATACACTTGTATGTGAAAAGGGTTAACACCCCCTAACATAATGTCTTTCGTCACCATCTTTCCCGTTGCATGTTTCAGAAACTTTTCCCAACTTTCAAGGTCTATCGGAAGGATTACTGAACCAATACTAGACAAGTTTGTACTTATTTCAATACATTTCTCAAGGTGATTCCAAATATGGTAATCAAATTCAATAATTTTGACATTTTTGAAACATTTTGTGACATTTTAGAAACATTTTGTGACATTTTGGAATGTCGTCTGCAGAGACACGCCTGCTGCATGGAAAGTGTAAGATATGCTTCTAACTGCAGTTTTACTTGATATTAGTTATGGATTGTAGGACTGGGTCTTGGACTGCTCGGTCTGGGTTGGGCTATTATAGTGATCCTGTATTTTATGATGATGTCTTTGTATCATACACTTCACAGCTGTTTTGCCGGACCATCCATGGCCGGTATCATGATAGATCAGTTTGGCTTCAATCGGTCGTCCACCATCTTTGCCGGTGCTTGTTTTGCAGTGACCATTGGTCTGGGGCTTTTCAGTAGTTGGGAGTTCCAGTGTGGATACGGGTAAGGGTAGAAACATATTAGAATAGCTCTACTGGGTTTTTTCAATATCATATCAACAACAGATCAATGATTGGCCCCAGTGACTTGGGGGGAGGGAGGGAAACAGGCTATATACTTTATCGACACCGGGACTTTCGATTGCCACAAATTAAAAAAAAATTGCATGTTGAGAGATGGCAGTTTTTATTCGTTTTTGTCATAAGTATGGTGTTTTGTTCTATATAATTACGCAAGTTGGGCTCGATAGTTATTTTTCTAACATATAATGCACAATGTTGTGCTTGCGGGACTCTCCTTTAAAGGGACATTAAGTGGTGTTGACAATTTTAATGTTTAAAAATTTACTTCAGAATTCAAGATGAACATTAAAAATTGCCATTATTGTTGTTTCTACTAACAAAAACACAGCAAAACTTGATTAAAACAATACCATCGCTATTTATTGAAAAACGCCCTCTATGCAAATATGGTTCACGTTATGTATCACACGTACTGCAGGGGGGATACTGTCGGACGTAAAATGCTGATCTGCCGGAGATCAGCATTTTTGAATCGACGTTTTGTTGTACAAAGAGGGCTGATTTTTATTAATCCTTATAGGTGTAAGTTCATACATGTAATACAATTGTTAAAATATACAAATTCCAGTTTTTATCAGTTTATATTATAATTGAGGGCGCTGCCTCTACCACATCTCTTAATGCCCCTTTAAGATACCTAGCTAGTGATGTGAAAAAACCCACTATCTCTAATAGCTGCCATTGTAGAATGACCTGGCTCCAAGGTAGTCAATCAATTAGGAATGAAAAAGGATTTCAAGTGCTTTTTGGGGGGTATGTACATGTAGAGGGGTTATGCCGAGGTAGAGGTTACTTGCATATAAAGGGTTCAACAAAAGAAAGTATACCACTTTGTTTATGTCATTTTGAGTAACATTCAACTTTTCTTTTGACCAAACAGGCTAGATAGGCATTTAGATGAACCTTTTAGGCATACTTTGATACCAAATTTGCCCCTAACAACAAAGATAAACCATGATTAGCACCATTTAAAGAAAAATATCCCATTTTCAGAGTACACACCACCAAATAATATTTTTCATTTTGGCCATACACGGCAGTGTTTGAAATTAAGATTGACCCCATCATAAGTCTAAATTTAACATCCTAGAAAGGTAAAAGTGCTGTAAATGTACCAAAATGTTTCATAATTTGGCATTTGTAGGTTATTTCCTCCACATTAGGCCCAACATCTCTAGCTTTTTCTTGAATAATATCATTTTACACGATTTCACTGTTTCCACCAATTTAGAGCTAAAACCCCTGATCTAAGAATATAGGCAGCCTATCGAACCTAAGATAGATATCATTGGCCCGTAGCGGGGGAAAATGCTGGTTACCCCCTACAAAAGTGATTGTTTTTAAGCAGAAGACATCTAGATCTTCAATAAAAACAATGATTTGAATGAACCAGTTAGCTCTAAAGGTGAAAAGAATTAACACGAACTTGACCTCTTTACCACACAAAGCAATAGGGACCTGATTTGGTGGTGTGGGACCTTCAAAAGTCGCATTTTCAATACACAGCACGAGAAAAAAGGACCATTTGTTAACACACACAATGTCGTAAGACCCAACGCATTTAGCACTGTGCGATCGATAGCCCCGTAAATCCTGGCTAATACACACACCCCGAGAGACCCCAATTGGTCCTTTCTTCTCGTGCTGTGTATTGGAAATGCAACTTTTGAAAATGGGATATTTTTCTTTAAATGGTGCTAATCATGGTTTATCTTTGTTGTTAGGGGGAAAATTTGGTATCAAATTATGCCTAAAAGATTCATCTAAAGGCCTATCTAGCCTGTTTGGTAAAAAAACACTTGAATGTTACTTAAAATGACATAAACAAAGTGGTATACTTTCTTTTGTTGAACACTTTAAATCACATACATGGATGTGCCACTCCAGAGACGGGGGTCCTGATTTCGCATGAAATACTCAGACATAGGTCTGTTTTTTTAACTGAATAATCATTGTAAAAACAGTAACTTTCTTTGAATTTTTGTCCTGCAGGAGGAGAAAGCCAAAGCGACATTTGACCTCTGACCTCAAGGACGATGAGGAGGAGGTGGAGCCATTGTTGCCTGGCAACAAACACAGTATTACCTTGGTAAATACATGTCGGGAAATAATTCCCAGTCGGATATTTCCCCGCCGGATAATTCCCCGCCGGATAATTCCCCGCCGGACCTTGGTAAATACATGTCGGAACATATTAATTCCCCGCCGGATTCAAACGATTCCAGATACAGTAGACACCATAAAGTTACTAGTTTTAGATAAATTAAACAAATCTTAAAAGACAAAGAAGATTTCTTGAGAAACACCAGCATGCTTCACTTTCATCACATGACCACTGATTTCTGTCACCAGTGTCTACTGCTTCCCAATTACATTACATTGTAATGAAAGACTTTATATAATGTTGTAGGGTCTTTAAGAAAATCTTGCTACAAGTAGTACAATTGATATGACCTCAATTCAGTCCTCTCTTGTTAGTTAGGAATCGTCTGTATGTTTTTTCTTTTCATTTTCTTCCCATTATTGTAAAACTTTTAGTGAAATGTCAAAAAATTTGAACATTTTCAGAAATGTTAAAAACCCAAAAGTGTTCAAGAAATAATATTTATTTATTTTCCTCAAAAATCTTTTTAAAAATATGAGTCATTCGGGCCTATAGATCATTTCCTCCATGCCCCAAGCGTATGATAGGTTCTTCAGTTTTAATGTATGACATTCACCCCCATTTGACTCATTAGCTGAGTTGGTAGAGCGCTTGTCTAGCGATCCAGAGGTCACAGGTGCAAATCCTAGATGGTCACCTTCACTGACTATCATTTATAATGTGTGAAGTTACAAAGAAATAATTTACTGACAATCAGCATTTTACAAGTTGAGTCAAATGGTTTGACCCGTCAGATGACTTGAAACAGCCGATTGGTCAGAAAGACGGATACACTCACCATTCAGAGAGAGTAGAGACAGAGCAGTATTTTAAGTGAATATTCAAATGATTATAACTTGTAATTAACCAATCATAGGTACTGTTATACCCAGGGGGTACTCAGATTTGGTTTGGTCGGGGGGGGGGGGGGTGCCGCTGGAGATTCAAAACCCCTACCCATTTCTAAGGGTGATTTTGGAAAAATCGGTACCCATTTTTAGGGGTTTTGTTTCATTTTAGACCAAATTTTCGCAAATTATCGGGGAAAAAGACCTAATTTTTGCAAATTTTTGCGAAAATAGACCCATGTCTAAGGATTTTTCAGTTGAAAAGCCTACCCATGGCTAAGGATGTCTCATGAAAAAACGACCCACTGGAGCGGCACGTCCCCGTATGCCTTACATACGTGAGTACCCCCCCCCCCCCCCCCCCCCCCCGGCTGTTATATAGGCAGGTAGTGCTCAGGGGGTTCAACACACCACGCTCAGATCACCATAGAATATCAAAGTGCAATGCTAAACCATACAAGTTACTAAATTAAACCTCAAAATCGCTCAAAATAAAAGTATTAAAAATGCTGTAACTTCTCATAGAATTACCCTACCATACTCATTGACCATTCATTTTGTTGTTAATTATGATCTCTATGGCATGGTGTAACTCTTGAAAACATTGAATCAATTTTAAAATTTCATGATTCAACCTAAAGTTAGGTACAGATGCGCCACGCCGATACCACCGTAGCATTGTGCCACGCCGATACCACCGTAGCATAGTGAAAGGGCAAACCGACAGACACAAATGTGACCAGTCGCATCAAAAAGGACATGTTGTTGGCAAACGCAGTTTTGAGATAGAGGCCAATATATTTGGTGAAATATAAAGAAAATAATAGAAAAAAACATGCTTCTTCAAATCACATCTTGTGTTTACAAAGTCCGATTACCTTCAACATGGTATCATTTTAAAGCTTTAAATGTGCTCTTTCAAGTCATACCAATAACTCAGATTTGACCCATGCCTCCAACATGTCCATTTTGCCATGACGGGTCACAAATGCCTGCTAACACCGATTTATATGCACTCAGTGACCTTGGGTCCCTTGTGCTCATTTTGACGAAAACAAATATAGGGTACCACCTTAAAGCCTCAGGGGTGTACGACTCAAATTGCTGATCGGAGCTACTTCGTCCGGGAACTTTAACTTTTGTGTGATCATATCTTGATGGCGCTGTAGCGCTGTATGTCCTCTGCATGCTTATGAGAGCACGTGTAGTCTAGTGGATAGCATGCCGGTCTCACGATGCAAAGGTTGTGAGTTCTAGCCCCACTACAGCCAACTTGTTTGTATCCTTGGGCAGGGTACTTAATCTCAATTGCTTCGTCGACCCAAGCGAGATTGGGGAGCTGTTAGGGGATATTACAATCTAAGTGCTGATACTGTGTGCGCCGTATGGGTAGCCTGGTAAATGAAGCGAAATGATTTGTGACGATTTCCTTATGGCAGCAAAAAACAGTGGTTCGGAAGTCACGTATAAATGGTGGTCCCGTGCATCGGAAGAGCAATGCCCGAGCACGTTAAAAGGTTACAGACTCTTTCGTAAAGAGTAGGGGATCATCCCGGTCTGTATCTGTTCACACATCTAACGGACCCCAATGGAAATAAGCTAATAAGCTTATTGGGTTATCCAGGGTCGTAGGACCCAAATAATATCATATCATATCATGGGTATAGGTCGGGGCGTAGCTACGTCATGCCGGTGAAAATAATCAAATCCCGATGAAAACAACTTGCGCAGATCAATCAATTAAGGCAACCGCACAGTGCGCCTACTGCGCATCAAGTGCGTAACGCTCAGCATTGAGTGCGTGCATGGAATGTTTTGCTTTTGATGAACCACTTGTTGCCAAGCAAATTGGTTAAAAATAACTCAAGTCCGCCCTTGCCTATAGACTTGCATCAAGTCTGTCAGACACAAGCAACAACAGTATGGTGTATATTTTAAAGAGAAGTGACAAACCGAGCTAAAAATGTATAAAACAAACAATTAAACGTGATTTTAACATATTCAGAGTGGTAAGATTATTATAAAAGGTTGTAAATGGAATTTTAATCAAAGAATAAGTTACTCTTTTTGACATTTTTTTAGTAGTTCTATGTAGCTTCTATGCGTTAATGATTAACTTGTGATGTTGTGTTTTTATCTACAACCATTAACTTTCCAGTGAGCACTAACTCATCGTCAGACACGGTATTTGGGGAGGTTGAGCACGGCACCTTCAAACGTGCCATTTTGGGAGCGTGAGCACAGCACCTTCAGACATGCCATTTTGAGAGCGTGGAGCACCGCACCTTCAAACATGCCATTAGCACGGCACTTTCAAACATGCCATTTTGTGATCGGGAGCACGGCACTTTCAAACATGCCATTTTGTGATCGGGAGCACGGCACTTTCAAACATGCCATTTTGGGATCGGAAGAACGGCACTTTCAAACATGCCATTTTGGGATCGTGGGGCACCGCACCTTCAAACATGCGATTTTGGGAATGGGAGCACGGCACTTTCAAACATGCCATTTTGGGATCGGGAGCACGGCACTTTCAAACATGCCATTTTGGGATCGGGAGCACGGCACTTTCAAACATGCCATTTTGGGATCGGGAGCACGGCACTTTCAAACATGCCATTTTGGGATCGGGAGCACGGCACTTTCAAACATGCCATTTTGGGATCGGGAGCACGGCACTTTCAAACATGCCATTTTGGGAACGGGAGCAGGGCACTTTCACAAACATACCATTTTGGGACAAGATGACAGCTGCACACATGTCATTTTTTTAACGGTAGAGATACACAAGTCATTGACCACATAGCTGATCAGAGGGCACTTTCACAAACATGCCATTTTGGGACAAGATGACAGCTGCACACATGTCATTTTTTTAACGGTAGAGATACACAAGTCATTGACCACATAGCTGATCAGCAACCCTCCTACCTACCCTCATCAAATAAACTGCGCCAATAAAGTATCTAACTTTTGAATTCGACCTTAATCCGCTCAAGTGCTAATAAATCCGCCAAACAACATCGTAGCGCAACAAAAGAGGTGTCAAAATGCGCAGAAGATAACTGTGAATCGAATTAATTAATTATTTGTTTGCATACTATTTCAGGTTCCGATAAATCTGACCATTTGTAAGTGTTAAGATACTTTATTGGCGCAGTTTACATGCAGGGTGCACAGTTGGACCCAGCTAATGTTACCTATTTTCCCCATTTGTATGCAGGCAGGGGTGTACCTTCATTTTTTCTCAAACCAGCCAGCCGGTCTGGTAGCATGTAAAAGTTACCAGCCCGACAGTTAACTTACCAGCCAAACAAGTAATCTTCATTAACCAACAGCAAAATTCTTACCGGCCAGCCGGGTGTGTAGATTTTAAAAGTTACCCGCCACGGGCGTGTGGGCGGGTACTAAGTACGGCCCTGTTTGTATGTTGGTTTTGGATTTCTGGGGGAGCTGTTGCTGTAAAAAGTGTTCTTTATGTCCCAGCCATCCATCAAGACTTGATACAGAATAAAGTACATACTTCATTCATCATTGAACTCTTTGCAGTGATGTCAGAGTGTATGCCAATTATTGCACCTCATTATTGCGTAAATGATTTCGATCCCCGTTGCGTGTAGAAATACCAAGACAATAACTCGTACATCGATTGTAGGATTATAAATGCGTATGTCACAAGTGGTAGACTATGGACATTAAATACAGCGCCTCCGAGTGACAGCATTTAACTAACTGAATTTGCCAATCAGCAGTTAGGCCAATAGTAAAATATTGTTTGGTTGTCCTCGACATTCCTATCTTATTTTCCGTCAGTTCTAAAACCTCGTATAAACCTTATTTATATTCAAATTACCCGCTCATGCTTAACCGATGAACATACCCTGAGACGATATACCTGTATTGTGGGCGCCGGATTTGACATACCGATAAACCAGTGTGCAATGAAAGCATTCATGTGTAGTAAGCTAGTAGCGTGTGATTATGCTAAGTTGACTTGAGTTCAAACGCCAATTATTAGCCGTTGATAAAGCAGAGTGTCGATTCGGAAATGTGTTGAAATTCATTTGTATTAGTTTGTTTCGTTGTTCACCGGCCTATGGTGAGCGTGTGAACTCATGTTTTAGATATGACCAAATAATTATAAGGACTGACCGTGGACAACTAAATTATTTATATTTTGGGACTTACGGGAGCATTGATATTAGACGATTTATAGAATCAATTTCAATAAGTAAGCTATCAAAATATTCCTTGATGTATAAATAAGTATTATAGAGGAAATCATTCTCTTTAATGCACAAATTACATTAAATCTTGAAATGAAAGTTGCAAACATTTTTTATTTTTGTTGAATTTTTGAATTTTTTGCGACACATTCATTTTCACTCATCTGTATCGATCTGCTATGTTGCTCATCCATAATAGGGGTTTGACTAATATTCATTACATCCATACCATTAAACAACAACTTTGATATGTCAATTTTCTAATATATTGACTCCCAATAGTTAGCTTTAGACAATTGACATCAGAGCAAGCGACCATTGATGTTTAGCTGTGGTTCGATTCCTATTGTTCAGCTGGTCGCTAGAGGGCGCTGCATTTGATGTCCGTTATATGCTTGCGGTAACACTTGTGATGTGTTGTTTCAAGAGAAATTAGACGAATCAATGCACGCGCGCTGATGTTGATGTGTGAATAATGGCATGACCGTGCAGGGGGAGTGCTATTGTGAGCATATCAACATTAGCGCAGGTGCATTGATTTTTCTGATTTTTCGAGAAACAAAACTTGGCATGTATGGACCTAGTTCATACACGACACTATATACAAATCAAAATTCATTATTTAAGCATAATTTTGATCTATGTAAAATCGAATGAAAAACATGTTAACAAGTTTGCTAACACCCCCGCAGTGAAAATCGGCGAACCCTGCGATTCCTTTATAACGAATCAAAACAAAGCGTGCGGTGCGTGCATTAAACACTTTCAATTCCCCCCCCCCCCGCGTATTTTAGTTTCTTGCTTTCTGATTGGTTCGACACTACTAAGATTGTATGAATATTCATCAATTCGATGGGAGTATGAACGGACCTTTAGGTGAATGAAGTATAGTGAACCCAGAAAACAATTTAAAACATTTTTTTGCATATTCTAGATGTTTAAAATGTTATGTGTTTGCTGTGAAAATGAGTCATTTTTTACCGTGTTGTTGATGCATGCCTGGGACTTACTGGTAGCGCTTGTATGTCAACCATATATCAAACATCATGAATATTCATTATATGACGTAGCAATTGTTTTGATCGACGATTTGTTGTGCAAAGAAGACTGATTTTTTAAAAATCCTTCAAGTGTAAGTTTATACATGTAAATACAATTGTAAAACTGTTCAAATCCCAGTTTGTATCAAAATTGAGGGTGCAATTTCCAAGACATTCCTGACTTAGCTTGTAATTCTAGTACTTGCTCGAACTCTCGTAGGCCCTATGTCCAAATGCTCTAATTCTGGTGTCGTCATTAATTGATATTCGTGATGTTTGTTATAATATGGTTGACATACAAGGGCTTCCAAGCATAATAGACCTAATGTTTCCATGTGAAAAGTTACTTTCCGTTTAGCACTGAATGTAAATGTGATTATTTATTCCAGCATATATTTTTGCACTCTGTAAAATCCAACAGTATATATTCATGCCAACAGTATTACTATTCATAAAAACTAAGAATTGTATTGTATGGTAGGTAAATAGTTATTGAATGCATACTGACCCCTTTTACATTTAAAACAGAACAATACTATTCAATAAAACAAATTTAAACTGACATCTCCAGCATGTGATTACTTGAAATGTGCATGCTCGATGGTTTGTGGCAAAAGTGCTGTTGCCATAGACATATCTGATATTGTGATGTCATTGTTACATAAGTAAATCCAAAAAAATTAAATATTTTTATATCGTTGAATTTTAAATGAATTTTTATACTGGTATAGAGAACAAATTATGATATATTATGAGACTTTTATATGGAATGCACTATATTCAATAAATCTATTTATTAACACAAAACTTGATAATTTGTATTGCTATTCCTTTGTGTTGTATTGTTATCTATGCCTGGGTGAAACCATAGATCTTCATGATTATCTCTATTGAAATGTTGTGTGGAGCTGATACTAAAGGGGTCAAAAAAGTAAGCCCCCCCCCCCCCCCACCCTAAAATTAGATTACTTTTGTTAACATAACTTCACACACAATTAGACGTTTTGAAAAATTGAAACGATTATGAAAAGAGAAAACGCTTGGCTACCAATAGAAAGTTTTAGGGGTCGTCCAAAATTATCGCCATTTTCACTTACGTACAGAGCGTACGTAACTTTTTACCCCCCTCCCCCCCCTCGAGTTACGTACGCAATAAATGGCGAAATTTTATTTTATTTTGTACTTTAAAAAAAAAAATCCCGCCTCTCAAGATCGCCATTTAAGTTACGTACGGTTGGGGTATATTTCGACCCCCTCCCCCCTCTTACGTACGCTTTGTACGTAACTGAAAATGGCGAAAATTATGGACGACCCCTTACATTTCGATATCATGTTTACTTTTCCCACAACAGTCACATTTCCTCAAAATGATGTTTTCAGAAAAAGTGGCACTTGTATTAGATTTTGGCAAATTTCATGTTAACGGAAACATCATTTGGGGGATATTTGACTTTTTTGGGAAAAGTAAACATGGTATTGAAAATGAGAAACTTTGTACGGATAGCTAAGCGTTTCTCCTTTTCAGAAAAGTTTAAATTAATTAAAACGTATTGTGTGGGGATGTTACGCAAAAAATTGTATAGGATTTTTGAAAATTGCCAATTTTTCTGAGAACATCGTTTTGGGAAAATGAGACAATTTTGGGAAAAGTAAACATAATATTGAGCAGGAGAAACTTTCTGTAAGAAGTCAAGCACTTTTTCTTTTCACAAGTTTTTAATTTTCTCAAAACGATTAATTCTGTGCGGAGTTATGCAAACAAACTTGGTTTTATTTTCGTACAAAAAAATCATGAGAGAGAGTTTTTAAATTTACTGCTATGGACCAAGTGCCACTTTTTCTGAAAACATCATTTTGGGGAAATGTGACTGTTTTGGGAAAAGTAAACATGATATCGAAAATGTAAAACTTTCTATTGGTAGCCAGGCGTTTTTTTCTTTTCATAATCGATTGTGTGTGAAGTTATGAGCACAAAAGTAATCTAATTTTAGGGGGATTACTTTTTTTGACCCCTTTATGTCTGTTTCGCCCACACCTGTATGACTTGCATGTTTGAAAAGCCTGGTAAACAGTACGGGTATCCAGTCTATTGCGGCAACTACATTATCTAAGAGCGTGTTTCTACTGGGGCACTGGAAAGTTAAAGCTAAGTTAACTTAACGGGAATTACCGTTTACTTTTTAATTCCCCCCCCCCCCCCCCCTGTTTCTACTCGTGAAAAGTTATTGATAAATTTACAAGCATCCTAATTGATGGACCACGACATTTACCTTTTGTTACACCAAAAATGCCGCCCATTTGAAAAAGACAGCCGTTGTAATTCCTTGTCTTTTGATATTGCATATTTACAACACAAACACCATAAACGAACATGAAATTCGTTGTAAACGCAGAGCTACAGTGAGTAGCATCAATGAGCTACAATGAGATGGCCTAATATTTAATTGCTATCTATTGTTGATAGCGTTATATTCACTTTTTATCTATTGTCTATATCATTATATTTACTTGCTATCTACTAATGATAGCAATATATTCAATTGCTATCTACTTCTGATAGCAATTATATTCAATTGCTATCTACTATTGATATCACTGTATTAACGAATTATCGACTGCTGACACCAATATATTCACTTTTTATCTACTAGCTCCTCTACCATATGCTACAGACTGTAACCCACAAAAAAATGTACCAAGTGTTTAAATATGCAGAGGGAATTTTCTTAGCTTCTTAATAAGCTTTGTTTCATGATAATCGGTGGTCAGGAAGCGGAGATATGATCAATTGTCTAAGGTAGTCATGAAATCATCTGGGCCACTTTGGCTAAACCACTAGCTGGGATGAACATGATGAATGAAAATTATAGAACCGTGAACATAGGAATATAGCGCTCTTGTTAGACATTAGTTCATCCCAAGTGGATCTGTTTGATTTAAATATATTTTAAATTTGTGCAACTTTAGTCATTTTCCCTTGTGATATCCGCTTTTAAACCATTTCATCACCATAGCCTTATTAGTGTCACGCCTTTGCCAATTAAATTGTAAATTGCATGTGAAAAACTGTGACATATTCCCATTTGACTGTGAATGAAACTGGCTTCAACTCCCCCCCCCCCCCCCCCCCCCCCCCCCCCCCCCCCCCCCCCCCCCCCCCCCGCCCCCGCATCCCAATCCCGGCAATTATCAGCTATGCTAACACCCAGCCACTGGAAAAAAAAGAGTTTACAATCCTCAAAACACAACACTAATTTCGATAATATCATGAGACTGCGATCACTGATTTGAATGTTCACAATACGCAAAGTGCGATATTTTATTAAATAGAAATATGTACATAATGATAATTGCATATTCAATTCTACTATAGTTGCGCAAGAAAACAAATAATGAATGAATGCTTTTCATTCGTGTATATATAGTGACAAAATAATTTATGATCAATCAGTAAAACGATCAACTCTGCTCCGCCTCTTCCAGTGTAGTATAATACTTTCATCTTTCATTGAACGAAAATATGTTTACCATTTTAATTTATAACCCGTGATTTAACTATTAAAATTACAAATTGCATTACGCAAAGAAAATGCATGCACTATGTTTATATAATAATGATAGTTACATATCTCATACATAGATGTTTGTTCAATGATTTGTCAAAACTATATCCCGAAACCGTGTGAATAATTTGACTATAATTTGCATAATTTCATTGCCGTGGAAAATGGTAGCATCATTTGACCAAGGTCAAATAATAGAAGCCAATTATCAAAACTTGAATTAAGAATTGATAGTTTTGTGAATTCTAAGACATTTAGTAACTTTATTATGTATATAAACCGAATATTGACTGGTCTTATGGAGATTATCTCGTAACCATACCATGTATACCTGTTCTGCTATCACGCATTGGCTCCGCCTCGGGGGCATAATCAACCGGAAATGCCAGGGCAACTTGAGAGGGATATATCCCCCAAGACCAGTCAATATGTGTTAACTATCACACGGCTGAAACCAGGTATATAATTATATATACACGGGGTGAGTCAAAAAGAAGTTGTACGAGAATGAATATTTGTTTAAAAATATACCAAACAAATTTGACAAACCAATGAGGCACGTTTTCAAAGAGCAACTCATTCCGCTTATATGACAAAAAGTATCATTGAAATCGATCAATTATATCAGGAGCTATGCCTGTTTTAATAAAAGATACCCTTTTTTAGCTGTCCACGCAACGCCTAATCTTCTTGAAATCTATCCACTCTTAAGTGGGCAGCAAAATGTACACACGGTCAATCATATTCAAATGAGCCCGGGAGTTTCAAACACAGATGGGAATGCTGTACATGAAATAAAACATCAGTGACAACAATAAGAAAATGATTAAACATTGAAGGCCCGCTTAAAACAATAAAGACACCTTAGAGGACAAACATCTGCAATCATTTTCTGCCCACTTAGAGTGGAAAGATTTGAAGAGAATTAAGCGTTCCGTGGACAGCTAAAAAAGGAGGTTCTTTTATTAAAACAGGCATAGCTCCTGAAATAATTGATCGATTTCAATGATTCCTTTTGTCATATGAGCGGATATTTTTAATCAAATATTCATTCACGTACAACTTCTTTTTGACTCACCCTGTACAAATATTGCATGGCTGAAATAAGGCCTATCATTGCATATAGTATACAAATATTGCATGGCTGAAATAAGGCCTATCATTGCACATAGTATACAAATATTGCATACCAGAGAGTGTGATTGTACAGACGTAGACAATATCACAATGTCTAAGTTAGACCTTTCCGTACGTTACACGAGGTGAATTCCAAATTGGACCGAGTGATATAGATTTACTATTGCATAATCAAAAGGCATAATGAAAATGATATAATGAAAATCATATGGCAGATCATGATTATCATTATATAATATACATCAACACTATCAGAGAATATTATGCGCAAGATTTCAATTTCTTTATATTATGTTTGTAACGAAAGATAAATAATGAAATCTAATTACACATATAACGTCATATGCTCTATAAGAATGTGTTTTTGTGATTCAGATCATCTTCGGATCGGCAGGTCTTATCAGATTCCGAATCTGGAAATGTGTCCGTACTATAATTGACCGATGAGACATGTTCCTCAATTTTGATGGGAACGGTCTATTAGATTATTGGGGAAAGGTATACTTTAGGTCCCGGATACTGGTGGTATACCCGTATCGTTCAATACTGGAACATAAAAGGTTGCCAGTATCGCTCGATACTGGTACGAATGTACTGTTCCATTATAAGGCGATACTGGAACACTAAATTGTGTTCCAGTATCGACTGATACTGGAACGATTTTATGTTCCAGTATCGGGCGGTACTATTACACATGCTACCAGTAGTGATTTGTACCAGTATTGAGCGATACTGGTACATAATTGTGTTCCAGTATCGCTCGATACTTGTACATTTTGTACGCCAGTATCGTCCGATATGGAACATTGACTTTATACCAGTATCGAACGATGGGTGTTCCAGTATCTGGCACCTAAATTACACTTTTCCTTTCTCATAGAGTTAAAACAGCCTATAATGAATTAATGATAATACTACATGCGTAACAATAATATAGAAGCACTAAATGTGAAATACCTATGTGACTATTTTTACAGTTTAGTAATACAGTGTATACAAACTTTTTAAATTGCAATACAGGGTGTCCGAACATTTTAATTTATCAAGATAACTCTTTTTGTTCCGGTTTTGTATAATATACGCTGGAAATATTGGAAATAATTAACCTAACTCGTCTGCTAAAACTTATCAATTCTTTTATACGCATATACAAATATAACATCACAAACATTAAAAAGAAATGCATAAACCTATTTTAAGAGAACATGAAACATCATATTACTCGAGCAACATTGCGCTCTACAATTTTATTACAAACTGCCACGGTTTATTTTCACTACATGTAACCTTGCAAGGGACCCCTCTATTTCGTTGACATCAACGAAATAGAGGGGGTCCCTTGCAAGGTGCACAAATTTAAATATAAAATGATATCCTTGTATGTTGCCGCTGCTGCAAGTTTTTATTCAGACAATCTTGCTGGTTTCCAGTACGCGCCAGGTATCCTTCTACAACCAAGTGTTGTCCCCAAATGCAGCTTTTCTGCAAACCCCTAATAATAATTGTAGTTGCATTTTGTAAATAAATCTAAAGCCTATGATTTGTCGGAGATGATTTTCGCATGCAAGATATCCCATAGCGCTACAACAGCGATAATGAGCTAATGAATATATAATGAGGCAAATGTCTATGGGATTTCACTGTGTAATTTTTGACTTATCTAGATTTATCGGGTTTTGTATGAAATCTGATGATCGTAACATACAGCAAACATGAATTTATGAAGAAGAACTATATAATGTACATACAACATCGTTACTAGTGAAAATAGTCAATCATTTGTTCATAGATGGTGGATTTGCTATGATATAATCACTGCGTACACTGTAAAATTTTTGGACGCCTCAAAAGGTGTTCTGGTTATTAACACAAAAAGGTGTTCTATGATTTTAAACTTTTATATTGAAAATATTTATACATATTTCCAGTTTTCTCTTATCCTATATCCACAAATATTTGAAAAACATCAAATTCTATATTATCATTACAGGATTTAGTCAGCTGAAAATTGAACGTGGTCTATTTTGAACACTGTTAAACAAAAGAACACCTTTCTTAACACCTTTTCTGTAACAGTTTGGGAACACCAATGTGTTCTAGAACGCGTCAGGTGTTCACAGACGTGTTCTAGAACACATGGTGTTTCCAAACCGTTACAGAAAAGGTGTTAAGAAAGGTGTAAGAAAGGTGTTCCTTTGTTTAACATGGTGTTCAAAATGGAACACGTTCAATTTTCAGCTGACTAAATCCTGTAATGATAATATCGACTTTGATGTTTTTCAAATATGTTAGGATATAGGATACTGTTTAAATAAGAGAAAACTGGAAATATGTGTAAATATTTTCAATATAAAAGTTTAAAATCATAGAACACCTTGGGTGTAAATAACCAGAACATATGATCAGATTTAAAGTGTTTCTGTGCTTATATTTACAGTGCTCTTTGTAATTGAAACATGTAGGCCTATTTATCAGTCGGGGAGCAACCTAATCATTTAATCAAATTGATGTTTGAATATGACCTTTTTGAAACATGAGTACAATCGGAAGCCGAAATAAACTGATCTCATATGCATGAATACATTTTTGACGCTTGTTTAATACCGTCAATTATACAGATATCTTACTATAACATAGCTTCTCTAGAGACTGTAACAAAAAATGTATGCAGTTTTGAAAAAAGATAATTAAAATATTTACGAAGTAATAACTGTTTCAATTTTGTAAATGTGCAGGGGGAATTTCCTTAGCTTCTTAATAAGCTTTGTTTCATGCAAATCGGTGGTCAGGAAGCGGATCGATATGATCAATTGTCTAAGGTAGTCATGAAATCATCTGGGCCACTGTGGCTACACCACCAGCTGGGATGAACATGGTGAATGAAAATTATCGAACCATGAACATAAGAAAATAGCGCTCTTAGAAGTTAGACAATGGTTCATTTCAAAAGGATCTTCTGGATGCAGACTTTCCATGGAGAATCCAATAATGCACAGTGGGTGAATGGCCGGCAGAAACGATCTCAATGTTCCTTGCATGATACCATAACCAAACAAACACGATTGTATGCTATAAAATATGCTGAAAGTGGTCCAAACCGATTTCTAGACGACTTTGTAGTAGATTGGTCATACTTTTAAAGCAAAAGCATTTAAAATGACCAAAAAAAATGCTGCTTTTTGTCCATACATCGCTTATCGCTGGGTGTATTTTGACATGGCAAGAATTTAAAAATTGGTTAAAAATGAAATTGCAATTGTAATTTTTGTTTTTTTTGTTACAGCTCAGCTCGATCTTAGTGCGGATTTGCATTATTGGACGGTTAATAAATAAACATTAGACTGCTCCCCTTCTGTGTATTGTGAAACATTCATTTTTCATACACATCGATCTTAAATTAAAAACCTACGGACAAGTACTTAAACCCAAACATAAATTTAAAATCTATGGCGCATACATATATTTTTTTTTTTTAGTTTTATATTCTATTTACAATGTTGGACCAGGGACAATCGAATGAAGGGACAAGACACTATTGTACTATTATATAAGTATGCGTGTTGCGGGTGTCTATTATCATCAGTTGAGCAATTAGCATACATAATTATACATTCATGAATGGCCCTGGTGATACAAATCTCAACCATCACACTACACGGCTCGCTCCACGTCTTGCTCCTTACGAAAGGAGCATGTGCAATTCCTACTGAACTCTAGCAAATATATATCATCATTGTCCGATTTATTTGGCTATTGGAATCAATAGGAACAAAGTGTCTACAGTTAAAACTTTCCAGGAACATTATCAATTGCTTTGTACTAGCACGCATGTTATGTAATTGAATATGATGATATAGCGATACAATAGGCCAGGCTTTCTCAACTAGATTTACTGATGCGCCACATTTTACTAACCAACTTGTTGAAGCTCCACTTGGTAATATTTTTTAGAATTTACAATGGCAAAACTCCCGTCACAAAATATTTTAACATAATATGTAGGCAACATAATAACTAATATTACTCATTTGAGGGCACATGCGCGCGTAGCGCGCGAAAAAATTGCTATCTTTATACATCTGACCGTCATAGGCCTTTGAAATCTGGCTATATCATGATATGATTTATTTTTAAAACAAATTTTAAAAACTCTCGCGCCACTTAGGATGCCTTGATGCGCCACAAGTGGCGCGCGCGCCACCATTTGAGAATGCCTGCAATAGGCCCTTCATTCGATTGTCCCTGGTTGGACCATGTGGCCCGGGGGGGGGGGGGGGGTACTTGGATTTATTTTGGACGGGGGTGTGCAGCTCCAGCCTCAAAACCATACCCACTTCCAAGGGTAATTTTGCCGGAAAGGGTACCCATGTCTAAGGATTTTTCTTCAAATGTAGACCCATGTCTAAGGGTTTCTAACCCGAGATTTTAAGTTAAATGGGTTGAATTCCACGATTCCTGGATTGAATTTATCGAATTGAATTCAGATTGATATTGAAAACGCCCGGAAAAAACGTCGTCAACGATGTGCTCAAATCTGACCCATTGCTAAGGGCTAGTGTCAATAACAGGACCCATGACTAAGGATTTTTCAGTTGAAAAGCCTACCCATGGCTAAGGATGTCTCATGAAAAATTGACCCACTGGAGCGGCACGTCCCCGTATGCCTTACCCCCGGGCCATGTGGACGCTACCAGATCTTCATTCAATGCTACCAGACGGTGTACAAACATGAAATATTTGAATATTTTATTCGAGCTACAATACAAAGGGCGCAGCCATTATTGACTTTAAACTCAATGATGTGTTGTCAATCATCCCCTTTTCTCATGTTTGATGTAGACTTACCAACCAACAAGTAATAACAGTCTATACACCGTGGGTACCATCAATGAAGTTCTTACATTACTCAATGCTTTTAAAACAAAACATGATGATATTTGCATAATGATAAGACCCCTTAATAATAATAATGCATGCAATATAATTAGTAACTAGACGTTACGCCCTCGCGTGTCCCCCTCCGGCCCAACACGTAGTATTATCAAAGACCTGCTCAAATGGCTCAACCAAAGCTGTTCTAATTAGCGGCATATCCCCGACTCTATTTGCCGACTACCAAGATGTTCCAACCCGCCGCGGGCTAATCCCGTCTCAGTGACTCTGTAGACGTCCAGTACGAAATAAACCGTGTACGGTACTACTACAACGCGTTTTTGTGAAGGTCCAAAAAAAATCGCACGGTCACAAAATTTCGCACTGTCTTAAAATCGCACAGTCCAAAAAGCAGCTCAGTGAACATATAATGGTCATTTCGTAGGGTCTAACAAGACATTGCCCTGATATCCGGAAATATAAGGTCCAAAAGCATATGTATTAATTTGAATATTAACAAAACGAAAGAAAATTTGTCATTTCATTTGATGTTCCTCATTCATTGTTAACTTCAGTGCCGTTCACATTAGTAGCACTGATTATTAACCCTACCCCCCACTTTAAAAAAAAGGAAAATAAGACGAAATAAAACGTCATACATACCATGTCATATTTAAACACTTTCCACGCGATTATTGGTTTTACCATAATAAAAAACAGATTTCCCAACTTTCAAAGTCTTATCTCAAGAATAAATGAACCAATACTGGCCATACCTGTACCTTATTTCAATGCATTTTTCATCAATGCATTTCTCATGGTGATTCCAAATATTGTGATGACATTCAATTTAAATGTTGACATTTTTGAAACTTTTTGTAAACTGTCGTCTACAGACGCCTGCCGCGTGGAAAATGTTAAAGAAAACGCTCAGATTCTCGCGGCTCAAAATTAGATAAACGTAATTAGTTTGATTTTGGATTTTCCCTTGAACAATACTCAGTTTCTAATAAAAAGCTTATACATCTTTCTTGTTGCCGAATAAAAGTCCGGTCTATTGCTATACATTTCAAAATTCCTTCCAATTATAAGTTCTGATCAGGTCTGGCTGATCGCAGCCCATTTATGGCAAAATAATGTATCTTATATGTAGTTTTCTAACAGTATACTTCCTTTTAACATGATCAAAGTTAGCTTTTTTCTCCATAAATCATGTAGTGGTAAAAGGCAGTATATTACTTTTATTGTCTTTACAAGTTGCAACCTTTTCCTAAGTGAGGATTATTGAACCAAGTTAACACAATCCATGTTAAAAGGAAGTATATCATTAGGAAAGTACATATAAGATACATCCTTTTGCCATTAATGGGCTGCACGGTGCAAATACCTTCAGCGTTATTTTGGATCGTCTTGGTGATGTTGGTCATTTGATCTAGCCACTCTCTGAAAATTGAAACACAAATACAGAAAGTTACACAATAATAGGGATTTATGCACCTATCTTACTATTTTACGAAAATATCTTGTATATGTGGGGGTGTGGGTGGGGGGGGGTGTGTGTTCTCAACCAAAAGTAAGTTATTACCAGTTAATGAATATGCTCATGACGGGGCTCATGACTCCAAAAGTATAGCTCATACGAACAATTATGGAATCATAATTTGGTCTTATTTTAGATTTTGCAAATAAAGATTGACTGCATATTAATAAAGATATGTGTCAAGAGCCAAAAACAAATTAACAAAGTACGGGTTTTTTCAATCAACCGCATGAATTTTCTACAAGCAGCCTGTTGTGCTTGTATCGGGAGTTGTCGTGTGTGCTGGTATCGGGTGATACCTGGTGTGCTTGTATCGTATCGGGTGAGTATCGGGAGTTGTCGTGTGTGCTGGTTTCGGGTGATACCTGGTGTACTTGCATCGGGTGAGTATCGGGAGTTGTCGTGCGTGCTGGTATCGGGTGATACCTGGTGTGCTTGTATCGGGTGAGTATCGGGGTTGTCGTGTATGCTGGTTTCGGGTGATACCTGGTGTACTTGTATCGGGTGAGTATCGGGAGTTGTCGTGCGTGCTGGTATCGGGTGATACCTGGTGTGCTCGTATCGGGTGAGTATCGGGAGTTGTCGTGTGTACTGGTGTCGGGGGATACCTGGTGTGCTTGCATCGGGTGAGTATCGGGAGTTGTCGTGTGTGCTGGTATCTGGTGATACCTTGTGTGCTTGTATCGGGTGAGTATCGGGAGTTGTCGTGTGCGCTGATATCGGGTGATACCTGGTGTGCTTGTATCGGGTGAGTATCGGGAGCTGTCGTGTGTGCTGGTATCGGGTGATACCTGGTGTGCTTGTATCGGGTGAGTGTCGGGAGTTGTCGTGTGTGCTATCGGGTGATACCTGGTGTGCTTGAATCGGGTGGGTTTCGGGTGTTGTCGTGTGTGCTGGTATCGGGTGATACCTGGTGTGCTTCGGGTCGGAGTATCGGGAGTTGTTGTGTGTGCTGGTATCTGGTAATACCTGGTGTGCTTGTATCGGGTGAGTATCGGGAGTTGTCGTGTGTGATTGTATCGGGTGATACCTGGTTTTCCAGTATAGAGTGTGATTGCACCTCTGGCATCGTGTGTGTCAGAAACGGCTTTGGTGCGTGTGTGTCAGAAACCTGCGATACCGTGTGTACCAGTAACGGGCGATATGCCTTTATCGAAATTCCTTCACGCACCAATAGTCACTATGCTGCGCTGTTGCCTTCAGTGAAAATAATTTATTTTATATTCGTCTCAGGGATTGGCCTGGGTTTTGATAATTATTGGAACTTACTTTTACATCCAACAACTTCAAATCGCAAAGATATCCACCCTCTCCATTCTGTAGGATGTATCCTGATAGTAGTTGTAACCACCGTTGCGGGGAAAAGATTTTGGACAGGAGTATTTGCATCGGTGTTTCCATTTAATATCTAGAAACAACGAGATATACGGAAACTATATATTATATTCCTACAAAAATAAGGTAACATTTTGTCTTTATAAGACATCCATGAACACCAGGGCGACTATGAAATGTTAGTAAGTAGAATTGTCGAGTATTCCAATGTACTTACTAATGAACTTACCAAGGCATCTTGCTGGTTGATGTCCTTGACGTACATCCATGATGAACCACCATCAATGATGTAATCAACCGTATACTTGGTGATCCAATAATTCCGATTTAGGTATCCTTGCACCACTAGCCCTGATACCAGCATTGATTCACTCAGATCTGCTTGAATCCATTGGTTAAGGGTAAGGTGTCCACTGGCGGCAGACCAAACACTATCCCCATTTAACCGGCCTTTACTGGCAATTTCGTTGATGTTGTACTCACTAGAAGCGGTAATCTGATTGTCTTGTATGGTACCATCTTCCATGCCAAGCGGAATTGCACAATCTGAAATGAATAAGCAGTACTGACACTTAATACCAATAACGACGGAGAGGGGTTATACATATTCCATACATTCATTTCGATTGTTAACGAACAAATATTTGGATTTTAATTCATAAAAGTGTTCTATATATTTTATTATTTGGAACAATCTTGCAATGGACCAAGTCTTTTTCCACGAACAACAGGCAAAACAAAATAAAATCTTTGTTTTAAACACTTTACACGCGGCTATTGGTTTTACCATATACAAAACAGATTTTTTAGAAACCTTTCCTAACTTTCAAAGGCTATCTGAAAAATTACTGAACCAATACTAGGAATGTTTGTACTTATTTTAATGCATTTCTCATAGTGATTCCAAATATGGTAATGGAACTTAATTGTATTGACATTTTAAAACATTTTGTGAAATTGCGTCGTCTGCCGCGTGAAAAGTGTTAACCCTCGTCCTACCTTTTTGTTACATGGTTTACTAAGGGGTGGGGAAGGAAGGATTCGCACCAGTTCTTATGCGATAGATAAAACATGTTATCAATCGATCTTGACAAACAAAAAACTATTCCTTTGCAACGACAACGACTTTACCCAATCAAATCCAATTGAAATATACCTGTGCAATTGAAACCATCACCGGTCCAGCCTGGATTACATTCGCACGTGAAACTACCGTCTGTGTTTGTGCATGCAGCGTTGTTATCACAACTATGTCCAGATCCTTCGCCACTGCATTCATCTTGATCTGTAGTTTGAAACAATATTGATAGTATAAATGAACGATTTATTTGAAAGAAACCCTGTAAGAAGAACTGTAATGCTGTAAGGGATCTTAACCGAACGAATAAAATAAAATAATACCTATGCAATTAGAACCGTCACCGGTCCAGCCTGGATTACATTCGCACGTGAAACTACCGTCTGTGTTTGTGCATGCAGCGTTGCTATCGCAGCTATGTCCAGATCCTTCGCCACTGCATTCATCTTGATCTGTAGTTTGTAACAATATTGATAGTATAAATGAACGATTTATTTGAAAGAAACCCTGTAGGAAGAACAGTAATGCTGTAAGGGATCTTAACTGTTCAAATAAAATAAAATAATACCTATGCAATTGGAACCGTCCCCGTTCCAGCCTGGATTACATTCGCACGTGAAACTACCGTCTGTGTTTGTGCATGCAGCGTTGCTATCGCAGCTATGTCCAGATCCTTCGCCACTGCATTCATCTTGATCTGTAGTTTGAAACAATATTGATAGTATAAATGAACGATTTATTTGAAAGAAACCCTGTAAGAAGAACAGTTATGCTGTAAGGGATCTTAACCGATCAAATAAAATAAAATAATACCTATGCAATTAGAACCGTCACCGGTCCAGCCTGGATTACATTCGCACGTGAAACTACCGTCTGTGTTTGTGCATGCAGCGTTGCTATCGCAGCTATGTCCAGATCCTTCGCCACTGCATTCATCTTGATCTGTAGTTTGAAACAATATTAATGGTATAAGTGAACGATTTATTTGAAAGAAACCCTGTAAGAAGAACAGTAATGCTATAAGGGATCTTAACCGAACGAATAAAATAAAATAATACCTATGCAATTGGAACCGTCACCGGTCCATCCAGGATTACATTCGCACGTGAAACTACCGTCTGTGTTTGTGCATGCAGCGTTGCTATCGCAGCTATGTCCAGATCCTTCGCCACTGCATTCATCTTGATCTGTAGTTTGAAACAATATTGATAGTATAAATGAACGATTTATTTGAAAGAAACCCTGTAAGAAGAACTGTAATGCTGTAAGGGATCTTAACCGAACGAATAAAATAAAATAATACCTATGCAATTAGAACCGTCACCGGTCCAGCCTGGATTACATTCGCACGTGAAACTACCATCTGTGTTTGTGCATGCAGCGTTGTTATCACAACTATGTCCAGATCCTTCGCCACTGCATTCATCTTGATCTGTAGTTTGAAACAATATTGATAGTATAAATGAACGATTTATTTGAAGGAAACCCTGTAAGAAGAACATGCAGTTATGCTGTAAGGGATCTTAATCGATCAAATAAAATAAAATAATACCTATGCAATTAGAACCGTCACCGGTCCAGCCTAGATTACATTCGCACGTGAAACTACCGTCTGTGTTTGTGCATGCAGCGTTGCTATCGCAGCTATGTCCAGATCCTTCGCCACTGCATTCATCTTGATCTGTAGTTTGAAACAATATTGATTGTATAAATGAACGATTTATTTGAAAGAAACCCTGTAAGAAGAACAGTAATGCTGTAAGGGATCTTAACCGAACGAATAAAATAAAATAATACCTATGCAATTGGAACCGTCACCGGTCCAGCCTGGATTACATTCGCACGTGAAACTACCGTCTGTGTTTATGCATGCAGCGTTGCTATCGCAGCTATGTCCAGATCCTTCGCCACTGCATTCATCTTGATCTGTAGTTTGAAACAATATTGATTGTATAAATTAACGATTTATTTGAAAGAAACCCTGTAAGAAGAACAGTTATGCTGTAAGGGATCTTAACAGATTAAATAAACTAAAATGTATACCTTGACAATTGGAACTGTCCCAATCCTATTCAACGCGCGCCTGGTGTTGGCGTACTCAAACGTCACATAAATGATGCACAATGTTTTGCTATTATGTGTACCATCGCTCCTATGATTCAGTGGGGAGGAGACTCACCAATTGAGGATGAAGCTATATATAGGCCTACATGGATTAGGTTTGGTTTCTTACCAATGTCACATGTTGCGCCTGAGTAGCCGTTTTTACAATGACATATATATGATCCAATGTCATCAATACATGTTCCTCCGTTCAGACAAGGGCTTGAAATACACTCGTTGAAAGCTGGAACAAATGGAAACAAGCGATTGTCAGTAGAGATGAACTGGGGATTTCTGAGCGCAAAGTTATATAGAACACTTTCCGCTGCATATCTTTCCAGTCATGTATAACAGTTGTAATCATCCGTGTGAATCCACTCTCAAAAACTACCCTTTTAAACACGGACCCTCAAAGAAGAAAAAGCGTAGCAAAGGATACATAGGTCCTCATGACAGAGTTTATAGGGGGAAAACATGAAGTAAGTTTCATTCAGTTTTGTTAGTAAATTTGTCTTGTAGGCCTAACTATTTTCGGGTATTTTTATAATGATAACATGTGTCTATCGGCCCAAGCAACCATTAGCACGGATTCAGGTTGAAAAGGACACCCTTATTCTTTGAAATAAGGCGATTTTGATACCCTTAGCACGGGTCCGCGTGGGCCCGCGTTGTGGTCGAAAAAAGCACCCTTAGATATGCCGCATATCTAGCGATATATGCGGAAGGGCTGAAGAGCCAGTGATAGGATCAAGTAGGCAATCCCCCGGCAAACCTAGCATTGGAAGGCTCAGAGAAGCCCGTATTAAACTTTGTATGGATATATTTTCAGCGACTGGCTCGAGCAGCCCATGGGACCAGTCCGTCTCTGATTCAGGGTAGAAAGTATAATTCTGGCGTTCACTTCGTAACAATCGAAGGCATAATCACACAGTGTTCCTTGATTCATTTAGTGTCTTATTAAAACGATTTGCTTACAAGACATACAGGGGTAGCCTTCGTCACTAAAATCGTTTGTGTGTTAATAAACATTTGAAATAATGTACAATCTTAAAAATACAATATTACTTAAAAGTTGACGAATTCTAAATAAACGCTGTCGTATTATTCTAGCTATATAACACATTCACATAAATTATTATGAGAAATGAATTGTAGAGCAATGCCAAACATGATTTTCCGTTCCACTTCATTCATTGTTATTATAAATATTTTAATTCATAATGGTGCCAGGAGTTGTCTATTAATTTAATAATATAAGTGCAACGTTCTCATACATAAACAAAATAACTTCTGCCAATTCCGATAAACACTGTGCAACTTAAAGACGGTCTTGAGTAGTATGGTACGTACCTCTAGAGCCCTGTAAGGTGCAGGTGCACCCGATGACGTCATCGGGGTCAAGGTTCAAGGTCAAATGAACCCTTAATGACCGGTTAAAGGTCAATGTTATTTCAATTTTGACCTATATTTGGTTGTTCACGGTCACTGGAGTGTAAGTTCAACGTATCTATTGTCTATAAGGGGGTTACTAAATGTATGAGAATCCGATAGTAATTAAAGGTAGTCTTAATTAGATCAATATCGATGTTAATCTAGGGAGTTAGATTTTAAAATCGATCAGTTGGTGTTGTCCAGCTGGAAAGGTGTCGACGCATCAATAATATCGATTTTTTTCTTCTTCTTCTTCTTCTTTCTGTTACGACCCCGAGTGTATGACCTATGTGGAATGAGCCGTGTGGTGCATTCCCTCCCCGCTATCGCAATTTCCCCAGTTCTTTATAAGGTCAATCAACAACTTTACCAACCACGCAACTATTTCTAGCGGCTTTAACTCCCTGACAGTAACATATATCATTCCTTGGCATTGCCCATCTGTCTCTACCTGCTGACGGGTCCCAACGGAGTTTAAGTATACACATGTACGCGTCTGTAGCAGGTGTCCAGCAAACTGTGGTGTGACATAAACAAACATACTTAATTACTATCGCCCAACACTCCCGTTGGCAAAAGTAAACACTGTGTAATTGTGTGGAAGCCTTTGACCCAGTTCCGTAAGCCGACCTCCAAGAGAGTTACCTGAGACACCTGAGAGATTCTTGTGTGCGCACATTTGGCCAGTGGATTTCTAAGGAACCATATGGGACCGTGTCTTTGGGGCTTCTGCATGTGATGTAATGGCTCAATCGCTTGAGGACATGCTCTCAGAAAAATATAAAAAACATTTTCCTCAGAAATCTATGGTGCACAGAAACAATGATAAGTCTTGGATAAATGGTACCATACGAAGACTCATGTCTCAACACAATAAGGCCTTTCAATCCAGTAATATGACACTCTATATATCACTAAAGAAACAAGTTACAACCCATTATCTTTGTTGACATTTTGAATAATGTTATCTCAGGTATTGACAAACCTTCCAACTATGCTACTTTGGTCGCGGTAGATTTCACAAAAGCATTTGACCGAATAAACCATAATGTTGCTGTTAACGAAATGATTTCTTCCGGAGTATGACCCTCAATAATTCCAACGATCAGTAGTTTCTTGGCACATCGTACTCGATGCGTTAAGCACAAAGGCAAACTTTCTAATCTCAAAACCATCACTTGTGGTGTTCCACAGGGAACAAGGTTAGGGCCCGGTATCATTACTGTGATGGTTAATGACGCTGCTGAAACTTCTTCAGATCGATGGAATTGGAAATGTGTCGATGATCTCACCCTGGCAGAAATGATTAACTCTAAAACAAACACTCGTCAGCTCCAACACCATCTGAATGCTTTAGATGATTGGTGTAAGGTAAACGATATGCTGCCTAAGCCAACCAAATGTCATGTTTTGCACGTACATTTCTTGAAAAACCCTGTCCAGCTTCCACAACTTTCTCTTGGTGGTGAGGTCCTGCAAGTTGTCGATTACACGAAATTACTTGGTCTTGAAATATAGTCGCAGCTAAATGATGAGAACAGATCCACGCATACGTATACGATCCCCGGGTGGGGGGGGGGGGGGCACTGACATTGGAAAGGGGTATAGGTATGTGACGCCCTGAAGACCCCGGTTTTTACCCTCTTCTGTTAGCTCTTAAGACCACCTTAATTAATTTTGCTTTAAAACATACCAAACCTCACTGTCAAAATGTATAAACCCTAGTCCAAACTTAGAACATTATTCACTAAGCATGATTCATCAAACAACTTGATTCCCTATCTTATAATAAAGACGCCAGAGGCAAAATACTACCTAATTTTGAGATCTATTTAATTTCGAGAATATATTGCCGGCTCAAGGTCACGAAAATAAATACCACACATTTTGCAATTCATGTTTTATGATAAGTGGTTATGATTTTCTTGATTAAATTAACCACTTTACTAAACATGCAGAAGTAGTTTTTCAATTCACAAAAATAACCAATGGCAAAAAAAGCAGTATTGCCTGATTCGGCAAAATGTTTCCAGATTATGAACCATTTCACTGGTTGCCGTTGCTTGACCCGAGACCTGACTGCGTATAGGAAACGTGTTTCTCCTCTTTATATAGCAGGCACTTGTTGGTTTTCTAGTTTTATAATAATTGTCAAACAAGGTATAAACCATTCTGGGACATGGTAGGTCCCAAGCGTCCTCTACATCCGAAACTGGGGTGATATTCGCACAAGTGTCGGCATTGCACGAAACGGGATCAAACCACCAACAGCCACCTTACGCACTAATAACCGCCACCGTCGCCATCGACGACGCCCCCGCTGCAAGCAAACGCAATCGGTACCACGTTCTACCCAAGTTCACGCCTACCATATCTTCACAAAGGGTGCATGGCGCAGGACCCGCTTCTTGAACCATCCGGAAGTGCAGCTACACATGTCAGTGAACCACTCGGACTATCGAGCTTTCGGACGACGCTGTCCTACCACCGCACCTAGAAGTATCACAGCGATGGCCGACACTGGAGCCCAATCTTGCCTCTGGTCCATGGACGGTTTTTTTGGCTGCTGGATTCTCTGAGGAAGACCTCGTCCCTGCTATCGCAGCCAACAAGTCTCCTATCACCATAGACGGCGCTATCATTGTACGTCTACAAGGAGTGCCCCTGAGCGATGACAAGAAATCGTGCGCCACCATGGTATATGTAAGCAAGTCAGCCCATGGATTTTACCTGTCTTGGGAAGCCATGATGGATCTTGGAATATTATCGCACGACTTCCCCTCAGTTGGAGCAGCTGAACTTCAGCCCATAAAGGCCCAACGTCCACTCAAGGAGGATCACCCTGCAACCAACGCCGGTTGCTCCGGACCATCTTCAAATGGGACAGGCCCGTGTTCTTGTCCAGCACGTACAGTGGTTCCCGATCGGCCCGATACCTTTCCTTTCGAGTGCACCCCGCTAAAAATAGTAAGATGGAAGATTGGTTGCTACAACACTTCGCAGCATCATCATTTAATACCTGTCCTCACCGCCCCCTCCCATGCATGACGGGGCCTCCAGTGGAGATACACCTCAAGGAAGGTGCGCCCCCTAAGGCAGTGCATAAACCTGCCTCAGTACCAATACATTGGCAAGAGCAGGTGCACAGCGATATATTACGAGATGAGGCACTAGGAGTCATCAAAAAAGTCCCATATGGCGAAATAGTACTGTGGTGCCACCGCATGGTCGTTACACGGAAGCACGATTGGACTCCACACCGCACCGTGGACCTCTCCCCACTCAACAAAAACTGCCAGCGAGAAACATTCGCCAGCGAGTCACCGTTCCACCTAGCGAGACGCGTCCCCAAAGGAACATGGAAGACAGTCTGTGACGCATGGAACGGGTATCACAGCGTCCCCCTTTATTAGGAATGTGATCGCCATCTGACAACGTTTATCCCACCTTTCGGCCGGTGGAGGTACACCAGCTCAGAGCGCCTCAAGGCTTCCTCTCATCCGGTGACGGATACAACCGCCGCTTTGAAGCTATCCTCTCTGATTTCGACCGCAAGGAGCGTTTCGTCGATGACACCATCCACTCGAAGCACATTGGTGGAGGACCATTGACTTCCTAATTCGTGTTGGCCAGTCGGGAATAGTTCTCAATCCAGACAAATTCCGTTTCGCACGGATTTCCGACACCAGCATCCACCACAGACATCCGTAGCTGGTTCGGCTTAGTTAACCAGGTCGCCAACTATGCACAACTACGCGACACCATGGCGCCCTTTAAACCATTCCTCAGCCTCCGCTTCGAATGGACTTGTTGAAGCTTGTTGAAGCTTGTTGAAGCCTTCAATACGTCTAAGGGTGCATCGTTGACGCCATCCGTCGCGGCGTAGAGATATTTGACCCTACGAAGAGAACCTGCCTACGCCCAGACTGGTCCTGTAAGGGCATCGGATATTTTCTATCACAGAAGCACTGTACCTGCGAGTCCCGCATCGCTGACTGCTGCGATGTAATTGGAGGGTAACATTAGCTGGCTCCAGATTCCTCTCATCCGCAGAACAGCGCTATGCTTCAATCGAAGGAGAGGCACTGGCAGTGGCATGGGGACTCGAACAGTCGAACTACTTTACTCAGGGATGCAATGACCTTCTCGTTGTCACTGATCACAAGCCCTTGATCAAGATCATGGGAGACCGTACTCTCGATGAGATTCACAACTCTAGACTCTTCCGCCTCAAGCAGCGTACACTATCATGGGTCTTTGAAATCGCACATCTCCCCGGCAAGACGAATACTGCCGCTGACGCCACGTCCCGACACCCCGTAAGCAACTTTGCAGAGCTATCTAGCCTCACACTATACTCAGCACAAGATGATGCCGAATGCGCCATGACTGCTGCCATCCGTCACGAGACGCAGAACATAACAGCATTGACATGGGAACGCATTGCCTCTGCGCAACATATCCTGTCACGCGCCAGCTTATGGATGCCATCTACACCGGCTTCTGGGATGCACACCGTACCGCGAATGACGGGCTGGCCGCATTCTGGCAATACCGAGAGTCGCTCCATGTATTAGATGGTGTCATCTTGTTCAGTGACTGTGTCGTTATCCCATCATCCCTTCTTGGCGAAGTTCTCCAGACACTCCACTCCGCCCACCAAGGCGTCACGTCCATGGAATCACGTGCTCGCGCTATCGTGTTTCGGCCGGGAATGACAAAGGACATTCAGTCAGCCCGCGAAAGATGCACAGCATGCAACCGGAATGCCCGTCACAAGCTGCATTTCCACTACACTATCGCCTGTCCCCACAACACCATTTGAATCGATCTACGCTGACTTCTTTGACTTCGGTGGATTCCACTACCTAGTCGCCGGCGATCGTCTATCTGGATGGGTCTAAATCTTCAGAGCACCGCATGGTACCACCCAGGCTGGAGCGCAGGGCATGATCGCTGCTCTCCGAACATTATTTGCCACGTTTGGCGTTCCTGAGGATATCTCGAGTGATGGAGGCCCAGAATTCTCTGCTTCTGCGACTGCTGACTTCCTTACACGATGGGGAGTCCGTCACCGTGTGTCATCTGCCTACTTCGCTTAATCGAATGGCCGCGCCGAAGTAGCAGTCAAGAAGGCGAAGCGCACCCTGATGGACAATGTTGGGCCCACTGGTTCCCTTGATAATGACGGTCTCTTACTGGCACTACTCCAATTGCGCAACACTCCGGATCCTGACTGCAACATCTCACCGGCGGAAATAGTCTTCGACAGACCTATACGCGATGCCTTCTCATACGTCAGCCGACAGAATAAGTTCACCAACCCATCCATTCGCACTACCTGGCGCAAAGCATGGGAACTTAAAGAAGACGCAATGAAAGCCCGGATGCCACGCTCACTTGAAGCCCTCAACCCTCACGCAAGGCCCCTTGCACCACTATCGCTGGCAACCGTGTGTTCCTGCAGAACCAATACGGTCCGCATCCTACAAAGTGGGACAAATCCGGTACAGTCGTCGAACTAAGGGACCATGACCAATATTGGGTCAAAGTTGATAGATCTGGACGCTTATCGCTAAGAAACAGGCGCTTCTTACGCAAGTTTACTCCACCCACGGTCGCAATCGAGAATTCCACACATCGCTCGCGACGACACATGGTCGACCATAGCATGAGCGTACCACAACGACACGCAACGGCACCGCAACCACAGCCAGCGACAGACCAGCTGGAACAGGGTCCTACCGCTGTCGCACGACCGCACCCGTCTACTTCTATAACAGAGGCTACCGTGCCAACGATGGGTGCCCCATCACAGCCCGTGCTGGACCAGACAGCAGCATCAGCACCACTGATCCCGCTGACGCCCTCAAAAGCAACTCTGCCACCACCGGAGATACCGACAGCACCTATTACACCAGTTGCATCAGATGGAGTCGCCCTCGCGCGCCCTCGCAGACAAACAATAAAGCCTCGTCACTACGTGCTTGATACTGGTAAATGGCAGACCCGCTAATCTGCTAGTTGTTACGTTAGCGAGGTATTAACCCCTCGAACGTGGGGGGTGGCTGAAATCTGTCAATTATTTGGCTGGATATGTAATATGTTGAATATGGGTTGATTGATACATTTGCGTATATCTCAACAATGCAAGCATAAAAACAGATAACACTTCGCACATAGTTAGAACACACACTTATCTCTGTTTGACACTCTTTTATAGATCTGAATTCCTTAATACGAACAAGAAAGGAACATCTCAAATACGCTTTTATTTAGCAAAATCCGCAATAATATACGTAAGAAAAAAACAAAGGATAAAGAACAATGGAGGGATTATAATTTAATAAATTGTTGTGGGATGTAAAGCAATAATAGTGGGGATTTCAAAAGAAGCTGTTCATAAAATTTCCTCAAACCATTGAAATTATGTGACGATTACTTACACAATACATATCTAGTAGCTCAAAAGATAACAGTAATAAGAGAGGTTGTGGCAGCCATCTTTGATTGATACATTCATGTATATCTTCATTTTGACTATCACACTATTTTTACACATTGATTTAAGCATTTTTCATTATTTCTGATTAGAATATGAAGGCACAGTATGCTTTTATCTGGTAAATTTCCTGATTTTAGCCATTTTTGGCCCAGTTCAAAATTATCTGCCGTCTGCGCATGCGCATATTCTCTGCAGGTTTCATGCGAATAAGTTCAGATCATTAGTTAACTATCATATGGAATCTCCCAAACTGGTTAATTGCTTGGTTTTTTCCTAAATTGTTTGATTTTCCGCAATATTAGTGATTCGCTGACTGGGCATTTTTCAATGAAAATTAGCTATTTTAAATACTGATAATTGTATACTTTTTATTCGATTGCCTCTCCTTACGTTTTCCTATTATACTACATATATCAAATTACATAGGGATTAAAGTAATTGTCTTTTTTATCATACTTACGCGAAAAAAAATGGGATTTACCTGCTTCTGGTGTCATGTTATGCAATCTTCTTACCACTTGTTTCATACAAACAATTCAAATTTCCCGCCATATAACTGATTTAGCAGTGTCCCAAGTATACTTACTTTGAGACAATGCTATGACGTCATATTTCACACTTAAAAATCCAAAAGTGTATTGTTTGAAAGACAAGGGTTCATACTCTTTGTCTTACAATTTTAGTTTATCTATTCTCTATTTTTTTTCTCTTTTCATTTGGCTTTCTCCTCACTTCCCTTTACAGTCATAGTTTTTTCCCTCATTTTCATTCGTCTTTTTTAGATCTTTCATTATTTTTCCCTTTCTCTTTTTCTTTCTCTTTCTTTCTCTCAAGGCTATTTTCCCCTATTTCTATTCTTGTTTTAGTATCTTTCTCTTCCTCCCTTTCTTCTCTCTTGTCTTATTATCTGTAACTTTCTTGTCAGCATTCTTATTTCATTTTATTTTAAATTTATCTCTGATCTCTCTTTTTCACCCCTCTCTCCTTATTTCCCCCTATTTTCATTGCCTTTCTCATTTTCATTTTCTGTCTCCTCTCTTCTCTCATTCTCTTTCTGTCTCTCTCTTTATTTTATTTATCTCCCTCTGTCTTCTTTTTTAGGATAGGATTTAACTTGGCATTATTTGGTATTTTACTTACGGCATTTATGTTTGTAACATTTTCGTGTTTCGGTTTGGGCGAGACCTGTGCATCGGCTACTTGTTGCATTATTGTCTGTATAAACACATGATTGTGTACGAGTTCGTGTACCATTTCCACATGTAACACTACAAGTAGTCCATTCTTCCATATACTTCCAAGTTACTGTGAAATATTCGAAAATAATTGAACTGATTGAAATGGATGAGTTGATAAAATGCGGCGTTGATAAAGGGTTTATAGACGAAGTCGAATAAAAGAGATCCAGCAAAGGGATAATTTATTTAGTGAAATGTCACTGCAGCAGCACATGTCCAAAACTGGGTTCAACGTGATTGAACCCCGTCTCCAGTTTCCAAGGAGTACACACCCACCTGAACCCCGTTGACAAACCTACCTGGAATCTTACAATCCATAAAGCTTCTGACTTGATCGATATCCTCTGTCAGCATGATGTCACCATCACCCCGTTTGTATCCTGATGCCAACCATAGACTAGTACATTGACATGGATCAGGATTTGATAATGTATATTTGTACTTGTTATGGTTCGCTAGTGTCCCCGTACCAACGTGACATACATCTCCAGACACCGTATGTAGAAGAGAAGCTCCTGTGAAAATAAAGATATATAGATACCCATCATCTATGTAATTAACTTTGAGAACGATTAGCCGAACATAGCTCCAATTATATTGTTTTAGTTATTTTTATCAAAAGATCACTTCATGACACTTTCTTTTAAGAGCGATACAAGGTGGGTTTTTTTCTTCCTCGGGAGCACTCGCCTTAGGGGAATTATTTAACATGACCACGAAAATAACCTTTGAACATGAGTGTGTACAATTCCTTGATGTTAAGTATAATTGTCCTCGGAACAGCGCTCCAATTGCCCATCATAAGAGGCACAGCTAAGGGTGCCATTTAAAGAGGGTGCCAAAATAATTTTAAAAAACCAAGAATAAGAGAAAGAGAGGGGGGGGGGGGGGGGGGGGAGAAAATGAGGGGGAGGGGGGGGGGGGAGAGAAAAGATAAAAAAAGATAAAAAGTTGAAAATAAAAACATCGGATGTCTATGACTTTTGAGCTGGCCTCATCCCTCTTGAGAATGTCAGTGGTTTGGATGGCTAGAAAAATTGTTTTGATATACAATTTAAAAGAAAATAAAGACAATAATCGTGTCTGTCTTGATGGCAAGCATCTTTTTTGAAACCATGTCATCATAGAATGGATTATGAATCGTTTTACTTACCCAATAATGTAGAAATAATCCAAAATGCCATCATCCAAATACGGTTTTATAAAACAAGACGTCTGCCATGAAAGCACTCACGAAATAAATTTCGACAAGCTTCAGCTTCTAATCTTGTATTTTATGACACCGAATCGGCGACATTTCATTGTTCCTTCTCCATGGCAACGATGTATACAAATGCTCTACCCATTAATATTTTATGATTATGATTAATTTGATATGGATAAATATAAGAACTGTTATAGCCCTATCTATTAGAATTAATTGGATTTTTTATTTGCATGAATGCATTCTTCATTATTATTTTATAGATATGACGACGATGGATACATATATATACTATGAACAAAATTGCACTTATGTTCAAGGTAGTCTTGTGCAAGTCTTTCCTGGAGTCTGGACTCCCTCCCTCTCTTTAATTTTGTTCCTTTTCTGGCGTTTGCCCATTACAAATACTCGTATACAATGGGGCCATTGCTTGTCAACTTGTAACTCGGGTAAATAGCTGCTTTATTTTGCGAACAAACCTTTTCTCCGGGTTTGTATGCCAGCAGGGGAAACAATATACATATAAAAGATGAATAATACAAGGAGCAGCTTTTTTCCGTGTGACAACCACCCCCCCCCCGCCCCCCCCCCCCCACCCCCCCCCCCCCCCCACCCCCCCCCCCCCCCCCCCCCCCCCCCCCACCATGGTATTATATAGACAGTCACTGGACTGATGTGTATTTTAGGGTAGACTACGAATTCTTATAAAAAGGCTAGGCAAGTGGTGTATACATTGAATTAAGAATATTTGCACTGATGGGAATAACTTGATGAGTGATTTCGAGGCCTGGAATCCAGGCTATATTCGAGACTTTCTACCATCTCTGTACCAATATTATTAGTATATTATGAATAACTACTTTCGATCATCCATTATTATTTTGAAGATGATATTAGAAATTAAAAAAATAGAGAGGTATTTTGCAAAAGGGCCTACATCCACTTTGACTCTTTTTGAGAAAAAGTTAAAAAACCAGTTTCTAATTATTCAAGTAGAGCAATTGAAAAACTGAATGAAAGACGTACATCACATACTAAATTAAATTGGACTACATTTCAAATGTGCTAGTTTTTAATATTTCTTAAATCATGTTTCATTTTTTTTTTAAATGTGGATGTAAGCCCTTTTGAAACAAAACTCCATCTGTTTGTACATAGAGAAAATAACACACAAAAACAAATCATTTATTTTAATCATTTTTCAAAAATGAGTTTGATATAGAAATGTATAGGGCACAATCATATGTTCCAAGGAAACAAAGTCAATTTTTTTTCGAAAAGACCTACATCTCATTGTATACAGCCATTGAAGTTGTTGTTTTGTTGCAAAAGGGCTAGTATCCAGAATTAATTATGGATACAAGCTGAGTACATGCGGGTACCTGAATGTGTGTTATCAAGATTATTAAGAGCAACTTTGCGTACCAATCAAAGAAAATCAAAAAATGTTGGCAGACTTCAATTTTTTTTTTTTTTTTTTTTTAATGTCAGGGTGCAGCATTGGTCAAAGTCTATAAAAATCCAAATTAGGTCACCGCTGGACGTTCGTTACCATAGCAACGGCCAAAATATCAAAATGACACGTTTTGGCCTATTTCAGCACTTTTATAAGGCTAAAATATTTCAAACTTTTAAGATTCACCATATGTAGGGAAAGTAGAGGTAGAACTTGACAGTCACACCACATGATCTATAACACATAAGCTTTCTAGAAATGCAGTTCTCAAACAACCATCATGGCCTACTTGGGTTATACCATTGTTTAAAATAGGGGTGTTTTTTGTAAATATTTATTTCCTGAAATATAGCAATGTTTAACGAGCTGTAAACCCCAAAGTGGTGCTTATTAAAAATTTCTATTATCAATGTGGCTAGACTAGGTAGTACTTTACCTAAATAAACAAAAAAAAGTTTCGGTAATTTTGACAGAGGCGAACAGTGTTGCCTGAAAGTTTGACATTTTCCCATAAAATAACAGTGTTTTTTTGGGAAATGAGCCCCTACGAATGTTTTAACAGGAAACCAAGCATCACAAAGTACCTTTAAACACTTATTCTCAAGCAATGACCCATTCTTAAGACTGTTCTGCAGCATATGTTTTGTAGCAATATCCAAAATGGCCCCCAGAAGCCATCTTGGAATTTAGAAAATCACATAACTTCTGGACACATTAACCTAGAGACAAGATTGAGGTATCTCTTTTGACTAATTTTATGACTAGGAATCTAATACGGTGGTTAATTTATGATTTGGAGGCTGTATTCAGCATGAAATACAAGATGGCTGCCAGCGGCCATTTTGGAATTGATAAAATCACATAACATTTGAACACCTTAACCAGGACACGTTATTTAGGTGTCTGTTTTGACTAACGTTATGCCTTGGAATCCTATATACAGTAGTTATTTTATTATTCTGAAGTTGTTTCCAGCATGAAATATAACCTAGAAACATGATGTAGATGTTGCTCTCATCTTATTTATATGAAATTATTCTAAAACCTACTAGTATTTAATGACATGTATGGGTTAATTGTACTCATTATGAAAGATTCAAGATGGCTACTTGACGACTATTTTAGAAATGTTATGATGTTCTTAAATATGATAAAGGGGCATTTCTTCAATAATTCCACAATGCTGAATACATTCCAGAGGCAAGTTTTTCAATCATTTTCAGTATAAAAGCCCCAAAAGCATGGGTGGATTTCAGTTACAAAATCCTGTACTGTTGTTGACCACGAATAATTGTTGCAAATGTTATAAGGACAAATAAAAAGTATGATAAAACACGGTAGCTGCTTTAATTAACAAATTTTACTTTACACATTTTAGTTTTTAACGATAAAAAACTTTAGAAGAATGCAATACAATGCATCACTCTAGTTTCGTTTTTGGTCTTTAACCCTTACCCCGGCGGAGATATTTTGGTGTGGATCAGGAGGAGGGGGAAACATTGAGGGATTTTGAACAAACAAACCACCGCGGTCCGACCCTGATTCGATCCGCGGACCTTCTGCACGCCCCACGCGCGCTCCTAACTGAGCTTACACACAAGAGCTTGCCCGGGTAGCAATTTGGTGCCTACATTTAAGCTCGATCGATGACGTCATCCAAAATCAATGGGTGAAAGCATGCGCTTGGGGAGAGGATTTTGCGTAATAATTCGTAGTATTTAGGACTGTTAGGGTTAAGAATATAGTGTTTCAACCATCCAGAACATTGGTGTGTGTGCCAAATTAAACCAACGTTGCATAAAAAATGTGGTGATCTTCTACTGGTTCACGTAGTGATCCTCATTAATGATCCCAAAGTACATTCCCTCGTTGAATTGTCTTGTGATACTGAATAAGGATCGCATTCTGTCAGTGTTGGTATATTGAAAGCCAAACCATACTGACCAATTACAGTTTGCATCCACCCATCTTCTTTATAAGAAAGTGTGTGGTAGAATACTTAAAATAGCTACTATGTTTTAATAATAGTATAATAACAAGCATTTAAAAAGCGCTCTACAAAGAACACAATACAGCTCTTAACAATATCAAACAACATTATATACAAGAAAAATGCAAAGAAAATAATATACACAAGTCATGCAAAGATAAGAAATCAGTACTTGGGAAACAAATTCGTTTTTAACCGGCGTTTGAATATACAGACGGACGGGCCTCTCTGATGCTGACCGGGAGCTGATTCCAAAGTCGGGCCACATAATAATGATAATAATAAACAGGCATTTTAAAGGACGCATTTCAAACCGCAAGGAAACTCAATGCGCCGCACAAAGATAAAATCAATAAATTAAAAATTAAAAATTAAGAAAACGCACAACCTTTACAACCATAAAATACCATAACAAATTAACAAACTATATAAATGAGTAAAAGGCAAAACACAATTGAAGCGCAAAAGTCAATATAGATACAGATTTGCCAAATTACGATCTAGTGAAAAGACATGAACGGAATTATCACCAGCTTGATGTTTCAATAGAGGCACACAAATCCTGGTAGCATCAGAAGAGGGGCGAATTCGGGGTCTTTCATCATCACTAAGTTAGTTTGGCTCAAAAGAAATGCACCATAAATGTTCTAAAATGGTTGTTGGTGGCTTTCTTTGATATCCATGGTGAGAATAATTAACTCTTACAGGGAATCCTAGACAGATTTCATGAACATTAAATTATTCAAGAGCAACATCTATTGTGTTTCTAGGTTGAATGGTTCGGCCGATATGGTCCCACACCACCAAATAAGTACCCTATTGCTTTGTGTGGTTTAGAGGTCAAGTTCGTGTTAATTTGTCTCACCTTAAAGAGCTAACTGGTTCATTCAAATCATTGTTTTTGTTGAAGATCAAGATGTCTTCTGCTTAAAAAGCAAATTGTTTTGCTCTAAATTGGTGGAAACAGTGACATCATGTAAAATAATAACATTCATGAAAAAGCTAGAGATTTCGGGCCTACATGTAATATGGAAGAAATAACCTACAAATGCCAAATTATGAAACATTAAGGTACATTTACAGCAATTTTTACCTTTTCTAGGATGTTAAATTTAGACTTATGGTGGGGTCTTTCTTGATTTCAAACACTGCCGGATTTTGCCAGAACGCCAAATATGATTTGGTGGTGTGCACTCATATGAAAATCTAGATATATAAGTGCCAGTCTTCTTGGAATTATAATGTTGAAGGCATACCATAATAATACAATAATCACTGTTTTGGATTCCAGGGCATAAAGTTAGTCAAAAAAGACACAGAAATTATAGGATTTCATCAATTCCAAGATGGCTGCCAGCAGCCATCTTGGATTTCATGCTGAATTATAAAAATTATAAACTAGCCACCGTAATGGATTCATAGGCATAATTAACATATCATTATATCAATCATGTCTCCAGGTTTATGTCTAGAAGTCATAACATTTTCTACATTTCAAAATGGCCTCTGGCAGCCATTTTGGATATTGCTGTATCCCAGCTGTCTGCAGTTGCCCAAACTTTTGCGAGGGGAATAGGAGCTAATTTTGTTTCTAAATACCCTATAGTATCAAAACCCACCCTTAACCTACCTTTGCTTTCCCTGGATCACTGAATATGACCCTACTAATGGTTATGAGCAACAGCTTCATTGAGGGCGTTTAATCTGGCAACGCTGTTGTTTAAATACTATCAAATCATGTCCAACTTAATGCTGAATTGATACCAATATCATTTGAATGCATATCAATCCTCATCAGAATTTTCTATGAAAGTAAATCCTGAAAATCCCTATGAATTAAATGTCAATAAACCGAAAAAGTGCAAAGTTCCTGGCAACACTGCTCTCCGGTACATCAATTACCGAAACTTTTTTTTCTTGAAACATGTAGACCAACATCCTGTCTATTGACCCTGAACAGGCTAATTTAAAAAAAACACCACTTTAGGGGTTATGTCATTTTTACAACCTTCACTTTTTGCATAATTAAAATTAATCAAAACACCCCTATTCTACAAAATGGTTTAACCCACATTAAAAAATTGAAAGTTAATGTTGACATCATTTTTGGAAAGGACAAGGATAGCTAGTTCACTGTATAAAAGAAGGGGACTGTAATGCATGTTCTTCATACAGAAATATGACCTAATACTTACGCTTTTTTAAAGTTGTGAAATGGGTAAAATAGTGAAAATTGGGTAATTTCATATATTGGCCGTTGCCATGGCAACCAAAGGTATATTGGTAATTTTTTCCCCAAATATATACATGTTGACCAAAGGTCTAAACATGTGCAAAGTATAAAGGAAATTGATATTTTAAAGTCTGCCACCACTTCTTTGATTTTTACACACAAGGTCTCTTAAGGCAACTTGTGATTTGAGGTAGCGCCTAGGCCTATGGGGCACCTGCTTTATACGTGGACTACTTGGATTAGGAACATCTGGGTATCTGTATTGTTTAAGAGCACATTGGGCCTAGGCACATGGTGTATCAAGGGCACCCTTTTACTTACATTATACTATTAATAAAGGGCACCTTGGGTACCGGGATTATGAGTTAAAGACATGTTATTTATATTTATATTTGTATAAACATATAACGCTTTAATATTATTTGATATATGACTAACAGCCCGCGCATTACTTACTTGATAATTTCCATATAGTCTTGGCACCAGGATATCTCGACATAACGGCACATGTAGTGCCTGGATTATGTGCTGGATTATTAAGGGCACCTTTTTGTAACTGTATTAGGGGTAGAGCTGAGGCCTATGGAGTGCCTGGATATCATGGGACAATGGGTACCTGATTTTCAGGACACATGCGATTGGCCTTTATTAAGGGTAGAGGTAGGGTGGGGGACAAGTGGGGGTGAGGGTGAGTGGGGTGGGGTGGGGTGGGAATGGGTGGGGTAGGTGTCGCCTTGAACCAAGGCTATCCAAAATTATGATTTCCGAAAAGTGGCACTTTTCAACGATGCAAGGAAATTATTGGCGCTATGGTGGACACTATTGGCTAGTCATGCATGAACAAAATCATTTTGATTTTTTTAATTTCAAATAAAGACCAGTTACAGAAAGAAGAGAATTGAAAATAAAGACAATTGAAATGAATTTAAGAAAAAAGCACTGGCGACATTGTTGTAACTTTCTTGTATAAGATGTTGAAAAGTGCCACTTTTTTCTGAAAACATCATTTTGAGGAAATGTGACTGTCATGGGAAAATTAAACAACGATTTTGAAAAGAGAAAACTGTCTATGGGTAGCCAGGCGATTTTTTCTTTTCACATAATGTTTCAATTTCTCAAAACGACCAATTGAATGAAGAGTTATGCAAACAAACGTGATCTAATTTTAACCCTTTACTAAGGCTGGCAATTGGAATTGCGGTGCGCTACAGGGTGTCTCAAAACGTGCCCCATGTTAAACATGATTTTTTTTTTTGGCCAAGAAAAATATAAACATTGTTTGAGATATACTAGTAATCATGTTCAGCAATCTTTAATTTGCCATACACATTTTTTCTATCCATTTTAGCGCTTCCGTTATCAAATTATGGCCAATCTACTCGGACATGTTCAAATTTACCTTTGGCCACTGTTTGTGTGAAGAGAGCTCTTTTATTAGAATCGTCATTCAGCCTACTAAATGTTGATAGTTAGTTATATTTGGACAAAAGACATATTTTTATCCATAGTATTATCCATGATATACCAGAAAAGGTTTGAATTTTAGATGATATTTTAACGCTTTCCACGCGGCTACTAGTTTTACCATACAAAACAGATTTTTCAGAAACAACCTTTCAAAACTTTCAAAGTCTATCTCAAGGATTACCGATATAATACTACTAGGCATGTTTGTACTTATTTTAATGTATTTCTCATAGTGATTTCAAATATGGTGATGAAATAAAGTAATCTTGACATTTTTGAAACATTTTGTGAAACGTTGGAATGTCGTCTGCAGACAACTTCCATATGGTGGCAGATTTGTATTGAATGCCCCTCGTATATATTTGTTTCATTTTTTTACAATGATAAGTCCGTCTGATTGTCCGTGGGATTTTGTTGACATGTTAATAGTGGAGTATTTGTTCTCCTAGTACCTTTCTTTGCTTAGGGGTCATATTGAGGAGAACAACATGCACGCTTGCATATGGGGCTTAGGGGGTGCCTGTAAAATCTTTAGTCATGTATGCTTACATAATTATATTTGATTTCCCCTGAGTAGTGGTATTTAACACTGGGCCATGGGGATCAGCCATGCTTGGCTCAGTATACTTCGCCAAGTATATAACTTGGTGCCATTATTTCATCGAAAAACTGCCGCGCCGGGTGGAACCAGCACACCGCATCGTGGTAATTTGGAGTACTCAAGAGTGTCAACCCTTTTTGGCGCCAAATTAATAAATAAATTAAAATAGACCTTTTCTTAAATGAAATGAGTCAGAGAATCCATTGTTGGTATCAAATTGCACTAAAAATAGTGATTTTTACATTTTTGTCCCAAAATCACTTTTTTGGCGCCAACCTTTTTGATCACATTATCTCTCAATAGAATCACTCATGTATTCCAAACCATGATTACTTTCATAACTTACTGACTGCCCCTCGTATTAAGTACATTATTTGTTGTTTGTATATTTTCAGACTGTTGTCATCTTTAATATCAGTCTGACAACATAAAGAGAAGCGTTCTTCAGTAGGGTCATAAATGGTGATTCCTTGACCACCGAGAGCAGAGGAAGGTTTGAGAGTGGATTTTGGTAAATTAAGGTATTTAGAACAAAATGAGCTCCTATACTCCTCGCAAAACGTTGGGCAACTCACAGGAAACAGCATAATTTAAATGTTGTTCTAAATACCTTAATGTACCAAAATCCACTCTCAAACCTTCCTTTCCTCTCTCGGTGGTCATGGAATCACCATTTATGACCCTACTAACACCTTGTATCGGGCGTAACGGAATAAACACAATCTAAGGAGTATAAAATAGATCAGAACCTTAAGTACATCTCATCTGAACTGCTCACAAAAAGTATCGAAACACTTAGAAATGATCCAATATATAACGGCTCGAAAGGTAATGCATTAATCGAAGCAAATAATCAAGTGCATAATTTTGTTCTGCGTATTTTGACACCTCGATCGTTGAGATACGATGTTGCGGACCGGAGTTATTGTCATTTCAATGATCGTGGGTCCAGTTTCAAAATTGACACTCATCCCTATTGAAAAGCATGAATCTGATCATTCTAAACAGTAATGCAAACCTCTTTCTATAGGATGGTTGTCACTTTTGAATCTGGACCCACGACCATTGAAATGACAATAACTCCGCTCCGTAACATCGTATCTCACCGATCGAGGTGTCAAAATACGCCGAACAAAATTATGCACTTGGTTATTTGCTTCGATTAATGCATACCTTAAGTGTTTCGAGACTTTTTGTGAGCAGTTTAGATTAACATTGTATTGGTAAATAAGCTCTTACCCAATAAGAACACCAGTAAGACAATCTGAAGATAAGCTAACATCATGATGACTCCTTAGAAATATAGCTCCTTGACACTTCCGAAGATGTTCCTTTTCCAAATCGAGTGCTTTGCCATAAGAAGTGTTAATACGAAGGGCACCGAAGGAAGACCTGTTAAGGTAATAAAATGTAACATATGTACATAATTCAAAGAGGCGTTTAAATTACAATATATACATCTACAACATAGTAGCTTACCTCTGATCGAGCACTTTTTTACGGTGAAAGGAAAACTATGTTATCTACGAAATATAGCTACAATATATTAATAAATACATATACTAATAAATAAATATATAAATAAATAAATAGATGATGTCGATACATGATGTAAATTAATAATAAATGAATGAATAACATCGCCTGGGGATCGCCACGGCGTGAAACCAACGGTAGCGACACAGACTATGTGCTAAATATATTAAATAAATAAATAAATAACCAACTAACTAGATACATTAATTAATCAAATAATTAATTAGTTGAAATAATAAATAAATAAATATATACAAATGAATGCTACTCCAATTACGTACATAAATAAATAAGTATAAATAAATAAATAAATAAATATTTACTACTCCAATTGCATTCAACTATATTTCATGATCACTATTAAAGAAATATAAAGTACATAGTGTGTTAATGTGGTGAGCAATATTTACAAACACAATATAATATTGCATTCAAGATATGTGAGCAAATAACTTACTTATTTGATCCACCGATTATATCTGCCGAATATATCTTCAGAAGACGATCGGGTTGATGATTGCTCTCTGATAGGTAGCTGAATATAACATGATGTGGAATGTCGTACGTTTGATATTCGGTAGGAGAGAAGCGAGCGTCGTAGTAACGCCTAACAACGTTTTGTTGATAGCAACCACCGTTACAATTTAATATTTGGTAAATTAATGGAGAAATGGTCGTTGTAGCAACGCGTACAGCACCGATATGCTGATAGCAACCACGGGGAAAGTTTTTAATATAAGTTTGGCGCGGCAATAGTTGTCAAAACATAATTATGGTTTTGGGGTCTCTTAACCCTGGCCCCAAGGCACTTTTTTTTTTTGCAAAACAGGTAGTTGAAGACTTCTTTGCCCTTAAAGGGAAATTTAAAATAAAAAGAACGCGTAGAACAAGGGTTTTTTTCGTGGCTAGATTGTAACAAAGAACACATGACACGCATGGTAACGGTATTACGTAGGTAAATGTAATGTCATATATCGGTTGAGCGCTTTTCCTTTGTTAATTCGCTCCAATTAATTGGTTAATTAAAACGGGGATCGCGCAATGTCAAATTGAGTAACTAATGATTGATTGTAACTTTGTTCGTTTGGCTTTTTATGAGATGTTCTAAATTATTCATTGACTTCCTTTCCACGTACTAAGTAGGGGTGGGCAAGCATGTATCCATTTGTAAAATCCAGTTTTTCTATGGTCAAATTGTGTGAGAAAAAAAAGAATGACAACAATAAATGTCTGAGACAAACGGTTAGATTGGTAAACTTCAAAATGGCACCCAATATGACCGATTTTTAAGGAATTTAGAAGACTGTCTGGCTGGAAAGACTCACCATTGTTAAATTCATACATGTTTTTAGTTTTTTTCAGGGAGGTGAAAACATGCGGTTCACTAACAGACGATGGCGGACACGAACGCCCGTAAATTATGAATTTCCGTTAGTTTCAATGTATCAATGGATTTTAATTATATGGCCCCGTACAATAATTCATCACACGTTGGAACTAAATCATTTCATCTAAAACCGCTGGAGTTGGTTATCGATGGAGTTGGATAACCAACGCCAGTGTCAGTATCATTTTTTGAATTTAATCCGTTACTAAGCGTTCGCCCCATTCACTTGATCACGTAACCTCGTACGCATAATTTAACCTTGAATATTCGAAAACACGCCCGTGTCCGGCATCGTCTGTTCATGAATTCTCAATGATAAACGCCCTCATAAGGACGAGCACCAATAACTTGCTATCTACTGCTGATAGCATAATTGTCAATTGCTATCTACTGCTTATAGCGTTATGTCCACTTTTTATCTACTGTCTATATCATGATATTATTTACTTGCTATCTACTACTGATAGCATAATATTCAATTGTTATCTACTGCTGATAGCGCTATATTAACTTGCTATCTACTGCTGATAGCATAAAATTAAATTGTTATCTACTGTTGTTAGCGTTATATTTACATGCTACTAGCTATCTACTGATGATAGCAATATATTCAATTGCTATCAACTTCTTATAGCAATACATTCCATTGCTAACAGCACTGTATTCACATGTTATCGACTGCTGACACCAATATATATACTAGTATTCACTTTTTATCTACTGTCGATATCATTATATTTACTTGCTATCTACTGCTGATAGCGTTATATTATCTTTCTATGTACTGCTGATAGCATAATATTCAATTGCTATCTACTGTTGATAGCGTTATATTGACTTTTTATCTACTGTCTATATCATTTTATATACGTCATTCATATATTCTTGTTCATTGATTGGTTAAAAGTGGGTCACATGTTCAAAAATAATCACGCTATTTTGTCAAAAGTACTATTTACGGCTCCCAAAAGTACTATTTACGGCTCCCAAGAAGACTATTTACGGCTCCCAAGAAGACTATTTACGGCGCACTGGTGCGCCGGTAGTTTCACGCGGCGTTGTACTCCGCGAGACGCGATAGGGCGCACGATTTGCAACCCCGGGCGCAACGTGACAATCGTTCGATGCACTGCCTTTGAATTGAACTTTTAAAACTTCTTAACTGATGAGGATTGGAACTTACCGGATGATTTTTGAATTTGATCTTTATGGAACTAGAAATATATGAATGACGTATATAAAACAAATATATACTGCCTTTATTCGAGTCTCTGGATTAAAACTACGGTCCCTCGGTGACTGCTGCAATAGTGCTATTTTGCTTCGAGGCTGCGCCCCTCAGCAAAATAGCACTATTGCAGTCACCTCGGGCCCATAGTTTTAACCAGAGTCTCTCATGGCAGTATATATTTGTATAATATTTACTTGCTATCTACTGCTGATAGCAATTATATTTAATCGCTATCTACTGCTGATAGCACTGTATTAGCTTATTATCGACTGCTGACACCAATATATTTACTTTTATCTACTGTCGATATCATTATATTTACTTGCTATCTACTGCTGATATCGTTATATTACCTTGCTATGTACTGCTGATAGCATAATATTCAATTGCTATCTACTGTTGATAGCGTTATGTTGACTTTTTATCTACTGTCTATATCATTATATTTACTTGCTATCTACTGCTGATAGCATAATATACTGCTGATAGTGTTATATTAACTTGCTATCTACTGCTGATAGCATAAAAATAAATGTTATCTACATTGCTACTAGCTATCTACTGATATAGCAATATATTCAATTGCTATCTACTTCTTATAGCAATACATTCAATTGCTATCTACTGCTAACAGCACCGTATTCACATGTTATCGACTGCTGACACCAATATATTCACTTTTTATCGATATCATTATATTTACTTGCCATCTACTGCTGATTTCGTCATATTAACTTGTTATCTATTGCTGAGAGCATAATATTCAATTGCTATCTACTGCTGATAGCGTTATATTCACTTTTTATCTACTGTCTATATCATTATATTTACTTGCTATCTACTGCTGATAGCATGATATTCAATTGTAATATCTACTGCTGATAGCGTTATATTACCTTGCTATATTATTTAGCATAAAATTAAATGTTATCTACACTGCTGTTAGCGTTATATTTACATGCTACTAGCTATCTACTGATATTATTAGTTATCCACTGTTTGATAACGCAATACGGGAAGATACCTATGGTTGGGTGCCATATCACATGAGGCCGGACACTTAGGAAATCCCCAATATATCCTGTACATGTATGTGCTACCAGGACGATATATCCTGTATTGCGTTGTTGGCAGATTGCTACCAGGACGATATATCATGTATTGCGTTGTTGGCAGAATAACAGCTCTGATTGGTTAAATAGAGATTTGGGTTGATCCATTATCATTTTCAGGGGTTGGTGGTAATGGTGATGGGTGCATAGGGTAGCTGTAGGTTTTGGATTATGGGTTGGAAGGGGATGGGGGTTAACATGCCTTTTTGGTGGTTCCAGTGTAATTTTGGTGGTTCTCAGTGTTTTGGGCTCCAAGTTGTTTAAGTGTTCAAGAAATATATGTTGGGAGGGGGTATATGGTGAATGGAAGGAAGGGGTTGAAAAATTCTCTTTTTTGGTGGTTCCTAGTGTTATTTTGGTGGTTCCCAGTGTTTGGGGTTCCAAGTTGTTTAAGTGTTCAAGAAATATATGTTGGGTGGAGGTATATGATGAATTAGGAGGGGGTTGATAAATTGTCTTTTTTTGGTGGTTCTCAGTGTTATTTTGGTGGTTCCCAGTGTTTGGGGTTCCAAGTTGTTTAAGTACCCAATAACATAGTTTTGGGTTGTGCTAGGATGTGATATATTAGGAGGGGTTGGGGTGAATAAATTGTCCATTTTGCTCAGTGGTTCGTATTGTTTTGTTGGTTCCGAGTGGTGCAAGTGCTCAATTCATGGTGGTTTTTTTAATTGGGATGTGTTGTGATAAATAAAGAGATTGGTTGACAAAATGTCATTTTGGCGGTTCCCACTGTCTTGGGTTCCAAGTTGTGTATGTCAACCCACCCTTGAGTTCATTGACTATATCCCTGATGACCAATAACCCAGCTATTGACCATTTAAACCACCTGGAACCCAAAACACTGGGACCCACCAAAATGACACAGGGAACCACCATAATGACACAGGGAACCACCATAATGGGTCACTCTATCAACCTCATTCCAACTCTACAAATATCCTCATTGAGCACTTACACAACTTGGAACCCAAAACACTGGGAACCACCAAAATGATGCTCAGGACCACCCAAGAGGGCCATTTTGTCAACACCCCCCCCCTCCTTATTCCACTTATACTACGTACCCAACCCCTGACATATACTCAGTGAGCGCTTAAATAACTTGGAAACCAAAACACTGGGAATCACCTAAATGATACGGGGAACCACCAAAAAGAAATCTTATTAACCCCTCTCCTCCTCCCTTGCACACCCATAACCCAACACTTACAGTCAACCTTTTTTCCCCCATCCACCACCATCATAACCCCTAAAAATAAAAACAAATAATAATGGATCAACCCAAATCTCAATTTAACCAATCAGAGTTGTTATTCTGCCAACAACGCAATACGGGATATATCGCCTGTTAGCAATGTTAATTACAACGCGATACGTTTTTATATCGCTTAGTTGCCAAATGCCTAATAACCTATCAGATTTCTTAAAATAATTTATTTTTATTTAATCAAAATCGATTACAACGAAACCAATGGGGTTTCAACATTTACGGCAATTCGTGCCCACCGTCGTCTGGATTTCCTACAATCGGGCATCTACCCCCCTCTATTCGACTTATTATATTGCCGTAAAAACAGTATTGGTGCCAACATTTTTCTTTTGCTATCTACTGTTGATAGCGTTATATTTACTTTTTATCTACTGTCTATATCAATATATATTTACTTGTTATACTGGTAATAGCGTTATATTTACTTGCTATCTACTAATGATAGCACTATATTCAATTGCTATCTACTTCTGATAGCAATTATATTCAATTGCTATCTACTGCTGAATCTGATATCACTGTATTAACTTATTCACATGTTATCGACTGCTGACACCAGACTATTCACTTTTTATCTACTGTCGATGTCATTATTTTTACTTGCTATCTACTGCTGATAGCGTTATATTCACTTTTTATCTCCTGTCTATATCATTATATTTACTTGCTATCTACTGCTGATAGCGTCATATTAACTTGTTATCTACTGCTGATAGCATAATATTCAATTGTTATCTACTACTGACAGCGTTATGTTAACTTGCTATCTACTGCTGATAGCATAATATTTAATTGTTATCTACTGCTGATAGCGTTATATTTACCTGCTATCTACTGATGATAGCAATATATTCACTTTTATCTACTGTCGATATCATTATATTTACTTGCTATCTACTGCTGATAGCATAATATTCAATTGCTATCTACTGTCGATAACGTTATATTCACTTTTTTCTACTGTCGATATCATTATAGTTACTTTGCTATCGGTTGAAAGAGTTAAATTAACTTGCCATATACTACACTGCAAAAACTACAGAACACATCGACGCGTAGATAGAGAACACGTCAAGAACATGTCAAGAACGCGTTTGGACGTGTTCGAAAAATGTAACAGATTTAGAACATGTTCCTGGCCGTTACAGATGTGTTCTTGATATGTGTTCTAGAACTGGCCATTGAACACATGCAGAACACATGGTGATGCGTCAAAAAATCTAGAACACCTACAGAACACATTAGAACATATACAGAACACAGCTGAACACATGAACATGTTCTATATCTGTTATATTTGAACGCTTCCGACACATCCTGAACGTGTGTAGAACACGTCGGAATGTGTTCCGTGAAGCGTCAGATGTGTTCTGTAGTTTTTGCATTGTACTGATAGCATAATATTTAATAATTGTTATCTACTGCTGCTGGTAGCGTTATATTTACTTGCTTTCTACTGCTGATAGCAATTGCTATCTACGCTGATTGCGATAACATTATATTCATTCTCTATATATTGCTGATTCACTTGCTATCTATCTGCTGCTGGTAGCGTTATATTCACTTGCTATATACTGCTGATAGCAATGTATTCAATTGTTATCTACTGTTGATAGCGTTATTATTTACTTGCTATCTACAGTTAACTGCTGATAGCAATATATTCAATAGCTATCTAATGTTGATAGGCACCGTCCTAGTCAGTTATTACACATCCCATTCAGAGTTATAATGGTCAAAGCCTAAAATAGTCTCCCAAATACCAGTGTTGGCAGATGCTCGTACGAGAATGGTTCAATGATATCAGATAAACAACATCTAACCTTCACTTAAACATGACGCAAAGTTAGGCATTTATAACAAACCATTCAAACATGACACAAAGTTAGGCATTTGTAACAAACTATTAAAACATGGCGCAAAGTTAGGCATTTGTAACAAACCATTAAAAACATAACGCAAAGTTAGGCATATTTGTAACGACATCAGAAAAAAAACCATATTCTTCTCATTATTTCTGTAAAATATTTGGCCTAAGATATGTTTCATAGTATATAGAAGTGAATTACTGCCAAAGGTGGTTAACCATCTGCCCAATTTGTGTATATGGGCAAATTCCATGGCACCTTGTGCTTCTAAAACAAGAACCACTGGTATTGTACACAGTTAAGGATTACCCTTCATGTACGAGGGTCATTCAATAAGTTCTACCTCCTCCTTCATAACATCGCTAATGTTAATGTCAGCCTCATGACATTTGTCATGATGATAGCTCCGAATTATAGCTACACATTTGTAATAAATGATAATTGATATTGATTTCACTTTTGGTATGATGCGGTCAAAGCCAGAGAGAGATTTCGGACAACGGACACAGAAAATTACCTTACATGTTTTTCGGTTTTTATGGGCGGTTTCCGTATTGTATAGTTAGATATAAGAGCATGATTTAAATACTGCAAATGGACCTCAATGAATGATATCTGAATATATTACAGTATTATCATGTATATATAAATAAGATTTTAAGCAATTTCAACTCTTGTAGGCTTGCAAATAATGTAATATCAAATCAAATGTATTGCTATACCTTTAGCATACTGGAATACTGCTAATCCGTCAAAATGCTGTTGCTACAACTCAAGCTACAGTGATGCATCGTTGTTAAATCTTTAACATGATAGTCACTTGATGAGTTTTCATATGTGCAATCTTTAGAACAGTCAATCAGGTAGTCAATGATAGAACAGTATCGCTTTGAGAGGCTTGTAATCCCTCTATTTAGTTTGGTATATTGAAAATCACTTTGTTCTTATGAAAGGCAAATATGAATTTTGCAGGGTTCTATAGGGGAGTGGTAAACTAACTGGATGTCCTGATCTGGGTCTGGCTAATTAAAGGGCATATTTTTTCGAAAAAAATCAGTCAAATATATTGTTTACAGTCTGTTAAAGAGATATCTGACACTTAGAACGGTTATAATCGACTAATAGGTATGTTCTGACTCTTACAATAGACCAAATGAATAGTACTTTGGCGATATTTTGCTGTTTTTCATCTGTTTCCGTCACACTAAATCGAGGTTTGGATTTCACTGCAGCTCTAGAAAAGTATAACCATAACTCAAATTAATTTACAATGAATTTATAGCTGAGGCTCCAAGCTACAATTATGTGAGATATGATAAAACTGGCTTATATAATAATAAAGTTATGAGGTAGGAGGTAGAACTTATTGAATGACCCTCGTAGAATAGAAAACATCAAGTTGAAAATCGGGCCAGCAATTCGGAACACCTACCTAAGACATGATGCAAGGCTTTGCAGTATACCGTAGGCCTACTTGTTACTCTCAGTGTAAGTATCAGTAACGTAACTATGGTCTTCGATTTTGGGGATGAGGGGGGCATGCATGTGAGTGTGATCGGGGCATAACTGACTATTTGTTACGTAGATTATGTCATTTCATTGGGTGGGCATGGGGGTGTCAAGCCTTCTGGCAGGGGAAATCCCCGTCCCCTCTAGTGGCGTAACCAGCGGGGGGGGGGGGGGGTGCAGGGGGGTGGGTGTGGAATGGAGCACCCCCACTCCCATTTCAAGTCACTGCCCCTTCTTGCCCCCCCCCCCCCCCAAATGAAAAAGTCTAGTTACGCCACTGCCCCTGAAGGATTATCTTCTGATGTAGCTACGCTGCCGTAGTCCAAGCAATCTGCCAATTTAATATAGGCCTACGTTTGGTTTCCCCATCCCTGATCCCCCGGTGGACTAAAAATGCATTTCTCTTTTTGATCCAATAGTAGGGACTATGCCAATAACGTTAATAAAGTTGAAGTTCAAAAGGAGTTCAGTCTAGGAGTGACAGCACAATTAATATTGAGAAGCATGCATCATGTGTCTGTGTAGATACATGAATGTGTCAATAGACATAAGATATCCTCATCAAATATAATCAGTGAAAAATGCCAGATTTTATGAGAATTAATCGGCTCATTTCATAAGTCATGCGAATTCAATTGTGACGCTCAAAACGTTGACCTTCTCAATGATAATTAAATTGGTAGAAATCGTTTAATAATAGTGATCAAACACATCGAAAGACGGTTCAATTTCACGCCGACGACGCCGGCGTGCGATGTGACTCATCATTCGGCGAGCGACTCATCATCACATTTGTAGATAGAGCAATCGAATTGCAGAACCAATTATGAACCTAATCTATGACTGAGAGGGGTTCTTTTGCATTTACACAATATATGAAAATGCCTTCCGTAATTAACAGTGATTAAGACAATGAGTCAAGGGCAATAGACTCAAAAATCTGAAATTGTCAGCCGCCGCGGCCATCGCGTGGCGATTGAGTGCTGTTGCTAGGCCTATTACAAATAACTTTTGAAATAAAGTTTCATAAGCATTCGCTGGACCTTAAAGATTTTAAATGGAAGGCTGAATTTTAAACGGAGTCTAAATTCTGTCTAAGATTTCATCTACTTTTTCCGTGTTCAAACTCTCATCATCAAACGTTCAAAAGGTCGCTATAGATATTAGAACTAAGTCCATAGTACAGAAAGACCTCTTCTGACCGAGTCATTTGATTTATTCTATAACTCCAACTTCAATTGGCTTTAATATTTAAGGATCCAACAAAATGGATACATTCCAACTTCAATTAAAGGGGCATTAAGGGGTGTGGTGGAGGCAGCACCCTCAATTACAAAAATATATGATAAAAACTGGGATTTGTATATTTTTACAATTGTATTACATGTATATGAACTTACACCTATAAGGATTAAGAAAAATCAGCCCTCTTTGTACAACAAAACGTCGATTCAAAAATGGTGGTAGAGCCGCAACCAGCATTTTACATGGTTAAGGGTGGTATTCCAACATATTTAAAAAATTGTTTTAATCAAGTTTTGCTGGTGTGTTTTTTAGTAGAAACAACAATAATGGCAATTTTTAATGTTAATCTTGAATTCTGAAGTAAATTAATTAAAATAAAATAAATCAACATGACATTGTGTCCCTTTAACGATGATCCGCATGGAATACTTGTAATTAAACAGCGGAGTGCAGCGCGTGCAGACATTTCAACCAAAAAAATCTTTGTTTCAACATGTTCAAAGAAAAATGATTCGTCATCGCGATCGCTCATTGTTTTTAGGCATCATTGAGCTATTATAAGATTCTTTTATATTATACATTTAAAGAAAATTAAAACAACAGTTTTAGTCCCTCAACCATAGCATGTTTAATACACTACAGTTAAATCATGATAATCAATCATCCCATGCATGATTAAAGTTATGTTGAATTATCAAAAACAATAAACATACATAGACTTTCATTCTTTCTCGATCGATAATTATATATGATATCTTATTTAAGATAAACGATTTTTTCTTAGGATAACTAAAACCATGGCAGGTAATAGAGGAGGAGGCCAATCGCTACACTACTCAAACGAGATATGTTTGTAGCCGCCTATTCATTGCTAGGCTTAGGCGTAATTCACTTATTAACGTCGTACGAATAACCCTCCTTGAAGTGGCCTTTGAAGACTATTGTTTAGCCGCGATCGACCATCATGTCTATAGAGGCCTTGCACGAGATTCGGTCGGCTTTACAGAAAGGAATCAACCACGCGTCGTCATTCACAGCATTCATACAATCCATTCAGTCTATTCTTTGAATTGACGCGGGATTTTTGAAAGTGATGTAGACTCGCGTGGATACAATGGGATTTTTAGCTTCTTATAGTTTTGGTGAACAAAGTTCAGTAGTCTGCCTCGATTCTGCTGTAGGCCTATGCATCAGAAATGTAGCAATATTTGATTCAATATTACATTTTTCGGTCAACTTCGGTCACGATCATATCATCACAAATCGGTACGATATACGAGTAAGTTTATTTTGAACTATGTCTGAATTACAGGAAATTGCAGGAAATACGTGAAAATGACCAAATAGTCGGACATACAGCGTGTTTTTACTGAAGAAAAAAAGCAGGCATATGACTGCTAACGGATTAAAATCCCCCAGTAAAAACACACCACCACCGACATTTGCCCGCTCATACCGGTTTATTTCTCCTGGATTTTAGATGCCTTTTATCTTTCGAAACCAAGGATAATAGCGGTTGAAACCGGTTAGGAAAAGCAGTCTTTCGTCAGTATAAACACGCACGGTTCCTGCTCAGCGCGTTTACCGGTGGAAAAGCGGAAGTGGGCACACGATGCACGATCAGATGTGTATGACCTTTCGCTGGCATTTATTATAATGAGGTCAGCGGCAGCCGGCAAATTTGTTTATCGAACTGCAATAAAAACACGTCTCTCACACGAGCAACCGGCTTTTATCCTGCTTTTTATAAGACGGGTAAAAGCCGGTTTGCTTAATAAAAACACGCTGTTATTTTCTAATAATTCACAGTTTGGGAATCAAATTTCCCTAAACAGAATGACGTATTCAATAATTCGTAACTTTCCGAATATACCGCCGATGTCGGTAGATGTTTTGCTGAAATGTTCGTTTCCCTGAGATCTCTTTCGGTGGTGTAAAATATTATCACGCATGCTTACGAGGGACCAAACATCCATTATCTTAATTAAGAAAATAGATGTTATGCCACTCGTACGCATGCGTGATAAAAATGAACAAATAAAATCTAGAAACAGTTTTAGTGTGATACGTACACGGGACATCAAAACCACTCGGCTATACACATGTCTTGAAAGGCCGATTCAAGGAGGATTATTCTTACGATATACAATAGGGTGATAATTGATCATGAAAGAAGGGAATAGGATTAGAAATAGGGCTATATCTGCGAGTCAGCTCCTCCTCTATTACCTGCCATGCTAAAACTGAGTAAATATTCATTCAATCTTCACGTGTAATATCTCAAATTAAAGACAAGAAATTTCCTTACAACTTTAATGTCTAATATTTTTACGTAGGAGTTATAGTTTTGGAGTTAAGAGCATATTTATTCCCTGGTAAGTTACTTGTTTTGAGGACTGTATAGGCCTATGTCTGTGAGTGAGCCTACCTACTTCAATATAAAAGTTACATATGATATAAACGAATATTTGATGGATATTAATTTTAACCTGTCCTGAATATTAAACGGTGCATAAATTTGCCTCATCACAAAGTCATTACATTGCATGTTTTTCTCATCAATAACAATATCATAGGTTAACGTCCGTACCATGGGCAAGGTGGACTGGTGCGACCATCAGAAGAAGATATATTTAGCCAAACTTAATTAAGATGATCTAGCCTACATGTATATGGTCGAATCCAACGAAAAGTGTCCACGGCTAGATTTTTAGGGTCCAGTTTCAAAATGCTTCAATCTCTTATTCCTTTTCCTAACTCAAAGTCAACATATCAAGCTTGTATGGAAAAAAAAGTACCATCACTAATCTCTCCAATTGACCACGTGGCGGAATGATGAAGTTGAAGGTACACTTGTCAATGTTACCTACAAATACAAGTACCATATTTTGATCAAGTGATGATTATTCCACCTATTTACATATTTCATTCAAATTTGTGATTGTATTGTATTCAGAAGATGCTAATGCTGATATAAAGTGATCATATTTGTCCAGGTGCTCATTTTTTGTTTACATTTTAGATTCACACAGTTAGGTTGCATTTGCAGACTCTCGATACTTTGAAACATGAGGTTGAGTCACTTTGTGTACTTTCACCAAGATGATTTTAATGAACAATTGTTTTCATGTACCTCAAAGAGGGGGAATGACCCTTTCTGTAAAATTTAGAATTTTGAGCATGCGCCCAAAACCTAAGTACATACGAGGAATGTGGAAATTTGGTATTCGAAGGTAACAGGTAATGTATACGTAGGTACGAGAAGTAAAACTGTAATAAATTAATGTTCTACTTAATTTAAGTTACATTTTGGGGTGAAATAATTATGCAGGGCTGTTAAAAATATTTGTTTTTTTTAAATAAACATGTTAAAACATGTTTAAATCCTAATATTATGAACATATTCCCAGTAGTATACTTTAAATAGATACTAGAATATTAATTTAATGTAGACAAAGATATACAATATCTAACTGTCAGTTGTAATTTTGAAAAGGTTTATTAAGAACAATATATCAGGCAACATTTTGAAGCATTCCTATAAGAGAAAAACATGTTAAGACTTAAAACACGGTAGCTTACATTGCAATAATCAAAGTATTCGTAGGTAACACATTTGTTCTCAACTTCAACTTCGTTGACTAAGAACAGTTTGATTTGTTGATTTGACATAGGTTTAAGGCCAAAATTGTACTCGACGTAGTTGTTTATGCCCTGAATCGCGTGTGAGGGGGAATGTCGTATCAAAATGTCTTGATTGACTTTATAAGTAGATTTAAAAATGTGCACTTAGCGCTGCTTTTACAAAACAATCAGAATTGCGTAATATTCAACATTTGAATAAAACAGCAAGATTAACCAATTCAACATTAAAATAATATAAAACCATGTTCCTATTTCTAAGATATAAAAAAACACCCTTAGCATCAATACCCTCACTAGTGATAGACATCACTATTATTATTCTTGATGTTAAAGGCATATTGAATATAATTACACTTTTACACATGATACTTATGACAGAAAATGTTTTATTATGCTAACGTATCTGATCTTCCAATTTTGTTAGTGTCTTTCTTGCTTGACTTTCAATTATTAAGAATGTGCGTTTAACTTCTACAAAACAGTCAGAAGTGTGTAATATTTAACATCTGATTTAGGGCAAGATGATGACAACATACATATCGTTCTGGGTTAAAATTTCGTAAAGGTATAGTTAAACAATCAATTAACTCGCTAGTAATACTAATATAATTACTGAACTTATTTGGTAAAAAGCATGTTCATCATTAAAACTAAACATGATAAAAACGTAATTAAGAAACATCTGATCATTCAGCCTCGTGATCATTCAGCCTTGTAATCTCTACTTAACAAGTTTAGTGGTTCTTGATGTATTCTGTGTGTAGTTAGTTCTTTAGGTCTCTCATGTCGCGAGGATAAATATCTAATAGAACTTAATTACTCTTTGTTTATTATACAGGACATTCTAGAATGTTAAGAATGAACGTTTCAGTTTCCGTGTGAATCCAAAGTATTGGATCGAATCAACTATTGAATAGTTTACCGAGCCACCTTTTATTAGAAAGCGAGCGGTTTCCTTTAAGCAAACAGTTTGATTTGCCTGTAATTCATAGTCTTGAATGTCAGGTTATTTGTTTTAAGCACTAAAAGAACCGGTTGCCTTCCTCAATTTGTTCTAAATAAAGGAGGCAAGTGAGGTCTTCTGGAAGTTATAATTTTGAATAGCTGTTTTAAACACGAAAGCCAGATCGCTTTTTGATTCATTTAATATATACTTTGAAATAATTTCATATCAGACCTTATATATAAGTTTAATATGAGCATAACATGTTCAAAGACTAGAACATTCAAATATTTTGCATTTCAGTCCACAATGGAATAAAGCACATACAACGTTCAGCACTGACACATTCAGTTGTCAGATTAGAATTAAGATATAATTTCCTAGTTTGGTATTTGTATCATTCTGAATGTCGTACATAGTCAGTCTTTATCGAGTTTCAACCGGAGGCAGACCCCGTTTGACATAGAATCACCATTATGATATATTTCGTCAGATGTAGACAAAATAGGAATTTTATGTTTAGAAATTCAATTTTGTTTGATTTTACAACACTAATCTAATAAGTTTTGCCACGACAGAGATATTGTCGGGCATGTGCCTTTCAGTATGATTTTTTTTTTAAAATCAACCACTGCTTAGTTCAATTACACTAACAAATAAATGACTGAAATCAGTATAGGCCTACCCTCGATTCCCTCACACCTTTAAAAAATGAAAAGGTTTTACTAAATTTCTTGTTCACTTAAAATACGTTTCGGTGACATTACACAACCTGCCAGAGCAAAAATGAAGCAAGTTATTTTATATTGTTACACATGAATTCCATTTTCAAATACAACTACAATAATGGCCAATATTAAGTACCTCAGTAGTCACTGCTCTGCAATTCCTGGGGAAATTGGTTAACTATACGCATACATCATATCGACAAGCTGGTTTAAAACAATATTACGCACCAAACAATATTATTCCCGTCTTATACATTCCTACATAATATTTACATAATATTAGGTGCGAATGAAAGCGACAAACAATGCAGGAATTGTACCATGCCCATTAACTAATATATAAGTTACCTACGAATACAAAATGGAATATAAATGGAATATGAAAATATTGATTATGAAACCGAAATTGCATGGATGTTATGTCTAAATGTATCCATTTTAAGACGATCAACGTGTAATCTATGGATATAAATATCATTCATTCACTCTAACACCAACAAAAAATATGTACTCGGCAAAAACAGTGTGATTACACCATGCATCTTATTTAAATCAACACCTCCCATTTTCGTTTAATAAGGAATATTATTTTGTACCCCTCCAAATATAAATATAATAATATATCCAGTCAGATTGTATGACTGCGCACTGCTTTTATGTAAAATAAAATAGTTTAGGGCCAATATGCACTGTGTATATTATTGAATGTTGCCTACATATCCATGTTACCTCCGAATACAGCATGAAGTCATGCACGAGATGCTCTCACTGAATATTTATATAAACATTAATTACCCCATTGCGATTTAAATCAACTGTTAGATGATGTCCTTGCGTGAATAGCATACAAAACTACACTAATAGGGGTAATAAGATTGAGACAGAGGGAGGCTATATAATCAACTTTTAAGACAACAACATAATTATTGATGCACTTGTACACAAAGTACAGAATTTTGTGAAAGGTTACTAATACAAAAGCTGAAAGTTTGATGCAAAACTTCTCCGTTGCTTGCCGAACGCAGCGCACATTTCTACTTTATTCCAGTCGCTACAAGTATGTAACAACAGAGGGAAGTACCACGGTATCGTTATTTGTATTTGAAGGTAACAGTTCATATTTCAAATTTCCCTACGAATACAGCCTTTTATTGCTGATATTTCAAAAAATGTTGCCTTCAAAATGATAAAACTTGTCGCACATGTACATTGTATCATACTTCGCTTATTCTATAGATATCATTCACTAATCTTTGTTTATATTAAAATGGCAGTGTTTTAAATAGGTATTCGGAGGTAATGCATTTTTTTTACCAAACCGATGGTTTCAGCTTTTAAAATTTCTAACAGCTTTATCAAAAAATCGACTTGAATGGGGACAATGCATTTAAGTATTTAACATATTTAGGCTTCCTTACAGCACAAATTACTCTACCTCAGGCGAATCCTTCCCCGAAAGTTGAGATTTAACAAAACATGTATTTGTAGGTAACGTCAAAACTTACCACAGCAAAAAAAATCACAACAATTCAGGGATTGATCGAAAGTAACCACAAATTAAAAGAGGCATTCTTGAGATATCCAGCAATCAAACAGGCAAAATTATTTCCGCTTAAGCTCGTTTTCATCTAAACGGTTATATGTCTAACAAAAAACCTTAACAACTATTTTGTAAAAAGGGTAAAAAATGGCAGGTTTATTGCTCGTATACGCCCAATTGTGCATTTAAGTTGGTAATATTAAATATGGCGCGAACCGTCTTATCGAGGCGGATACGTATAACACAAAAATAAAATTGTCAAGATATAGATTATTTTATTAGAGGCCTGAACATCACGTGTACACTTTTCGTTGGATTCGACCATATAATAGTATTTTTTATACTATACTAATCTGAAAAAAATATTACACATAATTTCTGATTTATTTTTTTAAATAATTTTTTTATCTATCACTATTCACTAATCCTTTCTATTCGCCATTGCATTGTTGTATTTAATTTTGTATTAACGTTAATTTTGATTTGACAATCATGTTTAAAGGTGTATGACCCGATCACTTTTTTGGGGCTATGATTTTTTTTTCACTTCAAGATATTTTGGTATCAGAAGAATCCCCATATTTTTCTCATTAAGTCTGTAAAATATTAGGGGCCAGAAATGTTTCATTTTGAAATTATAGGCTAAAATGTGGTGAATTACTGCCAAAGGTGGTTCACCACCAGCCAGTCTGTGTACTACTCAATGGGCACATGTCTTTTGACCTTGCGCTTCTAAGAACCATTGGAGTTATGCAACTCAAACTTTGGAATGCAACCATTTTAATGATGACCTTTCATGTAAAATAGAAAACATCAAGTTGAAAATCGGGTCATTTACCTTTAATATCTCTCTAAATGTAAAACGAGTGGAAATAGTGGAAATTCACTCGAAAAGGAGTGAAGGGAGTGAAACGCAGGACAACCCGTTTTAGAGTGGAAAATGACCACTCTAAAATGAGTGTGAAAGTTAATTTTTCACTCTCAATATGAGTGGAACATTGTCATATAAAATCCCCTTTCACTCCTTTAGAGTGTTTCCCACTCAAAAACGAAATGGCTGGTACAACATATTCTTGTTTAAGATTAAGAATAGAATTCCAACAAGATTGGTCACTTTCAATTTAACCTGATTTATAATCTACTTCCATGCAAAAACAAAAATCTATATAAATGGAAATTAACCGAATCAGACAAATGTATTTTCTGTAATCAACTTGATGATTATACAAAACAAAACAAAATTGTCTCATGTATCAAGAATAAGTCCTTTTGGAAACAGATAACAACATGTTTGAGAACTCTTAAATATAATTCTTTCAGAATATCCCTTGAATACGTGACTGGAAAATGAATAACTCTGAATTTGATATAGCCAATGTTATAATCATCCTTGCATGTTATGCAATATACAAGTTTCGCATGATATATAACGAAACCCCAAAAGAGATTCCAATATTCCATTTGTTTTATTTAGAAGTTAAAAAACTTAATGATTTACTATCGCTAATTCAAAAAAACACCAGAGGATTCCAATCACAAATACAGAACAATGGAACGAATTAAAAACGTGTCTAAACATATAAATTAGTAAAAAAAAAGAAGTGGATTAAACCATTACTGAAGAAGTCAACCGAACTGGTTGACGAAACCGTCTAAATGTGAGTACATTTATTGGATTTGTTCAACAAAATATCAACTTTCATATAAATTAGTTGTTGTTGTTTTTGTTGTTGTTGGTTTTTGTTTTCTATCTCTATCAAAATATATTGTATTTGTTTGTCGACTCGACTGAGAGCGTCATGTATCGTTGAATATCGTGAACCACTAAGATAAGGTTAACGATATTTGGTGGTATGGGAGACTCTCTGATCGAGTCATGATTTCTGTAACTTATCAACAATAACACAAATTAATATTGTTAATATGATGTTATAAATATGTTAGAATTAAGAAAATAAAAGCACGAGTGCTCCATGCACTGTGGAAACGGGGAAAAAATGGTTAGAGTGAATTTTAGAGTGAAAACTAAACTGTCCTGCTATCTAGTACTCTCTAAACCACGATTTTGAAGTAGGCCTAATTTAACGAATCGTATCGCTCTCTAAGTTCCAAGGGGGGGGGGGGGGGGTGACATCCCCCCATTAATAAAATCTGTCGGCAAAATCTGCCCTATTCACCCAATCTGTCGGCACAAACGAGATTCCGTCGGTACATTTACGATTTTGACCATATAATTTCTGTTAAAAAAATTGTCGGTGTGGGCCCCTTGCAGTAGCGTAGGCAAAGGTTGGGGCCTGTTTGTCCGCTGATTGGCAATTTTTTTGTCGACTGTGCGATTTTGTGACAGTGCTATTATTTGTGAGTGTGCTTAATTTTGTGACCGTGCGATTTTGTTTGACTATGCGCTTATTTGGGACCGTGCGATTTTTTTTGACTGAACACTTGTGTCTATGCGATTTTTTTTTGACCGTGCAATTGATCCTACCCCCCCCCCCCCCCCCCCCCCACGAGGTGACTGCAAACAAAATTGGGGCTACTTTTTACAATTTCTTTGGGTGCTTGTCGGCAATCGGGACCTCGACACCCCCCCCCCCCCCCCCCCCCATTCAAAAGGGTCTGGGGACGCCTCTGTCTCTAACTCAGAATATATTTATGATTTATGATCAGAAATGTAAATCTGCAAGAAAATCTACTTTCTAAAAAAAATCATGAATAGAGGGCGCCCCTGGAACATTACATAATATGCCTCATCTTAACACTCTATAAAAGTATCTTTGTTTGTAATCAGTGGCGTAAACAGAATGTGGCAATTGCAGGGGTAGCCCCGATACTTGGATCCTTTCCCCACCCCCTTCCAATGGGTATATAGGGGTACCCCCCCCCCCCCCTGAATAAAGTCCCAACGAATATGCCGAAAGCAATGGTATCATGGCATTCGTCCCATCCCATTGTATCAGATCCGTCACGTGCGCATGCACCCGTCGACCCTCCCTCCAAATGTAACGTTAATGCCATCGATTTATCACAAACGTAATAAACTGTCAACCTTGGTTCAATCAAAGGTTTTTGATCCGAAATATCAAACGCTTATGAAAGTAGGCCTATATAACTTAAATCCTTGATTACCAAATTACAATTTCACACTCCTAAATAACGATAAACCATGGCATGTAATAAACACAAGCCAATTATATAAATAAAGTAATCGATAAACACCAAATTATACAAACAAACAAACAAAACCAAACCAAAACGGACGAACAAATAAATAAATAATATCTGTCCATCCTTTCTATAAGTTAGTTGCCAAATCCGAATGCTTTGTTTGATTGTTGTACGTAATGATCATTATCAAAGTGAAAAATGACAGTCATTAGGCTTTTGTCATTTTATTTTTCTCTTTTCTGTCATTTTTGTTTCCCCTTTCCTCTTCTTGCTTTATTATGGCTTTGAATAGTTGTCGCCATGTGAATATAACTTATATAACAAATAATAGTACGAAAACAAACAATAGAAACAAAGAACAAACGTAATAAACAAACGTAATAACCGCTGTACAGCTGTGTTTGATACCGCTGTACAGCTTGAAACTGGCGTATTACTTTTGATGTTTGATTACTGTAAATGGCAGGTTGTTCCAATATTTTAGGATTGCTTTGTTCCATTTTCACAGTAAATAGCTCAGTAAAAAGTAAACACTTTTACTGAACATTTTCAACACTTTTCATGTCGTGGATACTGAAGAAAAAAAACTGCCTTAATTTTTCAATTAATTACATTATCATCATCATCATCGTCTACAAGTTTCAAGTTTCAAGTTTCAAGTTTTATTCAGATCCTTTAGAAATCCCATCAGGGATGTACAAGGATACAAAAGACATAGTATAAAAACAAACTAGCTACTTAACATGCAATACAAAAAAGTATGATGTCATAGTAAATATTGAGTTATAACGACTCAAAATAAAGATTTTAACAAATATATATACAATGTAGAATGAAGGAATGTAAACAAATTAATGAAATGAAATGAAAAGATCTACTTAAAGATGTCAATGATGCAGTTTGTAAAATTAGCAAGATTTTTCATTTCCTCAATTTTGGAAGTTGTAAATAGTTGTTCCATCTTGAGCATTAGCACCTTTGGTATAGTATGGTCTTACATATTTTGCCCTGAGTTGGTTAAAGTGATTACAAATGAAGATGTAGTGAAACTCATCACCAATGTCGTTATTGCACAGGGTGCAGATCCTGTTATCCCTATCAATATTATTATATCTACCAGTAACTATTGGAATTTTAGTACAGCTAGTTCTATATTTACATAGGTTAATTGCTTTTACAATAGGGAGATTAATCAAGTAGTTTTCAAATCCATGGTTGGTTTTAAAAATGCGATAATTAGAACAAGTGTTTGAGTTGTTAATATCCGAGAGCCAGGTTTGTATGAATTGATCTTTTAATCTTTGCGATAGTGAGTGTGTTTAAATGAGGGAGTATTTCCATTTCCAGCATCTTGTTTAGTCCAAACATGTGAAAATCCACTATTGTTAAGGATGCTTTTAACCAATAAAATCCATTTAGAGTTAAAAATGTTCTTAGCATTTAGCGAGTATATAAGTCTATACATGATACTAGAGGTTCTAGTTAAGTTATTAGTAACTAATCTACTCCAAAAATGTATTAGTGTATTATTAATAGAAATCTACCTAGTTCACCATATACCATACAGTTGGGAGTGGACTTGTTAATGTGGAGGATATATTTGCAAAATTTTAGATGAAGTTTCTCAATAATTGCGTAGTTTTCGTATCCCCAAATGTCACATCCATAGAGCAGAATTGGTACAACAAGTGTGTCAAAAAGATGCAATTGAATATCAACGGGAAGATTAAGTTTTCTGGCTTTAGTAATCAGAGCATACATAGCTTTAGTGCCTTGATCACAAAGGTTCTTTTTGGCTTTATTAAAGTTACCATTGTAGTTGAAAATGATGCCAAGGTATTTGTACTCAAAATCAACTTCCACCGTGTTATCATTGAAGGTAAATTTCGGTAAATTTTTAAGTTTACCTCTAGAAAATATTATGATTTTAGTTTTGCTAGTGTTAACCGAAAGGTCCCAATCATTACAGAAATTACTTAGGGTGTCAAGAGCAGTTTGGAGATCTTCTTTGCTTTCTGCAAAAATAATTGTGTCATCCGCGTATAACAATGAGGTTAATTTCAGGTAAATAACAATATCGTCTAATTCAATAACATTTTCAATTAAATCGGAAATAGTGTTGAGGCCTTTATACTTTTTGCAGAGTTCTGTCTCGAGATCATTCAAGTAGATTGAAAAAAAGTAGTGGCGAAAGGTTGTCCCCTTGACGAACTCCAATAAGTGACGGGAAGATGTTAGATAAGTTACCACTGTGATATTTAACACATGATTTTGCCTTACTGTACAGGTTACGTATAATTATAAGTATCTTACCATTAATACCACTTGAGATTAGCTTATTACAAAGTTTATTTTTATTAATTGTGTCGAAAGCTTTCTTATAGTCAATAAAGGCACAAAAGAGCTTAGCTTTCTTAAACTGTGTGCAAATGTCAATAATATATTTTAGAGAGAAAATATGATCATTTGTAGAGTAATTAATATTATGTCTGAAGCCTGCTTGATTTTCACTAAGAATGCCAAAATCATCCAAATACTCTGTAAGTCTATTATTAATAACTGAGGTAAACAGTTTACTCAGACAACTAAGAATTGAGATACCTCTATAGTTACCTGGGTCTTCCGCAGAGCCATTTTTTTAAAGATTGGGGTAATAATACCAATTCCCCAATCATCCGGGGCGATACCTACATTAATTATGATATTGAAAAATTTCATGATAAGTGGTGCAGTAATGTCAGATGTGTCAATAATGAATTCATTTGCAATACCATCAATCCCACAGGCTTTACTTCGTTTAAGTTTTTTAATAGCCTTATTGATTTCATTGAGTGTAAAATTATCGTTTAATGTATTATCATGTGAAAGAGCATGATTAGGTAGATCAACATTAGGTTCCGAAGAGTTATTAAGATTCTTAAAGTGATCAACCAAGTCATTGAAATTAGCTTTAATCTCGTTATTATTATGTTTAGTGTAAAGAAGTTTCCAGTATTCTTTAGGATTATTTAATTTACATGTGCGCAGTTTAAGATTTAGATTATTGTAATAATCTTTAAGGCTTACTTTAAGTTTTTTGTTATATTGTTTACCTAGATTCTCCATAGTAGCTTTGTTGTAAGTTGATTTATTAGTGTTGTATTTATTTTTTGCATTACGATATTTATTTCTTGAAATTAAACATTTAGTATTAAACCATGGTTTTTTGAAGTTAGCACTACTTGGATTATTTTTAGGACTAGATTTATTATGACAACCTGACTTTTTCGCAGAATCCGTTAACAGTTTGTTTAATGAATTTGTTATCAGGTTGATATCGCTTATATCAATATTCTGGTAGTTGTCCTCATGTGAATCAAGCTTCTGGTTAATTAGGTTAACTTCATTATGATCAATATTAGCTAAGAGCCATTTATGATCTGGTTTAATCTTGGATTTATTGATTTTATTTGTTAAATTCGGATCAATATTATCATCACTTCTAATGGATGTTGGATCATTGTTTATTTTACCAGATTTGTTATTCATATTAATAGTAACTTGTATTTGGTTGTGTACATCAGAAAAAAGTTGATCAAAATCAAGAACATTTAATTTGTGGACATACGAAAGAATTTCAGGTGACATAATATAATAATCAACTACACTAGTGTTTTTACATGTAAATTTAGCAACATTATCACCATTTAGTCTACCATTATTAGCAATGTAAAGGTTTGTATTTTTGCAAAGATCAATAAGTTTGTAACCGTAATTATTTGTTTTCTTATGCATACTTTTTCTATCGTGCATACTTTTCCCAGCGCTTCAAGATTTTCAATGCTGGATAGATTATCATGTATGACATCATTGTTTACACCAACATTTGTGTTAGACGTACTACATGTATCATCAATTATAACAAAGTCCTTGATTTCACCAGTCCAAGCATTGAAATCACCACATGCATACAGGAATTTTATCATTGCCATTTGGGGAGCTCAAATTAATAATCTCCTCTTCGAGTGAATCGAACAGATCAGAGTTAGAATATGGAGAGGATTCTGGTGGAATGTAAGCAATGCCAAGTAGGAATTTATAACCAATGAAATTCTCATCCATCAACAGCCAAAGAGTATGTTCATTATCATTATAAATAACTTTCGTATTTTGGACTATACTGTCCTTAATATATATATACCCACACCACCAGATTTATGCTTAAATTTCTTACGGTTTTTACCAATAAATGTGTAGTTTGGAATATCGATGTTTGGCAAGTCAAATCTATCAAGTTTGGTTTCAACAACAGCAAAAATATCATTGGAAATTACATTATCAATAAAATCTGGATTGTTCAGTTTGTTAATGAGTCCTCCAACATTTAGAAGCGAGCGTTTTATCTGTGCAGCTGCATAGTAAAGATGGTCGTGAGAAAGGTTCGGTAATTTACATACATTATTTGAACAGTTTTGTCTAGAAGATTGTCCATTGTTTTTATTAGTATCCTGCCTCTCGGCGTTGTCCTATTTCTTGTTGGTGTTACCAGGATTGGCAAGACCCAGTATGTCATAGTCCACATCATCAACACCAAGTTTGAACAAGTCATCTGCTGATTCTAATACAACCAGTGAGCCGTCGTCTCTTGTACAAAAGATTTTACCATTATGAGGAGGAGGTGGAGCCATTGTTGCCTGGCAACAAACACAGTATGACCTTGGTAAATACAAGTCGGGACATAATTCCCCGTCGGATATTTCCCCGCCGGATAATTCCCCGCCGGATAATTCCCCGCCGGACCTTGGTAAATACATGTCGGAACATAATTCCCCGCCGGATTCAAACGATTCCAGATACAGTAGACACCATAAAGTTACTAGTTTTAGATAAAATAAACAAATCTTAAGAGACAAAGAAGATTTCTTGAGCAACACCAGCATGCTTCACTTTCATCACATGACCACTGATTTCTGTCACCAGTGTCTACTGCTTCCCATTTACATTACATTGCAATGAAAGACTTTATATAATGTTGTAGGGTCTTTAACCCCCTGGGGTCTACCTGTCTATCTTACAGTGGTTCTGATTGGTTTATTACAAGATGTACTCATATGAATAGCCAATTCAAATGCAGCTTGTAAAATGTTTCACTCCGATCTTTATCAGGGATACAATTATTCTAACAATGTCTCTCATTGGCGCAATAAATGATGTATCCATCTTTTTAACCAATCGGCCGGTAGTTCTCAGGGGGTTAAGAAAATCTTGCTACAAGTAGTACAATTGATATGACTTCAATTCAGTCGTCTCTTGTTAGTTAGGACCGGAATTGTCTGTATGTTTTTTTTCTTTTTCATTTTCTTCCCATTATTGTAAAACTGTTAGTGAAATGTCAACAATTTGAACATTTTCAGAAATGTTAAAAACCCAAAAGTTTTCAATAAATAATATTTATTTATTTTCCTCGATAAATCTTTTTTTTAAATATGAGTCATTCGGGCCTATAGATCATTTTCCCCATCATTTTCCCCATGCACCAAGCGTATGATAGGTTCTTCAGTTTTAATGTATACGACATTCACCCCATTTGACTCGATTAGCTCAGTTGGTAGAGCGCTGGTGTAGCGATCCAAAGGTCACAGGTGCAAATCCTGGATGGTCACCTTCACTGACTATCATTTATAATGTGTGGAGTTACAAAGAAATAATTGACTGACATTCAGCATTTACAAGTTGAGTCAAATGGTTTGACCTGTCAGATGACTTGATACAGCCATGCCTTAGCCATGCCCCCGGCCATGCCTCAGGGGTGTGTAATCAAATTGCTGATCAGAAGCTATTTCATCTGGGAACTTTAACTTTTGTGTGATCATATCTTGATGGCGCTGCAGCGCTGTCTGTCGTCAGCATGGGTAAAGGTCGGGGCGTAGCTACGTCATGCCGGTGAAAATAATCAAATGCCGGTGAAAACAACTTGCGCAGATCAATCAATTAAAGGGGCATTGAGAGATACGTATGCCATTTTGAGAGCGTGGAGCACCGCACCTTCAAACATGCCATTTTGGGATCGGGAGCACGGCACTTTCAAACATGCCATTTTGGGATCGGGAGCACGGCACTTTCAAACATGCCATTTTGGGATCGGGAGCACGGCCATTTCAAACATGCCATTATGGGAGCGGGAGCACTGCACCGTCAAACAATAATACTAGATTCAAATAATGCACTTACTCAAATAATGAGGTCGTACTACAAATTAAACTGAATGATGATAATCGATTGGCGATTGACTAAACAATATCCGCATCGGACCTTGTGAATAGCTGTAGTACCGTGCTTCTTATTTCTTTAGGTATATTAGTCTCAGGTAGCGCTTGTATGTCAACCTTGTATGTATGTTAATCCTTTCAAGTGTAAGTTCATACATGTAAATACAATTGTAAAACTGTTCAAATCCCAGTTTGTATCAAAATTGAGGGTGCAATTTCCAAGACATTCCTGAATAAACCCGTAATTCTAGTACTTGCTCAAACTCTAGTATTTCCAAATTCTGGTGACGTCATTAATTGATATTGTTGATGTTTGGTAAAGTGCTCAACCACTTTGTTTAGGTCCTTTAGAGTATTTTACGATTATTGTTTGACCAAACAGACTAGATAGACATTTGGATGAATCTGTCCGGCACAATTTGATACCAAAGTTGTCGCCTAACAACAAAGATAAACCATGATTAGCACCGTTTAAAGAAAATTGGTCACTTTTCAAAAGTCACATTTTCAACGCACGCAAGCTGCGAGAAAATGCTGTGCGTGGCACTTTGAATGGCCGGGAATGAAATGGATATTGATCACACAGTGCAACTGCGTTGGGTCGTGCCTTAGCGAGCGGGCTATTTGAGTATGAACAGGCAACATGTGGTCTTTTCTTCCCGCGTAGTGTATTGAAAATGTGACTTTTGAAAAGTGACTAATTTTCTTTAAATGGTGCTATAAATCATGGTTTATCTTTGTTGTTAGGTGGCAACTTAGGTATCAAATTGTGCCGGAAAGATTCATCCAAATGTCTATCTAGTTTGATTGGTCAAAACATAATTGAAAGTTACTCTAAAGGACGTAAACAAAGTGTATGACTTTCTTTTGTTGAGCACTTTATATGGTTGACATACAAGGGCTACCAAGCATAATTCACCTAATGTTTCCATATGAAAAGTTATTTTCCTTTATAGCACTGAATGTAAATGTGATTATTTATTCCAGCATATATTTTTGCACTCTGCAAAATCCAACAGTATATATTCATGCCAACAGTATTACTATTCATGAAACTAAGAATTGTATTGTATGGTAGGTAAATAGTTATTGAATGCATACTGACCACTTCAACATTTAAAACAGAACAATACTATTCAATAAAACCAATCTAAACTGACATCTCCAGCATGTGATTACTTGAAATGTGCATGCTTGATGGTTTGTGGCAAAAGTGCTGTTGCCATAGACATACCTGATATTGTGATGTCATTGTTACATAAGTAAATCCAAATAATTTAAATATTTTTATATCGTTGAATTTTAATTGAATATTTATACTGACAACAAATTATAATATATTATGAGACTTTTATATGGAATGCACTATATTCAATAAATCTATTTATTAACACAAAACTTGATAATTTGTATTGCTATTCCTTTGTGTTGTATTTTTATCTATGCCTGGGTGAAACCATAGATCTTCAGTAGAGGGATGATTATCTCGATTGAAATGTTGTGTGGAGCTGATACTATGTCTGTTTCGCCCTCGCCCACACCTGTATGACTAGCATTTCATGAAAAGCCCGGTAAACAGTATAGTCTATTGCGGCAACTACAATATCTAAGAGCGTGTTTCTACTGGGCACTGGAAAGTTAAAGCTAAGTTAACGGGAATTACCGTTTACTTTTTAATTCCCCCCCCCCCCCCCCCCCCCCCCCCCATTTCTACTCGTGAAAAGTTATTGCTAAGTTTACAAGCATCCTAATTGATGGACCAAACATTTGACCTTTTGTTATACCAAAAATGCCGCCCACTTAATAAAGACAGCCATTGTAATTCCTTGTCTTTTAATATTGCATATTTACAACACAAACACCATAAACGAACATGAAATTCGTTGTAAACGCAGAGCTACAGTGAGTAGCATCAATGAGCTACAATGAGCATATCATATTCAATTGCTATCACTGTTGATAGCGTTATATTCACTTTTTATCTATTGTCTATATCATTATATTTACATATATGATACGGTATAGAGAAAGAGCACACCGGGAAGTAGTAGAATATGTCTTGAATGAAAAAAATGATTGTTATTAGGGCCTCACTGACCCGTTTATTTCAAAATTTCCCAACCAAAAAAATGTTTGATATGCACATAGGCCTACACACACAAAAAAGTTTATAATTTTTTTTGTTAAAAATGTGAAAAATATATTAACAAAAAAATATGAAAAAAATATGAAAAAAAAATCACAAAAAAAAATCAAAAAAAATAATTTAAAAACAAAAATAATAATATTTATAACCCAACCAAAAAATGTTTTATACGCTCATACATTATACCCCACACACAATCAAAATTAAATTAAAATTTTCAAAAAAAAATGCAACAAAAATATGAAAAGTATATTAATCAAAAAATATGAAGAAAAAAATATGAAAAAAAAATTCAAAAGAAAAGCAAAAAAAAAGGTAAAACAAAAAAACAAACATATTTTTTCACATTGGCCAGTTGTAGAATGTCTTGATAGAAAACATAAAGGCACATTTGGAAGTAGAAGAAAATGTCTTGAAAGAAAAAATAACTTGTTATCTTCTATTTCAAAATTTCCCAACAAAAAATGTTTATACACACATAACCAACACACACACAAAAAAAATTAAAAAAATGAAAATAAAAAAATGAAAAATAAATATGAAAAATATAACCAAATAATATGAAGAAAAAAATATGAAAAATAAAAATTTAAAAAAAATCAAAACAAAGTTTAAAAAAAAAACCAATTATATTTTCTAAAAAACCTTTTTTTCTTCTTTTTTTTCTTCCACATTTTGTTTTTCATCAGATTTTTTGGTGGACAGAATTTAAAAAAATATATTAAAAAAATGAGTCTGTCAGGCCCGCACAACAGGATGTTTTTTTCCATGTCTACAAAATGTCTAGACGGTGAACTAACCAATAGCTCCTCAGAATGAAAGACAAGGTAGAGTCTTGTTACACAAAAGCTGGCTATATTCATACCACATTGTATCATATATGTTTATATAATAATGATAGTTACATATCTCATACATAGATGTTTATTCAATGATTTGTCAAAACTATATCCCGAAACCGTGTGAATAATTTGACTATAATTTGCATAATTTCATTGCCGTGAAAATGGTAGCATCATTTGACCAAGGTCAAATAATAGAAGCCTTTTCCAAATTGAATTAAGAATTGATAGTTTCGTGAATTCTAAGACATAATTAAACTTTGTTATGTATATAAACCGAATATTGACTGGTCTTTTGGAGATTATCGCTCCCTCGGGGGCATAATCAACCGGAAATGCTAGGGCAACTTGGGAGGGATATGACCAGTCAATTTGTGTTAACTATCACACGGCTGAAACCAGGTATATAATTATACACTCGTCAAAAGAAGTGGGCCTTGCTACTTAAATCAAATTAATTTTTAATAGAATATATATAATTATATATATATAATTGTATATCAAAATAAGCAGAAAGTAAACAGCTTAACATGGAATTTAGACATGATCACTCATGCATGACAGATCCTATTCACTTGACAATGGCAAGAAGATTGCAAAAAAATTAGATATTCCCTCCATTCAAATGACTGTAAATGCTCATTTCTTGCAATTTCCTTTTACGCACCTTACCATTGCTTAATGAATGTGCTCAGCCATGCATGAATGCGTACATCTTAATTTCATACAGACATGATAGAGAATTATTGTCTGCTTATTTTGACATGCAATTGTTTAATTTTATATTAAATATGTATGTGAAATATTTGAACTTCAATGAGTGGCAAGGAACTTCTTTTGACGAGTGTATATACAAATATTGCATGGCTGAAATAAGGCCTATCATTACCTGTAGTATACAAATATTGCATGGCTGAAATAAGGCCTATCATTACATGTAGTATACAAATATTGCATGGCTGAAAAAGGCCTATCATTGCATATAGTATACAAATATTGCATGCCAGGGAGTGTGATAGTACAGACGTAGACAATATCACAATGTCTAAGTTAGACCTTTCCGTTACACGAGGTGAATTCCAAATTGGACCGAGTGATATAGTTTTACTATTGCACAATCAAAAGGCATAATAAAAATGATATAATGAAAAGTAATGGCTGAGATCATGCTTATCATGACATTATATAATATACATCAACTCTATCAGAGAATATTATGCGCAAGATTTCAATTTCTTTATATTATGTTGGTAACGAAAGATAAATAATGAAATCTAATTACACATAACGTCATATGCTCTATAAGAATGTGTTTTTGTGATTTAGATCATCTTCGGATCGGCAGGTCTTATCAGATTCCAAATCTGGAAATGTGTCCGGACTGTTTGTTTGTTTGTTTGTTTGTTTGTTTACACGGTCGGTCCGTACAGACACACGCTTAGGTCCTGAAGGGACCAGACTCAAGCAAATTGCTCGGGCCAGGCTTAAAAAGCCTAATTGACCGATGAGACATGTTCCTCAATTTCGATGGGAACGGTCTATTAGATCATAAGGGAAAGTATACTTTAGGTCCCGGATACTGGTGGTGGTATACCCGTATCGTTCAATACTGGAACATAAAGGTTGCCAGTATCGCTCAATACTGGTACGAATGTACTGTTCCATTATCGGGCGATACTGGAACACCAAATTGACGGTGTTCCAGTATCGACTGATTCTGGAACGATTTTATGTCCCAGTAAGCGGGCGGTACTATTACATGACATGCTACCTGTAGTGATTTGTCCCATTGAGCGATACTGGTACACTTGTGTTCCAGTATCGCTCAATACTGGTACATTTTATATGACTGTATCGTCCGATCTGGAACATTGACTTTATACCAGTATCGAGCGATGGGTGTTCCAGTATCTGGCACCTAAAGCACACTTTTCCTTTCTCATAGAGTGAACAGCCTATAACGAATTAATGATAATACTACATGCGTAACAATAATATAGAAGCACTAAATGTGAAATACCTATGTGATTATTTTTACAGTTTAGTAATATACAGTGTATACAAACTTTTTAAATTGCAATTCCCAGGGTGTCCGAACATTTTAATTTACCAAGATAACTCTTTTTGTTCCGGTTTTGTATAATATACGTTGATATTTGAAATAATTAACCTAACACGTCTGCTAAAACTTATCAATTCCTTTATACGCATATACAAATATAACGTCACACACATTGAAATAAAATACATAAACCTATTTCAAGAGAACATGAAACATCATATTACTCGAGCAACATTGCGCTCTAAAATTTAATTACAAACTGCCACGGTTTATTTTCACTACATGTAACCTTGTAAGGGACCCCCTCTATTTCGTTGACATCAACGAAATAGAGGGGGTCCCTTGCAAGGTGCACCAATTTAAATGTTGCCGCTGCTGCAAGTTTTATTCAGACAATCTTGCTGGTTTCCAGTACGCCAGGTATCCTTCTACAACCAAGTGTTGTCCCCAAATGCAGCATTTCTTGAAAATTCCAGTAACCTTTTCAAAACATGAGCCATATTTAAGGTATATAAAGGAGCATTGCAAACCCCTAATAATAATTGTAGTTGCATTTTGTAAATAAATCTAAAGCCTATGATTTGTCGGAGATGATTTTCGCATGCAAGATATCCCATAGCGCTACAACAGCGATAATGAGCTAATGAATATATAATGAGGCAAATGTATATGGGATTTCACTGTGTAATTTTTGACTTGTCTAGATGTATCGGGTTTTGTATGAAATCTGATGATCGTAACATACAGCAAACATGAATTTATGAAGAAGAACTATATAATGTACATACAACATCGTTACTAGTGAAAATAGTCAATCATTTGTTCATAGATGGTGGATTTTCTATGATATAATCACTGCGTACACTGTAACATTTGTGGACGCCTCAAAAGGTGTTCTGGTTATTAACACAAAAAGGTGTTTAACACCTTTTCTGTAACAGTTTGGGAACACCAATGTGTTCTAGAACGCGTCAGGTGTTCACAGACGTGTTCTAGAACACATGGTGTTCCCAACCCGTTACAGAAAAGGTGTTAAGAAAGGTGTAAGGTCTAGATTCATCGGGTTTTGTATCAACTCTAATGATCGTAACAAACAGCAAACATGAATTTATGAAGAAGATTTACTATATAATGTACATGCAGCATCGTTACTAGTGAAAATAGTCAAACATTTGTTCATAATATTATGGTGGATTTGCTGTGATATAATCACTGCGTATCACTGGTGTGCTTGTATCGGTAGTGTATCCATTATACATATACTTTATATATTCATATGATCATATACATTATATTATCATATGATCAGATTTAAAGTGTTTTTGTGCTTATATTTACAGTGCTCTTTGTAATTGAAACATGTAGGCCTATTTATCAGTCGGGGAGCAACCTAATCATTTAATCAAATTGATGTTTGAATATGACCTCTTTGAAACATGAGTACAATCGGAAGCCGAAATATACTGATCTCATAAATTACCGAAATAACTTAACCGTGGAAAATAACATATATGCATAGATACATTTTTGACGCTTGTTTTATACCGTCAATTATACAGATATCTTACTAATACATAGCTTCTCTACAGACTGTAACAAAAAAAAATGTATGCAGTTTTGAAAATATTTACGAAGTAATAACTGTTTCAATTTTGTAAATGTGCAGGGGGAATTTCCTTAGCTTCATAAGCTTTGTTTCATGAAAATCGGTGGTCAGAAAGCGGAGATATGATCAATTGTCTAAGGTAGTCATGAAATAATCTGGGCCACTGTGGCTAAACCACTAGCTGTGATGAACATGGTGAATGAAAATTATCGAACCCTGAACATAGGAAAAGAGCGCTCTTGTTAGACAATAGTTCATTTCAAGCGGATCTTCTGGATGCAGACTTTCCATTGAGAATCCAATAATGCACAGTGGCTGCAATGGGCGGCAGGAACGATCTCAATGTTCCTTGCATGATACCATAACCAAACAAACACAATTGTATGCTATAAATATGCTGGAAGTGGCCCAAACCGATTTCTAGACGACTTTATAGTAGATTGGTCATAATTTTGAAGCAAAAGCATTTAAAAAGCCCAAATAAAATGCTGCTGGTTGTCAATACATCGCTTATTTTGCCATGGCAAGAATTTAAAAATTGGTTAAAAATGAAATTGCAAAAAATGTAATTAATTTTTTTGTTACAGCTCAGCTCGCTCATTTTTAGTGCGGATTTGCATTATTTGAAGGTTATTAAAGGGACATTAAGTGGTGTTGAAAATTTTAAATGTTTAAAAATTTACTTCAGAATTCAAGATGAACATTAAAAATTGCCATTATTGTTGTTTCTACTAACAAAAACACAGCAAAACTTGATTAAAACAATATCATCGCTATTTATTGGAAAACGCCCTCTATGCAATTATGGTTCGCGTTATGTATCACGCGTACTGCAGGGGATACTGTCGGACGTAAAATGCTCGTCCCGGCTGTACGAGCATTTTTAAATCGTTGTTTTCTTGTAAGAGGGCGGCTTTTCTTAATCCTTATAGGTGTAAGTTCATACATGTAATACAATTATAAAAATATACTAATACCAGTTTTTATCATAATTGAGGGCGCAGCCTCCAACACATCTCTTAGTGCCCCTTTAAATACACATTAGATTGCTCCCCTTCTGTGTATTGTGAAACATTCATTTTTCATACACATCGATCTTAAATTAAAAACCTACGGACAAGTACTTAAACCCAAACATAAATTTAAAATCTATGGCGCATACATATAAAAAAAAAAAGTTTTATATTCTATTTACAATGTTGGACCAGGGACAATCGAATGAAGGGACAAGACACTTTTGTACTATTATATAAGTATGCGTGTTGCGGGTGTCTAATATCATCAGTTGAGCCAGTGACAGTTAACTGTCACTGTTAACTGGTTGAGCAAGCATACATACTTAAAATACATTCATGAATGGGCCGTGGTGATACAAATCTCAGCCATCACACTACACGGCTCGCTCCCCGTCTTGCTCCATACACGAAAGGAGCCTGTGTAATTCCTACTGAACTAATAGACTCTAGTAAATATATATCATCAAAGAACAACATTGTCCGATTTATTTGGCTATTGGAATCAATAGGAACAAAGTGTCTACGGTTAAAACTTTTCCAGGAACATTATCAATTGCTTTGTACTAGTACGCATGTTATGTAATTGAATATGATGATATAGCGATACAATAGGCCCTTCATTCGATTGTCCCTGGTTGGACCATGTGGCCCGGGGGGGGGGGGGGGGGGGGTACTTGGATTTATTTTGGACGGGGGTGTGCAGCTCCAGCCTCAAACCCATACCCACTTCCAAGGGTAATTTTGCCGGAAAGGGTACCCATGTCTAAGGATTTTTCTTCAAATGTAGACCCATGTCTAAGGGTTTCTAACCCGAGATTTTAAGTTAAATGGGTTGAATTCCACGATTCCGGGGTTGAATTTATCGAATTGAATTCAGATTGATATTGAAAAATGCCCGGAAAAAACGTCGTCAACGATGTGCTCAAATCTGACCCATTGCTAAGGGCTAGTGTCAATAACAGGACCCATGTCTAAGGATTTTTCAGTTGAAAAGCCTACCCATGGCCGGCTAAGGATGTCTCATGAAAAAACGACCCACTGGAGCGGCACGTCCCCGTATGCCTTACATACGTGAGTACCCCCCCCCCCCCCCCCCCCGGGCCATGTGGACGCTACCAGATCTTCAATGCTACCAGACGGTGTATAAACATGAAATATTTGAATTCGAGCTACAATACGAAGGGCGCAGCCATAATTGATGTAGACTAACCAACCAACCAGTAATAACAGTCTATACACCGTGGGTACCATGAAGGGCGCAGCCATAATTGATGTAGACTAACCAACCAACCAGTAATAACAGTATATACACCGTGGGTACCATGAAAGGCGCAGCCATAATTGATGTAGACTAACCAAACAACCAGTAATAACAGTCTATACACCGTGGGTACCATGAAGGGCGCAGTCATAATTGATGTAGACTAATCAACCAACCAGTAATAACAGTCTATACACCGTGGGTACCATGAAGGGCGCAGCCATAATTGATGTAGACTAACCAACCAACCAGTAATAACAGTCTATACACCGTGGGTACCATAAAGGGCGCAGCCATAATTGATGTAGACTAACCAACCAACCAGTAATAACAATCTATACACCGTGGGTACCATGAAGGGCGCAGCCATAATTGATGTAGACTAATCAACCAACCAGTAATAACAGTCTATACACCGTGGGTACCATGAAGGGCGCAGCCATAATTGATGTAGACTTACCAACCAACCAGTAATAACAGTCTATACACCGTGGGTACCATGAAGGGCGCAGCCATAATTGATGTAGACTTACCAACCAACCAGTAATAACAGTCTATACACCGTGGGTACCATGAAGGGCGCAGCCATAATTGATGTAGACTAACCAACCAACCAGTAATAACAGTCTGTACACCGTGGGTACCATGAAGGGCGCAGCCATAATTGATGTAGACTTACCAACCAACCAGTAATAACAGTCTATACACCGTGGGTACCATGAATGGCGCAGCCATAATTGATGTAGACTAACCAACCAACCAGTAATAACAGTCTATACACCGTGGGTACCATGAAGGGCGCAGCCATAATTGATGTAGACTAACCAACCAACCGGTAATAACAGTCTATACACCGTGGGTACCATGAATGGCGCAGCCATAATTGATGTAGACTAACCAACCAACCAGTAATAACAGTCTATACACCGTGGGTACCATGAAGGGCGTAGCCATAATTGATGTAGACTAACCAACCAACCAGTAATAACAGTCTATACACCGTGGGTACCATGAAGGGCGCAGCCATACTTGACTTTAAACTCAATGATGTGTTGTCAATCATCCCCTTATCTCATGTTTGATGTAGACTAACCAACCAACCAGTAATAAAAGTAATGTATATACTCCGTCACTGACCGTGGGTACCATCAGTGGCGTAGCTAGGTGACCGTTCATAAATACTTTGGTGGGGGCTGGATAATTTAATTTTTGGTATATCAAAACCTTTTTGACCCCCTCTCGCCATACCACAAACCTTTTTGACCCCCCCCCCCCTGTATTACTGCCTGCACCTGAAACTTTCTTGCCCCTCCCCCCCCCCCCTCCCCCCCCCCCCCCCCCCCCCCCCCCCCCCCCCCCCCGTTCATTGTTATTGTTATCAAGTTCAGAGAACATTTATGTTATATCTTTTATGGGATTTTACAGAATTTGACCGTGTATCATATTCTATTTTGATGGACGCATCACATCTAGGAGGGCAGGTCGTAGAATCTAGAGTGAATCAGAACTCCCACTGCGGGTATCTTTGGTTAAGTGCCATGGTCTTTAATCCCCTGAATAACTTCACATATTTATGCACGGATTTCTCTCTGTTCATGAAACCAATTAGGATGCTCCCTCAAATTATGGCTTTGAATACAATGTGCGCGCAATTGTTGTCTGCTATTATTGATATGAATTTGGCCTTCATTATTTTTTAGGTGGGGGCTAGCCTAGTACATGAACATTGGTCCGTCGAAATATTCGTACGTAGCACGCCGACAAATTAGCTATTTTTACGTTGATTTGTGAACGTTCCGTAAATAATGTGCATACAGGTAAAGCAGCGGTTTGGGGGCGAAGCCCCCAGAAAATGTTGGAAACTAAAAGTGTTTAAACTTATAATTATCCAGCCCCCCCCCCCCCCCCCCCCACCAAAGTATTTATGAACGCTCCCTAGGTTATTCATATTGGGGAGAGAAATGAAAATGAACCGACAACATTTTTGAGAGTAAAGAAATGTGCGTGTAGCGCGCGAACATTTTCGACTTTACACCTTTTTTTGCACGATTGAGCTACTTTTTGGCTCTAAACAAGCTTGTACCAAAGAATATTGCATTTTAGAAAGATATATGCGCTCGTATCGCGCGAACATTTCTCATCCGTGTACTTTTGACCATTATAATTCCATTCCTTTGGTCAAATGAACCGACAGTACCAATCGCAATCGCAATCGCCACGACGTTTATATGGGGGGGGGCGGTCGCCACCCCACCCCTCCCCCCCCCCCCCCCCCCCCCCCCCCCCCCCCCCCCTCTGGCTACGCCACTGGGTACCATCAATGAAGTTCTTACAATACTCAATGCTTTTAAAACAAAACATGATGATATTTGCATAATGATAAGACCCCTTAATAATAATAATAATAATAATGCATGCCATATTAATAATAATAAGGTATTTATTTTTGTCATTCGCACCAATAAATAACACATTCCTATTAAAGGTACGGTGATTAGTAACTAGACGTAATAAATACGCCCTCGTGTGTCCCCCTCCCGGCCCAACACGTAGTATTATCAAAAACCTGCTCAAATGGCTCAACCAAAGCTGTTCTACACTCTCAGAACAGGTATTAAATAACCATGGGTTAAAAGAATGTTGGTTAAAAAGTATACAACATTGGTTAAAAATGAAGCGTTGGTTAAAAATTACTTTTAATACTGCGTTGGTTAAAGAGTAAAAATATAATTAATTTTTAGTTTATTCAACGTTGGTTAAGGCATCATAATTTTAACCAACAATAGGTCATAACAAGATTCCCGCCAAAGAATTTCATTGGCGAGGAAAATATTTTGCGCATATTATTTAGACCACGTCAGAATTTGTATATGAAATCAATCATGTTATTTCCCCCCACCTGGTATTTACATTGGCGCTCTTCAATTGGCATCATGTTGCCAACTAATATTGGACCAATATTGGTTTTACATTGGCGCTCTTCAATTGGCATTATGTTGGCAATCAATTTTGTTCCAATAATGGGCACATTATACCAGGGGCTGGAAATAACACGATTGATTTCATATACAAATTCTGACGTGGTCTAAAAATTGCGGCAGCTGTTTCAAGATATCGCTTCCCGGCCTCGTAGCTTGGATACTTACCTGGCGCAGGGGTAGCTTTGATCACTAAGGAAGCTCCAGCCGCCAGAATCGTTCGCATGTAGTATCTGTCTGATTTACAAGCTCGGACATGAGACGCTCGGCCTTTTACCGAAATCTACATGTAGAAGGTGCTAAGCATACAGCCGACCATTGCACTGCCGGTCGGTGATGATGCGCTCCTGCCATGTCAAGCAAAGCTTCATGGGTTTTTCAGGACGCTTAGTCAGTATGTAAGGCATCATCGTTGGGCTCATTTTTATAGTCCCCGCGTGCTATGCAGACCAGGGAGGGTCAGTTTGGATTGCTGTCCAGCCATTCTGCCAGGTTTGTAATACGGGGCCATAAGGGGAGGCCGGTGGTGCAATCTCCTGTCCCTTGAAGGTTTTTACCTTGACCTGGGCTTGCCTTGGTCAGGTGTTTCCCTTCTTGGAGGCGAACAAAAAAAGAAAAAGAAAAAAAAGAAGCTTGGATCTTGTGCCTTGTCCAGTCCCTTGTTGGTCCTGGCCACGGGTTGGCGCCAATATTGAAAGCCAATATCGGGCCAATGAAACATCAATATTGTAATGTTGTATGGGTTAAAGTTTAGCAAAAAAAATAAAAGTTTAACCAACATTTTTTAACCAACTACTGTTGGTTAAAACATATTAACCAACAAATGATTAAAAATTGTAACCAACCACAGGTTAAAGTTTAACCAACCACTGTTGGTCAAAACATATTAACCAACAAATGATTAAAATTTGTAACCAACCACAGGTCAAAGTTTAACCAACAGCTGTTGGTTACAGTTTTAACCAACCAATTGTGTGGTTCACCTGGTAACCTCCCGTTGGTTAAAATTTTAACCAACATGGTTAAAGATTTTAACCTTTGTTCTGAGAGTGTAATGAGCGGCATATCCCCGAATCTATTTGCCGACTACCAAGATGTTCCAACCCTACTCCCATCTCAGTGACTCTGTAGACGTCCAGTACGGAATAAACCGTGTACTACTACAACACATTTGAATTATTATGAGCATGCGCACATCAGTTACGCGACGTCTAACAAGACATTGCCCTGATATCCGGAAATATAAGGTGCAAATTTGAAAATAAACAAAACGAAAGAAAATTTGTCATTTAATGTTATGTTCCTCATTCATTGTTAACTTCAGTGCCGTTCACATTAGTAGCACTGATTATTAACCCCACCCCCCCCCCCCCCCCCCCCCCCACTACAAAAAACAAAAAACGAGAAGGACAATAAGACTAAAGAAAACGTCATGAACACCATGTCATATTTAAACACTTTCCACGCGGTTATTGGTTTTACCGTATACAAAACAGATTTCCCAACTTTCAAAGTCTTATCTCAATAATTACTGAACAAATACTGGACATGCTTGTACCTTATTTCAATGCATTTCTCATCAATGCATTTCTCATTGTGATTCCAAATATTGTGATGAAATTCAACTTAAATGTTGACATTTTTGAAACTTTTCGTGAACTGTCGTCTGCAGACGCCTGTCGCGTGGAAAATGTTAAAGAAAACGCTCAGATTCTCGCGGCGCAAAATTAGATAAACGTTATAAGTTTGATTTTGAATTTTCCATTGAACAATACTCAGTTTCTAATAAAAAGCTTATACATCTTTCTTGTTGCCGAATAAATAAAAGTCCGGTCTATTGCTATACATTTCAAAATTCCTTCCAATTATAAGTTCTGATCAGGTCTGGTGGATCGCAGCCCATTTATGGCAAAAGAATGTATCTTTTATGTAGTTTTATAACAGTATACTTCCTTTTAACATGATCAAAGTTAGTTTTTTTCTCCATAAATCATGTAGTGGTAAAAGGCAGTATATTACTTTTATTGTCTTTACAAGTTGCAACCTTTCCTCAGTGAGGATTATTGAACCAAGTTAACACAATCCATGTTAAAAGGAAGTATATCATTAGTAAATTACATATAAGATACATCCTTTTGCCATAAAAGGGCTGCACGGTGCAAATACCTTCAGCGTTATTTTGGATCGTCTTGGTGATGTTGGTCATTTGATCTAGCCACTATCTGAAAATTGAAACACAAATACAGAAAGTTATACACTAATAGGGATTTATGCACATATCTTACTATTTTACGCAAATATCTTGGATGTGTATAGGGGGTGTGTGTTCTCAACCAAAAGTAAGTTATTACCAGGTAATGAATATATGCTCATGACTCCAAAACTGTAGCTCATACGGACAATTATGGAATCATAATTTGTTTTTTATTTCAGATTTTGCAAATAAAGATTGACTACATATCAATAAAGATACGTGTCACGAACCAAAACAAAGTACGTTATTTTTAAATCAACCGCATGAATTTTCTACAAGCAACCTGTTGTGCTTGTATCGTGTGAGTATCGGGAGTTGTCGTGTGTGCTAGTTTCGGGTGATTCCAGGTGTGCATGTATCGGGTGAGTATCGGGAATTGTCTTGTGTGCTGGTATCGGGTGATACCTGGTGTACTTGTATCGGGTGAGTATCGGGAGTTGTCGTGTATGATTGTATCGGGTGATACCTGGTGTGCATGTATCGGGTGAGTATCGGGAGTTGTCGTGTGTGCTAGTTTCGGGTGATTCCAGGTGTGCATGTATCGGGTGAGTATCGGGAATTGTCTTGTGTGCTGGTATCGGGTGATACCTGGTGTACTTGTATCGGGTGAGTATCGGGAGTTGTCGTGTATGATTGTATCGGGTGATACCTGGTGTACTTGTATCGGGTGAGTATCGGGAGTTGTCGTGTGTGCTGGTATCGGGTGATACCTGGTGTGCATGTATCGGGTGAGTATCGGGAGTTGTCGTGTGTGCTAGTTTCGGGTGATTCCAGGTGTGCTTGTATCGGGTGAGTATCGGGAATTGTCTTGTGTGCTGGTATCGGGTGATACCTGGTGTACTTGTATCGGGTGAGTATCTGGAGTTGTCGTGTGTGATTGTATCGGGTGATACCTGGTGTGCTTGTATCGGGTGAGTATCAGGAGTTGTCGTGTGTGATTGTATCGGGTGATACCTGGTGTGCATGTATCGGGTGAGTATCGGGAGTTGTCGTGTGTGATTGTATCGGGTGATACCTGGTGTGCTTGTATCGGGTGAGTATCGGGGGTTGTCGTGTGTGCTTGTATCGGGTGATACCGGGTGGGCTTGTATCGGGTGAGCATCGGGAGTTGTCGTGCGTGCTGGTATCGGGTGATAACTGATGTGCTTGTATCGGGTGAGTATCGGGAGTTGTCGTGACTCGTGTGTGATTGTATCGGGTGATACTATTATTTATTATACAAGGCATTTATATAGCGCTCTTACACAATGAGGTACCACAGCGCTTTACAGAATAAAATACATATAGAATTAAATACATACACGGTAAAAGGTAAAAATACATACTTGGTAAAAGGAAAAGTACATACTTGGTAAAAGGTAAAAATACATATACAATAGAATTTTCTAAAATACAAACACATTTTTAAAACAAGTTGATGAGAAGAGACAACCAATTAACAGATTACAAATTACGCAAGAAAAGATGTGTTTTTAATAGTTTTCTGAACTGGGTAACAGAAGAAGCATGACGGATATTATGTGGGAGCTTGTTCCAGAGCATAGGAGCGGCGGCAGAGAAACCTTTACTTGCGGAAACAAGGCGTGTTTTAGGTCTACTAAGAAGTCTAGTGTCAGTGCTCGAGCGAAGCCCACTCCTGCGAGGCATATAAGTTAAAAGAAGTTCCTCAATGTATGGTGGAGCACAGTGAGTGAAACATTTTTTTTTTAAAATTATAAAAAAAACCTGGTGTGCTTGAATCGGGTGAGTTTCGGGAGTTGTTGTGTGTGCTGGTATCTAGTGATATTTGGTGTACCAGTATAGAGTGTGAGCCAGAAACGGTGGGGTGGGGGGGGGGGGGGGGGGTGTGTGTTAGAAACCTGCGATATCGTGTGTAACGGAAACGGGCGCTATGCATTTATCGAATTTCCTTCACGCATCCACTATGCTGTTGCCTTCAGAGAAAACAATTTATTTTATATTCGTTTCAGGGATTGGCCTGGGTTTTGATAATTATTGGAACTTACTTTTACATCCAACAACCTCAAATCGCAATGAAATCCAGCGATTCCATTCTGTAGGATGTATCCTGATAGTAGTTGTAACCACCGTTGCGGGGAAAAGATTTTGGACAGGAGTATTTGCATCGGTGTTTCCATTAAATATCTAGAAACAACGAGATATACGGAAACTATATATTATATTCCTACAAAAATAAGGTAACATTTTGTCTTTATAAGACATCCATGAACACCAGGGCGACTATGAAATGCTTGTTAGTACAATTGTCGAGTATTCCAATGTAGGCCTACTTACTAATGAACTTACCAAGGCATCTTGCTGGTTGATATCCTTGACGTGCATCCATGATGAACCACCATCAATGATGTAATCAACCGTATACTTGGTTACCCAATGAACATAAATTTCGTGTCCTTGTACCACTAGCCCTGATACCATCATTGATTCACCCAGATCTGCTTGAATCCATGGGTTAAGGTTAAGGTCTTCCTCAGCGACAGCCCAACCATCACCATATAACCGGCCTTTACTGGCAATAAAGATGTTGTACTCACTAGAAGCGGTAATCTGATGGTCTTGTATGGTACCATCTTCCATGCCCAGCGGAATTGCACAATCTGAAATGAATAAGCAGTACTGACACTTAATACCAATAACGACGGAGAGGGCTTATACATATTCCATACATTCATTTCGAACAAATATTTGGATTTTAATTCATAAAAATGTTCTATATATTTTCTTATTTGGAACAATCTTGCAATTGATCAAGACTTTTCCACGAACAGCAGGCAAAACACAATAAAAATCTTTGTTTTAAACACTTTCCACGCGGCTATTGGTTTTACTATATACAAAACAGATTTTTCAGAAACCTTTCCTAACTTTCAAAGGCTATCTGAAGAATTACTGAACCAATACTAGGTATGTTTGTACTTATTTTAATGCATTTCTCATAGTGATTCCAAATATGGTAATGGAACTTAATTGTATTGATATTTTAAAACATTTGGTGAAATTGCGTCGTCTGCCGCGTGAAAAGTGTTAGCCCTCGTCCTACTGAGTCTTTTTTGTTACATTGTTTACTAAGGGGTGTGGAAGGAAGGATTCGCACCAGTTCTTATGTGATAAATAAAACATGTTATCAATCGATCTTGACAAGCAACAACCTATTCCTTTGCAACGACAACGAATTTACCCAATCAAATCAAATTGAAATATACCTGTGCAATTCAAACCGTCACCGGACCAGCCTGGATTACATTCGCACGTGAAACTACCGTCTGTGTTTGTGCATGCAGCGTTGCTATCGCAGCTATGTCCAGATCCGTCGCCACTGCATTCATCTTGATCTGTAGTTTGAAACAATATTGATAGTATAAATGAACGATGTATTTGAAAGAATCGGGAATTGTCTTGTGTGCTGGTATCGGGTGATACCTGGTGTACTTGTATCGGGTGAGTATCGGGAGTTGTCGTGTGTGATTGTATCGGGTGATACCTGGTGTGCTTGTATCGGGGGTTGTCGTGTGTGCTGGTATCGGGTGATACCGGATGGGCTTGTATCGGGTGAGCATCGGGAGTTGTCGTGCGTGCTGGTATCGGGTGATAACTGATGTGCTTGTATCGGGTGAGTATCAGGAGCTGTCGTGTCTCGTGTGTGCTGGTATCGGGTGATACATGGTGTGCTTGTATAGGGAGTTGTCGTGTGTGATTGTATCGGGTGATACCTAGTGTGCTTGAATCGGGTGAGTTTCGGGAGTTGTTGTGTGTGCTGGTATCTAGTGATATTTGGTGTACCAGTATAGAGTGTGAGCCAGAAACGGTGGGGTGGGGGTGTGTGTGTGTGTTAGAAACCTGCGATATCGTGTGTACCGGAAACGGGCGCTATGCATTTATCGAATTTCCTTCACGCATCCACTATGCTGTTGCCTTCAGAGAAAACAATTTATTTTATATTCGTTTCAGGGATTGGCCTGGGTTTTGATAATTATTGGAACTTACTTTTACATCCAACAACCTCAAATCGCAATGAAATCCAGCGATTCCATTCTGTAGGATGTATCCTGATAGTAGTTGTAACCACCGTTGCGGGGAAAAGATTTTGGACAGTAGTATTTGCATCGGTGTTTCCATTAAATATCTACAAACAACGAGATATACGGAACTATATATTATATTCCTACAAAAATAAGGTAACATTTTGTCTTTATAAGACATCCATGAACACCAGGGCGACTATGAAATGCTTGTTAGTACAATTGTCGAGTATTCCAATGTAGGCCTACTTACTAATGAACTTACCAAGGCATCTTGCTGGTTGATATCCTTGACGTGCATCCATGATGAACCACCATCAATGATGTAATCAACCGTATACTTGGTTACCCAATGAACATAAATTTCGTGTCCTTGTACCACTAGCCCTGATACCATCATTGATTCACCCAGATCTGCTTGAATCCATGGGTTAAGGTTAAGGTCTTCCTCAGCGACAGCCCAACCATCACCATATAACCGGCCTTTACTGGCAATAAAGATGTTGTACTCACTAGAAGCGGTAATCTGATGGTCTTGTATGGTACCATCTTCCATGCCCAGCGGAATTGCACAATCTGAAATGAATAAGCAGTACTGACACTTAATACCAATAACGACGGAGAGGGCTTATACATATTCCATACATTCATTTCGAACAAATATTTGGATTTTAATTCATAAAAATGTTCTATATATTTTCTTATTTGGAACAATCTTGCAATGGATCAATACTTTTTCCACGAACAGCAGGCAAAACACAATAAAAATCTTTGTTTTAAACACTTTCCACGCGGCTATTGGTTTTCCTATATACAAAACAGATTTTTCAGAAACCTTTCCTAACTTTCAAAGGCTATCTGAAGAATTACTGAACCAATACTAGGAATGTTTGTACTTATTTTAATGCATTTCTCATAGTGATTCCAAATATGGTAATGGAACTTAATTGTATTGACATTTTAAAACATTTGGTGAAATTGCGTCGTCTTCCGCGTGAAAAGTGTTAGCCCTCGTCCTACTGAGTCTTTTTTGTTACATGGTTTACTAAGGGGTGTGGAAGGAAGGATTCGCACCAGTTCTTATGCGATAAATAAAACATGTTATCAATCGATCTTGACAAGCAACAAACTATTCCTTTGCAACGACAACGAATTTACCCAATCAAATCAAATTGAAATATACCTGTGCAATTCAAACCGTCACCGGTCCAGCCTGGATTACATTCGCACGTGAAACTACCGTCTGTGTTTGTGCATGCAGCGTTGCTATCGCAGCTATGTCCAGATCCTCCGCCACTGCATTCATCTTGATCTGTAGTTTGAAACAATATTGATAGTATAAATGAACGATGTATTTGAAAGAAACTCTGTAAGAAGAAGAGTTATGCTGTAAGGGATCTTAACCGATTAAATAAAATAAAATTATACCTATGCAATTGGAACCGTCCCCGTTCCAGCCTGGATTACATTCGCACGTGAAACTACCGTCTGTGTTTGTGCATGCAGCGTTGCTATCGCAGCTATGCCCAGATCCTTCGCCACTGCATTCATCTTGATCTGTAGTTTGAAACAATATTGATAGTATAAGTGAACAATTTATTTGAAAGAAACCCTGTAAGAAGAAGAGTTATGCTGTAAGGGATCTTAACCGATCAAATGAAATAAAATTATACCTATGCAATTGGAACCGTCATCGGTCCAGCCTGGATTACATTCGCACGTGAAACTACCGTCTGTGTTTGTGCATGCAGCGTTGCTATCGCAGCTATGTCCAGATCCTTCGCCACTGCATTCATCTTGATCTGTGGTTTGAAACAATATTGATAGTATAAGTGAACAATTTATTTGAAAGAAACCCTGTAAGAAGAATAGTTATGCTGTAAGGGATCTTAACCGATCAAATAAAATAAAATTATACCTATGCAATTGAAACCGTCCCAGTTCCAGCCTGGATTACATTCGCACGTGAAACTACCGTCTATGTTTGTGCATGCAGCGTTGCTATCGCAGCTATGCCCAGATCCTTCGCCACTGCATTCATCTTGATCTGTAGTTTGAAACAATATTGATAGTATCAATGAACGATTTATTTGAAGGAAACCCTGTAAGAAGAACAGTTATGCTGTAAGGGATCTTAAAGGTAGATGTTCCGATTTTCAACTTGAAGTCTTCTATTCTACATGAAAGGTCATCCTTAAAAAAGTCGTGTTCCAACGTTTGAGTTGCATAGCTCTAATGGTTCTTATTTTAGACGCACAAGATGCTGTGAACTGTACCCATTGAGTAGTACACAAACTATATCGGTGGTTACCACCATTCGCGGTAATTCGACGTTATATCATCGATTTCTCCGTAATTATACCGATTTAGGCCGTCAAATTTCAGTATGATGATGAGAAAAATACGAGCTTTCATACGATATGAAAATCTCTGTATGTTTTAAATAATTCTGTGTTACGAAAATGTGATCGGGTCATCTACCTTTAACCGATTAAATAAAATAAAATGTATACCTGGGCAATTGGAACTGTCCCAATCCAATTGAACGCGCGCCTGGTGTTGGCGTACTCAAACGTCACACAAATGATGCACAGTGTTTTGCCATTATGTGTACCATCGCTCCTATTATATACATGGATTAGGTTTGGTTTCTTACCAATGTCGCATGTTGCGCCTGTGTAGCCGTTTTTACAATGACATCTAAATGATCCAATGTCATCAATACATGCACCTCCGTTCAGACAAGGGTTTGGAATACACTCGTTGAAGGCTGGAACAAATGGGAACAAGCGATTGTTAGTAGGGATGAACTGGGGATTGCTGAGTGCAAAGTTAGAGCACTTCCCGCTGCATATCTTTCCCGGGGGGAGCACTCATGTATAACGGTTGTAATCATCCGTGTGTATCCACTCTCAAAACCTACCCTTTTAAACGCGGAACCTCAAAGAAGAAAAGAGTGACTCTTAAAACAAGAATTACAGCTTGTAGAATCATACTCATAGCAAATGATATATATGTAGGTCCTTAAGACAGAGTTTATACGGGAAAAATATGAAGTAAGTTTGATTCAGTTTTGTTAGTAAATTTGTCTTGTAGGCCTAACCATTTTCGGCTATTTTTATAATGATAATAACAACACTTAGCACGGATTCAGGTTGAAAAGTACACCCTTATTCATTGAAATTGGCGATTTTGATACCCTTAGCATGGGTCCGCGCGGGCCCGCTGTGGTCGAAAAAGCACCCTTAGATATGCGGATGGGCTGAAGAGCCAGTGACAGGATCAAGTAGGCAATCCCCCAGCAAACCTAGCATTGGAAGGCTCAGAAGCCCATATTAAACTTTATATGGATATATTTCGAAGGCATAATTACACAGTGTTCCTTGATTCATTTAGTGTCTTATTAAAACGATTTGTTTACAAGACATACAGGAGAAGCCTTCGTCACTTAAATCGGTTGTGTTAATACACATTTGAAATAAATAAATGTACAATCTAAAAAATATTAATATTAATATTAATATTAATATTAATATTAATATTAATATTAATATTAATATTAATTAAAAGTTAAAGACTTCTAAATAAACCCTTTCGTATTATGCTAGCTACATAACACATTCACGGATATTAATTATTATAAGAAATGAATTGTAGAGCAATGCCAAACATGATTTTCCGTTCCACTTCATTCATTGATATTATAAACATTTTAATTCATAATGGTGCCAGGAGTTGTCTATTAATTAATATAATTAATATAATTTAATAATATAAGTGCAACGTTCTCATACATAAACAAAATAACTTCTGCCAATTCCGATAAACACTGTGCAACTTAAAGACGGTCTCGTTCATTGAATTTGGTTAGAAAAGATTTGGGATCATTAGATTTTTAACGAAATAATTTTAAACTTACTGCAAAATTCGGTTCTACCCAGTAGCTCATTGAGCTTTTCTGGGGTCCAATTGTCCCTCTTGGTGAGAGGACCCGGGTTATCTGTGTACCATAGGTTCGATCCATTGTCTTGAGTCACTGGACAACTGGCTGTTCCCACGTTTCTAGCGGCTTTAACACCCTGACAGTAACATATGTCATTCCATGGCATTGCCCATCTGTCTCTACCTGCTGACGGGTCCCGACGGAGTTTAAGTATACACATGTACGCGTCTGTAGCAGGTGACCAGCAAACTGTGGTGTGACATAAACAAACATACTTAATTACTATCGCCCAACACTCCCGTTGGCAAAAGTAAACATTGTGTAATTGTGTGGAAGCCTTTGACCCAGTTCCGTAAGCCGACCTCCAAGAGAGTTACATTAGACACCTGAGAGATTCTTGTGTGCGCATATTTGGCTAAGGAACCATATGGGACCGCATCTTTGGGGCTTCTTCGTGTGATGTAATGGCTCAATCGCTTGAGGACATGCTCTCAGAAAAATATTTAGAAAAATTTCCTCAGAAATCTATGGTGCACAGAAACAATGATAAGCCTTGGGTAAATGGTACCATACGAAGGCACTTGTTATTTTTTAGTTTTATAATCATTGTCAAACACGGTATAAACCATTCTGGGACATAGTAGATCTCAAACGTCTCCTACATCCGAAACTTGAGTGATATTCGCACAAGTGTCGGTTGGAGCATCTGAACTTCAGCCCCCAAAGGCCCAACGTCCACTCAAGGAGGATCACCCTGCAGTCAACGCCGGATGCTCCGCACCGTCTTCAGATGGGACAGGCCCGTGTTATTGTCCACCACGTACTGTGGTTCCCGATCGGCCCGATACCCTTCCTTTCGAGTGCACCGCCGCTAACAATAGTAAGATGGAAGATTGGTTGCTACAACACTTCGCAGCATCATTATTTAATACCTGTCCTCACCGCCCCCTCCCATGCATGACGGGGCCTCCAGTGGAGATTCACCTCAAGGAAGGTGCACCCTCTAAGGCAGTGCATAAACCATCAATACATTGGCAAGAGCAGGTGCACAGCGACCTATTACGAGATGAGGCACTAGGAGTCATCGAAAAATTTCCATATGGCGAACCAGTACTGTGGTGCCACCGCATGGTCGTTACACGGAAACACGATGGAACTCCACGCCGCACCGTGGACCTCTCCCAACTCAACAAAAACTGCCAGCGAGAAACATTCGCCAGCGGGTCACCGTTCCACCTAGCGAGACGCGTCCCCAAAGGAACGTCGAAGACAGTCTGTGATGCATGGAACGGGTATCACAGCGTCGCCCTTCGGAGGTACACCAGAGCGCCCCAAGGCTGCTTCCTCTCATCCGGTGATGGATACAACCGCCGTTTTGACGCTATCCTCTCTGATTTCGACCGCAAGGAACGTTTCGTCAATGACACCATCCACTACGACACTAGCCTCGAAGCACATTGGTGGAGGACCATTGACTTCCTAATTCGTGTTGGCCAGTCGGGAATAGTTCTCAATCCAGACAAATTCCGTTTCGCACGGACTTCCAACACTAGCATCCACCACAGACATCCGTAGCTGGTTCGGCTTAGTTAACCAGGTCGCCAACTATGCACAACTACGCGACACCATGGCGCCCTTCAAACCATTCCTCAGCCCAAAGGTCCGCTTCGAATGGACTACTGCGCTTGATGAAGCCTTCAATACGTCTAAGGGTGCATCGTTGACTATCGCCAGAGCACCCAGGCTGGAGCGCAGGGCCTGATCGCTGCTCTCCGAACATTATTTGCCACGCTTGACGTTCCTGAGAATATCTCGAGGGATGGAGGCCCATAATTCTCTGCTTCTGCGACTGCCGACTTCCTTACACGATAGGGAGTCCGTCACCGTGTGTCATCTGCCTACTTCGCTCAATCGAATGGCCGCGCCGAAGTAGCAGTCAAGAAGGCGAAGCCTGATGGACAATGTTGGGCCCACTGGTTCCCTTGATAATGACGGTCTCTTACGGGCACTACTCCAATTGCGCAACACTCCGGATCCTGACTGCAACATCTCACCGGCAGAAATAGTCTTCGGCAGACCTATACGCGATGCCTTCTCATTCGTCAGCCGACAGAATAAGGTCACCAACCCATCCATTCGCACTACCTGGCGCGAAGCATGGGCACTTAAAGAAGACGCAATGAAAGCCCGGATGCCACGCTCACTTGAAGCCCTCAACCATCACGCAAGGCCCCTTGCACCACTATCGCTGGGCAACCACGTGTTCCTGCAGAACCATTACAGTCCGCATCCTACAAAGTGGGACAAATCCGGCACAGTCGTCAAACTAAGGGACCATGACCAATATTGGGTCAAAGTTGATGGATCTGGACGCTTATCGCTAAGAAACAGGCGCTTCTTATGCAAGTTTAATCCACCCACGGTCGCAATCGAAAATTCCACACATCGCTCGCGACGACACATTGTCGACAATGGCATGAGCGTACCACAACGACACGCAACGGCACCGCAACCACAGCAAACGACAGACCAGCTGGAACAAGGTCCTACCGCTGTCGCACGACCGCACCCGTCTACTTCTATAACAAAGGCTACCGTGACAGCAGCATCAGCACCACCGATCCCGCTGACGCCCTCAAAAACCACTCTGCCACCACCGGACATACCACCAGCACCTATTACACCAGTTGCATCAGGTGGAGTTGCCCTCGCACGCCCTCGCAGACAAACAATAAAGCCTCGTCACTACGTGCCTGAGACTGGTTAATGACAGACCCGCTAATCTGCTAGTTGTTACGTTGACTTACTTGATTTGACTTAAGGCGGATGATTTTTCCGAACCACAATGCCTCTCCAGATCTTCCTATCCAACATAGCTGTCCTAATTTCTTCCACCTGCAGTCCTGTATCACGTTTGAGTATGTCGATGTAGGTCAGGGCTGGTCTACCACGCTTTCTTACTCCGTGCTTTGGAATCCAATGTATTAGTTTGTGTACAAGCTCCTTGGACCCCTAAAGCAGTGTCCAGCAAATCTTGCTCTGCGTTCTCTGATCTTGTCCGAGACTTTTGGCTTGTCCCCATACAGTTCCGTATTTGTCACATGTTGACTCCAGTTGATGTTGAACACATATCTTAGCATCCGAGTGTAGCATCCATCCAGTTGTTTACCAAGCTTTGGGGTGACTGTCCATGGCTCACATCCATAAAGGAGGACTGATTCTACTGTAGCTATGAACAGTCTTTCTTTGAGCTTTCTGGATAGTGATTTAGCCTTCCATAGCTGACTAAGTTTGCCGCAGGCTCTCCATGCAGCTGCTTTGCGTGTTTTGATGTCCTTTTCAGTGCTGTTCATCCAGGCTCCAAGGTATTTGAAGTCTTCCACTTCAACAAGGCGCATGCCTTCACTTGTGGTGATTAAAGGTACTTGCGTCTGGTTGAAGGACATGTACTTCGTCTTTGCCGCGTTCATTTTTTAGCCCAACTCTGCCCACTGACGTCTCCACTCTGTTGAGTAGTGATTGCGCTTGAGACACTTCCTCAGACAACAGTGCAATGTCGTCAGCAAAGTCTAAGTCAGTTTTTACGGTTGGTCCTATTTTTCTGCTGCTTCTTTTTGTTAGGTGGAATCCTAGCTCTTCTTCTCTACCATCTATGGCCTCTCTTAGGGCATAGTCAAGAACAATGACAAACAAATATGGAGCCAGGGTGTCACCTTGTAGTACTCCAGCCAGTATCTCAAACACTTCTGTTTCTCCATCTGGTGATATAACCTTTACCTTGGTGTCTTTGTATATGTCTGCTATTGCATTTGTAAGCTGATCGGGTACACCAGACTTTCAGTATTTGCAGCATTCATCCCCTATGTATTGTGTCAAACGCCTTCTTGAAGTCGATAAAGGTTATGATGGCTGGCAGGTTATTTGACCTTAAACACAATCTAAGGAGTATAAAATAGATCAGAACCTTAAAAACATCTCATCTAGATTAACATTATATTGGTAAATAAGTACTTACCCAATAAGAACACCAGTAAGACAATCTGAAGAATAGCTAACATCATGATGACTCCTTACAAGTATAGCTCCTTAATACTTCCGAATATGATCCTTTTTCCAAATCGAGCACTTTGCCATAAGAAGCGTTAATACGAAGGGCACCGAAGGAAGTCCTGTTAAGGTAATAAAATGTAACATATGTACATAATTACAATATATACAAGAAAGGAAAACTATGTTATCTACGAAATATATCTACAATATATTAATAAATACATATACTAATAAATAGATATATAAATAAATAAATAAATGATGTCGATACATGATGTAAATTAATAATAAATGAATGAATAACATCGCCTGGGGATCGCCACGGCGTGAAACCAACGGTAGCGACACAGACTATGTGCTAAATATATTAGCACCAACCAACCAACCAACCAACCAACCAACCAACCAACCAACTAACCAACCAACCAACCAACCAACCAACCAACCAACCAACCAACCAACCAACCAACCAACCAACCAACCAACCAACCAACCAACCAACCAACCAACCAACCAACCAACCAACCAACCAACCAACCAACCAACCAACCAACCAACCAACCAACCAACCCACCAACCCACCAACCCACCAACCAACCAACTAACCAACCAACCAACCAACCAACCAACCAACCAACCAACCAACCAACCAACCAACCAACCAACCAACCAACCAACCAACCAACCAACCAACCAACCAACCAACCAACCAACCAACCAACCAACCAACCAACCAACCAACCAACCAACCAACCAACCAACCAACCAATTAACTAACTAACTAACTAACTAATTAACTAATTAACTAATTAACTAACTAACTAACTATATAAATAGATAAATAGATACATTAATTAATCAAATAACTAATTAGTTGAAATAATAAATAAATAAATATATACAAATTAATGCTACTCCAATTACGTACATAAATAAATAAGTCTAAATAAATAAATAAATGAATATTTACTACTCCAATTGCATTCAACTATATTTCATGATCAATATTAAAGACATGGGAGTAATTCTGTTATACCCTTCACAAAGGTATTCATAGTGCATGGTTTTTAAGAACGACGCATACTACCGATGTTAGTGTGTAGGGTATAACAGAATTATACATAGTGTGTTAATGTGGGGAGCAATATTTACAAACACAATATCATATCGCATTCAAAATATGTGAACAAATAACTTACTTATTTGATCCACCTATTACATCTGCCGAATTTATCTTCAGAAGTAGATCGGGATGATGATTGCTCTTTGATAGGTGGCTGACTATAACATGATGTGGAATGTCGTACGTTTGGTATTTGGTAGGAGAGAAGCGAGCGTCGTAGTAACGCCTAACAACGTTTTGTTGATAGCAACCACCGTTACAATTTAATATTTGGTAAATTAATGGAGAAATGGTCGTTGTAGCAACGCGTACATTACCGGTATGCTGATGCAACCACGCGGAAAGTTTTTAATATAAATATGGCGCGGCTATAATTGTCAAAACATAATTATGGTTTTGGGGTCGCTTAACCCTGGCCCCAAGGCACTTTTTTTGTTTTCAAAAGAGGTAGTTCAAAACTTCTTTTCAAACGCTCTCATAAAGACGAGCACCAATAACTTGCTATCTACTGCTGATAGCATAATTTTCAATTGCTATCTACTGCTAATAGCGTTATGTTCACTTTTCATCTACTGTCTATATCATGATATTTACTTGCTATCTACTACTGATAGCATAATATTCAATTGTTATCTACTGCTGATAGCGTTATATTAACTTGCTATTTACTGCTGATAGCATAAAATTAAATTGTTATCTACTGCTGTTAGCGTTATATTTACATGCTACTAGCTATCTACTGATGATAGCAATATATTCAATTGCTATCAACTTCTTATAGCAATACATTCCATTGCTAACAGCACTGTATTAACATGTTATCGACTGATGACACCAATATATTCACTTTTTATCTACTGTCGATATCATTATATTTACTTGCTATCTACTGCTGATAGCGTTATATTATCTTTCTATGTACTGCTGATAGCATAATATTCAATTGCTATCTACTGTTGATAGCGTTATATTGACTTTTTATCTACTGTCTATAGCATTATATTTACTTGCTATCTACTGCTGATAGCAATATATTAAATCGCTATCTACTGCAGCTGATAGCACTGTATAGACTTATTATCGACTGCTGACACCAATATATTTACTTTTTATCTACTGTCGATATCATTATATTTACTTGCTATCTACTGCTGATAGCGTTATATTACCTTGCTATGTACTGCTGATAGCATAGTATTAAATTGCTACCTACTGTTGATAGCGTTATGTTGACTTTTTATCTAATGTCTATATCATTTTATTTACTTGCTATCTACTGCTGATAGCATAATATTCAATTGTTATCTACTGCTGATAGTATTATATTAACTTGCTATCTACTGCTGATAGCATAAAATTAAATTGTTATCTACTGCTGTTAGAGTTATATTTACATGCTACTAGCTATCTACTGATGATAGCAATAATATTCAATTGATATCTACTTCTTATAGCAATACATTCCATTGCTATCTACTGCTAAGAGCACTGTATTCACATGTTATCGACAACTGACACCAATATATTCACTTTTTATCTACTGTCGATATCATTATATTTACTTGGTATCTGCTGCTGATATCGTCATATTAACTTGTTATCTATTGCTGATAGCATAATATTCAATTGTTATCTATTGCTGATAGCGTTATGTACTTGATATCTACTGCTGAGAGCATAATATTCAATTGCTATCTTTTGTTAATAGCATTATATTCACTTTTCATCTACTGTCTATATCATTATATTTACTTGCCATCTACTGCTGATAGCATAATATTCAATTGTTATCTACTGTTGATAGTGTTATATTAACTTGCTATCTACTGCTGATAGCATAAAATTAAATGGTTATCTACTGCTGTTAGCGTTATATTTACATGCTACTAGCTATCTACTGATATAGCAATATATTCAATTGCTATCTACTTCTTATAGCAATACATTCCATTGCTATCTACTGCTAAGAGCACTGTATTCACATGTTATCGACAACTGACACCAATATATTCACTTTTTATCTACTGTCGTCGATATCATTATATTTACTTGCTATCTACTGCTGATAGCGTTATATTATCTTTCTATGTACTGCTGAAAGCATAACATTCAATTGCTATCTACTGTTGATAGCGTTATATTGACTTTTTATCTGCTGTCTATATCATTATATTTACTTGCTATCTACTGCTGATGGCAATTATATTCAATCGCTATCTACTGCTGATAGCACTTTATTAACTTATTATCGACTGCTGACACCAATATATTTATTTTTTATCTACTCTCGATATCATTATATTTACTTGCTATATACTGCTGATAGCGTTATATTACCTTGCTATGTACTGCTGATAGCGTAATATTCAATTGCTATCTACTGTTGATAGCGTTTTGTTGACTTTTTATCTAATGTCTGTATCATTATATTTACTTGCTATCTACTATACTGATAGCATAATATTCAATTGTTATCTACTGCTGGAAGCGTTATATAACTTGCTATCTACTGCTGATAGCATAAAATTAAATTGTTATCTACTGCTGTTAGCGTTATATTTACATGCTACAAGCTATCTACTGATGATAGGAATATATTAAATTGCTATCTACTTTTTATAGCAATACATTCCATTGTTATCTACTGCTAAGAGCACTGTATTCACATGTTATCGACAACTGACACCAATATATTCACTTTTTATCTACTGTCGATATCATTATATTTACTTGGTATCTACTGCTGATAGCGTTATATTACCTTGCTATGTACCGCTGTTAGCATAATATTCAATTGCTATCTACTGTTGATAGCGTTTTGTTGACATTTTATCTACTGTCTATAACATTATATTCAATTGTTATCTACTATTAACTTGCTATATACTGCTGATAGCATAAAATTAAATTGTTATCTACTGCTATTAGCGTTATATTTACATGCTACTAGCTATCTACTGATATAACAATATATTCAATTGCTATCAACTTCTTATAGCAATACATTCCATTGTTATCTACTGCTAAGAGCACTGTATTCACATGTTATCGACTGCTGACACCAATATATTCACTTTTTATCTACTGTCGATATCATTATGTTTACTTGCTATCTACTGCTGATAGCGTTATATTATCTTTCTATGTACTGCTGATAGCATACTATTCAATTGTTATCTACTGCTATTAGCGTTATATTTACATGCTACTAGCTATCTACTGATATAACAATATATTCAATTGCTATCTACTTCTTATAGCAATACATTCCATTGCTAACAGCACTGTATTCACATGTTATCGACTGCTGACACCAATATATTCACTTTTTATCTACTGTCGATATCATTATATTTACTTGCTATCTACTGCTGATAGCGTTATATTATCTTTCTATGTACTGCTGATAGCATACTATTTAATTGCTATCTACTGTTGATAGCGTTATGTTGACCTTTTATCTACTGTCTATATCATTATATGGTCAACTCTCATGAAAATAGTGCAAATGAGATTTCAGAAGTTGAAGAAAAAAAATTGTCTCCAATTTTATTTATTACACTTTTTTTTAATAGTAGACATGTACTGGATACTAGATTTAAAATTTTGTGAACAACACTCATTGCATTTTTGTACAATATAACGTTGAATTTATATTATAATATCACTTGTTTGCAGCTTTTGCTCCATGTTTATTACGTTATATACTTCCTATCAGCTCTAAATCAGAACGAGTTTACAAACTGTGATGCCAAAAACACAAAATTATAGTTACGAAAGCATACTTCTACCAATTACAGCGAACAAAATGCAATGTAATTTTGTAAATTGCAAGTATTATGAATTGTTTTTGGTCTTCACATCACTGTTTGAACCTCAGCTTTAAAACTAAAAAAATGCACGGTTTTCCAAAATGAATATCTTTGTGCAAAGTATAAAATATATCTTTAATCGTATCTTTTTCCAAGCGTTATAATGGGTTTTTAAAAGTTAGCTCAGAAACAATAAATATTATGCTTTACCAAAAACGCTGGCATTGGTATTCGGACTTAATGGGGTGGGTAACGTAATAAACATATACAAACACATGTAAACAAATATATTCAACATCGACCAAGTCAGTTTATTTTGTACACATACATATCTTGTAAATGGTATTTTAGTAAAAGTTAGGTTGCCTAAAGTCCACTAAAAGACAGTTCTATATATTGTCGACTTGCTCTTTTGATGTAGGGTAAATATGGTGAATAACGTAATAAACATGGTCACTAAATCGACAGATGTAACATTGCACTTTACAGATATGTTGTTAGATCATGACATTATTACCTTTATGTAAATTTTAATAGCACTAAATATTGAATAGCCTTTTATCTCTTAAAATTAGTAAGATATTGATTTGTTTTATTTAAAATGATGGTAGTAGAATTGTTAATAAGATTGTACTCTGATGACCTTTTTGTCTCCACTGTTGCATTTGGTTCTGCCGGTATCGCCATTGGTTTTTTGCACTGTGTGGCATATATTTCTGTATAATAAAGATAACAAAAACAAAACAAAGTTAATGACATATATTGCAGCTGTTTCAGCTAGGTATACCGTATTTATTCACACAATTATACGAATTGGTTTATTACGTTATCCAATAGCCATAGAACTATGCATCATTGAAGCATGCAAACAAATGAGATTGTGTCAGTATGTGAGACAATATGTATGTACACTAAGTTAACATTCATAAACACATAATAAATGTTGAATCACTATGAACAGGGTGCAATTATATTTATCAAATGATGGAAAGTTTATTACGTTGTCCATTATAAGGTGGTTTCAGTCCTCACATAGAATAGTCCACATATTACAATTATAACATTGGATACAATGTATGATACTCAAGTACATCAATCATGAAAGTTACTGAATTGACGCCAACATTGACATGAGACTAGACAATGAGGTTGGTTACGTTATCCCGTTTATTACGTTATTGGCAACTGCAACAGTGCCTAATGCTGGCTTATAACGTATATACAAAGCAATCAATGAAGATGTTAACGATACCTACTGCATTTCTTCACATTATTAACCCCATTCTGATATCATAGGTCCATTTTCAATGTGCTTAAGAGATCTATAATGACTTCAACTGTCATTCAGCTTAATGTTCGTATTACTTACAAGAAAAAATGAGGAATTCTTACCATTCGTCGTGTTTTTTTTGCATTGTACTTTCATCGAGTATCCCCCATGCATGCCTGCGAAAAGGGCCTGCCACGTATCTTTGTTTAATACAGTCGTAGAGAGCAGCTGTCTCTCTGTCGATTTATTCGACAACGTAATAAACGATAACGTAGTAAACGTTTTTCGTACTCAAAGTACCATGTAGACGATCTGGAAAGAGCTAGCGAGTGTTCCAAGTAACCACATAGTCTATGTATATGTATCAAATTGGTTTTTAACCAAAAAGTGTGTTTTGATACATAGTTCGGGAGAAATCTCAACAACGTAATAAACATCCTTAACAAGGTCGCATGCTTTGCAGCATTTTGATTTCTTCTCAAGGTCAGACATGCTGCTATAGATTTTTGATAATATTATTTTCCAACACCCATGTTCTTTTAGATTCAGAATATGTACATTTAAATGTTTAAATGTTAATTTTGAACAATGTTGATCCTCAATATGTCGCAGGTAACGTAATAAACATCAACATCTCGGACAACATATATGAAACTGAAACAGGTAAACATCGTAAAAGATGTGCATTTTTTTTCTATCCATGGAATATCGCTATATGTTCCCTACAAATTATGACATATCTTGTAGAAAATGGTGCCCTATTTGTATTGTAATTAATAAAGGCAAAATATACATTTATGCTGCGGACATGGACATTTCGCTAATTTGGGGTATATGAGGGCATTTTTTTGAGTGAAAACACGTTCAAAAGTATATCAAAGTATATAGATCCAAGTAGAAAACATCAATATCTATCTAGAAAAGAAGTTGTTTAAGCAAGAAAACATTGCATAACACAGAAATGGACCAAAGACATCAAAAAGTTTATTTTGCACTGTTTTCATGAGAGTTAACCATATTTACTTGCTATCTACTGCTGATAGCATAATATACTGCTGATAGTGTTATATTAACTTGCTATATACTGCTGATAGCATGAAATTAAATTGTTATCTACACTGCTGTTAGCGTTATATGTATATGCTACTAGCTATCAACTGATATAGCAATATATTCAATTGCTATCTACTTCTTATAGCAATACATTCAATTGCATTAAATTGTTATATATTGCTGATAGCGTTATTTATATACTTGCTATCTACTGCGGATAGCATGATATTCAATTGTAATATATACTGCTGATAGCGTTATATTACCTTGCTATCTACTGCTGATAGCACTGTATTAACTTATTATCGACTGCTGACACCAATATATTTACTTTTTATCTACTGTCGATATCATTATATTTACTTGCTATCTACTGCTGATAGCCTTATATTATTACCTTGCTATGTACTGCTGATAGCATAATATTCAATTGCTATCTACTGTTGATAGCGTTATGTTGACTTTTTATCTACTGTTTATATCATTATATTTACTTGCTATCTACTGCTGATAGCATAATATACTGCTGATAGTGTTATATTAACTTGCTATATACTGCTGATAGCATGAAATTAAATTGTTATCTACACTGCTATTAGCGTTATATTTACATGCTACTAGCTATCAACTGATATAGCAATATATTCAATTGCTATCTACTTCATATAGTAATACATTCAATTGCATTAAATTGTTATATATTGCTGATAGCGTTATTTACTTGCTATCTACTGCTGATAGCGTGATATTCAATTGTAATATCTACTGCTGATAGCGTTATATTACCTTGCTATCTACTGACTGATGATAGCAATATATTCGTTGATATCTACTGCTGATAGAAATATATTCAATTGATATCTACTTTTGATAGTCATATATTCCGTCGCAGTTCTGACATTACGGCACATCACGAAAAACAGCGTTTTGAGAAAATCGTGTTTGAAAATTTTCCAATTTTTAAAGACTTGTTAGAGAGCATTTACATCAAATGTCACTATCATTGTCAAAGAACACTACTTATGTTTGTTATGAGCATGTTACAACAACAAATTGCAATTATTAATTAGGAGTAATTATGTCATAAAGTCATGTGCCGGTATGTCAGAAAGAAGAAAAAACTTCATATTCGTCCTAGAGTGATATGCCAGTGATATGCCGGTATGTCAGAACTGCAGTTACGCGGTGGTCTATGGCAGAATATTGTGATGTGCCGGTATGTCAGAATACAAAATGAGGTTTTCATGCCGGTATTACGTTAAAACCCTGGCATATCACACTAATTAGCGCGGTATCTCATTAATTAATTACCTTTTTGTCTCAATTTTTTTGGAGAATAAAGAGTTTCATTTGTAGATCATAAAATGCAACTTAACTCATTTTGCCCAAAATGGCACATGTGCCGGTATGTCAGAACAGCGACGATTCAATTGCTACTTTTCTACTGCTGATCAGTTTCACTTTATTGTCGATATCATTATATTAACTTGCTATATAGCAGATCGTCCGACCATATGCACAGAAACAAAGGCATGATGAGTTGTCTCATGTCTGATAACTAATTTATTTTTATTTAATCAAAATCGTTTACAATGAAACCAATGGGGTTTCATCATTTACGTCAATTCGTGTCCACCGTCGTCTGGATTTCCTACAATCGGGCATCAACCCCCTCTATCGCCATTTACAAACTGAGTTTACACGACTTATTATACATTCATCAAAAAAATAACTATACAGGTAATAAATGGACTTTTAACTCTAAACATATATATCCTACCTACAAATATTAAATCATACGTTGTCGACAAATTTATCTTCTTTAATATGAGATATTGCACGCTAGGATCGGTTGAATATTGAAGAAGTGACAATCCAAAATGTAAGGTAAAGTCACAATTTCATTTTCACATTTTACATTTCAACACGGGGGAGAGTTTGACAGGTAGCGTGTGTGGCGTATTGATCCACCGGAACAATTCGGCCTACTGTCCAACCTTTGCATGCATCCCCCAATTGCACTAAGTAATGGTAATCGAGAAAGGTACCCGTAGATGGTCCGCGTGTAGAAAATAAAAATGTGAAAATGAAAATCGGACTTTACCTTACATTTTGGAGTGTCAATTCGATCGATCATAGCGTGCAATATCTAATCAAAGAAGATGAATTTTTCAACATCTTTATAATTTAATATTTTTAGGTAGGATATGTTTTTTTAGAGTTAGAAGCCCATTTATTACCTGTAGGCCTATAGTAACTTTTTTGATGATTGTAATGCCGTGAAAATAGTTATTGTTGCATGAGTTAGTGATCGAGGTCTCCGTGTCAAAAACGAGAAATTGACACTTTCTCGTTAAAAGTTGACATATATATTTTTTCTTCTGCAGTTTGTCAAAGTGTCTCAAGATCGGTATCGTCGATCAGCAGTGTGCACATTGTTAACCCCCCTGGGGTCTACCTGTCTATCTTACAGTGGTTCTGATTGGTTTATTGCAAGATATACTCATTTGAATAGCTAATTAAAATGCAGCTTGTAAAATATTTCACTCCAATAATTATCAGGGATACAATTATTCTAACACTGTCTCTGATTGGTGCAATAAATGATGTATCTAGCTTTCTGACCAATCGGCCGGTAGTTCTCAGGGGGTTTTAAGCTATCCTTGGTACGAAGACTGTTGAATAAGTTTGTTCAAATAAATTTCAGGAATCGGTATGATGTGGAGTTGATCTCGTCCGGAAACACGTCCCTGTTGTAACTGTAAACATGGTAAACAAATTAAAAGTCAACACATAACATGCAAAACTTGCTAGATAGACATGTGGGTAAATCTGTTTGGCACACTTTGGTACCACAGTTGCCACAAACCAACAAAGATAAGCCATGATTAGCACCAGTTAGTGAAAATCAGTGACGTTTCCAAATTCGTATAATCAATATACTACGCCGGGGAAAAGACTGAAGGTTACTATAAGAACAAGAACATATTCCGTATTTGTCCCGTATTGATCATTGCATATTTACCCTGCGCGGTCTAATTCAAATTCAAACTGTCATGCATGGGTAGTGTAGCATGTGTGATTGATATCCCCAGCGGTCATCTAGGGCCATGCAATGCATACACAGCGTTTTCTCTCCGCGTAGTGTGTTGAAAAAGCAAATTTGGAAACGTCACGGATTTTCTTTTTAAGGAAGTGTCCCGCAAGCACAACATTGTTCATTATGTTAGAAAAATAATTATCGAGCTCAAAGTTCGTAATTATATAGAACGAAACATCATACCTATGACAAAAACGAATAAAAACGTCCATCTCTCAACATGCAATTTTTTTTAATTGGCGGCGATCGAAATTTCCGGAGTCGATGACGTCATAGTTATTGGTGCTGAATTTGCGCAAGTTAATTGTATGACTTCATTGACACCGGGACTTTCGATCGCCGCGAAATATTTAAATTGCACGTTGAGAGATTGCAGTTTATATTTGTGTTTGTCATAAGTATGATGTCTTGTTCTATTCAATTTGGGCACGATATTTTTTTTTAACATAGAATGCACAATGTCGTATTGTTTTGTTGCAATTTTGGTATCACATTGTGCCTAAAAGATTCATCCAAATGTCTATAGTCAGTTTGGTCAAAACATAACTGGAATTAACTCTATAGCACATAAACAAAGTGTATGACTTTCTATTGGCGAGCACTTTATCACAACCCCGAGATAGCCTGTCTGTTCCTCTTATAATAAATATTGTAGTCGTCATTAATCATAGTGTCACAACGTTTTATAATTGTGTTTCATAGGTCAAGAAGATGAACCCACCGAATATCAGAAGTGGAGCAGGCATTAGGCTAGATGAATAATGGGAAGTAAGGGCATCCTGAAAGAATGTTTCAACTACCGCACCATAAGCCCGATTTCACATGCTAGCAAGATCGTGCTGCGAATTATTATAAAAGGGTGAAGATCAAACTGGAGAAAGAGGTTTCATCATGAAGGCAAGTTTCAGAGAGGTGAGAGGAACAAGAGACCAAAACGTCATCAAAAAATGCAAAGAACCTCGAATGCCTCTTTATATCTCTGTTTCATTGACTACTCCATCCAAAGCATTTGACTGTGTTAGCCATACTGAAATGTGGAAGATCATGAATAAGTTGGAATTCCAAAGCATCTGATAGATCTAGTCAGCAAGCTATACGAAGAAATCAGCTGTGAGGACACGTGGTGGCAACACAGAATGGTTCAGCATAGGCAGGGGAATCCGGCAGGGATGTATTCTGTCCCCTATAGTCTCTTCAATGAGGGAGGAGTCATTGTGTCATAGTTGGCGGACAGACAATCACAGATCTGAGCTATACTGACGAAGCCACACTGATTTATAGTCAGACGAGAATCGACGGACATTCTCTATCGCGTGAAACGAGCCAGCGAAAAGGGGGCTACTTCTCAACACCAAGAAGATTTACATAATGGTAATTGCCAGACAGAGTAACAGCATGACCAGATGACATAAAAAAATGTGTATGTGTAGCAGTTGCTTCATCCCAGGCAAGAGACAGAGAAAGTTGGCGAGCTCTCGTGAAGGCCACAGCAGTACCTTAGGGCGCCATCTGGGGAGAGAGCAGTGGCGTACCCAGGAAGGGGGGGGGGGGGCGGTGGCACCGATTGTTCGTTTTTTTGTGCCAACAACGAGAGGGTGTGAAGCTGAGATAAGGATTCCAGTGTGTACGACATACTGGTAAGGAGATCTTCAAGATAAGGACAGAATGTTATACGCAGATGTTCAAGGTGTACATGGTGTATGTGTACATGCAACGACCTGATCAGTTGGTTATGGGTATTCCTCTTCAGTTTGTTTACGGAAATCGCAAACTGTTCAAGTTGGTGTGCACGGGGCAATGCTTTGGCTAGCACTTGTCCAGCGTTGTCATCGATTGGATTCCCGTTTACGATAAACACGGTTATGCGTGGACCATACAGTGTAAAATTGTTGATTAAACTGGACATGTCTTACGGGGATGCGTCCATGTTACTCGCATCCAAATAGCGCACATTTGTGTTCATAACCGATGTGTGCTATCCGCGCTTTGTTTAAGCATATATCAAGATACGCGAGGGAGGAGGACATCTTGTCTTCGATAGATCTCAGTAGGGAATCCATTTGGTCACTGTCGATCCCGCAGTTTAGAAGATTCAGATGTTTCAGTGCCTGTAGACAACCCTGATCAATGACACTAAGAAGACTCTCAATCTGGGTGCCCAGTTGTACATTGGCACAACAAAGAAGTTCTAGTCCTTTATAATCAGCTAAGGAGGCAAATATCTGCACAAGGTTAATACCACGCGAAGATTGCCAATCACGGAAATAATCTGTCAGCTCGATTCTACATAAAATCTGAAAATCGCTCGAATCTGTACTCGGGTTTTCCTCTTTGCTATTGCACAGGAATCTAAGCTTTTGTTTTGAGATTCTTTTCATGTAGGTCTGCGTCATATCCCACTTGGTTGCTATGGTACCAATCACATTGACTTGCCCGTCTGATGGTATCGTTTTGATTTGTATCGATTTCGTATTCTTAGCGCGTGATATATATTGGCCAATGGCGCTTGATGTATAAGGTGACATACCAATGAACAGAATATGACCTTCCGGAAACAGTTCTGTCAGAAGTTCATGTGATGATGTGCTTGCTGGACTTTCATAATAGCACTGTAGGCATAGCTCGATGAACTTTTGGATACTTTTTGTATCATCTGGACTCAGCCAGTCGCTATTTTCCAAATCATGTACATGCTTTTTATCGACTAGATTAAAGCACTCGATGTAATACCGATTGATCTTGTCTGAAACCTCGGATTTGAAGACTTCTTGAAGACGCCGTAGAATCAAATCGGCAGCCTCTTCACTTGCGCCACAAGCAAACCGCAACACCATTTCAAGACGCATACAAGTTTTCACAGAGTCTAAGTTGTGCAAGTGTGATGTGAATTGGTCTCGATGACTTTGGACCAAATCTGCAAGGTATTCACCTGCACACTTTTCCTGGCAAGATTTGTGGAAAAACGTTACGGATTCATCGATCCCTGAACGCCCAGACTCATTCTCCGACAGAGAGATGACAGCACCTCGGGATTTTTGCGAGTTAGTGTGGCCAAACCTTTCAGCATGTCTTTTATATTGAGGGTCCTCAAATATATATGAGTCATGTTTGGTTCCGAAATGATTCTACAAGTTTTCTCTTTTCAAACATATTTACAATTTGGTACTGCGACTCATTGTGTGCTGGAAAATGATGTATGGTCGTGTGTTTTAAACTCACCACCGAAAAAGGGTGGCGGCGTTGCATTTTTAGTGACGACTCATCCGTCTCTCTTAGCCCTACGTCTCGCTCTCAACTAAATCAGTGGCGTAGCCAGAGGGGAGGGGCAAGGGGGGCGATCGCCCCACCAATATGTTGAGTCTGTCGGTTGAGATTGGTACTGCCGGTTCATTTGACAAGGGGAATAGTTGAATTATGATTTTATGACGGTCAAATTAGTACAAATATTTTTAGTCAATTTGTCACGTGCTACGCGCGCATGAGCTCGTTTACACCACCAGTGTACCTTAATCGTGGCAACACAAATTGTAAAAGCGCACATTTTAGAGTGACGCGCGCATTTCTTTCGTCGGTAAAGTCTTGTCGGTTCACTTTTATTTCTCGCTCCTCCAATATGAAAAACCTAGCTACGTCACTGAACTAACTATTGGCATGTAGAGCAATGGTTTAGGTGTCATGTGAAAGCCCATTAATCTAGCTTGTGTGAATAACTCAGGTATTTCTATCACTGTTTGGCTGAGATATGGTTGATTATATTTTAAAGTCAAGGGTGGCAGCGGTGGCGGTGGCGGCGGCGGCGGCCGCTGTGTACAAACTCTATGGGGAAATATGAAAATGATTCCAATTTTACGTTCAATTTACAATAACTACTGAACCCCTGAATGGTACAAACATGATCTTGGCCTCATTTTAAAGATTGTTTTATATTCTACAAGTCTCTGTTTCAACAAACGTGCCAAAAACTATGTAACGACTGTTAATCATGAATCGATTGGATTGTCCTTGGCTTTCTCCCTATTTGCTACACAGTGAACTTGCCCTTATTCATCACTATAACAACAACAAAAGTATTCATCCGATGATAGCAAAAGTATACATTTTTGAAAGCTCTCAAATATGGGAATTCAAAAATGCATTTAAAATCAGAATAGGGTGCATACCCACATTTTTTATTTGTAAACTTTTAACAATATGAAACTGTAAACGTTTGGGCCGATTCACTTCCCGATATAGTATATCTCAACAAATTAGGTCTGACAACCATTATGTTCCGATGGGTAATTTCATGAGAAACTCAAATACGTATACAGTAAATTAAGATTGGGATAGGTATAAAAATATTATTGAACTTTAATCAAAATATGAATATTTTTATATTTTTTAACAATTTTAATCATAATATGATAGCATGAAGTCCTGTCTAAAGTCCAATAGTATATTTGGATTCCTTGTGAGATTTCCGTTCAGAAAATATTCACTTGTGATGGGGGTAGACCAAGTAGTTATTGCGATATCCTAGTTCCTCTTCCTTCACAATGAGCATATAAGTTGAATAAAATTAATGCAGGGAATCCGTCACAATCGCGAGTTGTAAATGACCCGATTTGTATTTGTTTTCTTGAAATCTCGGTATACAATGGTCAATGACGTTATTTTCGCGCTTGGTTTCTGACTAACTGGCTTGTTAAAATAAGGATTTGCTAGCTACCAAATTTGGACTCAAGAAATTCATAGACCATCTGATTGAAAGTAATTAAGGCCTACACTTTATTAGTTATCATAGGCGTGTTCAGGATGGTGTTGAACCACGGCTATCTTATATATAATACGGATTTGTCCATTTTTGTACGGAGATGTTCTCCCCTTTCCGCACCTTCAATTGACTTCAAATTTTCTGTGCGGGTGCGTATGGGGCCCACAATTGTCCAGTTTATGTTTGATTTTTTAAATTTGGGTTAGATTCCGTGAAATTCGAGGTTTTGTAGCCCGTTGCTACGTTATTGCTACGCGCCGCGTATACGCTGGACACGCCATGGCGATGGCCGGCGCACAACTCGCGTAATCAGGCGATTGTCGGCGCACGCGTATTCAGGCGATTGCCGGCGCACGCGTAGTCAGGCGCCGATGGCGGCGCACGCGTAATCGGGCGATACCGGAACACGCGTAGGTGCACACGCGTTAGTGGCGCAAAGCGTAGTTTGTTATGTGGTAGAGTAAAGGCGGCAATCATCCGTTGCTCTATAATGCAAACCCTATAGTACAAGAAAATGGCATGATGAGACAACAACAAAAAGTCAATCATATAGCCAGGGTATACAGGGACCCCTTTGAAGGAACTGGGAGCAATGCCGGCGCAAACCGTAGGCCTGCATCCAGGATAACATGTGTTAATAGTGACATGGAAAATGCGTTAATACGACAGTACCTCAGTCCCACAATGCGGGCCACGGGCAGGGCGCGCTATATAAAAACATAGATAGGCCAGAAAACCGTGATATCATAATTATTATAGGCCTACATGGGGGATAGGCCTATGAATAAACAAGGAACTATTAGAGCAAAATATGCATGCAGAAATAGTCCTACTGGAGAAATAATTTAATGTCGATAGGCCGAAAAATAAAATAAATGGATGGCTAACACTGAAATAGGTGGGTACAAAGTGATCATGGTGAGAACCCGCCTCCCGCCAACTATGAAAGACCCACCATAAAACTTAATAAAACCACTAAAAAAAACCAGTAGTGGCGTCGCGGACCTAAATTTATTTAATACAGCGACCGCGTGTTCTATGAGAGACTTGGCAACTTTTAGGGGGGTGGCGGGGGCGTCCGCGAAAGGGGTTGTGAAATCTAGGCCTACACGTGTGTATGAACACATGGGGTGGGTAGGCATATCTGGATTATAAGGGTACACTGGTCAATAAGCCGAAAAATAAAATAAATGGATGGCTAACACTGAACTGGGTGGGTACAAAGTGATCATGGTGAGAACCCACCTCCAGCCAACTATGAAAGACCCACCATAAAACTTAATAAAACCACTAAAAAAACCAGTAGTGGCGTCGCGGACCTATTTTTTTTTAATACAGCGGCGGCGTGTTCTATGAGAGACTTGGCAACTTTTAGGGGGGGGGGGGGGGGGCGGCGTTCGCGAAGGGGGTTGTGAAATCTAGGCCTACACGTGTGTATGAACACATGGGGTGGGTAGGCATGTCTGGATTATAAGGGTACACTGGGTACAAAGTCTGTTTCAAATGAAAAAAAATAATTCAGGGATCTACAATTTTGAACTCATTATCTATGCCCATTTTGCTACAAATCATGAAGGTATCTTATTTAGATACGCCACTGAGCGGGAGCCGCGGAGCGTTTTGCGTCGAAGGGTTCTGTGAGGTTTCAGTTTTTTTAAGCTATAATGGTCCAGAGCAAAAACATTTGCGTGCTTCGCGTGAATTAATTTCTAGGTTTAATTAGTCATGCTTTATGGTTAGGTTAATACATACAGAAGTGTTCTCTGGACCATTTTAGTTAGAAAACTAGAAATGTTATTATTCATGCTTAACAAGATGGCTTCAGGAACATTTTCGGGACTTTTTAGTGTTAAAATTGCCAAGTTTTGCGCACTTCGCGCGAATTAGTTTCAAGGCTTAATTATTATTGGTTAGCAAGATGGCTTCAGGAACGTTTTTCTGGACCTTTTTAGTGTTAAAATAGCCAATTTTTGCGCGTGAATTTGTGTCAATGTTTTTATTATTCAAGCTTCAGGGACGTTTTTAGTGTTAAAATAGCCAATTTTGGGCACTTCGCGCGAATTAGTTTCAGTGTCTATCAATTATTCATGCTTGTAAAGTTTGAATCTAACACGAAAAGGACTCCAGTAAAACGTTCCTGAAACCATGTTGTTAAGCTTGAATAATTAAACATTGAAATTAATTCGCGCAAAGCGCGCACAAATGGGCTCTTTTAATGATAATGATAATGATAATGTGGATTTATAATGCGCACTAATCCACCAAAAATGGTGCTCGAGGCGCGATACAAAAATAACTTACATTACAACATACATTTTAAAGTACAACTTAATCTACAATAATTTAACTAAAAAGGTCCAGAAAAACGTTCCAGCAGCCATCTTATTTAAACTTGATTAATAAAACAATGAAACTAATTCGCGCGAAGCGCGCATCAGTTTGTAGTTTTCTAACTAAAATAATTCAAAACGTTCCTATAACCATCTTGTTAAACATGAATAATTAAACCTTGAAACTATTTCACGTGAAGCGGGCACAAATTGGCAATTTTAACACTAAAAAGGCTCCAGAGTAAATTCCTGAAGCCATCTTGTTAAACATGAATAATAAAACAATTACACTATTACTTTCATGATTATAGCGAACCAAGAAAGGCGTTATTATGCTATCTCTTTGAGCGAACTGACTTTTTGTCCGAAACAAACACAAGATTATCTTAATTATTTTTCGTCCTGAGAACAATCGTTTCATTTCATAGTTCATCATATTAAAACATGTGTAGTGTAACAGTCGCCAACGGTGCTACTATTGAAAGCAAAACTTCCGCGCGCGCGTGACAACACACAATCGGATGTCAGCGTCCGTGTCATAAAATGCGTAATTCGCATTGAAAGAAATGGTTAGTTTATTGTAGTAATATCATGTTTAAACTTTGTAGATTAATAATAAGTGGATGAAGCATTGTAGAGGACATTTAAAGACACTTATTTACGTGGTTCATAGATTCTTGGGATGTCAAATTGTGTCTGTAAAATGTAATGGAAAGTACAGAGTTGAAACTGAGTTAAGCTTAACCACTTGATAATTGTATTTGGTGTATGGAAACTGCATTATTGCTTGATAAATGAGGATTTATGATGTTTACTTTGGTAGAAAGTAATGCCAACGGAATAATATTTAACTGAATAAGGAACTTCAGGGATTATTACTTTGTTTATATCATGGAACTGTTAAAAGGATGAAAACTATTGTGTACTGGCAATCAAATTATATGGTTCATAAAACTATTTGCTGAGACCATATTTGGTTGTTTTATTTGTGTTTAGGAAGCCACGATGCTTGCGTACTCTGTCAGCCTACAAAACATGTGAGACAGTCCTCTGAGTATTAAACTTGAAAACCAAGTTCTGGAGAAGACCCAAGGTGGTAAGTGACAAGTGTTGGTTTATGATTCACGTATAGTTAGCCAAGGAAACCTATGGGCATTGATGACAAGTAAAGTTGGTGATGTGTAGTAATAAGATGAACAATGTTAACTGTGTATATAGCGTTGAAATATGGTAAACTCTTGATGAATAATTATGTGTGTTTGTAGCGCTGTAACCATGGTAACCGATCCTGGTAAGACCAGATTAATGTATTATTTGTATTCAGCCCCTCCTGATGTTACAAGGTGACCCTTTCAGGTGATCAAGGTCATTGACCTTAAGGACATTAGATTGTGGTAACGTTATAGTTGTTTAAAGGTAAATTGTTATGCCATTGTTTTCATGAAGTATTACTCATGCTAATTGTGTTCTTTGTTTTGCGGTTTAATCACAGTTTTACGGAGTTATTGGAATATTTCATACTAAATGCGATTGCGACTCTGCGGGGACTCTGCGACTGCGAACCCATTATTTGCGTATTATGAACTTAGTGTGAATGAACCAGACTTCTGTGTTAGAACTATAAACACTGACTATCTTCGTCCAACTTGTGTCTCTACGTGTGTTTTATTTTGAAACTGCGGGTTGGCTGCCAGAACAGTAAAACACCACGGACTCTCATGTGAAACATGAGTAAGACACCTTGGAGGTTCAATAAACCTAATGCGACGTCATCGTACTACTGAAGGTACCGGTGGTTTGCATACATAGCGATACAGAAGGTATGCTGAAATCTATCTGCGTTATCTACAAGCTGCGAAGGAACGCCTAGGAAGTGCGACACTACCCAGACAGGAGCTGATTCTGCATGTTTTGACTGTGGATGAAATCACTGGGTTCAAATTCAGCACTGGTGTTCTGAACCCTATGAACTAACTAACTGCAAGTGAATTATTATACAATTTGCATTGCGTTTTAGTGTCAAAGGTGACATAAAGTTAGGCACTCCTAAACTGTGTTGTTAACTGTCCAAAAAATAAATAAAGGACAACCCTCCCCTACTGCCCAAAATGTGTATTGGTTAATTTTACTTGTACACAAATTGCATTTGTAATTGCATATTTATAGCCAGCTCTGTACATGTACATGATGTTTAAAAATCTGATGTTCATGATTTGCAGTGTAAGTAACAACATTTATTTCAAAGTGAAAAAGGGTATTCACTTGTTAGTCAAGGTATAATTACATACGGGTGCACAAGGTTCATGTGAATGTAAATTTATTAAGTCAAATTACACCAAAGGAAGTGCATTTGTGTTATTTGAGGTGATTTTGGCACATTTTGTAGTCACATTCCTTTGTGGAACATTTAGTACAAATATGGGATTCTGATTTTGTATACTTGCATGTAAACTTGGTCATATCATTCAGTTTGGACTAATAGTAATAGTGTTGTTTATCCCCTGCTAACAAAGTAGTGTTGGGGATTATGCTTTGTATGTCAGCACACTCTCTGTCCATCTCTAGTAGTAATAGTGTTGTTATCCCCTGCCAACAAAGTAGTGTTGGGGATTATGCTTTGTATGTCAGCACACTCTCTGTCCATCTCGCAATTTAAGAGGTTACATAAGCTCGCGCGACTAATCGATTTTTACGGTTAATCGATTCCTTTTTGATAACCTGTTTACATAATTGTGTTTTAACTATTTGAAATATGTGAACTATGTGAAATTGTTTAGCAAAGTCAATACATTGTATGTATTACCAAGTTTGTAAGGTCGCTGGTAAAAGGTGGTAACATTTATTTTAACACCAGCGTGTTGAACATTATAGTCATCTTAAATTGAGAGTCAAGTAAGTTTGCTTTTAACATGGCCTCTAAAGCAGACAGGAATACACGGGACGATGACATGTATGATGAGAAGCGGGAACCCGGTCTTCATAAATTGTTGACACGCCTATCTTCACCTGTTGAATATTCAGCGAATTCTGTAAAATCAAAATCTATCAGGTCGACCAGATCTTCAAGGTCATCTGCGACAGTAATAGTAGAGGCAGCTGCAAAGGCTGCAGCTTTGAAAACCAAGTTGCAGTATTTGGATGCAGAAAACAAGTACAGAGCCGAGATGGAAAGTAAGAGAGCTGAATTTGAGAAATTCCCAAACTATAAAAGAATTGCATATTGCACAGTCTCAAATTAAGGCAGTATGTGACTTAGGAGCAATGGAAAGTGACTCTAGTGATCTTCCAGAGGCACTTGAATTTGAAACCCCTAAGATGGAATATGTACAAGGGTTTGTGGACTCAGTTCCCACAATGTATCCATGTGCTGAAGACAATCAGCCTCAGCCATTACATGTGGAAGTGGAATGTGCTAAAGACAATCAGCCTCAGCCATTACATGTGGAAGTGGAATGTGCTAAAGACAATCAGCCTCAGCCGTTACATGTGAAAGAGGAATGTGCTAAATACAATCAGTCTCAGCCATCACATGAGAACGTGGAATGGGTTAAGCTACTTGCTGATCAAATAAGCTTAAGCAGACTGCCGCCTCCAGAGCCAATGATCTTCACTGGAAATGCTATGCATTACCCGGAATGGAAGGTGGCGTTTAAGACCTTGATCGCCAAAAGGAGTGTGCCAGCTGAGGAAAGAATATACCACCTCAAGAAATATCTAGGTGGAGAAGCTAGACAGGCAGTAGAGGGATATTTCCGCATTTCTTCAGCAGGGGCATATGAGGAAGCTTTGGAGTTGCTCGAGAAACGATATGGTGACCAGTTCGTTATCGCAAACGCATTCCGCGGACGGCTTGATGACTGGAAGAAGATTGGTGGTAGAGATGGAGTAGCCCTAAGAAAATTCTCTGACTTTCTGCATCAGTGTGAGGCTGCAATGGCCAGTAACGATAGCCTGAAGATACTAAATGATGTACATGAAAATAAGAGGATGGTGAGCAAGCTACCAGATTGGCTGATCCACAGATGGTCCCGCAAGGTAGCTGATTACAAGGCCCAGAATGGAAGATTCCCCCCTCTGAGGGAGTTTGCAAAATTTGTATCTAAAGAATCTGAAATTGCTTGTGAGCCCACATTCAGGGATTTGACTCGGAAGGAAGGAATCAAGACTAGTGCACGTACCCTTTCCACAGAGTCCAAGAAAATAAAGTCCTGTTTGTCATGCGACAAGGGTGGTCACGTCCTAGACGATTGCAGGAAGTTCAGAGAGTTGACAATACGACAACGAAAAGACTTCATAATGGAAGGGAATTAAGCTGTGCTTTGGATGTCTGCGCAAAGGGCACCAAGCAAAGGATTGCAGAGCAAGACTCACCTGTAAAACTTGTGAAAGGCGACATGCTACATGCCTCCATGGTGACATCAAAGATCCTAAACCTACAGAAGTCTCTCCGTCAGCTGTTGTGAGTCATGCGTCTTATTCTGCAAACAGCAAACAGTGTTCCATGATAGTGCCGGTACATTTGTCGCATGTGGACAGCCCTGATGATGAGAGGCTAGTGTATGCGTTATTGGATACGCAATCCGACACCTCGTTTGTCTTGTAGGATGAATGCGACAAGCTGGGATTGCGTGGGACAAATGTGAAGTTAATGCTTTCCACGATGACTGCGGAGAACACTATGATAGATAGTAAGAAGATGCGTGGATTGCAAATACGTGGATACGACAGTCATTTGAGGATATCCCTCCCTGCGGTATTTACTCGTGAAATAATGCCAGCAAATCGGCAACATATTCCTACACCTGAGATAGCTATGAAGTGGCCTCATTTGAACAAGATAGCAGACAAGTTGCAACCTATTGTAGATTGTGAAGAAGGACTTCTCCTAGGCTACAATTGCCCCCGAGCATTAGTCCCGCGAGAAGTGATTCCATGTATGGGGAATGGTCAGAGAACCGACCTAGGATGGGGCATTGTTGGATTGATAGACCCCAATGAGGTGGACAATGATGACGATAATATAGGAGTAAGTCACAGGGTCTTGACATATGAAGTTCCCCACCAACTATCTGTGGAAGGAAGTGTAACAGAAGTGCAACTTGCATTCAAGACTTCCGTAAAGGAGGTAATTAATCCTCAGCAAGTGGCAAAGATGATGGAAGTGGACTTCAGTGAGCATCCGTCTGACGAGAAGACAATGTCACAAGATGATATGAAGTTTATGGAAATAATGCAAGAAGGGATCCATCAGAGGAAGGATCTGCATTATGAGATGCCACTACCGCTAAAGGGAAGTCAGCCAGTCCATTTGCCAAACAACAAGACACAAGCCGTGCATCGCTTAAGACAGACTAAGAAGCGACTGATGCGGGATGCACAGTATAGAAAGCATTACGAAGACTTCATGGATAACATCATTGAGCATAAATTTGCTGAAGAAGTGCCTTTGGAGGAGTTGATGAATCCCCATGTGTGGTACATTCCTCATCACGGAGTGTACCACCCCAGGAAACCTGAAAAAATAAGAGTGGTATTCGACTGCAGTGCTAAGCACATGGGAGAGGCACTCAATGAGCACCTGTTGCAGGGACCTGACATGACCAATGATTTAACAGGAGTTTTGTGCCGGTTCCGTAAGGAACCCATTGCGTTCATCTGTGACATTGAACAGATGTTTCACCAGTTCTACGTAAACAAGGAACAGAGAGACTACCTCAGATTTCTTTGGTGGAGAGACGGCAATTACTCTAATGATCCAATGGAGTTTAGGATGAATGTTCATCTCTTTGGAGCCACCTCTTCCCCTGCCTGTGCCAACTTTGGACTGAAGAAGATAGCAGATGATCATGAAAGGGAATGCGGATCCACAGCGGCTGCTTTTGTACGTGAGAACTTTTATGTTGATGATGGTCTTACATCAGTGGCCTCAACTAAAGAGGCAATTGACCTGATTAACAGTACCAGAGTTATGTGCGGCAAAGGAGGATTGAAGCTACACAAGTTCCTTTCTAACTCCATGGAGGTTATGGCTTCCGTACCACCAGAGGATCGTGTAAAGAGCATGAGAGACATTGACATTATTAACGACGAGCTCCCCATTGAAAGGACACTTGGAGTTATGTGGTGTGTAGAGTCTGATTCGTTTGGATTCCGGATCACGCTCAAAGATAACCCTCTGACAAGACGTGGGATTTTGTCGACGATCAGTTCCATATACGACCCCTTTGGGTTTCGTTGCACCGGTATTGTTAGTTGGAAAACAGATCCTACAACAAATGTGCAGAGATGGAGCTGACTGGGATGACCCACTTCCTGAAGCAATGAGAAGTCGTTGGGAATGCTGGAGGAGCAACCTGTTTCAGCTGGAAAAGGTACAGATAAGACGCTGCTTCAAGACCAAGGAATTGGGAGAGATAGTGTCAGCGGAGCTGCACCACTTTTCCGATGGTAGCCAAAGTGGATATGGTCAGTGCTCCTACCTTCGGCTTGTAGATGACCAGCAAAGCGTCTGCTGTCCTTCCTGATGGGCAAAGCCAGAGTCAGCCCAGTTAGGCCTGTGACCATTCCACGAATGGAGCTGACAGCTGCCGTTGTGTCAGCTAGGGTCGCAACTATACTGAAGCGAGAGCTCAAGTTTCAGGAGTGTATGGATGAGCTCTTCTGGACCGACAGCAAGGGTGTGCTCGGATACATAGCAAATGACTCTCGGCGCTTCCATGTGTATGTTGCTAATCGTGTCCAACAGATAAGGAATCACAGTGAGCCCTCACAGTGGAGATATGTCAGGACAGATGAGAATCCTGCGGATGATGCGTCAAGAGGTACTACCGCATCTGAACTGACAAGCAAATCCAAGTGGCTTGAAGGGCCAGATTTCTTATGGAAGAAAGACCTTCCAGAAGTAATGAATTTGACTACCGAAAAGACAATACCTGATGATGACCCAGAGGTGAGAAAGACGACACCTCTTGCAACTAGTGTGGAGGAATTTCCACATCACTTAGAGTTAGAGCGCTTGAAACATCTTTCTGACTGCCTCCGAACAAGGAGAGCCATAGCAAACTGTCTCAAGTTCAAAGAGATTCTAAGGAATCGAGCCAGGAAGAAGTCACATGTACAAGCAAACCAACCCAAAGCTATCACAGTTGAAGATCTCCAACAAGCAGAAAGGGAGATAATCAAGATCTTGCAAGCAAAGTTCTTTGAAAAGGAGCTCAAAGTACTTACCTCCTTTAGAGTAAATGAAGAAACTCCCAACAGGGAAAAGGCCAGGAAGCGTAACGATGCCATAAGGCACGCCAGCCAGCTGTATCGCCTTGATCCGTTTGTAGATGAAGCTGGCAAAATGAGAGTTGGAGGTCGCTTGAGGAGATCTGGATGCACTCTAGAAATCAAACACCCTGTGATACTTCCTAGCAAGCATCGTATTACAGACCTCTTGATTAGACATCACCATGAAGTCGCGGAACATCAAGGACGTGGAATGACCACAAATGAACTGAGAACCAGTGGTTATTGGGTGATTGGTTGCAGCTCTGCAGTCACTAAGATCATTGCCAAATGTGTGAAGTGCAGAAGACTACGTGGTCGACTTGAAGGACAGAAGATGGCTGACCTACCGGTTGACCGACTGGAGCCTGCACCACCGTTTACCTACTGTGCAGTTGATTACTTCGGACCGTGGTACATCAAGCAAGGTAGAAGTGAGCTTAAGAGATACGGAGTCCTGTTCACGTGTTTGGCATCTCGGGCTGTTCACATAGAGACAGCTAATGCACTCACAACTGACTCTTTCATTAACGCTCTGCGGAGATTTATAGCAGTAAGAGGTCCTATTCGCCAGCTGAGATCGGATAGGGGAACCAATTTTATTGGAGCGGAGGCAGAGCTGAAACAAGCCTTAAGTCAGATGCACCACGCTGCTGTTAACGCCTTCCTGCTGAAACAAAACTGTGACTATATAGAATTCAAGTTCAACGTACCTTCAGCCAGTCACATGGGTGGCGTATGGGAACGCCAAATTCGTACCATACGTAGCGTGCTGGCCTCCTTGATGTGCAAAGTTGGTACCCAGTTGGACGACGAATCATTGAGAACTTTCATGTGCGAGGCGGCTGCGATCGTAAACTCTCGGCCATTAACGGTGGACAACCTTGGTGATCCCACATCTTTGGCTCCGTTAACCCCCAACAATCTACTGACGATGAAATCACATGTGGTCTGACCTCCACCTGACGTTTTCCAGACAACTGATGTGTACTCAAAGAAGCGATGGCGCCGAATTCAGCACATAGCAAATGAGTTTTGGTCACGCTGGCGAAAGGAGTATCTCCAAAACCTTCAGCCACGGCCTAAGTGGAACTTACCTAGAAGGAACATGGGACATTGTAATCATCAAAGATGAAGACATGCCACGCAACCAATGGCGTCTGGCTAGAGTTGATGTAGCCTATGCTGACGAGGATGGCTTGGTACGGAAGGTCAAGTTGGTTGTTGGTGATAAAGGCTTGGATGCCAAAGGCAAGCGAGTAGCTGGTCCATCGTACTTGGAACGACCAGTTCACAAGCTGGTACTACTTCTAGAGAATCCAGAAGTTACTGATGCGGAGGAAATTACAATGGTGTAATTTGGGGGGCAGTGTAACAGTCGCCAACGGTGCTCCTATTGAAAGCAAAACTTCCGCAACACACAATCGGATGTCAGCGTCCGTGTCATAAAATGCGTAATTCGCATTGAAAGAAATGGTTAGTTTATTGTAGTAATATCATGTTTAAACTTTGTAGATTAATAATAAGTGGATGAAGCATTGTAGAGGACATTTAAAGACACTTATTTACGTGGTTCATAGATTCTTGGGATGTCAAATTGTGTCTGTAAAATGTAATGGAAAGTACAGAGTTGAAACTGAGTTAAGCTTAACCACTTGATAATTGTATTTGGTGTATGGAAATTGCATTATTGTTTGATAAATGAGGATTTATGATGTTTACTTTGGTAGAAAGTAATGCCAACGGAATAATATTTAACTGAATAAGGAACTTCAGGGATTATTACTTTGTTTATATCATGGAACTGTTAAAAGGATGAAAACTATTGTGTACTGGCAATCAAATTATATGGTTCATAAAACTATTTGCTGAGACCATATTTGGTTGTTTTATTTGTGTTTAGGAAGCCACGATGCTTGCGTACTCTGTCAGCCTCCAAAACATGTGAGACAGTCCTCTGAGTATTAAACTTGAAAACAAGTTCTGGAGAAGACCCAAGGTGGTAAGTGACAAGTGTTGGTTTATGATTCACGTATAGTTAGCCAAGGAAACCTATGGGCATTGATGACAAGTAAAGTTGGTGATGTGTAGTAATAAGATGAACAATGTTAACTGTGTATATAGCGTTGAAATATGGTAAACTCTTGATGAATAATTATGTGTGTTTGTAGCGCTGTAACCATGGTAACCGATCCTGGTAAGACCAGATTAATGTATTATTTGTATTCAGCCCCTCCTGATGGTACAAGGTGACCCTTTCAGGTGATCAAGGTCATTGACCTTAAGGACATTAGATTGTGGTAACGTTATAGTTGTTTAAAGGTAAATTGTTATGCCATTGTTTTCATGAAGTATTACTCATGCTAATTGTGTTCTTTGTTTTGCGGTTTAATTACAGTTTTACGGAGTTATTGGAATATTTCATACTAAATGCGATTGCGACTCTGCGGGGACTCTGCGACTGCGAACCCATTATTTGCGTATTATGAACTTAGTGTGAATAAACCAGACTTCTGTGTTAGAACTATAAACACTGACTATCTTCGTCCAACTTGTGTCTCTACGTGTGTTTTATTTTGAAACTGCGGGTTGGCTGCCGGAACATGTAGAATAGACAGTCATGACAGTTTGTGATATTTGAAACGATGGTGTGTATAGCATGTAGCGGTGGCGACCCGAACCAATAGTTTAAAAGAATGATAAATACATACACTGTGTAGGGCCCAAAAACTTCAGCAGTACCACACTTCATCAGTAATGGTAAAAGTAATTAAGCTACCAAATTGATGGAATCGTCAGTGAAGAACAATAAGAAGCGGATTGTTCTTTGAAACATACCGCAAAGCTTACAGTTATCAAGTGCCGCTTTTGTACTTATATATAACCCTTGAATGGTGCATTGAATTACTGACATGCGCGTTACTTCTATGGTTGACTGAACGTGATCTACCATATAATTTCCCGATTGCAACAAGAAGTACAGGCCTGGTCCCAAGTCTATCTCGTACGTAGGGGAGAGCGGGGCGAGTCCGCCCTCTAATTATCAGGCTTGCCTATTGGACTCATTTTACAAGTTAGAAAAATTATCCTACTTCCAAATGAAAGCTACGTTTCTTAGCTACATATTTTCAGCATTCTATAACTTTTAGTAAGTGCAGGAGTAAGGAAAATAACCAACAGGGCGGACTTACCCCATACTACTCACGCCGGGGTGAGTTCGCCCTCATGATGTGCAAGCTCGTCCGGCTTCATAGGCAAGTTAAATATTGCAGAAACTATCAGTTATTCCATGTAAAGATTGATCAAAAGTCAACTAGACACAACTATGACAAATTAGGTCATGTGGCCTCAACATATGAAATGGACACATCATGTGTCCATTTATTAGGCAAAAAAAAGAAGAAGTTTTGTCTCAAAGCTTGCGAAGGCTTCAAAATCGGGTGACGCGCGCTGTTTTTGTCCTCAATTTTTTATTTTTTTTATTTGTGTGTCAATTTTTACTCTTACTATTTGCAACCGTTAACACTTTCTGATATTTTTTTTTTTAAATTTGAAATGAATATTGTGATGTAGTTGTGTAAAGAACAATTGTGCAGCGTTTTTTGAAGAACTGAGCCATATAAAAGTTTGAGAAAAGGAAAATCTGCCGATATTTTTAATAAAAACTTGAAATAAAAATTTGTAGGGAAAATAAAAATTGATTTGACAATTTCCTGCATTTTAGATGCGGTATTTTTGGCATTTCAAAACCAATGCGCGCGCAAGCTATGAGACAAACCTATTTTTTTGTTTGGCCTTATGTTGGGGCGAGTCCGCCACCTTCTTAGCGTGTAATAGGACATGGGCGATTTGACCTGAAAGAACCAGGCGGAACCTCCCGTAACCGGCGGTCAACGGGCGGTCGAGTTTTGACGTCTTCCCTTACCCACCCCATAAAGTCCGAATACCAATGCCAGCGTTATTAGCAAAGCATAATATTTATTGTTTCTGAGCTAGCTTTTAAAAACACATTATAACGATTGGAAAAAGATACGATTAAAGATATATTTTATACTTTGCACAAAGATAGTCATTTTGGAAAACCGTGCATTTTTTTAGTTTTAAAGCTGATGTTCAAACAATAATGTGAAGACCAAAAACGATTCATAATACTTGCAATTTACAAAATTACATTGCATTTTGTTTCACTGTAATTGGTAGAAGTATGCTTTCGTAACTACAATTTTGTGTTTTTGGCATCACAGTTTGTAAACTCGTTCTGATTTAGAGCTGATAGGAAGTATATAACGTAATAAACATGGAACAACATCTGCAAACAAGTGATATTATAATATAAATTCAACGTTATATTGTACAAAAATGCAATGAGTGTTGTTCACAAAATTTAAAATATAGTGTCCAGTACATGTCTACTATTAAAAAATATTGTAATAAATAAAATTGGAGACATTTTTTATTTTAACTTCTGAAAACTCATTTGCACTATTTTCATGACACACCATATGTGTACAGCCGCAGCAAAAGGGTGCAGTTGTCTCTCAAAGAAAAAGTTGAGATCTTAATGGCAATAAAAGGAGTTCTTTTAATGCTTACAAATTACACCTTTGTGGTTAAGATTGGATACTGCTTTCTGATTTCATAAAGAAAAATTACTGTAACATTTTCTCTATTTTCTTTGTTTTCCCATGCCTAATTCCATCAATATCTCCAAATGCATTTTTAAACGACAACTGCACCCTTTTCCCACGACAAAAAAAAATTCTCCTTCAAGACAACCGGTGTAAATCCCCGGGGGTACTCGCATATTTGTTGGTAGGGATGTGCCGCCAGCAAAATGAAAATGGACCCAAACATTTACCAATTTTCGGGGGGAAATGGACCCATATGTTTACCGGAAACCCATAATTTATTTTACTATATATTTGACAGATTTTGCTCAAATGTATATAGGTGAAAAACAGCAAAATTAAGGATTTTAGACCCAAAAGTTTACAAAAATGGCTTTGCCAAGGGGTCATCTATTTACCATAGGGTGAAAAATGGGATCCTGTTTGTCCTGCTCATCCCTGTAACCTCATACCCACTAAGTGATGACCTCGAAAGCTACGGAGCTCAAACATCATGGTTCGAAAAAGGTATCTAAATTATTCCTAAAATCATGATCGAACCCAATATCAGCCTACATGTTAGTACTTCTATTAAAAATCGTGGATCTTGGAATATAACAACCAACACTAAAGCCATGTTCCCACAGACAACAAAATCCCAGAGTAGTCTAGACTAGTCCGGACTCGGACTAAATCTTTAGACTAGTACGCCCGTTTCAAGTATGTCCCGGTCCGGATTAAGACTACCTTATTAATTTGGCATGATCGCAGGCAGCAAATTGTTAGATTCTTTTATGGTATTCTTAAAAACAAAGTACATGTAAACCACGTTCTAATACAGAATTGACACAGTCATAGTTCACTCAACAAGGAAATATCAATATAATACATGTTAGCATAATTCAGATTTTATTATTGCCATAATGGCATAATCATTGATGTTATATGTAAATACATATTCAAAAATAAAAGTACACTTTGGTCTCTTATGGTATTAAATATTCCATTCATTGTATTGATGTACAATATAAGGGCTGCTTGAATCTAATCATTGCAGTGAGCAATTAAAGATCATGTTTACAGCTTGTACAAGAATGTGAAACTTTAAAAAAGGGTTTGTTAATAAAGGTGTATGTTCTGATAACTTTTTATTTTTTTCACATCAAGATATTTTGATATCAGAGGAATCCCCATAATTTGCTCATTATGCCTGTAAAATATTAGGGCCAGAAATATTCCGTTTTAAAATTATAGGCCAAAATGTGGTGAATTAATGGCAAAAATTCAGTGGCGGCACCAGCATCATAACTTTTTTTGGAGGGGGGAAAAGGAGGGGGGGGGGGGCAAGAAACAATTTAGGGGGAAAGAATTTTACGCTAAAACTGTCAAATTGGTCTAATTTAACTAATTTGGTAAGCAAATTGCAAAATTGAGTCTAAATATACCAAATATGGTGATAAAATGTGCGCGCAACGTGCCAAAATTTAATATATATATATATATGTGTTTGGTGGTGTGTTTTTGTTTTTGTTTTTGGGGGGGGGGGGGGGGCAGGAAATATGCCGTGGCGCCGCCATTGCAAAATTGGTTATTGGTTATTAACCACCCTCCTATTTTCAGATTTTATTTTAATTTCTACCCCTGTTGTGCAATTGTTTAATGACTTAGTAACAGTGGCGTAGCTAACTTTTTCATATTGGGGGTGCAAGAAATGAAAAGAAAAGATTTTTGACTCAAGAAATGCGCGGACATTTTTGACTTTACACCTATTTTTTACATGATTGAGCTACATGTTGGCTCTTAATAAGCTTGTACTAAAGAATATTTTTCGTCTGTGTACTTGACCATCATTATTCCATGATTCCTTTGGTCAAATATGAACCGACAGTGCCAATCTCAACCGACACAACGTCAATATTGGGGTGGGGATCGCCCCCTCGCTGCCACCCCTCCCCTCTGGCTACACCACTGCTTAGTAATTCTCATGACTGTGATCCAAGCAGTGGCGTCGCCAGGGGGAGGGGGGGGCGATCGCCCCCCCCCCCCCCCCCCCCCAATATTGACGTCGTGTCGGTTGAGATTGGCACTGTCGGTTCATTTGACCACAACAATCATAGAATTATGATGGTCAAAAGTACACAGATGAATTTTTGCGCGTTACGCGCGCATGTGTCCCCAAAATGTAACATTCTTTGCTACAACTAAGCTTGTATAGAGTCAAAAATGTATCTCGATCGTGCCAAAAATAGGTGTAAAGTCAAAAAAATTCGCGCGCGTATTTCTTGACTCACAAAATTCTTGTCGGTTTATTTTCATTTCTTGCCCCCCCCCCCCCCCCCCCCCCCAATATGAATAACCTAGCTACGCTACTGGATCCAAGAGCTTGCGATGGCATGGCCACATCTTAAGCAATTATTCATTAAAACTTGTGGCCTTTTTTAATTCAGAAGAAACTCAATAAAACAAAATCTGATAACACCAATTTCTGGATAACACAAAGCAGCTTTCAAGACTCGTGGACAAAAACAACAACAATCAATACAAGGTCGAGGTTTTAAATTGTATGTGACTTGAAAGGTACCTTTAAATTGTATACGACTTGAAAGGTACCTTTATTATAATATAAACACACATTTCATTTGAAGAATCCAGCCTATGAGATGATGACATCATCATTAACGTCACACAATTATGTGTATAAGGATTACTTGGGTTTTTTTCAAGAGTTAAAATTGAATGTCAAGCGACAATTAACCGAAAATCAGGTTTCCTACGATTCTTGATCACTCTTGCAGTTCGTCTTTCCAAGCCTGCCTGTAGACTGGTAGTTATTGTCTTTTGGACTGGACATATCTGCCTGTGTCTGATGATAACTGTAAGCCAAAAAATTTGAAGGTGAAGAAAAGGGAAATAAAAAACTGGGTTAATATTTTATTCAGCCATAAATATTGCTAGCCATCAATTTAACATGACTGTTGAACATTAGTGGTGTCCCTCAAGAATGAATTTGATAAAGCCTTGTAGTAGTGTACTGACTGGGGTATATAACCGACCTGGGCGCAACTGTGTAATGTACCATTCGTACTAGACTATCCTAATTTTGCGTAAATAGTGTTGCTGCCATGGACTTAATTACAGTCTAGCAATGATTCCAATCCATCAATGTATGTTGGATTCAAGAGTTTCCCCCAGACCTGATAATCATTGATGGGGGGGGGGGGGGGTACTAATTATTAAAGGTCCCAATTATGAATAACATCTATAACAGAATATGTCATGACCCAGTGTCATGACCCGTTACCTTAGTCGTGCTAATTCTGCCTGTCAGACTGTATTTTATTAATTCAGCAATGATCAAGCCAGTTGCAGTTTCAAAATTTGCGGCTCACAGGCAGCAAACAACTGGTGCCTGATACTGGTCCATCCACCTTTCAATCGTTATGGCCAGTTATGTTTACCAACGACTTTATTCCTCGCTGAAACGAGACGTTTCATGGTTTTGAAAGCAATGAAGATAGAAGCCAGCTTGAGCACAGTACGGAGGGTCAAAATTCGGAAGTCAAAACTGCTACGACATCGCAAACAATGACTGCAAACTAGTCAATGGCGATAGATATTCGAGCTACACTGTCTTTGTGTAAATGCTGTACAATATTGGTTTCATAACGCGCTTATTCGTTACTAGCTGGTTTGTGTAGAAAGAAGGACAATTTACTCACACTTTTGACGTCGTTCATCAACTGCAGTCACACAACACCTAATGTTTACGTAATTCATCGACTCTGGCCTCGCTTTCGTTATTACTAGTGACGTCACATCAGAGAATGTCGCCATCTATAGTTTGAAATCGCCAATTACGAATAACGTCTATTGAGATGTTATGTGGAGCTGATACTATATGTCTGTTTCGCCCACGCCTGTATGACTATGTAGCATGTTTGAAAAGCCTGACAGTATGGGTATCCATAGTCTATTGCGGCAACTACATTATCTAAGAGCGTGTTTCTACTGGGGCACTGGAAAGTTCAAGCTTAGTTAACTTAACGGTGATTACCGTTTACTTTTTAATCCTCCCCACCCCCATTTCTACTCATGAAAAGTGACAAAGTATCCTAATTGATGGACCACGACATTTTACCTTTTGTTATACCAAAAATTCCGCCCACTTGAAAAAGACAGCCGTTGTAATTCCTTGTCTTTTAATATTGCATATTTGGTCGTGTGCCACGAATTGGAACCCCGTATTTTGAGGAGATGTGACATTTTTACACTGTTTATGATGTTTATGATATCACCGTTTCTATATTTTTAATCATAAAATAACCAATTTGGTGTCATTACAAAGCACAATAAATATTCTTTCCATACCATCCACAAAATAATGTCTTAATTATTTCAGTTTTAATTGGGAGCAAATCATTGATCAACGGGTGCTTGGGGAGGAGGAGGAGGAACCGGAGGAGGAGCCAATCTCATAGACAAGCTATGAAATACTTCATTCACTTCACTTATTGATAATCAATATACATGCTAGGTGGAATGTCAGAGAGATCGGGCTGATGTCATAGAGAAATTAACTATGGAGGGGTCACTCTTTTTGAAATTCAAACTGATATGGGCTGGGACGCCCTCAAAAACCGCCAGGTCAATCCAGTTAAATTAGACTACGTTGCAGTGGCCCGCTTGAAACTTAGAATATATAAAGTGTATGACTGTTTCTGTGCGTAATCCAAGAGAGGTAATTAGTCTTACTCTTTTAATAGTTCAGTACAATACAGTTATAACAGACTTACATCAGTCTAATGAAATCAGCGCGAAAATGAAGTCACGTAATTGTACACGGAGTCCTAATGAACAATTTTATTTGTCATTGTTTAAAATGTTAATCGATTCATTGTTTTAAATTTGAAATAAGTATGGGGATCATCAACGCGTACGAAATGTAATGCTTGAATCACTCCATACTTAATATATCTTTATCAACGACTATGCCAAAACAGTTAGTCTAGTGTAGCGTAGTGGCCACGCTCTAGCGCTTCCACGCAGGAATCCCGGGTTCAATTCCTCATCCAACCATATCATTATTATATGGCTGGTTTTTTTGTAACATACACTTTCTGCAGCGTTCATAGTTAACTCACCGGATCTGAACAAAAGAAAAGCCTTTATAAATTATATATTTTGTAGTATGGGATAAACGCGGAGGGCTGCTATGCGGTGCAGTGATTATAAACAATTTGATGATTTGATGATGTTATTATATTATGCCACGTTATGCCTTGGTCTAAATACTCAAAATTAAAAGAAATGCTTATCCTGGGTTCAAGTGTGTTTAGCTCAATTGAAAATTGAAGAAGGCACAAGCCCGGGTGCAAGTTGAATTTACAAAGCAGAATTTGAACTTTACACAAGCAGATAACTTTGGGCTCTACCTAATGGGGCCCTCACATGTATCCGTGTGAGCTGGGCGGCACCTTACCGTCTTATAGAAAAACAACAGAGTCCAACACGGTGAACAATCAGCAAAAAATGTTAACGGCCGCATTTTTATTTTTTTTTGTTACCGGGTTCATACTGTTCTATACCGGGTCCTTATCGGCCTGGAACCGGGCTCATACCACCTCCTCACCAGGTCCTCACCGGCCGAAACGCTTGGGTACCGACCGAACCGCCTTGATAACGTCATCAAGCTGCCCTGTATAAGCTGAGCGCTCAAGCTCGCCGCTTCTCTCACATTCCGGGAATCTCTGTCAAATACATTTGCCCTCACATGTATCCGTGTGAGCGGGCCGGCTCATTACCGTGTGACAAATTGGTGCAGACGGCGGCACACGGTGATGTCACACGGTGGGCCGTTTCCCGTCCGTTGAACACGTTGCCGGGGACATTGACGGCCATCCGCGCCCGGCAGGACCCGGCAGGAATTTTGAACATGCTCAAAACTCTTGCCGGGTGAGCAAAAGCGGCGGCAAACGGTGAGAGCCCGGTTTGAGGACGGTATAAAGACGGCACACCCGTTTCGCGCCCGTTCGCAGGGCGGTAATGGTAGGCGGCCACCTTACCGTCTAATAGAAAAAAACAGAGTCCAAACAATCAGTAAAAAATGTCAACGGGCGCATTCATCTTTTGTTGTGGCTACCGGGTCCATAACGTTATATACATGGTCTATACCGGGTCCTCACCGGTCGGGTACCGGGCTCATCGGGCTCACCGTCCTCATACATTTCTAGCTTACCGTTCTTACCGGGTGCATAACACCTCCTCACCGGGTCCTCGGTACATACCGTTCTACACCGGGTCTGTCCCGGGTTCTCACCGGCCTTGTCCCGGGATCACCGGCCTCATACAGTTCTAGCTTACCGTTCTCACCGTGTCCTTACCGTGTGCATACCACCTCCATACCGGTTCCTAACCGGTCGAAACGCCTGGGTACCGGCCGAAACGTCTTGATTACATCATCAAACCGCCCTTTTCAAGCTGAGCGTTCAAGTCGCCGCTTCATTTGCATTCCGGAATTCGTACGACCAACATCTATAATACTCTCTAAATGTAAAAGAGCTAAACCTCACTCTTTCGAGAGCTTTAGGAGGGACGGCTCTTTTAAGAAGTGAAGTTCACTCTTTTCAGAGTGATTTGTCACTCTTTTAAGAGTGATTTGTCACTCTTTTCATTGTGATTTGTCACTCTTTTAAGAGTGATTTGTCACTCTTTTAAGAGTGATTTCCACTTTTTCAGAGAGATTTTAACTCTTTTTAGAGTGAAAATCGCTTTTTTAAGGGTGAACTTTACTCCATAAAAAGAGCTGTTCCTCCTAGAGCTCTCGAAAGAGTGAGTTTTAGCTCTTTTACATTTAGAGAGTTGCAACATGCCTGCTGAGAGTCCGTTCCGCGAACGGTTACTAGGCTGCATGCGGCCATTCGCAGTCCGTCGCTAAGATGGTCGACGTCCACCACCGTCCATCACCGCCCTGCGAATGGGCGCGAACGGGTGCGAAACGGGTGCGAAACGGGTGCGAAACGGGTGCGAACGGGTGCGTCGTCCTTATACCGTCTTCATACCGGGCTCTCATCGTTCGCCGCCGCTTTTACTCACCCGCCAGGAGTTTTGAGCATGTTCAAAACTCCGGTGGCCGGCAAAGTCCCCTGAACGTGTTCAACGGACGGGAAACGGCCCACCGTGTGTGCCGCCGTCCGCACCCATTTTTCACACGGTAAGGGGCCGCTCAGCTCACACGGATACATGTGAGGGCCCCATAAGGGTTATGTAATAGGCCTACTCTTCTATTCTCGAGGTACTGATGGTGTTTTTCAGACTTTTTGAAGTCATATCTTGCAAGGCAAAACGGTTAGAGCAATCAAAGAATGGCAAACCAAGCCTATACAACTGTAAAGTAAGTTGTAAGAATTTACAGTTCTTCATAACACAAGGCTATATGCAATAATGCAAGATGTCCCGCGATGAAATATCACCACGAAGACACGTAATATAACACGCATATGTACGACCAAACTTAGTTGGTGTCATTAAACTGTCTTCTGTATTGAAGACAGTTTTTATTCTGAGTCTGTGTCTTCTGGCAAATGTGTGCTTCCTGAAGCCGTCGGGGAAGTGTAGTGGCCCGTGTCTTCTAAGCATGCTAAGTGGTACACTGTTACCGTTCCACACTTGCAAGACAAGACTTCGAAAACTCGCCAAAAACCGCTCATACCCAGCGCGACAAGCCCCAAAACCACCTCATTCGCAGCAGGTGATGCACGTTAAACACACATGATTCAATGCATAAAATCAAAACTATCAGTATATGAAACAGAGATATGAAGCTATCGAAATAGAGCTGTCGTCTGCTAACCTCTATAGACTTATGCAAGTCTTTATTTACGCTATATTGTTATTGTTTACGCTAGTTGTTCAACGTGTATTCATTCATGTGTGTGTGGGTGCTTGTTGCATTTTCCCCTCACATAGAATATATTATTTCATTACAACTACTGCATGTACTGCATAGCTATTTAATTGGATATACAGTAATATTGATAGGTGTGGTGATGTTGAAAACTGCAATGCAAGAGCTTGTTGAGAGGCTAAGCTCGGACGAAACTGTGTCCAAACTCTGTGTAGCCCCACTTGGATTGTCTAGGTTTTTGCCGGACAAACCTTAACTGGATTGGACTGGCGAATTTAGAGGGCGGTATACACGGTGTTTTCAACATACTGCGTGGAACCCGATAGTTTATTTTGAATGTATAAATCGTATTCAAATTGGGAACCAAGACAATACAGGGTAATTCTTAAGCTGCCGAAAGTCAATGGCTTTCTCCACGTTGTTCTCGGCATTTAGTCGGTCCCGTCTTTGTTAAGAATTGTTTCTATCAGATTTGCACGTTGTATCGGAGTCACAACCGCCGAGAATCTCAGTAGCAGGGGCCTGCTGATGTGTACCGTTGAGGAGTGAGTGTAGGGAGGAGGAGGCGGAATCGCAGTGAGGAGCTAATCTCGCAGACACGCAATGAAATACTTCATTCAATCACTCATTGACGATACATGCTATAGATAGAATGTCAGAGAGATTGGCTGTTGTGTACCGATTAGAAGTAAACCGATTGATTTATTTATACTGATAACAATTCATACACTTGTGCATAATATCTTAAAATAAATTAACCGCTTCATGGAGAGAAACAGTATAAATTTTCTGTACGTGTGGTATGTTTACTTTGCTATAACCATACAAATGACAGCTTACAAATTACAAGGTATGCACGCTCTACTGCATGCATGCCGAGTGAGCTCAAAAAGCACGCGTGTAGGGGTGTACTCGTGCTTTAACGTCCCAATCGATACTATACGGTGTGCATATTGCATGCACGTAATCTTGAAATGTGTCCAGAATTTGTGACATCTTTATCAATTTTGAAAGATGTACGGCGCGTAGCGAGATGTGGGAAGGGGTGGAAGCTGAGTCCATCGGTGTCATTGTTAATAGTCTGTTGATCATTGTCGGACAAAAGCACCCACATTGCATCTTGCACAATTACTGAATACTAATTTATTTTACCCATGCTCAAAAATTGTTATGGCAGTAAACTGAAGAAAATAGATTGTTTTCAAAAATAAGCGCTCCATTAGATCGCATGTGCTTTATTTTGAAACACCCTGTATATGATGTTATTGGCCATATTAAATTTAGTATGTATATCCAGGCAACATTTCTAATTGTAACATGCTCATTTTATGTGTGCTTCATTTCATTTAATTATCATTGCGTTCATCAAAATAAAATCAAAAAGTGAAGAAACGCGTGGATTGAGTACTCGATCATACATGTGCATTTCGCTTGTTACACCCTGTATAACATGGTAATTATTGGTCATATGTTTGTGTTTGATGCAATATTATTACAAAACATCAATTTAAAATTTATTATGACACTAACTTATGATAACAGTCAACTTTATTTCAGAAATACGTTTTCACCTACTTATAGTGTTACAAATGTTGACCACCCTGTATAAGGTATCCTTTATAACTAAAGACAAAAGTGGCATCATTTTTCTTTGTAATACTAGTGTATACTTTTGAATTATGCAGCTTAAACAAATATAATTTTATCTTCAAGGTATGATAATGACCAGTATTTTTGTAATATTTTTAGTGCATTTCTTGATGTTTGCACCCTATATATTATCTACCAACCCTGCATAATGACCTTGATATTGTCATTGTGAGATTTGGAAATTTGTATGCTTTCAGGAAATGTATACTTTCCTTATACTCCTATGTATAGTTTTAATGCTAAAAATGTTTTAAGCAAAATCCATGTGATTTTTCCATTTTTAGCATGTCACACAAAGGGGTCCCAACTCAAGGCACACGACCATTTATAACACAATCACCATATTAAACGAACATGAAATTCGTTGTAAACGCAGAGCTACAGTGAGTAGCATCAATGAGCTAAAATGAGATTGCTATCTACGGTTGATAGCGTTATATTCACTTGTTATCTATTGTCTAATCATTATATTTACTTGCTATCTACTGCTGATAGCGTTATATTTACTTGCTATCTACTAATGATAGCAATATATTCAATTGCTATCTACTTCTGATAGCAATTATATTCAATTGCTATCTACTTCTGATAGCAATTATATTCAATTGCTATCTACTGCTGATAGCAATATATTCAATTGCTATCTAGGCCTACTGCTGATAGCAATACATTCAATTGCTATCTACTGCTGATAGCAATATATTCAATTGCTATCTACTGCTGATAGCAATATATTCAATTGCTATCTACTGCTGATAGCAATTATATTCAATTGCTATTTACTGCTGATAGCAATTATATTCAATTGCTATCTACTGCTGATAGCAATACATTCAATTGCTATCTACTGCTGATAGCAATATATCCAATTGCTATCTACTGCTGATAGCAATACATTCAATTGCTATCTACTGCTGATAGCAATATATTCAATTGCTATCTACTGTTGATAGCAATATATTCAATTGCTATCTACTGCTGATAGCAATTATATTCAATTGCTATCTACTGCTGATAGCAATACATTCAATTGCTATCTACTGCTGATAGCAATACATTCAATTGCTATCTACTGCTGATAGCAATATATTCAATTGCTATCTACTGCTGATAGCAATTATATTCAATTGCTATCTACTGCTGATAGCAATATATCCAATTGCTATCTACTGCTGATAGCAATACATTCAATTGCTATCTACTGCTGATAGCAATATATTCAATTGCTATCTACTGTTGATAGCAATATATTCAATTGCTATCTACTGCTGATAGCAATTATATTCAATTGCTATCTACTGCTGATAGCAATACATTCAATTGCTATCTACTGCTGATAGCAATACATTCAATTGCTATCTACTGCTGATAGCAATATATTCAATTGCTATCTACTGCTGATAGCAATTATATTCAATTGCTATCTACTGCTGATAGCAATACATTCAATTGCTATCTACTGCTGATAGCAATATATTCAATTGATATCTACTGCTGATAGCAATATATTCAATTGCTATCTACTGCTGATAGCAATTATATTCAATTGCTATCTACTGCTGATAGCAATTATATTCAATTGCTATCTACTGCTGATAGCAATATATTCAATTGCTATCTAGGCCTACTGCTGATAGCAATACATTCAATTGCTATCTACTGCTGATAGCAATATATTCAATTGCTATCTACTGCTGATAGCAATTATATATATTCAATTGCTATCTACTGCTGATAGCAATATATTCAATTGCTATCTACTGCTGATAGCAATATATTCAATTGCTATCTACTGCTGATAGCAATATATTCAATTGCTATCTACTGCTGATAGCAATATATTCAATTGCTATCTATTGCTGATAGCAATTATATTCAATTGCTATCTACTGCTGATAGCACTGTATTCACTAATTATCGACTGCTGACACCAATATATTCATGTACAGACTGTAAACAAAAATATTACTGTATCAAGTGTTTAAAAATGCAGAGGGAATTTTCTTAGCTTCGTTTAAGCTTTATTTCATGACAATCGGTGGTCAGGAAGCGGAGATATGATCAATTGTCTAAGGTAGTCATGAAATCATCTGGGCCACACTAGCTGGGATGAACATGATGAATGAAAATTATAGAACCGTGAACATAGGAATATAGCGCTCTTGTTAGACATTAGTTCATCCCACGTGGATCTTTTGGATTTGCCGTTTGATTTAAATATATTTTAAATTTGTGCGGCAACTTTAGTAATTTTCCCTTGTGATATCCGCAGGGGCGTAACAGAGGTTGGTTGTCAGGGGGGGCACAGCCAAAAAAAAAAATCCTGGTTAGAATAGTTCCGTCCCGGAATTTTTCGTAAAAGGTTGCCCCAAATTTTCCCCAGTCAGTCACCTCGTGAATTTCAAGTAAGTGTGTGTGGGGGGTGGTGGTGGTGGTGTGGGGGGGTCACAAAATTTCGCACGGCCACAAAATTTCGCACGGTCACAAAATTTTGCAGTACAAAAAGCACATCAGTCTACAATTTGTTGACTGTTGTGCTTTTTGTACTCCGAAATTTTCATTTTCTTTCTTTCTTTCTTTCCCTTTCTTTTCTTTCTTTCCCCTTTTTTCCTTTTTCTTTTTCCTCCCTTTTTCCTTTCTCTCTCTCTTTTCTTTCCCTTTCCCCCTTCTTTTCCTCTTTTCCCTTCCCCCCATTTTTCCTGGTGGGTAGGTTTGAATTTCCTGCTGAGCACCTTCAGGGGGGAGGGCACAGTGCCCCCTCCCCCCCCCCCCCCCGGCTGTTACGCCACTGGATATCCGCTTTTAAACCATTTCATCGCCATAGCCTTATTAGTGTCACGCCTTTGCCAATTAAATTGCAAATTGCATGGGAACAAAACCTGACATATTCCCATTTGACTGAATGAAACTGGCTCCAACTCTTCCCCCCCCCCCCCCCCACCCCCCCCCCCCCCCTTCACCCTCAATCCCCGCCTCCAAATCCCGGCAATTTTCAGCTATGACACCCAGCCACTGGAAAAGATTATAAAATATTCCCCAAAACACAACACACAATTTCGATGATATCATGAGACTGCGATCACTGATTTGAATGTTCACAATACGCAAAGTGCGAAATTTTATTAAATAGAAGTATGTACATAATGATGATTGCAAATTCAATTCTACTATAGTTGCGCAAGAAAAACAAATAATGAATGAATGCTTTTCATTCGTGTATAGTGACAAAATAATTTATGATCAATCAGTAAAACAATGAACTCTGCTCCGCCTCGTCCAGTGTAGTATAATACTTTCATCTTTCATTGAACAAAAATATGTTTACATATCACGTGATTTAACTAGGGGGGGGGCCCTCAGCATAGCCTCCGTAAAAATGCTGTAACTCCTTCATTATTCCTTTAATCTATATAAAAGTGTATACATTTTCTTGAAGAAAAGGGTTCAATGAATCCAACCATGAACATGAAAGTGCCAAAAATGTGATTTTCACGATTTTGAAAAAAATCACATTTTTGGCACTTTTTGGTCAATAATTCAAAAATAAATCAGATATTCAACAACAACAACAACAAAAAACCTCCTAGGGAATTTAGGATTAAAATAAAACTAGTATGACAAAATTTGACAAAATATATTTATCTTTATCTTTTCCAAACCTAAAATGGGTCAAAAAACGTGGGTTTTTTTACCCCCCCACCCCTTTTTTAACTATCACACGGCTGAAACCAGGTCTACAATTGTATACAAATATTGCATGGCTGAAATTATTGCATATAAAGTGCTCAACAAAAGAAAGTCATACACTTTGTTTAGGTCCTTTAGAGTAACTTCCGATTATTTATTGACCAAACCCCGGGGGTGCTCACATTGATATATACGTATAGGCCTATGTGCCTCCCTTTTGGGGTGCCTTTTCGCAAAAATTGGTATAGCGATGGGTGGTTTTCATCACACACCAAAGCGCCCAATTGGCATAAATTGGGTGTATTTTGAGGCATTGTTTGTAAAAAGCGCCCAATTTGTGCACAATTGGGTGCTTTTCTATATAACAAAATTGGTATATTGATGGGTGGGAAATTGGCCAAAAAATAGGTATAGAGAAAGTCACATTTTCGAAGTCCCGGAGGCACATCCACGTACGATTTTGGCGAAAGAACCCCCCCCCCCCCCCCCCCCCCCCGGGGGGACCAAACAGACTAGATAGACATGTGGATGAATCTTTCCGGCACAATTTGATACCAAAGTTGTCACATAAAAACAAAGATAAACCATGATTAGCACCATTTAAAGAAAATGAGTCACTTTTCAAAAGTAACAATTTTTAATACACTACGCGGAAAGAAAATACCACATGTTACCTGTTCATAATCAAATAGCCCGCTCGCTCAGGCACGAACCAACCAACAGTTGCACAGTGTGATCAATATCCATTTCATTCCCGGCCATTCAAGTGCCACGCACAACATTTTCTCGCGGCTTGCGTGCGTTGAAAATGTGACTTTTGAAAAGTGACCCATTTTCTTTAAATAGTGCTAATCATGGTTTCTCTTTGTTGTTAGGTGGTAACTTTGGTATCAAATTGTGCCGAAAAGATTCATCCAAATGTCTATCTAGTCTGTTTGGTCAAAAAATAATCGAAAGTTACTCCAAAGGACCTAAACAAAGTGTATGACTTTCTTTTGTTGAGCACTTTACATGTAGTATACAAATATTGCATGCCAGGGAGTGTGATAGTACAGACGTAGACAATATCACAAGGTCTAAGTTAGACCTTTCCGTACGTTACACGAGGTGAATTCCAAATTAGACCGAGTGATATAGTTTTACTATTGCACAATCAAAAGGCATAATGAAAATCATATAATGAAAATCATACTGAGATCATGCTTATCATATAATATACATCCATTCTATCAGAGAATATTATGATTTCAATTTCTTTATAATTATGTTGGTAATGAAAGATAAATAATGAAATCTTATTACACATATAACGTCATATGCTCTATAAGAATGTGTTTTTGTGATTCAGATCATCTTCGGATCGGCAGGTCTTAGGCCAACAACAAAAAAGGTTTGTCTCAGATGATATGAGAAAATCTAATGCGGTCTGCGGATTTTTTTTGTTGTTTTTTTGTGTTTTTTTTAAATTTAGACCTGATCGTCATTTGTTTGGTCAAAAAGTTGGATTTTGCAAGATTTTTTTGAGACAATTGAAGAAAGAAAAAAAACCTAAAAAAAATTGAAAAAAAACCTAAAAAAAAAAAAAAACCTAAAAAAAAAAGCTAACGCGGGCGGTTTCGGGAATGCGCGCGGGTCACCTGAGACAAACTTTTTTTGTTTGTTGGCCTTATCAGATTCCAAATCTGGAAATGTGTCCGGACTGTAATTGACCGATGAGACATGTTCCTCAATTTCGATGGGAACGGTCTATTTATTATGTTATTGGGGGAAAAGTGTACTTTAGGTCCCGGATACTGGTGGTATACCTGTATCATTCAATACTGGAACATAAAAGGTTGCCAGTATCGCTCGATACTAGTACGAATGTACTGTTCCATTATCGGGCGATACTGGAACACCAAATTGTGTTCCAGTATCGACCGATACTGAAACGATTTTATGTTCCAGTATCGGGCGGTACTATTACATAACATGCTACCCGTAGTGATTTGTCCCATTGAGCGATACTGGTACACTTGTGTTCCAGTATCGCTCGATACTGGTACATTTTATATGCCAGTATCGTCCGATCTGGAACATTGACTTTATACCAGTATCGAGCGATGGGTGTTCCAGCATCTGGCACCTAAATTACACTTTTCCTTTCTCATAGAGTGAACAGCCTATAATGAATTAATGATAATACTACATGCGTAACAATAATATAGAAGCACTAAAATGTGAAATACCAAACTTTTTAAATTGTAATATAGGCCTAATGGTCGAACATTTTAATTTATCAAGAAAACTCTTTTTGTTCCGGTTTTGTATAAATTAATATACATTGATATTTAAAATAATGAACCTAACAAGCTTATCAATTCCTTTATATAGGCATATACGAGTATAACATCACAAACATTTTAAAAAAATACATAAACCTATTTTAAGATAACAAGAAACATCATATTACTCGAGCACACTGTTACTCGAGTAACATTACTCTCTACAATTTAATTACAAACTGCCACGGTTTATTTTCACTATATACCTTGCAAGGGACCCCCTCTATTTCGTTGACAACATCTTTCGCACAAATTTAAATATAAAATGATATCCTTGTATGTTGCCGCTGCCTGCTGCAAGTTTTATTCAGACAATCTTGCTGGTTCCCAGTACGCGCCAAGTATCCTTCTACAACCAAATAAAATAGTTTTGTCCCAAAATGCAGCTTTTCTTGAAAATTCCAGTAACCTTTTCAAAACACGACTGAGCCATATTTAAGGTATATAAAGGAGCATTGCAAACCCCTAATAATAATTGTAGTTGCATTTTGTAAATAAATCTAAAGCCTATGATTTGTCGGAGATGATTTTCGCATGCAAGATATCCCATAGCGCTACAACAGCGATAATGAGCTAATGAATATATAATGAGGCAAATGTCCATGGTATTTCACTGTGTATATTTTTGACTTGTCAAGATTTATCGGGTTTTCTATGAAACCTGATGATCGTAACATACAGCTACAGCATACATGAATTTATGAAGAAGAATTACTATATAATGCACACATACAACATCGTTACTAGTGAAAATAGTCAATAATTTGTTCATAGATGGTGGATTTGCTATGATATAATCACTGCGTATCACTGGTGTGCTTGTATCGGTAGTGTATATCCATTATACATATACATTATATCATATGATCATATACATTATATTATCATATGATCATATACATTATATTATCATATGATCATATACATTATATTATCATATGATCATATACATTATATTATCATATGATCATATACATTATATTATCATATGATCATATACATTATATTATCATATGATCATATACATTATATTATCATATGATCATATAAATTATATTATCATATGATCATATAAATTATATTATCATATGATCATATACATTATATTATCATATAATCATATACATTATATTATCATATGATCATATACATTATATTATCATATAATCATATACATCATATGATCAGATTTAAAGTGTTTTTTTGTGCTTATATTTACAGTGCTCTTTGTAATTGAAACATGTAGGCCTATTTATCAGTAGGGGAGCAACCTAATCATTCAAGTTGATATTTGAATATGACCTCTTAGAAACATGAGTACAATCGGGGCTTCTATGTAGCCGAAACAGACTGATCTCCTGAATTACCGAAATAACATGTATGCATGAATACATTTTTTTACGCTTGTTTTGTACCGTCAATTATACAGAATACATAGCTTATCTAGAGACTGTAATAAAAAAATGTATGAAGTTTTGAAAAAAGATAATTAAAATATTTACACAGTAATAACTGTGTCAATTTTGTAAATGTGCAGGGGGAATTTCCTTAGCTTCTTAATAAGCTTTGTTTCATGAAAATTGTTTTTCAGGAAGCGGAGATATGATCAATTGTCTAAGGTAGTCATGAAATCATCTGGGCCACTGTGGCTAAACCACTAGCTGGGATGAACATGGTGAATGAAAATTATCGAACCATGAACAAAAGAAAAGAGCGCTCTTGTAATAGACAATAGTTCATTTCAAATGGATCTTCTGGATGTAGACTTTCATGATGGAGAATCCAATAATGCACACGGGTGAATGGCCGGCAGGAACGATCTCAATGTTTCTTTCATGATACCATACCCAAAGAAACACGATTGTATGCTATGCTGAAAGTGGCCCAAACCGATTTCTAGACGACTTTATAGTAGATTGGTCATAATTTTTAAGGCAAAAGCATTTAAAACCCCTAAATAAAATGCTGCTGGTTGTCAATACATCGCTTATCACAGAGTATATTTTGACATTGCATAATTTTAAAAATGGGTTAAAAAAAATGAAATTTGCAATTGCAATATTTTTTTTCTCACAGCTAAGCTCGATCTTAGTGCGGATTTGCATTATTTGACGGTTATTAAATAAACATTAGACTGCTCCCCTTCTGTGTATTGTGAAACATTCATTTTTCATACACATCGATCTTAAATTAAAAACCTACGGACAAGTACTTAAAACCCAAACATAAATTCAAAATCTATGGCGCATACATATTTTTTTTTTTTAAAGTTTTATATTCTATTTACAATGTTGGACCAGGGACAATCGAATGAAGGGACAAGACACTATTGTACTATTATATAAGTATGCGTGTTGCGGGTGTCTAATATTATCAGTTGAGCAAGCATACATAATTATACATTAAAAGCATATTATGTGATCTTTTCCAGAGAGCGCCCTCAATTCATGATTTTTTTTAGAAAGTAGATTTTCTTGCAGATTTACATTTCTGATCATAAATCGTATGTATACATTCCAAGTGACAGAGCGATACGATTCCTAATTACCTCAAAATCAAGGTTTTAGAGTGAATTTAGAGTGAAAATATAAACTGTCGTGTTATCACGACAGTTTATTTTCACTCTAAAACCATGATTTTGAAGTAATTAAGAATCGTATCACCCTGTAACTTGGAATGTATGCACGATTTATGATCAGAAACGTTAATCTGCAAGAAAATCTACTTTCAATTTTTTTTTCGATGTTGAGGGCGTTCCCTTGAAAGATCACATAATATACCTTTAATGAATGTGGTGGTACAAATCTCAACCATCACACTACACGGCTCGCTCCCCGTCTTGCTCAATACGAAAGGAGCCTGTGCAATTCCTACTGAACTAATAGACTCTAGCAAATATATATCATCATTGTCCGATTTATTTGGCTATTGGAATCAACAGGAACAAAGAGTCTACGGTTAAAACTTTCCAGGAACATTATGCTTTGTACTACATGTAGCACGCATAATTGAATATGATGATATAGCGATACAATAGGCCCTTCATTCGATTGTCCCTGGTTGGACCATGTGGACGCTACCAGATCTTCAATGCTACCAGACGGTGTACAAACATAAACAATTCAGATTTTATGCAAATTCAATTTTGAAATTTGGATTAAGACATTGTCTAAAATATTTAAAGTAAAGAATCCGTTTGTAAACATTTTCATTGGACAGTTATTTTCTCCATAAAACACATTTCTTTCTCTTTTCTATTTGAAAAGGTCTTTATTCTACCGCCCTGTATAACAAGACATTATTTTAACACCCTGTATAACTAGACACTGTAAACAAATCCACTGGAAATTACTATACTACATTCATTCATAGATCAATCAAATAAATAATGCTTTTATACATTTCAATTTTTTCAAACAAAAGTATTCAAAATCATTACACAAGTTTTCCCTTAGCATTGCAATCCCTCAAAACAATGCATAATCTATTGTTTCCAATCTCAATAAACAAGGTATAAATTATAAATTACCTCAACCTTGAGTTTGTAATTTTTAGGTAATACATTAAAGGTAGATGACCCGATCACATTTCCAATTTTCAACTTGAAGTTTTCTATTCTACATGAAAGGTCATCCTTAAAAATGTCGTGTTCCAAAGTTTGAGTTGCATAGCTCTAATGGTTCTTATTTTAGACGCACAAGATGCTGTGAACTGTACCCATTGAGTTGTACACAAACTATATCGGTGGTATACCACCATTCGCGGTAATTCGACGTTATTTCATCGATTTCTCCGTAATTATACCGATTTAGGCCATCAAATTTCAGTATGATGATGAGAAAAATACGAGCTTTCATATGATATGAAAATCTCCGTATGTTTGAAATAATTCTGTGTTACGAAAATGTGATCGGGTCATCTACCTTTAAATCGTCGCTGTTCTGACATACCGGCACATCTCTTTACCTATTTCTGTTGTGATGTGGCGGTATGTCAGAACAGCGACGAAATGATTCGCATTACCATGAGCTTACATGTAATGCTATAGAGTTCTGGTTTTACACTAAATAACCTTTAAACCATATAATGTATATCTCGTACATCTGCATGTGGCACTATAATAATTATAAACCTGGTGTCATTCATAATTTGGAATACAGTCAATAGTTCCAAAAGTTATAACTTTATAAGTAGGAATTAAACAAGTATTACATACATTCCATTTCACCACATTATAACTCTAAACAAGTTAAAGTGTTTATCTGGTAAATTATTACTACTGTAAACTCTTCTTCATTAACTATGATTAATGAACTTTTCTATAATATTACAATATGTACAGATTAATAAAACAGTGAGACCAATGCAATTTAAACAAAACAGAATAAACATGAAGCACATCATGTGCTGGTTGCTAATAAAGAGATTGTGTGTGATTTTATTACTATGCTTTGTTTTGATCCGCATTCCTCAATAGTAATAGAACTGGCTAGAAGTCCCTTATTTTTAAAACATATAAATAATTCAACTATTGTATCTAGACAATGATAGTCTGTCCAGGGTAACCTGGACATGATTATTATGACCTTTCATATTGCAAAAATAAATATATTATCCTAAAAGGCCATATTCCATCTTATGATGAATGCACTATAGCTGCTAGCATGACCAGGGTAATTGGTGTTGAAAACCCATATGAAAAAAAGACATTGAACTCTTGATCTTGGCCAAATTACCATGGCAATGAAGAGAACTTGACCCTAACATTCCAAAAGCATGCAGGCGCTTTGCATTGAAACACAGATCTCTTATAATATATACATGCATCGTTTGCAATTTACTTTTAATAGAAACAAATTTAATATTATCAGATCTTTAAACATTTAGTAAAACAATTGAATAAGTTAAAAAGTGACATCCAGCATTCAACATGTTCAACATTCCATTCCCATATGGATGATAAGTCAGTTAACCAAGTTCAATTTCCGTTTTGTTTATTAAAGTACAACACAATTTAGAACACAACAAATGCACAGATTTGACATAACAATCATTATAAAAGTTTGGGTGTCTAAACTATTTTGACAGGATTATCAATACCTTGTAGCCCAAAAGGTGTTTTTCTTAATACAAGAGCATGTTATTAGCCCCTTAAGATGGGTTACGTTAAGTTACTTTACGTTACGTTACATTATATACTTTACTTACTCACACAATTTATTTGGGCGGGGGGGGGGGGGGGGGGGGGGGGAGGGCTAATAAGAAAGCTTCACACATGCCAAAGACAAGACAAATTTATTTGTACACTTTAACACCTTTAACACTTTCTTTGGATAATTTGTGAAACCATACACCCAACCCCATTGAAGCCGAAATCTTTGTTTGTTTAAGCTGAGGCGTTGTCTTTTTTAAAGACATTTCTTGTTTGGAATATTTTATCGAGCTACGTACAATACAGAAGTTACATACAGTCAATCTGAGGACATTTTAATTTTTTACCATACATGTAGGGACATTTGTATGGTGTGTGTATTGACGTCTAATGGAGGACATGACCATACACCTTAGGGGGGGGCAAGGACCCTACTCCTATACGTTTTTATTCAAAAAAGGTCCTCACATTTTTTGTCCTCACATTGCCGGCTGGTAGGGACAAATGTCCTCGGATTGGCGGGTTCACAATTACATGTAAAATGAAAAAAGTGCATGGACATACATTAGTATCATAGAACCACTGACTCGTGCCTACAATTCAGGAAAATTGGTGTTGGACCACATAGTCCATTTCTTTGCTAATATCCCACTTTAAGGGACAATTTTCAAGATCTGATTTTGCAACAAACTTGTGTGGGGAGCTTGAGCTATCTACTAAATGCTCAATATTGAGGGTCCCAACGACCGTGGTGATGAAACGGTTCCGAACAACATTGAATGGGGGGACTGGGGGGTTGATTTCAACGAAGTCCTCAAAGTGGTTCAACAGTTATTTCCGGAATTGTCTGAGGCTATTGGTAAATGCTCAATATGACAACTGTCTATAGGAAATAACTCGTGTTCTATACATTGCATATTCTTCTAATTTGGAGAGTGACAAGATATGTATATAATTGTTATATACGGTAAAGATAAAGTAAATACGACATTTACATTGTTAGGGACTGGTCATTTTATGCGTGATTATGGCCCGTTTGTATGGTAAATCACTCAATATGACAACTGTCTATAGGGAATAACTCGTCTTCTATACATTGCATAATCTTCTAATTTGGAGAGTGGCAAGATATGTATATACTTATTGTATATGGTAAATATAAAGTAAATACGACATTTACATTGTTAGAGACTGGTCATTTTATGCGTGATTATGGCCCGTTTGTATGGTAAATCACTCAATATGACAACTGTCTATAGGGAATAACTCGTCTTCTATACATTGCATAATCTTCTAATTTGGAGAGTGGCAAGATATGTATATACTTATTGTATATGGTAAATATAAAGTAAATATGACATGTACATTGTTAGGGACTGGTCATTTCATGCGTGATTATGGCCCGTTTGTATGGTAAATCACTGAATATGACAACTGTCTATAGGGAATAACTCGTCTTCTATACATTGCATAATCTTCTAATTTGGAGAGTGACAAGATATGTATATAATTGTTATATACGGTAAAGATAAAGTAAATACGACATTTACATTGTTAGGGACTGGTCATTTTATGCGTGATTATGGCCCGTTTGTATGGTAAATCACTCAATATGACAACTGTCTATAGGGAATAACTCGTCTTCTATACATTGCATAATCTTCTAATTTGGAGAGTGGCAAGATATGTATATACTTATTGTATATGGTAAATATAAAGTAAATACGACATGTACATTGTTAGGGACTGGTCATTTCATGCGTGATTATGGCCCATGTATATGGAATGCGCGAGTGTTACATGTAGTCTTACATAGGGTGCAACGGGTGAAATTCATTATTTAAACTAATTATATGACAGTAGTGTATTATGCAACAATCAATTAAAACCCTTTTCGTTATCGCAATGCGTTTCTTTTTTGATAAGGGACCGGTCACAACCGCATTATAGACGCTATGAAGTAATAACTATTGTGTCAATTATTGTAGCGTTGTATTTGCCATTGAAGTCATGGAATGATTGTATTTTCTTTGCATTTACTTAACTTGACGGTTATAATTTATCTTCCGTGTTTAATAAATGCATTAAAAGTACGAAATGCATTGTGACGGACTGGTCATTTTACATGTGGTAGACAGAGAGAAAGAAGGACAAACAACAACCACCGAAAAAAGTTCAAAAATAAAGAAGAACAAAAAACCAAAAGAGAGGAAAAACAAAAACAATATGTGACAAACAGATGAATAAAATAAACCAGTTAATGAGCCACGCGAATAACGAAAATGTTATATTAATACATTATTAAAAACACCAATGGCTCCCGCCATGAGGATTTGAACCCGTGTCTCTGCATAGGAATAGGCCAACGCGCTAACCAATTGAGCTAATCGCCCATCTATGCAATACCAAGCCAAATCAAGTGTCATATTATCTTCGGCTTTAGAAATGAGCACTGATTCACAATACACCTTTCATAGTAACGCCTTATAGCGTCTTTTTATTCAGAACCATGCCCTCGTACTATCAGAGTATGGTCAACCGTTGCGTTTGTCCATCCATTGAAAAGCATGCACATCGGTCGATTGTCCCCGATAAATAATAGAACTAACTCCTATTATCTATTTAATTTAGACGGACAATCGTGTACACGCGTGCAATTCAATACGGTCAACCGTGTAATGGTTGTCCATCACCGCGTCATTAGAATGCCAAAGACAGGGTTCGGCGAATTACCTACAATGTAATGTTTATACCACTGTGGACGATGCTATTTAATATAATTCTCTTTCTTTAGCTTTGGCCTTGTTATTATAGTGTTATAAATGTAATAATTCTGTAATAAATGATTGCCGCGGTATGCTACGCGAGCAATGTCGTGCGCTATGTCCGAGCCGCTTGGAGAGATATGCGCGAGGCGTGCCAATCGATGTGCACGAAGCGCTGCGCGCGAGACGTATAGATTGTGAATCATGATCTGTACACGAACAATGAATGTAATGACTGAACCTATTCATATCTTGCCTGTATTGATATGTAATGAACCGCAATCATGGCAATGTTAGTTACCATCTCATTGTTCATGTTATTTCTTGGTAACAAAGTCGAGTGCTATGCTCGAAGTTTATGCAAACGCGTAGCGCAAGCTGTAACCAAGGGATACGCATGGGATTGGGTCGAGCGCCACGCACGAACCGTCAAAGTTGTATTTAAATCGTATTTTATAATGTTCTCGTGTTTATCGAGGTATCAGATGCTTTTTTTAAAATAAATAAGTCAGGCTTCCTTGAATAATAGGAGCAAATATGCAGGTTTAGGTATTTAATACGACCAGTCCCTAAGTCAGTACTGTAGACACCGCTTGATTATGGTATATCAGGAGATTCATAGCATCTCTATTTACTGAAAATTTGATCAAAAAAGACTTACAAATAAAAAAGTTGTGGCTAAAAATGTAAAATCAGATGATTTTTTTTGGACTTCATTCAGACAATTCAGGAAAATTGGTGTTGGACCACATAGTCCATTTCTTTGCTAATATCCCACTTTAAGGGACTATTTTCAAGCGCTGATTTTGCAACAAACTTGTTTTGGGAGCTTGAGCTATCTACTAAGTGATATCCCTCCCCCGCCCCCACCAATCAATGTTGAGGGTCCCAACGACCGTGGTGATGAAACGGTTCCGAACAACATTGAATGGGGGGACTGGGGGGTTGATTTCAACGAAGTCCTCAAAGTGGTTCAACAGTTATTTCCGGAATTGTCTGAGGCTATTGGTAAATGCTCAATATGACAACTGTCTATAGGAAATAACTCGTGTTCTATACATTGCATATTCTTCTAATTTGGAGAGTGACAAGATATGTATATAATTGTTATATACGGTAAAGATAAAGTAAATACGACATTTACATTGTTAGGGACTGGTCATTTTATGCGTGATTATGGCCCGTTTGTATGGTAAATCACTCAATATGACAACTGTCTATAGGGAATAACTCGTCTTCTATACATTGCATAATCTTCTAATTTGGAGAGTGGCAAGATATGTATATACTTATTGTATATGGTAAATATAAAGTAAATACGACATTTACATTGTTAGAGACTGGTCATTTTATGCGTGATTATGGCCCGTTTGTATGGTAAATCACTCAATATGACAACTGTCTATAGGGAATAACTCGTCTTCTATACATTGCATAATCTTCTAATTTGGAGAGTGGCAAGATATGTATATACTTATTGTATATGGTAAATATAAAGTAAATATGACATGTACATTGTTAGGGACTGGTCATTTCATGCGTGATTATGGCCCGTTTGTATGGTAAATCACTGAATATGACAACTGTCTATAGGGAATAACTCGTCTTCTATACATTGCATAATCTTCTAATTTGGAGAGTGACAAGATATGTATATAATTGTTATATACGGTAAAGATAAAGTAAATACGACATGTCCATTGTTAGGGACTGGTCATTTCATGCGTGATTATGGCCCATGTATATGGAATGCGCGAGTGTTACATGTAGTCTTACATAGGGTGCAACGGGTGAAATTCATTATTTAAACTAATTATATGACAGTAGTGTATTATGCAACAATCAATTAAAACCCTTTTCGTTATCGCAATGCGTTTCTTTTTTGATAAGGGACCGGTCACAACCGCATTATAGACGCTATGAAGTAATAACTATTGTGTCAATTATTGTAGCGTTGTATTTGCCATTGAAGTCATGGAATGATTGTATTTTCTTTGCATTTACTTAACTTGACGGTTATAATTTATCTTCCGTGTTTAATAAATGCATTAAAAGTACGAAATGCATTGTGACGGACTGGTCATTTTACATGTGGTAGACAGAGAGAAAGAAGGACAAACAACAACCACCGAAAAAAGTTCAAAAATAAAGAAGAACAAAAAACCAAAAGAGAGGAAAAACAAAAACAATATGTGACAAACAGATGAATAAAATAAACCAGTTAATGAGCCACGCGAATAACGAAAATGTTATATTAATACATTATTAAAAACACCAATGGCTCCCGCCATGAGGATTTGAACCCGTGTCTCTGCATAGGAATAGGCCAACGCGCTAACCAATTGAGCTAATCGCCCATCTATGCAATACCAAGCCAAATCAAGTGTCATATTATCTTCGGCTTTAGAAATTAGCACTGATTCACAATACACCTTTCATAGTAACGCCTTATAGCGTCTTTTTATTCAGAACCATGCCCTCGTACTATCAGAGTATGGTCAACCGTTGCGTTTGTCCATCCATTGAAAAGCATGCACATCGGTCGATTGTCCCCGATAAATAATAGAACTAACTCCTATTATCTATTTAATTTAGACGGACAATCGTGTACACGCGTGCAATTCAATACGGTCAACCGTGTAATGGTTGTCCATCACCGCGTCATTAGAATGCCAAAGACAGGGTTCGGCGAATTACCTACAATGTAATGTTTATACCACTGTGGACGATGCTATTTAATATAATTCTCTTTCTTTAGCTTTGGCCTTGTTATTATAGTGTTATAAATGTAATAATTCTGTAATAAATGATTGCCGCGGTATGCTACGCGAGCAATGTCGTGCGCTATGTCCGAGCCGCTTGGAGAGATATGCGCGAGGCGTGCCAATCGATGTGCACGAAGCGCTGCGCGCGAGACGTATAGATTTTTAATCATGATCTGTACACGAACAATGAATGTAATGACTGAACCTATTCATATCTTGCCTGTATTGATATGTAATGAACCGCAATCATGGCAATGTTAGTTACCATCTCATTGTTCATGTTATTTCTTGGTAACAAAGTCGAGTGCTATGCTCGAAGTTTATGCAAACGCGTAGCGCAAGCTGTAACCAAGGGATACGCATGGGATTGGGTCGAGCGCCACGCACGAACCGTCAAAGTTGTATTTAAATCGTATTTTATAATGTTCTCGTGTTTATCGAGGTATCAGATGCTTTTTTTAAAATAAATAAGTCAGGCTTCCTTGAATAATAGGAGCAAATATGCAGGTTTAGGTATTTAATACGACCAGTCCCTAAGTCAGTACTGTAGACACCGCTTGATTATGGTATATCAGGAGATTCATAGCATCTCTATTTACTGAAAATTTGATCAAAAAAGACTTACAAATAAAAAAGTTGTGGCTAAAAATGTAAAATCAGATGATTTTTTTTGGACTTCATTCAGACAATTCAGGAAAATTGGTGTTGGACCACATAGTCCATTTCTTTGCTAATATCCCACTTTAAGGGACTATTTTCAAGCGCTGATTTTGCAACAAACTTGTTTTGGGAGCTTGAGCTATCTACTAAGTGATATCCCTCCCCCGCCCCCACCAATCAATGTTGAGGGTCCCAACGACCGTGGTGATGAAACGGTTCCGAACAACATTGAATGGGGGGACTGGGGGGTTGATTTCAACGAAGTCCTCAAAGTGGTTCAACAGTTATTTCCGGAATTGTAGGTTGGTTGTGAAAAGAGCGTGATTTTCGGGTTGAAACCGGTTCTCGGTTTGGGGGAGTTCTTGTACTCTGGTAAAATAAGAATATAATTAAAGAGACATTGACACTGCATGTATGCATATTATGTTGGAATAGTATTATAAATAAAGTATTTGAGACCTTTATATTAAAGTGATTAACCATTATATAACTTAATGTGGACAGCTAGTAATGCATTTGATCCTTTTGACGGAGTCTTTCTTTCCTTTTCGTAAAACAACCAGACCATGTCACTAAAGAATAATATCAAGCCAGAATAGTCCCTGAAATATCTGCGTGGATACTGCCTGTGTGTCAATATTGACTGAGCCATTTGTGTCATTTGTGTACATGATTTTCTTGTCATTCGCACCAATAAATAACACATTCCTATTATTAAAGGTACGATGATTAGTAACTAGACGTAATAAATACGCCCTGATCGCGTGTCCCCCTCCCGGCCCAACACGTAGTATTATCAAAGACCTACTCAAATGGCTCAACCAAAGCTGTTCTAATTAGCGGCATATCCCCGACTCTATTTGCCGACTTCCAAGATGTTCCAACCCGCCGCGGGCTACTCCCATCTCAGTGACTCTGTAGACGTCCAGTACGGAATAAACCGTGTACTACTACAACACATTTGAATTGTTATGAGCATGCGCACATCAGTTACGTGACGTCTAACAAGACATTGCCCTGATATCCGGAAATATAAGGTGCAAAACCATATGTATTAATTTGAAACACTAATGTGACAAAACGAAAGAACATTTGTCATCAACAAGTTTCAGCGCCGTTCATTTTAGTAACACTGATTATTAACCCCCAACCCCTTTAAAAAAAAGGGAAAAAAGACTAAAGAAAACGTCGTAAATATCATGTCGTATTTAAACACTTTCCACGCGGTTATTGGTTTTACCGTATACAAAACAGATTTCCCAACTTTCAAAGTCTTATCTCAAGAATTACTGAACCAATACTGGACATGCCTGTACCTTATTTCCAATGCATTTCTCATCAATGCATTTCTCATGGTGATTCCGAATATTGTGTTGACATTCAATTTAAATGTTGACATTTTTGAAACTTATTGTGAACTGTCGTCTGCGGACGCCTGCCGCGTGGAAAATGTTAAAGAAAACGCTCAGATTCTCGCGGCGCAAAATTAGATAAACCTTATTAGTTTGATTTTGAATTTTCCCTTGAACAATATTCAGTTTTTCATAAAAAAGTTGTCTTTCTTGTTGCCGAATAAAAGTCCGGTCTATTGCTTTACATTTATTTTATTCCTTCCAATTATAAGTTTTAATCAGTTCTTTGGTGGATCTGATGAACACTCACGCAGCCCTTTTATGGCAAAATAATGTATCTTTATGTAGTTTTCTAACAGTATACTTCCTTTTAACATGATCAAAGTTAGCTTTTTTCTCCATAAATCATGTAGTGGTAATAGGCAGTATATTACTTTTATTGTCTGTACAAGTTTCAACCTTTTCCTCAGTGAGGATTATTGAACCAAGTTAACACAATCCATGTTAAAAGGAAGTATATCCTTAGGAAAGTACATATAAGATACATCCTTTTCCCATAAAAGGGCTGCACGGTGTAAATACCTTCAGCGTTATTTTGGATCGTCTTGGCGATGTTGGTCATTTGATCTAGCCACTATCTGAAAATTGAAACACAAATACAGAAAGTTACACAATAATAGGGATTTATGCACCTATCTTACTATTTTACGCAAATATCTTGTAGGGGTGTATAGGGGGTGTGTGTTCTCAACCAAAAGTAAGTTATTACCAGTTAATGAATATGCTCATGGCGGGGCTCATGACTCCAAAACTATAGCTCGTACCGTCAATTATGGAATCATAATTTGGTTTTATTTTAGATTTTGCAAATAAAGATTGACTGCATATTAATAAAAGATATGTGTTAAGAGCCAAAACAAATTAACATAGTACGTTATTTTTCAATTAAGCGTATGCATTTCCTACAAGCAGCCTGTCAGCTTGTATCGGGTGAGTATCGGAAGTTGTCGTGTGAACTGGTATCGTGTGATAACTGGTGTGCTTGTATCGGGTGAGTATAGGGAGTTGGCGTGTGTGCTGGTATCGGGTGATACTACCTGGTGCGCTTGTATCAGGTGAGTATTGGGAGTTGTCGTGTGTGCTAGTATCGGGTGATACCTGGTGTGCTTGTATCGTATCGGGTGAGTATCGGGAGCGCTTGTATCGGGTGAGTATCGGGAGTTGTCGTGTGTGCTAGTATCGGGTGATACCTGGTGTGCTTGTATCGGGTGAGTATCGGGAGTTGTCGTGTGTGATTGTATCGGGTGATACCTGGTGTACCTGAATCGGGTGAGTTTCGGGAGTTGTCGTGTGTGCTCGGGTGATACGGGGTGTGCTTATATCGGGTGAGTGTCGGGAGTTGTCGTGTGTGCTGGTATCGGGTGATATCTGGTGTGCTTGTATCGGGTGAGTTTCGGGAGTTGTCGTGTGTGCTGATATCAGGTGATACCTGGTGTACCAGTATAGAGTGTGATTGCACCTCTGGCATCGTGTGTGCCAGAAACGGCTAGCTGTGTGTGTCAGAAACCTGCGATAGCGTGTGTACCAGAAACGGGCGATATGCCTTTATCGAATTTCATTCACGCGTCCACTATGCTGTTGCCTTCAATGAAAACAATTTATTTTATATTCGTCTCAGGGATTGGCCTGGGTTTTGATAATTATTGGAACTTACTTTCACATCCAACAACCTCAAATCGCAAACAAATACGCAGATGCCATTCTGTAGGATGTATCCTGATTGTAGTTGTAACCACTGGTGCGGGGAAAAGATTTTGAACAGGGGTATTGTCATCGGTGTTTCCATTGAATATCTAGAAACAATGAGATGTACGGAAACTATATATTATATTCCTACAAAAAATAAGGTAACATTTTGTCTTTATAAGACATCCATGAACACCAGGGCGACTATGAAATGTTAGTAAGTAGACTTGTCGAGTATTCCAATGTACTTACTAATGAACTTACCAAGGCATCTTGCTGGTTGATGTCCTTGACGTACATCCATGATGAACCACCATCAATGATGTAATCAACCGTATACTTGGTGATATACTTATTCTGATTTAGGAATCCTTGTACCACTAGCCCTGATACCTGCATTGATTCACCCAGATCTGCTTGTATCCATTGGTTAAGGTCGTTAATGGCGGCCATCCAAGGCCAACCACTATCCACATTCAACCGGCCTTTACTGGCAGTATAGGTATCGCTGAACTCACTAGAAGCGGTAATCTGATTGTCTTGTATGGTACCATCTCCCATGCCCAGCGGAATTGCACAATCTGAAATGAATAAGCAGTACTGGCACTTAATACCAATAACGACGGAGAGGGCTTATTCATATTCCATACATTCATTTTGATTGTTACCGAAAATATATTTGGATTTTAATTCATAAAAATGTTCAATATATTTTATTATTTGGAACAATCTTGCAATGGAGCAAGTCTTTTACCACGAACAAGCAGCACAAAATAAAATCTTTGTTTTAAGCCATTTCCACGTGGCTATTGGTTTTACCATATACAAAACAGATTTTTCAGAAACCTTTCCTAACTTTCAAAGGCTATCTGAAGAATTACTGAACCAATACTAGGAATGTTTGTACTTATTTTAATGCATTTCTCATAGTGATTCCAAATGTGGTAATGGAACTTAATTGTATTGACATTTTAAAACATTTGGTGAAATTGCGTCGTCTGCCGACGTCTGCCGCGTGAAAAGTGTTAACCTTTGTCCTACTGTGTCTTTTTTTGTTACATGGTTTACTAAGGGGTGGGGAAGGAAGGATTCGCACCAGTTCTTATGCGATGAATAAAACATGTTATCAATCGATCTTGACAAACAAAAAACTATTCCTTTGCAACGACACCGACTTTACCCAATCAAATCCAATTGAAGTATACCTGTGCAATTCAAACCATCACCGGTCCAGCCTGGATTACATTCGCAGGTGAAACTACCGTCTGTGTTTGTGCATGCAGCGTTGCTATCGCAGCTATGTCCAGATCCTTCGCCACTGCATTCATCTTGATCTGTAGTTTGAAACAATATTGATAGTATAAATGAACGATTTATTTGAAGGAAACCCTGTAAGAAGAACAGTTATGCTGTAAGGGATCTTAATCGATCAAATAAAATAAAATAATACCTATGCAATTGGAACCGTCACCGGTCCAGCCTGGATTACATTCGCACGTGAAACTACCGGCTGTGTTTGTGCATGCAGCGTTGCTATCGCAGCTATGTCCAGATCCTTCGCCACTGCATTCATCTTGATCTGTAGTATGAAACAATATTGATAGTATAAATGAACGATTTATTTGAAAGAAACCTTGTAAAAAGAACAGTTATGCTGAAAGGGCCGGGTGAAAGGGATCTTAACCGATCAAATGAAATAAATGTATACCTGTGCAATTGAAACCATCACCGGTCCAGCCTGGATTACATTCGCACGTGAAACTACCGTCTGTGTTTGTGCATGCAGCGTTGCTATCGCAGCTATGTCCAGATCCTTCGCCACTGCATTCATCTTGATCTGTGGTTTGAAACAATATTGATAGTATAAATGAACGATTTATTTGAAGGAAACCCTGTAAGAAGAACAGTTATGCTATAAGGGATCTTAATCGATAAAATAAAATAAAATAATACCTATGCAATTGGAACCGTCACCGGTCCAGCCTGGATTGCATTCGCACGTGAAACTACCGTCTGTGTTTGTGCATGCAGCGTTGCTATCGCAGCTATGTCCAGATCCTTCGCCACTGCATTCATCTTGATCTGTGGTTTGAAACAATATTGATAGTATAAATGAACGATTTATTTGAAAGAAACCTTGTAAAAAGAACAGTTATGCTGAAAGGGCCGGGTGAAAGGGATCTTAACCGATCAAATGAAATAAATGTATACCTGTGCAATTGAAACCATCACCGGTCCAGCCTGGATTACATTCGCACGTGAAACTACCGTCTGTGTTTGTGCATGCAGCGTTGCTATCGCAGCTATGTCCAGATCCTTCGCCACTGCATTCATCTTGATCTGTAGTTTAAAACAATATTGATAGTATAAATGAACGATTTATTTGAAGGAAACCCTGTAAGAAGAACAGTTATGCTGTAAGGGATCTTAACCGATCAAATAAAATAAAATTATACCTATGCAATTGGAACCGTCACCGGTCCAGCCTGGATTACATTCGCACGTGAAACTACCGTCTGTGTTTGTGCATGCAGCGTTGCTATCGCAGCTATGTCCAGATCCTTCGCCACTGCATTCATCTTGATCTGTAGTTTGAAACAATATTGATAGTATATAAATGAACGATTTATTTGTAAGAAACCCTGTAAGAAGAACAGTTATGCTGTAAGGGATCTTAACTGATTAAATAAAATAAAATGTATACCTAGGCAATTGGAACTGTCCCAATCCAATTCATCGAGCGCCTGGTGTTGGCGTACTCAAACGTCACATAAATGATGCACAATGTTTTGCTATTATGTGAACCATCGCTCCTATGATTCAGTGGTGAGGAGACTCACCAATTGAGGATGAAGCTATACATGGATTAGGTTTGGTTTCTTACCAATGTCACATGTTGCGCCTGTGTAGCCGTTTTTACAATGACATCTAAATGATCCAATGTCATCAATACATGCTCCTCCGTTCAGACAAGGGCTTGAAATACACTCGTTGAAGGCTGGAACAAATGGAAACAGGCGATTGTTAATAGGGATGAACTGGGGATTTCTGAGTGCAAAGTTAGAGCACTTCCCGCTGCATATCTTTCCCGGGGGGGGGGGGAGCACTCATGTATAACAGTTGTAATCATCCGTGTGTATCCACTCTCAAAAACTACCCTTTTAAACACGGAACCTCAAAGAAGAAAAAGCATAGCAAAGGACATACATAGGTCCTCAAGACAGAGTTTATACGGGGAAAATATGAAGTTTGATTCAGTTTTGTTAGTAAATTTGTCTTGTACGCCTAACCATTTTCGGCTATTTTTATAATGACAATAACATATGTATATCGGCCCAAGCAACCCTTATCACGGATTCAGGTTAAAAAAGACACCCGTATTCTTTAAAATTGGCGATTTTGATACCTAGCACGGGTCCGCGCGGGTCCGCGTTGTGGTCGAAAAAAGCACCCTTAGATATGCCGCATATCTATCGATTTATGCGGAAGGGCTAAAGGGCCAGTGATGGGATCAAGTAGGCAATCCCCCAGCAAACCTAGCATTGGAAGGCTCAGAAAGCCCGTATTAAAAACTTTGTATGGATATATTTTCAGCGACTGGCTCGAGCAGCCCATGGGACCAGTCCGTCTCTGATTCAGGGTAGAAAGTATAATTCTGGCGTTCACTTCGTAACAATCGAAGGCATAAACACACAGTGTTCCTTGATTCATTTAGTGTCTTATTAAAACGATTTGTTTACAAGACATACAGGGGAAGCCTTCGTCACTAAAATCGGTTGTGTTAATACACATTTGAAATAATGTACAATCTAAAAAATACAATATTACTTAAAAGTTGACGAATTTTAAATAAACGCTTTCGTATTATGCTAGCTATATAACACATTCACATAAATTATTATGAGAAATGAATTGTAGAGCAATGCCAAACATGATTTTTCGTTCCACTTCATTCATTGATATTATAAACATTTTAATTCATAATGGTGCCAGGAGTTGCCTATTAATTTGATAATATAAGTGCAACGTTCTCATACATAAAAAAAAGAAGTTCTGCCAATTCCGATAAACACTGTGCAACTTAAAGACGGTCTCGTTCATTGAATATGGTTAGAAAAGATTTGGGGTCAATAGATTTTTTTAACGAAATAATTTTTAACTTACTGCAAAATTCGGTTCTACCCAGTAGGTCATTGAGCTTTTCTGGGGTCCAATTGTCCCTCTTGGTGAGAGGACCCGGGTTATCTGTATACCATAGGTTCGATCCATTGTCTTGAGTCACTGGACAACTGGCTGTTCCCATGTTTCTAGCAGCTTTAACTCCCTGGCAGTAACATATATCATTCCATGGCATTGCCCATCTTTCTCTGTGTGCTGACGGGTCCCAATGGCGTTGAAGTATGCACATGTATGCGTCTGTAGTAGGTGACCAGCAAACTGTAAGGATATACAAGAAAATAATTAAAGATATTATAGGCCTTTTTCAGGCGTTACCTAAATACTGAACAAATGTATCGCCAACCCGGGGTGGGGGTTATGTGGTAGTACACTTAAGGCAGATTGCTGCGCAAATATATCCTACTTAAAATTATCAAATTATAAAGTTGTTGAGAAATTTATCTTCTTTAATATAAGATATTTTACGCTAGGATAGGGTGATTACTGAGGAAGTGACACTCCAAAATGTAAGGTAAAGTCCGATTTTCATTTTCACATCTTTCTATTCTAAACGCGGATCCAGCTACGGGTACATTATCGATTACCGCGGACCCTGAGATTTATATCAGCTACATAATATTTAGCCAAACAAACGTTGGATAATAGCACTACTTAACCTTTTTAAATTCCAATTGAAAAAAAAAGGAATGGAATGGAATTGACGTAGATACATTTATCATTTTTCTTAACCCTAACCTGGGAGGGGGGCAATTTGTAAACAAATCTTTTTAACATTATGCGTGCTATCAACTTCAAACTATTGTCATTAGGCCCTACTCACGGAGGTTGGTCAACGATTTCCATATACATACGGTCTGCTACTCTGCTTGATCAAAAGCTGCCACTCTTTCCGGTGGTCAGGGTAGCTTAGGCCAATTGAGAAATGTCCCGACCCGGCTATGTCTTAAATGTCTTATCCCGGGACAACGCCCGTACCGTAATGAAACGGGAACGGAGATGATGTACCACTTCCTTGCTAGTCCCATGTTCCGGGTGCTAGGGGTTGCATTGAGCCACGCTGTACATCATTCATAACGGGCTGAGATCTTCATTACAAGTGAAAATCGCACTAAATCCTAAATCTATTAGTCATAAGGCCAAAAAAAAAGTTGTCTCAAAGCTTGCGAAGGCTTGAAAATCAGGCGGCGCTCGTTGGTTTTTTTCTTCCATTTTTTATGTTTTACATTTTCAGTTGTGTGTCAAATTTTACTCTCACTATTTGCAACCGTGGACACTTTCTGATATTGTTTTTTCTATTTGAAATGAATATGGTGATGTAGTTGTGTAATGGAAGGACATGAAGTATATTGTTTTATTTGTCCAGTTAACAATAATTGATCATTTTTCACATGGTCATATCTTAAAATCCTGTCCATCTTGAAAATCTGTCCATCAAAATAAACCAAAATGACACCGGATTAAAATACCCTACTCTAAACACATGTCAGTAATCCTGCGTGTTATTTTGGTTCATTTTGATGGACAGATTTTCAAGATGGACAGGACCATGTGAAAAATTATAATTTTCTTTTTGAGCTCACTTTTATGTTATGTGTTTTAATTTAAGCTGAACATACCAGATACTCCATTTTAAATAAAGTTAAAATAAACTTTTAAAAATAAAACAGTGTTAACAATTTAAAATTGGAACACAGACCATAACAATATTTATGACAAGTTTGAAACTTGGTTTCGATGACGTCTCCCGATATAGCATGACATCATTATCAACCAATCAGCAAGCGCAATTTTCCGGTCAAAATCTTCCGTAAAACAATACAAAACATAACACAGAGAATAATTGCGGAAAGGCTTTGTATTATGCTTTTCCTATAGAGGCCGCTCACACTGTTTTACCGCCACAAAACCTTGATGAAATGCTACGGTTCGACCATTAGCTTAATTATCGATGAAATTGACACGGACCATTAGACTTAGAGCTCTCAGATGAAACCGTTGACTTTCAATACGTATTTAAAAGTACATCTAGTCGTTTGGCATCGAGGTGGAGCGTCATCTCTCTAAAATAATTAGAAAAATGTGTTTTGTCTTGAATGTTATGGTCATGCTTTCTTGCGTAGTTCCTCAAGTTTGAGTCTCGTTCAAGGCCATTTTAAAACAATTTAAAGGGGCTTTGTAACGCTTTTTTAGCCTATTTGGTATGTATATAATGGTGTTATTTATTGTTAGCCTTCGTACGCGTAATTTTCTATTTTACAGACATGTCTTCTGGATTGATTGTGATTTCCATAATTATCACAATACATATCACAATACATGAACAATAATAATAATGTGTAGTTATATTAACACTTTCCACGCGGCAGGCGGCTGCAGACGGCATTCCAAAATTTCACAAAATGTTTCAAAAATGTCAAAATTATTGAATGTCATTACCATATTTAGATTAACCATGAGAAATGCATTGAAATAAGTACAAGAATGCCCAGTATTGGTTCAGTAATCCATGATATAGACTTTGAAAATTGGGAAAGTTTTCTGAAAAATCTGTTTTGTATATGGTAAAACTAATAGCCGCGTGGAAAGTGTTAACACTTTTCAATCGGCTATTAGTTTTACCATATACAAAACAGATTACTGAAGGATTACTGAACCAATACTAGGCATGTTTATACTTATTGTGATGCATTTCTCACGGTCATTTCAAATAACGTAATTATATTCAATCATTTTGATATTTTTGAAACATTTTGTGAACTTTTGGATGTTTAGTCCACCGGACAGTGTTAAAGGTAGATGTTCTGATTGCTGGCTCGATTTTCAACATAATGTTTTCTATTTTACATGGAAGGTCATCCTTAAAATTGTTACATTCCAAATATGGGGATTCAATGAATTTATGCATTGTGTTGTTGCTGCTAGAGATCTGTTTCTCAAGTTTATAATGGAATTTAATTATATATATTTAAATGCAAGAAATGAAGGTATTCGATTTTGATATCTGCTATCATAGATAACCTTTTTGATAAGTATTAGGCATAGATTAATTAATGCAATACAATCTCCTCCTTTGCCAATGCCAACCAGTATGTTCTTGTAATCAAGAACAATATTAAAATTCATGTTGATATCAAACCATATATTAAATTCGTCCCAGATGTTAATGGCATGAGCACAATCCCAATAAATATGCTTTAAAGTCTCGGGGAAGTTACTGCATCAACTACAATTCACATTATCAACAATTTTCATCTTAAATAATCTACTATTTGTCATTAAGCAATTCAAATTAATCTTGGAAAATTCTTGTCCTAACATCATGACATGCCTTAACGGCATAAGGTAAATACTACTCCATTCATTGTCAAACACATTAAGCTCATTTTTGTATATCACCTGGGATGTGATTCTCTGGACTAGAATACGATAGATGATTTTGGATGTCATATTGTCAATGTGAGACTCATTATTCTCGTGCATCAATATGAAGCCTCTTTTTTTACAAAGGTCCCGTATAAACCCAATTTTAAAAACTTGCTTCCAAAAAGCTGGAATAGCATCAACAATGCCTTCCCCTATTCATGTAATATTTATTAGCAACCCCTCGTTTAATCAACAACAACAAAAAGGGAATAATTTTACCATTGGTATAATATAAATCAGAAATCATATTCATACCACACATGGAAAAATGCTTATAATAAAAAGGCTTATGATTGATACAAATACATTGGTTATTCCATACACATTGTTGAAGATGACCAATTTTGTCAGGCATAATAAAATCAAAATACGACTTCAGCATATCTTTATAAAATATTGGAATATTATTCCATCTATGAATTTGTGTTGGATGAATATTACAATGTAATATTAACTCTCCACCAAAAGGAGAGATATACTCATTCAGAATTAATTTCCATGCAGCTGAAGTGTTAAGGTATATAGGTGGTGTGACCGGTGACGTCATGTATTTACAAATGGGACACCCTCTGTTGATTCCCTCCAGGCAGAATATACAGTAAAGTTAAATAAAGACAACATGAAATGCGATAGCTTATAGCATTCCTAAGCAAGTTTAAAGACAGTTTTGATAACAATTTGCTGTGACACCACAATCTAGTTAGAAAACCTGATCTGGCCTATGTAAACTATAGGAACTCTTGCCCGGTGTGTTTTGTCTCAAATCAACAGAGGGCGTCCTAAATGTAAACAACGGTCACCTCATCTATACCCACGTGATCTTTTGAGCCTTGAATATTGATTTCAAATCAATCATTTTTAAACCACCTTCATCAATATCACCAACAATCGTACGCCTCTTTGGTCATGTGTTTTAAGCTCGCCTCCGTTCGCGTTACACACGGATTTTGGCTTTCGCGACACGATTTTAACTTTACACATTTATATTTGCTTGTATACCCCCCCCCCCCCCCCCCCCCCCCCCCCCCCCCCCCCCCCCCCCGTAGTAAAAATATACATTTTCTGAAGGGAAATTGCATGAGAAAACCGAATATGCCATTGAAATTATAGTACAACTAAGGACTAAAATGATATGTTCGGGAAAATATCAGAGTTTTTTAATTTTTAATTTGAGATCCATATATGTTTTATACCTACCCCTATCATTATTTACTTTACATATTTGAGTTCCTCATGACATTACCCATCAGATGATATATAATTGTCAAAGGTTACTACGTCGGTATGGTAATTATACCGGCTAGTGAATATCTCCAATTTTTATTTTATATATTTTTAGAATTTTCAGAAATATTTGTTAAAGATGTACCATTCCCTGATCTAAACTGCATTTCTGAATTCCTCTAGTTACAAGCTTTCCAAAAATGTATTTTTGCTATCATAGGTTGAAAATGTTTACTGTTATAGTCATTTTTATAAATCCGGTAAATTGAGGCTGATTATTTATGTTGACTGTGTAGCGAATAGGAAGAAAGCTGATGATCATGGTCCTATCCATAATTAATTAGTTGTTACAAATAGTTGACAAGTCTGTTGAACCACATACTGAAAGACTACTAAATATCCTTTAAAATGGGACCAGAATGGTGTTTGTAACATTAGGGGATGACTAGTTATTGCAAAAGGAACAAAGCATGGGATTATCCCCATTGACTTTGTACAGGCGGCACCCCTTCCAGCCGCACCCCTGGTCCCCAAACGTCAAACAGCTGTATCACCATTTCAGTATTAGCTACACCAATGCCATTTTGCAGGCAGATAGCTTGTTATTAGGGCTTTAAAATGATACCAAATTTGTTGAGATAGCTTTTGTGGTTTTAAAAAATATTTGAGGAATATGACAGCATGAAACTAAAATATGTAACAGCACCACCCTATTGGGAGGCGAGTTCATTACGCGTGATCCAGTATAAAACCTTTACCACATTCCACAGTATATGATTTTATCTATTTGCTGTATTATGATAATAATCTGGAATATGACAAACGGAGGCCAAATATATAAACTTGGAGAGAGCAAAAGTCTTGATCAAAATAATTTTACCAGCAAAGGTCAACATTCTACATTTCCATTATATTAAGAATTGTTTTCACCTGCTTTAATTTTGGGCCAAAATGTATGTCCTCCGCTGCCTTTTCAGCATATGAGAAAAATACACCCAAAGCATTTATCGGTTTTGTTGGCCAATCAATGTTTAGCGGCTTGTCTATACTCATTCTTTTTGAACCAATCCATAAGCCCTTTGACTTACTGACATTCAATTTTAAGCTAGAAACCTTGGTAAAAGAACCAAAAAGCTTCAAGAGTGTATTTGCAGAGTCAACCCCATCCATAACGCATGTTGTGTCATCAGCATATTGGATTATTTTCACAAATTACAAAACATAATTGTTCGTGTATTCTGTTATAGAAATCACAATCAACCCAGAAAACAAGTGAAATAGTAAACTACAAATGATAACAACAAAAACACCATAGAGTTCAAATACATACATAGCAACTTTAAGTGAGTTTTTCTATTATAACATTTCTGTATAACATATTTATTCAGTTTCAGTTTCAGTTTCAGTATATTCACCACAAATGAGATACATACAAAGACAATACAACTAATAGTCTGGGAGCCAGCCACGCATGATTTCAACCCATAAAGTACAGAAGGTTTGACCCAAAAAGTTACTAAGGTCATCTAAGACATTAATTTGTGTTTGGTAAGATTGACCCCTCAGCTTTGTCTAGCCCCTAGATCCCCCTGAAAGTGCTACGGGTCAAATTGCAAACAGGATCAGTTTATGGTGTAATGTATATCAAACTATCCTGAGATCATAATGAGCCAAACATTAAATGCTCGTATTTACACCCGATATTTAGTTTACGAGATATAGGGCAAAAAGGTCAAAGGTCAATATGTTCATAATTTATTTTGGATCGAAAAATACTAGTACAGTCAAGAATATGGTACCTAAAGTACGCTGTCTCCATATATTGTTTCAAAGTAGTACCTTTAAGATATTGGAAAAACACAATTTCACATAATGGTTCAAGACCATCATTACTATTAATAATGATGGCATTTATGATTTATGATCCATAATGGGTTTAGATCGTTTGTCTCAAAAATCTTCAGTTATTAAAAAACGCGGAATGCATCTATTTGAACTATTACTAATGATGGCATTATGGTTTTATCATATCCATTACGGGTTTATAGATACACTAATGATGGTATTTATGGTTTATCGTACTTATGGTGGGTTTATAAATTGTTTTGTCTCAGAACTCTTCAGTTATTAAAAATGCGAAATGCAGTTTTTCTTTCTTTATATGTTTTTTTTAGGGGTTTTTTATTTTTTATTTTATTTTTTGTCCTTGTAGAATCCTTTTACAATTCACGATGTGTGTGATCTTTGACGTGCAAACATACATTAATCCTGGAAAATAAGTCTCTGACGTTTGGATGTTTTAATTAACAAAACATACTCACTCAATCGCGTCAAAACCCATTTACGCGTACTTTACGCGAGGTCAACCTCAAGTCCTTTTTTTTCTTCATTTTAGCATTTGGTTCTCCAACTCGTAGCCTCTTTGTGCCAACAGGCAGATTATACAGCGCGACAAGCAAGACCATAAGGAGCAAGACAGGCATACCACTAGCTGCAGTGGATTTTCTTTCGATAGAAGAGTCATGCAGGATTGAGCTGGATCTCACACCCATGAACCTTTTCCTTTGTAAGTCTACACAAGACATAAAATTCAATGCCTTGAACATGCCTTCATCCAAATCAACGACAAGCGGTTGTCGAATTGCTTATACAGGGTGTCCCAAAAGTCTATGCACGACTTTGAAGCTTTGTATTTCACAAAATATAAGTCGTATTGAAAATATGAATACATATTTAGAAAGAGGAGATGTGGGAAATAATTTTGATACCAAACATTGGAGTAACATCTGTTTGTAATGCCACCTTAGAAGTAAATATGTATTACTGCAAAAATGTAATTTTATACTTCGGAGGAATAAAGTTCATAAATCCATACCTAATTAACAAAAATACGGGTAGAGTTGGTTACACGGAAAGTGATCCGTCAATTGTAATATTACAAAATTTTACATTACAGTGATATCATCATAATAACAAACTATATCACACATAATTTTCGTTTCTATACTGAAATATAATTTAAATGTTTTTCATGTATACAGAGACGTGTGCTAATGCAAAAACACAGACCTAAACAATTGAATAACGTAATAGAAAATGAACACACACATCACACAGCTGTCAAACTAAAATTTAAACGTAGCGGATTATTTTAATGCTGCTTGAAGGCCTCATCGAAGGTTGTTTTACCCATTTAGAATATGTTCCTGTGTTCAAAAATGTATCCACCAACTTCAGAATGGATATTCTTCCTGGTGCGCGTTTCACTTTGAAATGTTTTCTGAACTTTTGTTGAGTAAGTTGAACTGAATGTGTTTCAGCGTAGAACCATACAATTTGTATTCGCTTATCTATGCTGTAAACCATCTTGAATGAAGACTTTTGCTATGCAATGTTGTCTACTACGCTTATTTATGTTGTGAGTGACCGAGTTTGGTATTAAATAACATTAATGTTGCAAGGTAAGCAGTGAAATGTGACTAATGCGCAACGTTGCCTTTCATACCGTTAATTTATGCGCACCTTTAGCAACAATGTGTGGTACTTGGTATGGGTTGGTCTGGCACACGACCAATGACTTTCAACCAGTTTTATAATGTTGTGGGTTCACCAATAGGGTTGTGTTTGGTATCAAATTAATTTCCCAAATCTCGTCTATCAAAATATTGTTAAATTTATACCATATGATTTATATTTTATGAGATATGACTCTTCAAAAACGTGCATAGACTTTTGGGACACCCTGTATGACAAAGGATGGTTGGCATGACTGGATTCTCTTATGAGTTAAGGTACCGTATGTCATGTGAGCTAGCTAAAATTATGGAGTAAAAATAATCTGTAATGTACGTAGGCCTACTGTATTTTTAACATGCCCCCTATCAAAGACAAAAATCACATACCCCCGCCACTGTCTGTCAAAATGAAAATCGCATCGGACCCCCCCCCCCCCCCCAAGTTCCCCCCCCCCCCCCCCCCCCCCCCAACAACAACAACAACAACAACCCTGCGGCATTAATAATGAACGGTCCCGACGGAAAATAAAGTCACATCTTTACAATGCAATCATGCATAATAATTTGGAAATATTTTACATTGTAGACCAAATCTTGTCCAGAAAAAGTTCCTCTATCTCATTGTTGGTAACTGCTGATCCCATCGAAATGAATATTCGCATCACAACGACTACAAATTGCTTTTTCCTAAAACCTGTCCTTTTGACCTCTAATTTCTCGGAGATGAGATCAGATATTATATATTTCCCTTTTGTTTATAAATAACAATATCATCCTTCCTCTCATACGTTAAGGATATTAGGATTGGTTGAAATAAGACTTTGGCAAACATTTTAGGCGATGCATGTTTGTTCATAGTTTAGCAAAAATTGATCAAAATTGCACAACCGTGTTAACTTACATTTTTGACTTATCATTTGTATTCTAGTGTTATGGTGAAAATCAGGTCAGAATAAGATTCTACACATTCCGAGCATGTCAGTCATAACTTTTTATGTTTCTAATGTTAACATTTATATGGGTTTTTAAGCCTATAATATGCCGAAAATAGCCAACAAACACGGCTAATTCAAATTTCAAATTTTAAATTGACCTCCAAGTTGTCGGAGATGAGGTCAGATATTATTTAATTAATTTGTGTTCTTAAATGACACTATCATCTTTCTCATCATATTCAAAGGACATTAGGATTAGTTGAAAAATAAGACCTTGGTAAACATTTTAGGCGATACATGTTTTTTCAGAGTTTAGCAAAAAAATATTACATCTACAACTGTTTAACTTCTGCTAACTAAATCTCATTGTATTTGCCATACATTCTAAATTCAAAATCTCACTAAATCTCACTGACCTTGTCCTGAGAAGCATGCATAAAATGAGACTTGTTTTAGGGTTATGAATGATTCTATGTTTTAGTATGTACAAATAATTGTATACTATTGTGTAATATAATTATGTTGAAGGACGCATAATGTTTATTTCCAAATATATAAATAAATATACATAAATACATTTGAAATAAAACAAGAATGTATGAAACTAGCTGCTTGATAATGTGGCGACCGCAATCAATGAATATATGTAGCACTAATTGTTGACAACAATCAACTCACAGTCCCTGACTCGTGGGCTAATTCCCCGGTTAATTCGTCCCCGGTCGCTCCGGCGTGTGCGGCCGTGGATGCACGCATGATGAATACAGTACGTTGAATACAGTAACGTAACTGTAACTTATCATGCTTATTTACAACTCACAAAATACAAACGCGATATATATGTGTTTAGACTTGTTTTGTGGTAATTTTTAATGCACAATTCGATTATAACAAACAAAATCCACATTAATGAGTCGTTTTAGTTAATTAGTTTATGCAAGTATGGCATTATTCAAATATTGACCGGCGCGGAATAGTTTCAAATCCACTCAGCCAACAGTGTCGCTCAGCGTGAAATAGATTTACAACCACTAGATAACAATAGGCGTAAGTGGTGCGTCGGGCGTTTTAAGTGGCTATTATATCGTCTCACCGGAGCTTGCTAAATCCAACTTGCAGATTTGAAACTCTCTAGATGGCATCCTAATTCGTGGCCTGACAACTGAACTTGCCGATATCTTTAAAAAAAAGTTGCAGATTTGACCTTTCCGATTCCATTTCAGATATCTGAAAAGCCTTTCCGATATATTTACGTGCCTCCCCTAAGTTCACTTGGGACACTGCTAAATCAGTTATTTGGCGGGAAATTTGAATTGTTTTTATGAAACACGTGGTTAGAAGATTGCATAACATGACATCAGAAGCAGGTAAACTCCGATTTTTTTACCGCATAAATATGATACAAAAGACAATAACTTTAATCCCTGTGTAATTTGGAATGTGTAGTATAAGAGGAAAAAGTAAGGAGAAGCAATTGAATAATAGGTATACAAATATCAGTATTTCAAATAGCTAATTTTCATTTTAAAATGCCCAGTCAGTGCATCACTAATATTGCGGGAAATCAAACAATTTAGAAAAAATTCAAGCAATTAACCAGTTTGGAAGATTCCATATGATAGTTAACTAATAATCTGAACTTATTCGCATGAAACCTGCAGAAAAAATGCGCATGCGCAGACGGCAGATAATTTTGAAACGGGCCCAAAATGGCTTAAATCATGACATTTACCAGATAAAAGCTTACTGTGCCTTCAAATTCTAATCAGAAATAATGAAAAATGCTTAAATCAATGTGTAAAAATATTGTGATAGTCAAAATGAAGATATACATGAATGTATCGATCAAAGATGGCTGCCACAACCTCTCTTATTACTGTTATCTTTAGAGCTACTAGATATGTATTGTGTAAGTAATCGTCATATAATTTCAATGGTTTGAGGAAATTGTATGAACAGCTCCTTTTGAAATCCCCGCTATTATTGCTTTACATCCCACAACAATTTATTAAATTATAATCCCTCCATTGTTCTTTATCCTTTGTTGTTTTCTAAGATATATTATTGCGGATTTTGCTAAATAAAAGCGTATTTGAGATGGTCCCTTTTTGTTCGTATTAAGGCACTCAGATCTAAAAAAGATTGTCAAACAGAGATAAGTGTGTATTCTAACTATGTGCCAAGTGTTATCTGTTTTTATGCTTGCATTGCCGAGATATACGCAAATGTATCAATCAACCCATATTCAACATATTACATATCCAGCCAAATAATTGACAGAGTTCAGTCAGTGTCTGAAACCTATTGTTTTATGTTAATGACGTTACATAACCAAAGGTATCTAACAATCCAAAAGTGTATTGTTTGAAAGACAAAGGTTCATACTTTGTATTGATCACATTATCCCCTCAATAGAATCACTCATGCATCCCATACCATGATCACTTTCATTATTTTTTGACTGCCCCTCGTATATATATCTTTATTCCCATGTCTGTGCACGAAAATCCACCAAGAAAATGTCTGTTAATTTATGGAAAAAAACAGCCATAGCCAGTGAGATTTAGTGCCACTTTTTTTTCTGTATACAAATTGGTAAATGGCACAATTTCTTATCGTTGCATTGTCTCAAGGCCAACAAATTAGGTATCAAAATGTGCCTAACAATTTGGTGCATCCTTCTAGCTGACAATTATTTAAATCCATTAAATATGTTTGGAAATATTCTAGTATATGCTAGGGGGAACTTACATATTTTGATGGGTGTATTTCTTGTCTTCACTGACCTCCATATGGAAAAAAGCATAGCTACGCCACTGCTTAGCGTGTGCGTTGATTTAAGGACATGGCCAAACACGCAGACCAAATGATAGTTTTAGCTAGATTTAGCTAGATTTAGTATTACCATGATTACATGAACTGCAAAAGGCTAACATTGTCTGAGAGGCCTAAAAAAGGCGAGAATGAATAAATTAGTACATAGGCTGTGAGCCTGGCTCCGATAACAATACACAGAGATTGAAAGGTCGGGATTGAGGCGAGTAAGTATGAGATTAATATAGGTATTGAAGCTCACAACCAGAATGTAAATGTTGTTTGTGTATCACGACTTTGCTTCTAGGACTTGCATTGTTCGTATGATTTGAGTTTTAAGAGTTTGTTTTAGGCCCGGCCTACCATTAATTGCATATTATAGGCTATTAAGAGTCATCTCAGGTAAATATCGAGTATGGGTGGCAAAGCTCGCCGATTTTTATTTTATTTTTCCTGGCCAGGTTGAAGTACTTTGGTAGCATATCAGAAAAACGAGATTAGTTTGTTAATCTTTTACTCGTTGCCATGGCAACAGCCCAATTTAGATTTTAGCCATTTTTGGGTCAATATCAGTTAAAAATAGTCGAAATTTACCGCACATTCGTTATCTTATTGCAGCAATATGCAAGATTTTTTTCTTCAAAAGTAGCTATTACTTGATTAAGACACATCTTTATACTTTAGACACAAATTAAAAAAAAAAATAAAAAAAATGTTTTGATGTATTTTCTGACCTGGCAACACTGCTAGTTTTGACATATTAAGAAAATTGATATTTTAGCCTATCTTTGCATCTCGTAAAAACTACTTGCCAGGGCACTCAGGATATTGTCCTCATAGGAGGAGGGAGAGATGACTTTACCCTACTAATATCTGATGAAAACAGCTTGGGGTATTATATACTTTAACGGCAGTGTTGCCAGATAATGACGCATTTTCGAAAAATTACAATATTTCGTTTGTTACAAATAATGACATTCATTTTGATACTGAAACCATTTTATTACGACAAATTGGATTTAGTATATACCAGATGTTCCAGGGACTTCCATAGATACCCGTTAAGTAAAGCAGGTGGTAATATAGGGCCTATACTTCTACTCTTGTTGCCAGAAAGTTCACAGTTCGGCATATATAAACCAACATGTATGATCAGAATATATTTTTAACAATGGGATGTATGTGTTAGACCACTAGAAACTCATACCTAGTATTTTTTCTTTGTAAACATACTTTAAAACCAAAATGGCCGCCAAATTAATGGTCGAAATTGGTGGTCAAAAATTCATTAAAAAGGCTAATATCAACCGAAATGTATGATGAAAATATAATTTTAACGATGAGATGTATGCGTTAGACCACTAGTAGCTCATAACCAATATTTTTGCTTTGTTAACACAGTTCAAAATCCAAAATGGCCCCTAAAATGGTTCCCGAAGTGACTGAAATAATTGTCAAATTCCATAAAATTAGATAATATCAACATCATAATATTTAAAATCAACTTATCCATTCTGGCAGCCAGTTTGCAAAGTGATGCTGAATCAAATTGTCACAGAGATGGGCCTTATTTCTAAAAGCAATAGCTTAGCAGTTTAAAACATATTATTTGGTGAATTTGATGAGAGCGTGTGTGGTCTAGCGGATAGATCGCAGGTCTCATGATACAAAGGTTGCGAGTTCGAGCCCCGCTACGGCCAACATGTTTGTATCCTTAGGCAAGGTACTTAGTCTCAATTGCATCGTGGTTCAGAAGTCACGTATAAATGGTGGTCGTGCATCAGAAGAGCAAAATCCGAGCACGTTAAAGGTCACAGACTCCTTCGCAAAGAGTAGGGGATTATCCCGTTCTGTGTACATAAAAATTCATGTCCCTAGGTTTCAGGGGCACTGTACCGTTAATGTCCGAGGTAGGGCGCTGTGTACAGTATAACAGTGTATGTATTTTGAATTATCATACACTCTTGTAGACTATTTTTACATTGACAACGGCAATTTTGGTGGCCATCTTGGTTTTAAAGTATGTTATTGCAATGCAAATATACTGGATATGAGTTACTAGTTGTCTATTACATACCCCCAATGTTCAAACTGTACTTGCATCATATATTTTGGTTGATATCATCACATTTTATGGAATTCAAACAATTTGTTCAGTAATTTTGGGACCCATTATGGGGGCCATTTTGGATTTTAAAGTATGTTAACAAAGCAAAAATACTAGATATGAGTTACTAGTGGTCTAATACATACATCCCATCCTTAAAACTATATTTTCATCATACATTTAGGTTGATATTATCCCATTTAATGGAATTTGACAATTTTTGCAGCAACCTCGGGAACCATTTTGGGGGCCATTTTGGCATCCATTTTGGATTTTGAACTATGTTAAAAAACAAAAATACTGGGTATGAGTTATTAGTGGTCTAATACGTGTGTTACTTATCTTCGAGTTTCGAGTTTCGAGTCTCATTTTCGAGTTTCGAGTTTCGAGTATCGAGTATCGAGTTTCAAATTTCGAGTTTCGAGTCTCATTTTCGAGTTTCGAGTTTCGAGTATCGAGCATCGAGTTTCAAATTTCGAGTTTCGAGTCTCATTTTCGAGTTTCGAGTTTCGAGTTTCGAGTATCGAGTTTCAAATTTTGAGTTTCGAGTCTCATTTTCGAGTTTCGAGTTTCGAGTTTCAAATTTCGAGTATCGAGTATCGAGTTTCAAATTTCGAGTTTCGAGTCTCATTTTTGAGTTTCGAGTTTCGAGTATCGAGTATCGAGTTTCAAATTTCGAGTTTCGAGTCTCAATTTCGAGTTTCGAGTCTCATTTTCGAGTTTCGAGTCTCATTTTCGTGTATCGAGTTTCGAGTTTCGAGTATCGAGTTTAAAATTTCGAGTTTCGAGTCTTATTTACTGAGTATCGAGTTTCGAGTTTTTAAAAAATGCAATCTTCTGAAATCAAACATAGATTGTTATGAGATTTAATAAAAAATCCCACAATCCCCATTCGATATTTGGACCTGTTTTTTTTAGAGTTTAGAACTTGAATACGAATTTCTTTAAATGAGGTCTTTTGAGGGGTCCAATTATTATTTTTAAAAATGCAGTCTTCTTAAATCAAACATAGATTATTATAAGATTTAAAACAAAATCCCACAATGCCCCAGTTTTGAGCTACCCTAAACTCGATATTTCGAGACCTGTTTTTTCGAGTTTAGAATTTGAACACCAATTTCTTTAAATGAGGTCTTTAGAGGGGTCCAATTATTATTTTTAAAAATGCAGTCTTCTGAAATCAAACATAGATTGTTTTGAGATTTAAAACAAAATCCCACAATGCCCCAGTATTGAGCTACCCTAAACTCGATATTTCGAGACCTGTTTTTTCGAGTTAAGAATTTGAACACCAATTTCTTTAAATGAGGTAGGTCTTTAGAGGGTTCAATTATTATTTTTAAAAATGCAGTCTTCTGAAATCAAACATAGATTGTTATGAGATTTAAAACAAAATCCCACAATGCCCCAGTATTGAGCTACCCTAAACTCGATATTTCGAGACCTGTTTTTTCGAGTTTAGAATTTGAACACCAATTTCTTTAAATGAGGTCTTTAGAGGGGTCTAATTATTATTTTTAAAAATGCAGTCTTCTAAAATCAAACATAGATTGTTATGAGATTTAAAACAAAATCCCACAATGCCCCAGTATTGAGCTACCCTAAACTCGATATTTCGAGACCTGTTTTTTCGAGTTTAGAATTTGAACACCAATTTCTTTAAATGAGGTCTTTAGAGGGGTCCAATTATTATTTTTAAAAATGCAGTCTTCTAAAATCAAACATAGATTGTTATGAGATTTAAAACAAAATCCCACAATGCCCCAGTATTGAGCTACCCTAAACTCGATACTCGATACTCGAAACTCGAAACTCGAAATTGAGACTCGAAACTCGTAATTTGAAACTCGATACTCGAAACTCGAAACTCGAAAATGAGACTCGAAACTCGAAATTTGAAACTCGATACTCGAAACTCGAAACTCGAAACTCGAAAATGAGACTCGAAACTCGAAATTTGAAACTCGATACTCGATACTCGCAACTCGAAACTCGAAAATGAGACTCGAAACTCGAAATTTGAAACTCGATACTCGATACTCGAAACTCGAAACTCGAAATTTGAAACTCGATACTCGATACTCGAAACTCGAAACTCGAAAATGAGACTCGAAACTCGAAATTTGAAACTCGATACTTGATACTCGAAACTCGAGACTCGAAACTCGAAATTTGAAACTCGATACTCGATACTCGAAACTCGAAACTCGAAAATGAGACTCGAAACTCGAAATTTGAAATTCGATACTCGATACTCGAAACTCGAAACTCGAAAATGAGACTCGAAACTCGAAATTTGAAACTCGATACTCGATACTCGAAACTCGAAACTCGAAAATGAGACTCGAAACTCGAAATTTGAAACTCGATACTCGATACTCGAAACTCGAAACTCGAAAATGAGACTCGAAACTCGAAATTTGAAACTCGATACTCGATACTCGAAACTCGAAACTCGAAAATGAGACTCGAAACTCGAAATTTGAAACTCGATACTCGATACTCGAAACTCGAAACTCGAAAATGAGACTCGAAACTCGAAATTTGAAACTCGATACTCGATACTCGAAACTCGAAACTCGAAAATGAGACTCGAAACTCGAAATTTGAAACTCGATACTCGATACTCGAAACTCGAAACTCGAAAATGAGACTCGAAACTCGAAATTTGAAACTCGATACTCGAAACTCGAAACTCGAAACTCGAAAATGAGACTCGAAACTCGAAATTTGAAACTCGATACTCGAAACTCGAAACTCGAAACTCGAAAATGAGACTCGAAACTCGAAATTTGAAACTCGATACTCGAAACTCGTAAATTTAGGTTGATATTATCCCAATTTTGACAAAATTTGACACATTTTCAGCCACTTCGGGAACCATTTTGGGGGCCATTTTGAATTTTGAACTGTGTTAACAAAACAAAAATACTGGAAATGAGCTACTAGTGGTCTGACACATACATCCCATGGTTAAAATTATATTTTCATCATACATTTCAGTTGATATTAGCCGATTTTATGGAATTGTGACCACTTTTGACCAATTTCGGCCATTCATTTGGCCGCCATTTTGATTTTAAAATATGTGAACAAAATAAAAATACTAGGTATGAGTTTCTAGTGGTCTAACACATAAATCCCATTGTTAAAACTTTACTCTGATCATACATGTTGGTTTATATATGCCAATATATGGAATTTTACCATTTTTGGCGGCCATTTCGGCAGCCATCTTGGATTTAGGTGTGTTAACAAAGCAAAACTTCTAGATATGGGTGTCTAGTGGTGTAATACATACATCCCACTATTACAACTATACTTTCACCATACAATTTGATTGCTATATGTCATTTTATGAGATTTGACCCGTTTTGGCGGCCATTTTGGACGCCATCTTGGATATCTGGAGAGCATCCCATTTTTTTCACTGTTAACATCTAAAATGTGTTTAAGGACCCTAAAAGACACCTAAAAAGTTGGTTTGGTTTAGTACTGGGGGTGCACGTGCACCCCATGTACATACCCGACTAATATACGAAATCAAATTATCTGAATATAGCAATGTTGCCGAACTATGAACTTTCTGGCAACAAGAGTAGAAGTATAGGCCCTATATTACCACCTGCTTTACTTAACGGGTATCTATGGAAGTCCCTGGAACATCTGGTATATACTAAATCCAATTTGTCGTAATAAAATGGCTTCAGTATCAAAATGAATGGATTTATTTGTAACAAACGAAATATTGTAATTTTTCCAAAATGCGTCATTATCTGGCAACACTGCCGTTAAAGTATATAATACCCCAAGCTGTTTTCATCAGATATGAGTAGGGTAAAGTCATCTCTCCCTCCTCCTATGAGGACAATATCCTGAGTGCCCTGGCAAGTAGTTTTTACGAGGTGCAAAGATAGGCTAAAATATCAATTTTCTTAATATGTCAAAACTAGCAGTGTTGCCAGGTCAGAAAATACATCAACACATTTTTTTTATTTTTTTTTATTTTTTTGTGTCTAAAGTATAAAGATGTGTCTTTATCAAGTAATAGCTACTTTTGAAAAAAAATCTTGCATATTGCTGCAATAAGATAACGAATGTGCGGTAAATTTCGACTATTTTTAACTGATATTGACCAAAAAATGTCTAAAATTTAAATTGGGCTGTTGCCATGGCAACGAGTAAAAGATTAACAAACTAATCTCGTTTTTCTGATATGCTACCAAAGAACTTCAACCTGGCCAGGAAAAAAAAAAAAAAATCGGCGAGCATTTAAGAGTCAGTCTGTGTAATTTTTTAGAATTGATTCTATCCTTCAAAAAATAGATTTTTCTCATAGCTTGTGTACTGGTAGGCCCTTGGGCACTAACAACCTGGGTGACTTTCAAAAAATAAAAAATCGACTTGTTGACATGGTAACCCACCAAAAACCAATTTGGGCCATTTTGGACCATATTTGCCCTGAAATTTACTCAAAATTGTCTTATGTCAAGAACTCACTGTACCAAAACGGAATAATACTGGAACCTTCCAATACAATCATCTCAAAGGACAACTCTTTCCCTAATGACTGCATCATTTAAAGGTAAATATCTTACTCCTAAAGGTAAATGCCAAGTATTTAAAGGTTGCCTATTTTCAGTTTTGAAATAAAGGCGATTTTTGACCAAATGTATTACCTTAAAATTAATTCTGCCAGGGGTGCCAGAAATTTGTCTTTGCTGGTGTGAGTAGTTAAATGGATTGCCCTTCCAAATCTGTAAAAAAGTAGCTTGGGCAAATGATATTCCTAAGTACAGTGTTGCCAGGAACAACAGCCTTTTTGAAATCTGAGCATTTTGACTAAATAAGCCTTTTAACCCTATTTGTTATAAAGGCATGTGTTTTTTCAATGAGATTCAATTAAAACATATTCTAATAGCTTGGTTACATTCTTGTGGTTGATTGCAAAGGGTAATCTGTAATAATGATTCGACCTGTTGCCATGGTAACAACCAAAAACCAATTTTGGTCATTTTGGACCAAATTTGCCCTGAAATATACTCAAAATTATCGTATGTCAAGAACTGACCATACCAAAACAGAATAATACTGGAACCTTAGAATACAATAATATCAAAGGACTCCTCTTCCCCTACTGACTGCATCATTTAAGGGTGAATATCTTATTCTTAAAGGTAAATGCTAAGTATTTAAAGGTTGCCTATTTTCAGTTTTGAAAATCAAGGTGATTTTTGACCCAAAGTATTGCCTTCAAAATCTCCTTTTCAGGGGTGCCAGAAATATGTCCTTGCTGGTGTAAGGAGTTCGATGTATTGCCCATTCAGATCGGTAAAAGGTAGCTTGGGCAAATGATATTCCTAAGTACAGTGTTGCCAAAAACAACAGCCATTTTTAAATCTTAAACTTTTTTACTAAATAAGGCTTTTTAACACTATTTGTTATAAAAGCATGTGTTTTTCCAATGATCTTCAATCAAAATATATTCTAATAACTCAGAAAACTCTTTTTTTGGTTGATTGCAAAGGGTTATCTGTAATAACAATTCGACCTGTTGCCATGGTAACAACCAAAAAACAAATGTTGGCCATTTTGGACCAAATTTGCCATGAAATGTACTCAAAATGATCTTATGTCAAGAACTGAAACCAAAACAGAATAATACTGAAACCTTAGAATGCAATCACCTCAAAGGACACCTCTTCCCCTACTGACTGCATCATTTAAGGGTGAATATCTTATTCTTAAAGGTAAATGCTAAGTATTTAAAGGTTGTCTATTTTCAGTTTTGAAAATCAAGGTGATTTTTGACCAAAAGTATTACCTTAAAAATCTCCTTTTCAGAGGTGCCAGAAATATGTCCTTGCTGGTGTAAGTAGTTCGATGTATTGCCCATGCAGATCTATAAAAAGTAGCTTGGGCAAATGATATTCCTAAGTACAGTGTTGCCAGGAACAACAGTCATTTTTAAATCTAAGCTTTTTTACTAAATAAGGCTTTTGAACCCTATCTGTTATAGAGCATGTGTTTTTCAATGATATTCAATCAAACCATACTCTAATAACTCTGTTACATTATTGTGGTTGTTTGCAAAGTGTTATCTGTAATGAAAATGACCTGTTGCCACGGTAACAACCAAAAACATCTTACTCTTAAAGGTAAATGCTAAGTATTTAAAGGTTGCCTATTTTCAGTTTTGAAAAAAGAAGCGATTTTTGACCAAAAGTATTGCCTTAAAAATCCCTCTTCAAGTAGCAGTTACATGTATTGCCCTTTCAAATCTGTAAACAGTAGCTTGGGCAAATGATATTCCTTAGTACAGTGTTGCCAGGCGCAACAGCCTTGTTAAAATCTGAGCATTTTGACTAAATATGCCTTTTCATCCATATTTGTTATAAAACCATGTGTTTTTTCAATGCTATTCAATCAAAACATATTCTATTAACTCGGTTACATTCTTGTGGTTGTTTTCAAAGAGTAATATGAAAAAGAGTGTTGCCTGGGTTACTGGGTAACACCCAATTTCATAAATATACACTGTACATAAATCCAGCTAAACCTATGAAAATCAGTGTTGACAAAATAACATGTTTGCTGGTGTGAGTAGCTGAAATTACAACCTTTCTTGTGAACAGTATATAGCATGCAGACAAGCGATACAACGAAGTTGTATCTAGTGTTGCCAGAAAAAAATGTTTTTGGAATATACAAACAGGTATAGGCATAATACTGAATATACATAACAGATATATGTATGGTAAACAGGTTCACAACACATTGATAATGAAAGGTTCAAAAGCCTTATTTAGTAAAAATGCTTAGATTTAAAAATGGCTGTTGTTCCTGGCAACACTGTACTTAGGAATATCATTTGCCCAAGCTTTTCTTTACAGATCTGAATGGGCAATACATCGAACTACTTACACCAGAAAGGACATATTACTGGCACCCCTGAAAAGGAGATTTTTAATGCAATTCTTTTGGTCAAAAATCACCTTGATTTTCAAAACTGAAAATAGGCAACCTTTCAATACTTAGCATTTACCTTTAAGAATAAGATATTCACCCTTAAATGATGCAGTCAGTAGGGGGAAGAGGTGTCCTTTGAGGTGATTGTATTATAAGGTTTCAGTATTATTCGGTTTTGGTTTCAGTTCTTGACATAAGATAATTATGAGTACATTTCATGGCAAATTTGGTCCAAAATTGTCAAAATTGTTTTTTGGTTGTTACCATGGCAACAGGTCGAATTGTTATTACAGATAACCCTTTGCAATCAACCCAAAAATGAGTTTACTGAGTTATTAGAATATGTGTTGATTGAATATCATTGAAAAAACACATGCTTTTATAACAAATAGTGTTAAAAAGCATATAGGCATAATACTGAATATACATAACAGATATATGTATGGTAAACATGTTCACAACACATTGATAATGAAAGGTTCAAAAGCCTTATTTAGTAAAAAATGCTTAGATTTAAAAATGTATGTTGTTTCTGGCAACACTGTACTTAGGAACATCATTTGCCCAAGCTACCTTTTACCGATCTGAATGGGCAATACATCGAACTACTTTCACCAGCAAGGACATATTTCTGGCATCCCTGAAAAGGAGATGTTTAAGGCAATACTTTTGGTCAAAAATCACCTTGATTTTCAAAACTGAAAATAGGCAACCTTTCAATACTTAGCATTTACCTTTAAGAATAAGATATTCACCCTTAAATGATGCAGTCAGTAGGGGAAGAGGTGTCCTTTGAGGTGATTGTATTTTAAGGTTTCAGTATTATTCTGATTTGTTTTCAGTTCTTGACATAAGATAATTTTGAGTACATTTCATGGCAAATTTAAATTTGGTCCAACATGGACAAAATTGTTTTTTGGTTGTTACCATGGCAACAAGTCGAATTATTATTACAGATAACCCTTTGCAATCAACCCCAAAAAGAGTTTACTGAGTTATTAGAATATGTTTTGATTGAAGATCATTGAAAAAACACATGCTTTTATAACAAATAGTGTTAAAAGCCTTATTTAGTAAAAAAATGCTTAGATTTAAAAATGGCTGTTGTTTCTGGCAACACTGTACTTAGGAATATCATTTGCCCAAGCTACTTTTTACTGATCTGAATGGGCAATACATCGAACTACTTACACCAGCAAGGACATATTTCTGGCACCCCTGAAAAGGAGATTTTTAAGGCAATACTTTTGGTCAAAAATCACCTTGATTTTCAAAACTAGAAAATAGGCAACCTTTAAATACTTGGCATTTACCTTTAAGAATAAGATAGTCACCTTCAATGATGCAGTCTGTAGGGGAAGAGGAGTCCTTTGAGGTGATTGTATTCTAAGGTTCCAGTATTATTTTGTTTTGGTATGGCCAGTTCTTGACATAAGATAATGTTGAGTATATTTCAGGGCAAATTTTGTCCAAAATGGCCAAAATTGTTTTTTGGTTGTTACCATGGCAACAAGTCGAATTTTTATTACAGATTACCCTTTGCAATCAACCACAAGAATGTAACCGAGTTATTAGAATATGTTTTAATTGAATATCATTGAAAAAACACATGCTTTTATAACAAATAGGGTTAAAAAGGCTTATTTATTCAAAATGCTCAGATTTCAAAAAGGCTGTTGTTCCTGGCAACACTGTACTTAGGAATATCATTTGCCCAAGCTACTTTTTACAGATTTAACAGGGCAATGCATGTAACTACTCACACCAGCAAAGACAAATTTCTGGCACCCCTGGCAGAATTATTTTTAAGGCAATACATTTGGTCAAAAATCGCCTTTATTTCAAAACTGAAAATAGGCAACCTTTAAATACTTAGCATTTACCTTTAGGAGTATGATATTTACCTTTAAATGATGCAGTCAGTAGGGGAAGAGTTGTCCTTTGAGATGATTATATTAGAAGGTTCCAGTATTATTCCGTTTTGTTACGATGAGTTCTTGACATAAGACAATTTTGAGTAAATGTCAGGGCAAATATGGTCCAAAATGGCCCAATTGGTTTTTGGTGGGTTGCCATGGCAACAGGTCGATTTTTTATTTTTTGAAAGTCACCCAGGTTACACACAGACTGACTCTTAATTCCGTAAACGTGAGTATGGAGGGTATTTATTCCTTTCAGTTTAATTGAGAAGTGCACCGTGCAGGTGTTAATTAAACATATTATTGAACATTAGTATATACGAGGGTCATTCAATAAGTTCTACCTCCTCCCTCATAACATCGCTAATATCAATGTCAACCTCATGACATTTATCATGATTATAGCTCCGAATCATAGCTACAAATGTGTAGTAAATGATAATTGATATCTGTTTTACTTTTGTTATGACGCGGTCAAAGCCAAGCCTGAGTGAGATTTTGGACAACGGACACAAAAAATTACCTTAAAAATATACACATGTTTTCGGGGTTTTTTTTCGTATTGTATTGTTAGATATAAGAGCATGATTTATATACTGAAAATGGAAATGAATGAATGATATCTGAATATATTACAGTATTATCATGTATACATGTAGATAAGATTGTAAACAATATTAACTCTTGTAGGCTTGCAAATAATTTACTATCAAATCAAATGTATTGCTATGCCTTTGGCATACCAGAATACTGCCATCAGTCAATTTTTTGTTGTTACAACTTTTAAGTTGTAACAACTTAAAAGTCACAATGATGCCTCGAATGTTAAATCTTTACCATAATAGCCACTTTATGAGTTTTACTTATGTGCAACCTTCAGAATAGTCAATCAGGTAGTCAATTATGGAAAATTATTGCTTTGACAGACTTTAAATCCCTCCATTTAGTTCGATATATTGAAGATCGCTTAGTTATCATAAAAGTCAAATATGACTTTACAGGGTTCCCTAGGGGAGGGTAAACTGAATATTTGTCCTGACCTGAATCTGGCTAATCAGAGGGCATATTTTTTTCCAAACTAATCAGTCAACTTTATTGTTTACAGTCTGTTAAAGAGACATCTGACATTTAGAACGGTTATAATTGACCAATAGGTATTTGCCTCTTCCAATTAGCCAATTGAAAAGCACTTCGGCGATATTTTGCTGTTTTTCATCCGTTTCCGTCACACTAAATCGAGGTTTGGTTCTCACTGCATGTCTGGAAAAGTACAACCTTCAATCTTCAATCTTCAATGTTGGAATCCTAGTAAGCACTGCTTGTCCAAGGATACTTGTAAACATCATTCATGTCATGCCGATGTGCAGGGTGCAATAAACAAAGATGTAGGTGTGCAAGTAAAAATTAGCAAGACCAGCTACTGACAGGTGTTGATGGGTTGCAGTGGGCTGTAGAACTCTCACTGCTGGTAGAGCTGCAGTCTGGAAGCTGGCAACTGTTGATGCTGTTACGGCTTGGACTGGCAGACGGTTCCAGATTGGAATTTTTCTAACGAAAAATGAAAATTTAAAAGTGTTCCGGGACGCTTTGATGGGATTGTACCTAAGTTGATGGCCAGTTCTGCTGTTTGTTTGATGCTGATTTACACATGATGGGAATTCCATGTTAACAAGGTTGTTTTTAATTTTGTAGAACATTGTGCATTGGGTCATAAGTCTCCTGGTATGTAGCTCGTCAACTTGAAGTTGTTCACGTAATGGTGTTATGCTTGTGCGTCTTCCCTATTCTCCACAGATGAATCTCACAGCTTGGCGCTGGATGGCCTCAAGGGACTTAATGTTGCTTTGTGTGTGTGGATTCCATGCTGCTGCTGCATATTCCAGTTGTGGGCGTACAAGTGCTTGGTAGGCTTTTAGTTTCACTCCTTTGGCACATGGACCCAAGTTTCTTCTGATAATGCCCACAGTGCTGGAAGCTTTAGTACTCAGTACTCATATCAATTTACATTGGATTTGTAGCTGAGGTTCCAAGCTACAATCGTGTGATATTTGATAAGACTGGCCCATATAATAATAAAGTTATGAGGTAGGAGGTAGAACTTATTGAATGACCCTCGTAGTTAATTTAAACTAGCAGCAACGTAACCCAATCATTTGCATTTGTATTCAGAGTGTCCCGATTTTCAAATGTAATAGTGTTGATCGTAGGATTGTATAGATTGTTCAGAATATGGGTTCGGTAAGATTTAGGACTATACTGTATGGTCAGTGTTACTGTAGTGTTATGGTTTATGTCGTGGGCTTAAGTTGAAGGTTAAAGTCAGGCTAGGATTTAAGAATAGGTTAGGAATCAGGATGGTAAGCATGGTAAGAAGAGAAATCGACAAACTCTAGTACAATCGAGTAAATTCCGAAACTTCACCACTCGATCACTACATGTATAATCAATGGCCTATCAACATGCGTTCATAACACATTCTCACTATAAACGCACTGATGAATTTAAAAAGATAGTCCTGTAGTTCATTTAGCTAAGGAACACTAATATTCATACTATACCTAGCACATAAAGTCCCTGACCAGGTGCTTTGAGGTTAGCTAATTCAAAATAGATAATCGGTACCAAAATCTGAGATATACATTGAATGAGCAAATTTCTTCTCCGCAGTTTGATACCTCATTCAACAAAATCGAATGGATACTTTTAAAGTTATGGCGATTTCAATGACCGCGCATGCAACATAAAAGTTGCACTAAGTATAGGAAATCATTGATTTGTGTGTGATTACGCACTGAAAAAACTCACAGCTAATCAGCTAAGACTTGTATTCTTCACAGCCAGATACACCCTTTGTCCCGCACATTGCGGTTATCACTCCAGACCCATTCATCTGTCTCGTTCAGATAGCACACAGTTATGACAGTAATCACACACAAATCAATGATTCCTATACCTAGTGCAACTTTTCTGTTGCATGCGCGGTCATTGAAATCGCCATAACTTTAAAAGTATCCATTCGATTTCGTTGAATGAGGTATCAAACTGCGGAAAAGAAATTTGCTCATTTAATGTATATCTTAGATTTTTTGAACCGATTATATATTTTGAATTAGCGAACCTCAAAGCACCTGGTCAGGGACTTTATGTGCTAGGTGTACGAATATGGAATGCGTTGGCTCTTCGACCGTCGGTTGAAATTATGTCAACGATTCTGTGTATCAGTGCAATTTTGCAACGTAGGCCTATGTTGTCGACGACGGCGAATAAAGGACGGGCGGGTTGGCACAGCATCAACCGGTATTAAAAGTACATATACATGTAGTCATGTATATAGACTGGTGCCTTCGAGTGAAAAGATCTTGTTACGAGGGCGTCCTACTTGAAAACTCGCACAGTATATTGACTCCTCCCCCTAAAGGTATTTCATACGATAATCCCCAGAAAACGCTAAAAAGGCGAGAGAATACAACGGCAACAGGCCGCATTTACAACACACTAGGAAAGACCAATATTTAGGCGAGAAATGTATTAAAATATACCTATACATTGGTAAAAAGGCGAGAACATTTGGGCAAAGGCATGATTCAAAGGCATGATGTAGGTCAATTGAGCTCGGTAATTAAGGAAATATAGCTATATATTTCGACTAGATCTCGCCTTTTTAGGGTGTGATTTATAGCAAGATTTAGAGACATTTTTGTCTGGCTGGAGAACGACACCTTATTCATCATTCTTGCTTATCAAGTGCCAAAAATAGAATATATGGCCCTACCCAGAGTTTGCCAGGATTGGGAATTTTCCACCCAGTGCCGTTTAGAAGCCATACTCAAATCAACATTCAAATTATCTCAATTGTATACAGGTCTCTAGAGCAGTGCCTAGATTACATAAACCAAAGTCTAAATGTATAAAGATATACCAGAACCGTTATTACCATTTCAACTAGATTAATGTTATTTTGGTATATAAGTATTTACCCAATAAGGACACCAGTAAGACAGCTACCAGCATAATGACTCCTTACAAATATAGCTCCTAAAAATATCGGCAGTTGCTCCAAATCTTTAGGATCTTCTTGTTCCAAAACCAGTGCTTTTTACCTACGAAGGACAAACAGTGAAATTAATATTATTATTACCTACATTTTGTAAATATTGATGTTATTGTATAGTTATACATATATATCATTGAATAAAGAATTAATAAAACAGTTATTTTTTTTTTTTTAAACAATGAAAAGTGTGTCAAAGTAATAAAATAGAACATAAAACACGCATCAAGGGAATGTAACCCCAATGGGGAATTTCGTACAATAATTATAATTAATTTAACAATTTTAAAATAAAAATGTGATAGTTTGAAACATAAAACAATCTCCATAATCAAAGCCACCCAATAAAGCCTTAGTTATTATTTCATGACCTTTGTTTCTGATCACCCACCTATAGTATGATGTTTTAGCATATCCTTTAGCATGTTCTGATCACTTTTTTGGGCTATGATTTTGTGTTTATCATCAAAATATGTTGATATCGGAAGAATCTCCATATTTTTCTCATTATGTCTGTAAAATCTTAGGGGCCAGAAATGTTGCATTTAAAAATAATAGGCTAAAATGTGGTGAATTACTGCCAAAGATGGTTAACCCACACCAGTTTGTGTACTACTCAATAGGCAGATTTCTTGTGACCCCGTGGCTCTAAATTTAGAACCTTTGAAGTTTAATACAACTCTAACTTTGGAATACGAAGTAAAAAAAAGAAAACATCAAGTTGAAAATCGGGCCATTAATCAGAACATCTCCCTTAAAGTAACTTTAATGAAATGAACGCCTGTTTTTCATGATAAACTTAGTTGTGCCATCGACCATGTGAATGAAGATGGACTTAACCTGCAGTATGTTAAATATCCAGATTAAGCTATCCAAATGTGTTCACTATTATAATGAAATATCAGAGATCGATAACTTACTGAATCCGATGTATACGCCCATGGTAGATCGGGACATTATGTCCATACAATGTTCACATTAATACTTTCATTCTCATTCTCATCTTTCATGACAATTATTCATCAATTCAAACAATTTTATTCCAATTATTTACATATTGAGGCATAAAGCCCATGAGCAAAAACACCCCACGCACGCAACTGCCCTAAACTCTTTCTCATTAGAAATGTAAATAAGCTTTCACGCCCATACAAATAAAATATTTACAAACAGTATTTATTAAACAATATCGCATTTAAAATGTGTGAGAAAAACTTACATATTTGATCCGCTGATTACTACATCTGCTGACTTTGTATCTTTAGAAGACGATCAAGAGTGGATGAGAGTTGTTCACTGACTGGTAGCTGGTTTTAATATGACGTGGCGTGTTCAGTGTACGTATGATAGGGGAGAAGCAGTCGCCGTAGCAACGCGTACAAAAACAATATTGTGTTGATATAAACATAGACGGTACGTCTATGATATTAACCATAGGTAATATTGTATTATGCCTATTTTAAGTTTTTACATTCTCTCATTTTGGTGTATTTTAACTCTCGCGCAAGAAATTATTTTGGTAACAAGTCCTGTGAAGGTGGTTACTCCCCCTAGATTTTCGTTATTGGCCATGCGTTTTAAGTTGGGCCGGTCTCGTGTGACGAACTTAAAATTGGTGAATATCGCGTGTATTTTCATTTGAATGGCGATAACTTTTCTAAACTAGGCAATACCCCCACAAAAGTATACATTTTTTTGATTAAAATTGTCTTAGGAGTTCAAAAATGCACTTAAAATTAACATAGGATGAACCCCTAAAAGGTTATGAATTTGAAAAGGTCAACAATTTATGAAAAAAATCTGCTGAGAAAAAAAAAATATGAAAAAATTTCTGCATACCCTACAAGGTTAATTATTGCAGATTTGAATTCCTGACAGTTAAAGCTTTCCAAGCATATATAACTTTCTATATCTAGGTAATGTGTACAGTATTTTGCACCGGGCTGGAAAAAATGTCATTTTGCGAAGAAAAAAATCTGACATACGAGGGGCAGTCAATAAATAATGAAAGTGATCATGGTATGGGATGCATGAGTGATTCTATTGAGGGGATAATGTGATCAATACAAAGTATGAACCTTTGTCTTTCAAACAATACACTTTTGGATTTTTAAATGTGAACTATGACGTCATAGCACTGTCTCAAAGTAAGTACACTTGGGACACTGCTAAATCAGTTATTTGGCGGGAAATTTGAATTGTTTTATGAAGCACGTGGTAAGAAGATTGCATAACATGACATCAGAAGCAGGTAAATCCCGATTTTTTTTCCCGCATAAATATGATACTAAAGACAATAACCTTAATCCCTGTGTAATTTGGAATGTGTAGTATAAGAGGAAAAAGTAAGGAGAAGCAATTGAATAAAAGGTATACAAATATCAGTATTTCAAATAGCTAATTTTTATTTAAAAATACCCAGTCAGTGAATCACTAATATGGCGGAAAATCAGTTTGGAAGATTCCATATGATAGTTAACTAATTATCTGAACTTATTCGCATGAAACCTGCAGAAAAAATGCGCATGCGCAGACGGCAGATAATTTTGAAACGGGCCCAAAATGGCTAAAATCATGAAATTTACCAGATAAAAGCTTACGGTGCCTTCAAATTCTAATCAGAAATAATGAAAAATGTTTAAATCAATGTGTAAACATATTGTGAAGATATACAGGAATGTATCAATCAAAGATGGCTGCCACAACCTCTCTTATTACTGTTATCTTTAGAGCTACTAGATATGTATTGTGTATAAGTAATCGTCATATAATTTCAATGGTTTGAGGAAATTTTATGAACAGCTCCTTTTGAAATCCCCACTATTATTGCTTTACATCCCACAACAATTTATTAAATTATAATCCCTCTATTGTTCTTTATCCTTTGTTGTTTTCTAAGGTATATTATTGGGGATTTTGCTAAATAAAAGCGTATTTAAGATGGTCCCTTCTTGTTCGTATTAAGGCATTCAGATCTAAAAAAAGAGTGTCAAACAGAGATAAGTGTGTATTCTAACTATGTGCCAAGTGTTATCTGTTTTTATGCTTGCACTGTCGAGATATACGCAAATGTATCAATCAACCCATATTCAACATATTACATATCCAGCCAAATAATTGGCAGATTTCAGTCAGTGTCTGAAACCTATTGTGTTTATGTTAATGACGTTACATAACCAAAGGTATCTAACAATCCAAAAGTGTATTGTTTGAAAGACAAAGGTTCATACTTTGTATTGATCACATTATCCCCTCAATAGAATCACTCATGCATCCCATACCATGATCACTTTGCCTAACCGTATGTGCTGGTAAAAGACGCTGCGTCGGTACATATCCATCCAGTCATACACATGTAGTTCTTCAATGCATTGCGGGTCTGTAATTATTGATTAATTCTTTATTAATTAAGGTGATTACCCATTATTAAACATCTAAATTATTCAAATCAGTTTATTTACCAGAGTTTATGTATACTTAGATGCAACAATTTCATTCCATAAACATGATTTAACTCAATTGCACTGAACTGCACTGTAGATGCCAAATTTGCTGCGCCGGACTCTCCTGCGCCGGACTCTCCTCCACCCCTGATGTTGGTTAATTAGCCATTAATTAACAAAAAATGACACAATTTTAACACATGCTAATACTTTTATCTTCTTGCCCTGCATAAGAGCTTTATTTTGATACCAAATTTAGCTATGTAGGTGGTATCTTTATACAAGAAATTGAATAGACAATGTCATTTTTGATGTGCCGATGTCACAACTCCACCTTTTTGCAGGCCCAGTTCAAAACGCATGGCCTATTATACATTAGGCCTACATGCTTATGTTTAAGAGTGCATGAGTTTCGCATATACAATGTACAGCATAGCGATTCAAAAATAGAGCACATATATTACAGAGCAAAGGATTATACAAGGCGTCGTTAAAAAAATCCCTTATGAAGAGCTTACGAATTGTGGCTGGTCAGACATAACGATACATCACATTTTCAGAAAATCGTGTTTGAAAACTTGCCAATTTTTGAGGACTCATTGGAGAGCATTTTTCATCAAATGTCACTACCATTGTCAAAGAACATCAATCAATATATTATAATCCAAAATAGAGATGAAATCATCCAAATACACCTGTAGCATATCATTATTGTTAATTATTATATTGAACAAACAAGCTAACAAAACAAGTACGTTTGCAGTTAAGTGTGATTTTGTTTAATACTTCACCATTCACTCCAATAGCAATCTTTAACTACCAAATATGTGAGTAAAGTAGCCATAACTGTAAATCGGGTGTCAGTGTTCCACTTTGTGACATCACTGCGACCATGAGAATTAAAGTGAAAACAGATTGTATTGTAGGTGTTTGATCTGAGACCAGCATGCATCAGTGATGATCATGGGCGGCCTTTTCGTAGGCTATTACTCATTGCTGGTATGTGCTTATCTGGACTAAATCTTGTATTAACCCTAATTATAGAAACATGTGGTGGGGAAGGAAACGAAGGTGGTGGGGATGGAACAAAGAACAGGGGGAGGGGGTTACATGACAACCTTTAAAAATGATGTCCGCCGGCCCCAGGAATTGAGCCAGGGGCAGGCCGCGTGACAAGCGCAATACACCACCACCCAACCACGGGGGCGCGGGGGTTGGGGGGGGGGAGGAGGACTTCACATGCTAACAAATTGTAAACCATAATACCCGGGGTTTAGTATTATGTGAGATAGAAATTGCGCGCGCGCAGGCCAAGTGCTGCTGACTGTGTTGTTTCCGTGTGGTGAAGTAAGGTTAAATCGTACACAAAATCGAACTACTAAAACATTACGGTGATAATGATGATTTGATTTGATTTTGATTTGATTTAATTTTATTAGGTACTCAAAGCATCATAAATAGAAACATATAAAAATAGAAACATGTAAAAGATTGCACATAGTTAAATTGCACCAAACAATTTGAAAAACATATAGACACAACAAAATATGAGCAAAAGTACCAAGGAAAGCCCAAGAAGCTTTGAGCACAAAGCTTATTTTCATTGAGGTCCTCAACAAGCATAGAAAGGCAGAAAAAAACCAGAAAAATAAACAAATGAAACGCACGAAAGAAGCACAAACGCCCAACGAAAAACAAGGACAAAACAAATACAAACAGGGCACGAGCACAAGGTGAGACCAGCTTAAAAATCAATTGAATCCCAACTCGCCAAGTGTCTTTTAACTAATTGTTTGAATAAACTAAAACCATTGGTGTTCTTGATCTCGCTCGGCAATGAGTTCCAGTGATGAATAGCAGTATTATAAAAAGTAAATCTAGCTTGACCCTTTAAAGAAGGAACAACAAAGTTGAATGGGCTACCCCTGGTACTATATTTATGCAAAGATGACACTCTAGTAAAATGCAATTTCATATAATCAGGAGACAAATCATGACAAATCTTAAAAACATGGTTAAGTTTAAGTTGCACAACCCTATCCCGGCTTGATAACATCCCTACCATGTCCAACTCTTTTTGACCAATATGGGTACGCGGTCCCACACTCAAAATAAAACGGACAATTTTGTTCTGCATGGTTTGAAAACGTTTTTTGAATTTTTGAGAAATAGCTGAATACCAGGAAGAGCATGCATAATCAAAATAACACATAATCAATGCTGAACACAGTGTCTTACGGGATATTAAATTTAAAATATCAGAGTGCCTGTTTAAGAATTTGAGTCTCCCGCTGGCCTTTTTGATGACATTTAAGGCAATCGAATCCCCTGAAAGAGTATTGTCAAGGGTGACCCCTAAATACTTGACAGATGAAGAGGTGTTGATCATATCACCATTACAAATGACAGAATCATCAACAGAATTTAGCTTCCTCTTGGTACCAAATAAAATAGCCTCTGTCTTACCAAGATGAAGGGAGAGCTTGTTATCAATCAGCCATTGCCTGCAATTTTCTAACTCTTGACTTAGTTTATCCGCAATAAATTGTGGGATCTTTGCCAGAGACCAGCAAGCCACTGCCATCAGCATATAAAGACACTTTACAGTCGACACTGATGGGCATGTCATTCACATAGCAGAAAAATAGGAATGGACCAAGGATGCTGCCTTGCGGAACCCCGCAGGTCATTCCCAGTGGGGCAGAATCAACCTGGTTAACATTGACAGTTTGCCTCCTACCGCTCAAATACGATCTAAACCACTCAACTGAAGACACACCCATGGTCTCTAATTTGTTTAACAGAATGACATGGTCAACAGTGTCGAAAGCCCTTTGGATATCAATTAAAACCATACCAACCAGTAAAATTACCACAAGAGGTCTGATTATGAATGTAGTTGGTTAAGCGAGTTAAACATGTGTCTGTTGAGAAGGATCCTCTAAATCCAGATTGAAAGCTATAAAGGATATTATTCTCTCTTAGATAGCTCTCAAGCTGGGTATAGACGGCCCTTTCAAACAAGAATATAATACTTCAATTAACCTAATTGTTGGAAAGTCGACATGTCAAGATCACGTATCTCTTCATGACAACATCTACTTTTTGCAAAGCCGACTTGGAAAGATAACCTATCTTGAAATAACGACATCCACGTTTTGGGAAGTTGACTTGACGAGATAATTTATCTCACCATGACGACATCCACTTTTTATGAAATCAACATGTCCAGATACTTTATCTCACCATGACGACATCATCTTTCGCAGAAGTCAACTTGGCAAGATAATCATCTCATCATGACGACATCTACTTTTTGTGAAGTCGACTTGACGAGATAATCTATCTCACCATGACGACATATACTTTTTGTGAAGTCGACTTGACGATAAAGTCTATATTGCCATGACGACATTCACTTATTATGAAGTCAACTTGGCAAGATAATCTATCTCACCATGACAACATCTACTTTTTGTGAAGTCGACTTGACGAGATAATCTATCTCACCATGACGACATTTACTTTTTGTGAAGTCGACTCGACGAGATATTGTATCTCACCATGACGACATCTACTTTTTGTGAAGTTGACTCTTCAAGTTAACCTATCTCGCCATGACGACATCTATGTTTTGTAAAGTCAACTTGACAAGATAGTCTATATCATCATGACGACTAATAAAACTGTTTAAGTCAAGAATGTGAGAAAAAAATATGTGACTATCTCAACATAACGTTGATAATATGTCGACTTGTCAAGATAATTATGTAGCCATCTAATGGCACTTTAAACGCTCCGTAGTTTTTCTTCACAAAGATACAAACAATGCACAAAACTGAATTAATGTCAAAATATTCCCGTATTTCAAGATTTATTACTGCAAACATTTATAAAAAATTATAAAAATGATGTTTCATACCTAAAAATTACATCAACAATGAATGAATGTTGTAATTATATATTTTTAGAGCAACCTTTTATAAGAAATTTACGCCATCCAACCGTTGCATTTTTACATGAACTGTTCCGTGTTTACAGCAGCTCCAACACACCAGCTAAATTGCGCGGATGTATACGAACAAGCCGTAGGTGATCATCGAAGTCGATTTCTATTTTTAGGTTCCAATTGATTCAGAATTTAAACAAAATGCGATGTTCGATGAAGGACATTAAGGAAAACACCGAAAAACTTAAACAATAATCTCAAAAACGGCGGGAAAATGGAAAATATCAAATAATGAATGATTTCGCTTTTTTGGCATTCATAACGCGGTCGAAAAAACCAAACGCGGGCGGGTTACGGGAAACATGGAATCAACTTTCATTAGCCTAATACGACGTGACCATTAAAGTAGATTAAAATATATTTTAAGAGAGAGAGCAACATTTAGAACCATTGGGCATTTTGTCCATTTGTTCATCATGCGCGATTGCGTTCAATTTGGATTATATCTCAGTGTTTGCGGGCTGCAGGATATGTATATTAGGGGGGAAATCTTTGTACGGAAATGTATTCCATCTTGTGAACTACGTAACTGTGATTTCCTTTTATTTAGAAAATAAATTATTGTTTATGCAGTGATGCGTCTCTAGGAACGGGATTGGTATTTGAATTACTTGCATTTATATGTTTATTTCCTGCTCTACTATAGACAGATATTTCAGAAGTTAAAATCAGGCTGTTTGAGATGAAAAGTTAAGTTTTTAAGCAATTTATGTTTAAATATGTTCTTTCCTCTTGTTTAAAAACTGCAAAGTTTAACATGCTTTAAACCGAGAAGTATAAGAATCGTTAACTTGTCACCAGTTAAAATCGCCACTAATGTCGGGATGACCATTTGTTGACAACATCGTGGGAACAACTGTTCACCAATAGATACGTTTGAAGTATGCTCAACTGATATCAGATTGAACGGTGTATGGTTTCTTATGGTAACACTTTTTTAAAATTATTTCTTGGTGTTCTATTAACCCTAACCCCCTGAGTGCTAAAAAAAGCTAATCCTAAATCCCTCTCCAAACGCATGCGCCGTCGGTTTTCGATGACGTAGTCAACCGAGCCTATATAGTGAGCGCAGTATAATGCGCGAATGTGTGGGGCTTGAGAACGGAGGGTCCACGGATCGAATCCCGGCAGGTTCCCGGAGATTTAGTTTGCGTTTTTTCCTCGAAAATCGTGATCCCGGTCAAAAACCCTAAACTAGGGTTAAGGTTATGGTAACTTTTTTGTTGGTGTTCTATTAACCCTAACCCCCCTGAGTGCTGAAAAATACTAATCCTAAGTCCCTCTCCAATAACAATATAATAAGCAGCATTTATTGAGCGCCTAATCAAAAGTGGTCAAAGCGCTGTACAAAATAGTCCAATCTTAAAATACACAAAACACTACAAATTAGTGTTTATATAGCGCACTGTGGATCACAATCCCTCAGAGCGCTTTACAATATATGATACAAAATAAAATAATAAAAATACAAGCAAATCAATAACAAATTTCAAGACCAACAATTACACATTACATCAAGCCCTGATATATCATAACGTTTACAGACCAGCTGTGATTATATAAAAAGTACATTAATTGCACATCAAAAACATTAGAAGTCAAATGAACACACTATGAAGAATACACTCGAAAAAAATGCATACATCCAGACTGCGCAGCTATCATCCGAAGAAAATATAAAACAACTGCGCAATTATTACTGCAAATATATACTGTACAAAGTAAGGCCTATACATACACAATATATACAAAGCTAAAAACAGGATGGAATCCGTGAGGCGGGGGATTAATGCTTAGGAAACAGATGAAATTTGAGAGCCTTTTTGAACTTATGAACAGTAGAACATTTGCGGAGCGAGGCAGGTAGATAAGAGAGTTCCATAGACGTGGAGCAATCGCGTAGAAGGCTTTGTCTCCAAGAGCACGCTTAGTACGAGGGATCGTGAGAAGTAATTTGTCATCACCTGACCTCAGATTAGGTCTCATTGGTATGTACGGAGTGAGAAAGTTTGTCAGGTACGTAGGAAGAAGTCCATGAAAACTTTTGAAGGAAAATAAAAAGAGAAATAAAAACACACTTTTGAAGGTGAACAACATGAGTCTGTATGTAATCCTTGATGTAATAGGTAACCAGTGGAGCTCTCTAAGGAGTGGTGCAGAAGAATCCATTCTGTTTGATCCAAAAATTATTCTTGCGGCCCTGTTCTGCAGTGTTTGTAATTTGTTGCGATCTTTCGCTGATATGCCATGAAGTAAAGAGTTTGAATAATCCAAACGAGATCAAACCAGTGACCGGACTAGATGGTGACAGCTATCAACAGTAATAAAACGACGTAATCTATAAATATTCCTGAGATGAAAGTTCACTGTTTTGATGGTAGATTTAACAAGTGCAGACATGGACATAGTATTATCAAACACGACACCCAGATTTTTGATTGTTGGAGATGGCTGTATAACAGTGTCACCGATTGTGATGGTAATGTCATTAATGAATTTGCAGTTGTAACTTGACGATGCGATGAAAAACTCGGTTTTGTCTTGATTGAGCTTCAGTTTGTTTTTAGTCATCCAGTCACTGACTTCATTTATTCAAGATGTGAGTCGAGCAACAGATCTTTCAGCGTCTCCGTTTATCTTGGGATCAAATGACAGGTACAGTTGGACATCATCCGCATACAAATGATATTTAATGCCATGTTTCCGGATTATATTACCAATATCACTAGTGTACATCGTAAAGAAGAGTGGCCCAACAACAGAGCCCTGGGGAACTCCAAATCTAAGATCATGTGTTGTAGATTCGGAATCCCCAACACGAACACGAAACGAACGGTTCTGTAAATACGAACGAATCCAACTAAGATCCTTGCCACGAATACCGAAGGTGGAAGAAAGCCGCTTCAACAAAATACAATGATCAACCGTGTCAAACGCGGCAGAGAAATCCAGTAGCACGACCGCAATAGCTTTGTTTTCATCAATGGCTCTGAGAAGATCAGTTCTCACACACAGAAGGGCTGTTTCAGTGCTGTGTAGTTCTTTATAAGCAGACTGGAAGCTTTCTTGAAGATCATGGACATTGAGGTGATCTTTTATCTGGGCGCAAATGATTTTTTCATGATCATGGACACATAGCTAAGGTTAGAGACAGGTCGGTAGTTCTTAAGAACCTGTCTGTCCAGAGTGGGTTTCTTGAGAATAGGGGACACGACCGCCTCACGGAGTTGTCTGGGGAAAATACCACTATTAAACGATTTGTTGATAATATTAATTTGTCAGTGGAGCTACAAGCTCAGCAATATTTTCCTTTAACAACCACATAGGCACATTAAAAAAAGCATACATTGATTTACCACACATTTTCATTTCAAGTTCACGATCATCAACATTAGGATTCAGAGTGTTCATCAAGGTTCCTACGTATCTTCATAACTTTGTCATTGAAAAATGTAGCAAACGAGTTACACATATCGGTAGTAGAACTACAATCAGGAAGTTGTTTGACGTAATTGTTAAGTAATTAGTTCAAAGTACCATACATATTCTTGCTATTTGATCCCTCAAGTTTCTCTTTGTAGTGGTTCTCTTTGGTACGGTTAATGAGCTTATTAGTTACCTTGAGTTGTTTGACATAAGGCCATATTGTGTTTTGAACTCGCCACCCTTCCCGTTGCATGTCCAGATTTTTACATTTTACACCATCTGAGATTCGAATTAGCATATCGCAATAACTACTTGTTCTACCCCATAAAAAAAAAAAAATTCTGAACGTTACTCTCACAAGGAGTCTAAATATGCGATTAGAATTTGCATAGGACCTAATGGTAACAGGGTGTGATTAATAATGTTCAAAAAATACCATTTTTTTCATATTTTGATTAAAGCTCAATTTTTTTTTTATTCCTGTCCCAATTATCACTTTACTGTGAATATTAGTTCCTCATGCAATTGACCCATCAGAACATAATGGTTGTCAAGGGTAACTTTTTTTTTAGAGTTTACACATATATATATTTTGCTATTCACCCTATCCTATTTTAAGCAAGATTTCTGAATTCCCCTATTTGAGAGCTTTCCAAAAATGTATAATTTTGCTATAATCGGTTGAATAATTTTGTTGTTATAGTCATGTATGTAAAACCGATGAATTAGGGCAAGTTCACTGTGTAGTGAATAGGGAAAACGCCAATGACAATGCAATCGATTCGTGATTACAATTGTTACGTAATAGTTGACACGTTTGTTGAAACAGAAACTTATAAAATATAAAATAATCTATAAAATGAGAGCAAAATCATGTTTGTACCATACAGAGATGTGGAGTTATTGTAATTTGAACGTAGAATTGGGAACATTTTCTATATTCCCCCATAGAGATTGTACACGACGCCACCGCCACCGCCGCCACCGCCGCCACCCCTGACTTTTGAAATATAATCAATCATATCTCAGTTAAACAGATATAGAAATACCTGATTTATTAACACAGTGTAGCTAGATAAATAAGCTTTCAAATGATACCTAAACCATAGCTCTACCACATATAGTTGTTGAGTTAATAGAGAGAGATGGATGATTTGTCACCAAAAATGCAACGCCGCCACCCTTTTTGGGTGGTCAGTTCAAAATACATGGCCATAAGCATCATGATCAGTTTTGTTTTTACTCTTAAGCCATTTTCTTTCGCATTTCCTTCTTTCACGTCTGGCTTTGTTGATCTCGTCATTAAACCAAGGAGATTGAGATCTGATTCTACCTGAGCGCTGCTGGGGAGGTGCATGAGAGTCCAACACACCAAGGACTTTGCCGTTAAATTGTTCAAACATGTCATCAACAGTACACTCACTGAAATCAAGATCACTGATGTCAGACTCTCAAGATCAATGGAAAAACCATTTGTATCCATATTTTTGATGGTTCTAACAGTGCGAGAGATAGTGACATGCTCAGGTTTTTCACAATTCAAGGTACAACTAATAAGCATGTGGTCCGAACCTAAACTTGGCAAGATTTTACAGTTAGAAACCAACATATCTTCAGGACGTGAAATGATGAGGACCAGGGTATGCCCTTTATCGTGAGTAACTCCAACTACGTGCTGATGAAAACCATGTACGGTAAGATTGTCAATGAAGCCAGCGACACACGGCTTGGATGGTACATCAACATGTACATTAAAATCACCAAGCAGCAAGGTTTTATTAGAGACAAGGCTAACGTCATTGATAAAGGTCTCAAAGTTTCCATAAAACTGACTAGATGTCAATTGATTGTCCGTTAAAGCGGGTAGGCGATACACGGCTATTACTTTCACTCCGAATTTCTTCAGAGTGACACAAGCATGTTCAAAGGATATTGTTGTGATGCCAGTAGTTGTATTTTGAATGCTGAGATTGGTCTTATGGATGAACCCGATACCACCGTGCTCATCCTCCTTTCGTGGATAACTCAAAAAGGAGTAACCTTGTGGTAGCATCTCACCAATAACAACAGGATCATTCTCAGCGAGCCACGTTTCAGTTAGCACAAAAATGTCAACATCATTGGCAATGATATCTTCAAATATGGAAATTGTCTTCTGACGCACAGAGCGAGCGAGCATTCCACATGCGGACATTAAGGACATTGTTATTATGTTTACGTAATTGTCGTATATTTATTTGGTTCGAGGACAGTTGTCCTGGATTACAATCGGTTAGATGTCTGTTACCAAGCACCGTAGAAATAAGTAAACCTTTTGGGGTTACTTTCTTGCGACCCTTTCCTCTTTTCGTCCACCGCTTAGATTTAACTCTGCGTGTTTCAGTCGGGGTTTCAGTAGGGGCATGAAACGGGCAAGTATGGTGAAGTAAATTCAAGGTTGCTAAACGGGTACATAAACTCTCATTTATTTCACAGTCAATTTGATTATTGATGCCGGGTGGTGATGTTTGGAATGAGAGCAAGTTCTCACGGCTGTATTTGATAATGATGATCAATATTATAGGCTTTATGTTTGGTTCCTCAAGTGGGTAATTGGTATGACCATTATTGATGCCGGGTGGTGATGTTTGAAATGAGAGCAAGTTATCACGGCTATATCTGATATGATGATCAATATTATAGTCTATCCATCTGAGACCGATCTTCCAACCACGTGACTCAGCCGTTCCATTGACTGGGAGAGAAGGCTATTTTCTGACAAAAATGTCGATGGAATCAGTAGAGTGAAAAACGGCCACAATAAAAAATAATTATGTTATCCACCTACTTCTATCATCATAACCCAAGTTGTGCCATGAGAGTCAGTTTAATTGACGTTGCAAAGACAGGTAGCTTTCCCTTCCCAATTTCTCCATTTCAAAAAATGCTTTCAATTTGGCAAGCACTGGCTGCATCTCATCTTTAATGGTCTTATTTGGTGCCATTTTAAGCTCTACTGTACTACAGGCCTCTATGAACAGGTACGTGTAGAGTGATAGACCCCGATGAAGACAACCTTTCATTTTATAAGTCAGAAAATAAACTTTATTTAGTTTGTCAACGTTCAAATTATATAATATTTGTTTGAATATGAAAATCATACCTTTCAATATTGATACCATATCATTGTAAGCGTATTTGTTTCTTTCTATACTAAACAAGGAAATCTGATTGATTCGGACATGCATACAGAACATAGGGATACGGAGATTCATATAATTTTACAACCATTTTATCTTATTATAGGCCCGGCCAATCCGAGTGAAAATATACATTATTTACTGTTGGAAACATTACAAGATAGCAAATAAAAATTAAATGTGGCCTCCTACAATATGCTAAATGTTAAAAAGTCCATCACTTTCGATCTTTTTCAGCTTTGTGATTCTATTCATATGCCGAAATCACAGGTGAAGATGATGGTAAATGTTCAAAGTCCATCACTTTCGATCTTTTCCAGCTTTGTGATTATATTCATAGGCCGAAATCACAGGTGACGATTTCAAAGCCTTTTGATTTCAGATAATGCGCAAATGGTTCGATATTTGTCTCTCTTTGAATGGTACACTAGACGTAGCTGCTATGTGCATGTGTGTGATGAGAATAATATGCATTGTGTTTGCATAAGGCAGCTTAGTTGTTTCAATTCACATTATAGATGAGGTTCGACCGGAGGTTGGAATGAAATGGGATCCTTCGACAACTAGCAAATATACGCCAGAAGACAGCACATCTTATTTTTACTCATCTCCCCTGCCCATCCGAGCACCAAAGATCGCTCTCAGATGGATAGACTATAGGCTATATGTTTGGTTCCTCGAGTGGGTAATTGGTATGACCATGATGGGTGCTGGTCCTGGTAATCGATCGTTCAATCGGGGTACACGATTTACGTTATGTACAGTACATACACAATCAATGGCAAAATCCAACAAGGAGAGAACAGAAAGTGTCCATAAAACATGGAAAAATGAAGTACGATAACTAGGAAACACAAACATCCTGACGATCCACACATTCACAGCAACTAACAGTCACAAAAACTGGCAATATAAAGCAATTATTCCGCTAAAAATGATGACAATTGAAGAGAACGATACGAGAGCAACCTCACGGTGCTGGCATCATAACTCTCACAAATGCATGCGCCGTCGGTTTTCGATGACGTAGTCAACCGAGCCTATATAGTGAGCGCAGTATACTGCGCGAATGTGTAGCTGAGGGCCGTGGCTTAGTGGGTGGGACGTGGGGCTTGAGAACGGAGGGTCCCCGGATCGAATCCCGGCAGGTTCCCTGAGATTTAGTTGGCGTTTTGTCCTCGAAAATCGTGATCCCGGTCAAAAACCCTAAACCGGAGTTAGGGTTATATGGTGTATGTTTATTTACAAATAATCAATTGGTGTTTTTCAACGATTTCTGATGCTCGATTCACAGGGCGACGGTTTGCATGCAGTGTTGTTGTTATTTATACGTACGTATACCCTGTACATACGGCGACCGCTATTATCATGATGGATATGTCACGTCACTATTTCTCAGAGCCTGCAACAGTGACCTATGTACAATGTACGTTGCATGTCATGTTCATTTAAAAACCAAGAAAGAGAGAAATCCCATAAAAGCCCCATTAAACATTTAAACAATAACTGGTTAAAGAAATTTAAACAACCTGACTGTTTAAGGGGTTTTACCTGGAAAAAATTAAAGCATTTATACGCGTTTATTGGTTAAATGTTTAGGCAACTATTGATAAAGGCTTTAAACAACAAGAAAAATGCTTTCAACCAAGTAGAAGGGAGGAATACGTAACTAACTAAAGGTTAATAAAGATTGTGTAAGATTTTGTTATATTGTCAAATAAGAGTGAAAGCTTAGTGGTAGGTCTTCGCTTGGTGGTCAGCAGGTTCCTATTTCGACCCTGGTGATCACTAAGACTGGTTTTGTTTTGATTTTTCATAACTAATCCATTTGCTCCGTACCTTTTTGTGTTATAATCTTTTTGATTTGGTTGGGTTCGTTAGTACATTATCATCATCGTCGGTCGTCCTTGGACGGAACAATGGAAGCAGCTTAGTTACCTCCATCATTTTTTCTTGGCTATTTGTTTACTCCCTCTTAACGAAGGAGTATATGACCTTTTAACGTGCTCGGGGATAGCTCTTCCGATACACGGGAATAGCATTTCTACGTGACTTCCGAACCACGGTGCGCCTATGTACATGCCTTCTTCAGTCTGCACGGTCTGAAGTATGTATGGGGACGAGGCTGTGTTGGTGTGTCGTATTGAACTCACGCTCAAACGATCCGCCAACAGAACTACGTTTTGCAGCAGTGTTATGACACTCTAACCGACTGCGCCAGCTCGCCCCAAACATAACATTACATTATAATTGTGATTATAACAGATATCCCCACTCTTCCTTCTCAAGTGATAGTCCTAATTCAGGATCAAGTGACTTATTATTCATAAACAAAGACGCAGTTGCCGTGGCAGAAGTGGATTTATCAAAGGTTCCGAATTGTGATTATTGAATTAAGCTCAAGATGATGCGGCAAAATGTGTCTAAACCGCCAACGAAATCTAAAAAGGAAAATATGAAACATCATTATTAGGATCTACTATCGTGTGGATTGAATTTTACGACGCTCAAAAATAAGGTATTTACGGACATTTTTACGAATTGTGATACTGTTTCATCCTGTTCTTCTCAGTTTTTACTCCAAAGTAGCATGTTTTCACAAATTTCACAAGTTTCAAAGCAAACGTCACTATATTGACGATTTACTCATCTGAATAAATCGCTTTTGCTCCAGCTGTTTACTTTAAGTTTCCATTTCGCGGGTTTCTTCGCCTGAATCCACAGTAACAATTATTGTTACTATTATAGATAGGCCATTCCTTTCTTGAGCGTCCTTCCCGGCTGCTTGTCTAGGGAGCGGTAGTCGCGTCTTTCCCTACTTTTCACAAACCTTCGTGTCCGCATTCGGAGAGGACGTTTTTCTTCTTGTATTAACTCTAGGTGTCAAGTTAAAAATTTCCACCCAATATTACTCTCAAAGGTAAAAAATCCTCAATTTATAGTCCATATTTTGAATTAAAATGTTCATAACTATTGAATTAACCCACACAAATCATCCGTTCAAACTGAATATTAAGCAACAAGTAGTCTATTAATTCCCTTTACAAAAACAGAATTATGCAAAAATAGGAAGGCACTTCCACACACACAAATATAGTGATACTATCGTCAAAATTTGAGTGTAGCCCGGAAAAATCGCCCCAAAATGGAAGGTTTTTTGATGGTAGCTTCGTAACCCAATGACCAAATTCTTGCGTTCAAGCGGCTATCAGTAGCTTTGATCGTTCCCGTTGTTTTGGGCATCAATAGCCCTCTATCGGTGAAAAGCTTGGCACTTCCTTTTCGCGCCCAATATTGTGCGCATACCCAGCGAGGCAACAATTTTCCCTATACCTGTACACAGTAACTATCACACACACACGCCTAACTGCACAAACGCTGCACAGTGAGTGCACGCAGGGTTTCTAGCGAATGAATGAATTAAATTGGAAAATTAACTTGACACTTTTGTACACACTAGAGTTGATATATCAGGCACCAATAGCGAAATCATCACTACACTTCGTCGTATAGTTGCAGTTGTTTGCTTTTAAATTTGTTGTTGACGTTCACCCTCTACTACTACTAGAACTATTACTACGGGCGAATATAACTGCTTCTCACTACTACTACCGTTGTACGGTACATTTCCAATGCTTTTAGTGTATAACGTGAGTAGCAAAATGCCGGGAAAGCGAAGGGGAACAAAATGGTACGCAACTAGCGCTAATCTAGGCAATGGAGCTCAGCCTACTGTAAGACAAACTCGTAACCAGGCACGGGCGATTGCCGATTCTTCACGTGGGGCGACGTCAGCTGCAAGAAAGAGCCGTGTTACGAACATTAATACGAAATCGACCGCGCCCGTTCAGGCGGCCGCCCAGGCCCAGTCATCAATACAATCCAGCGCTGAGCTGACAGGCCGCGCATCAATGAGAGCAGCAGCAGGATTAGACCAAGATGCAGAAAATCCGCCGTCTAGAAGCATCAGATGTCCTGTCCAACCCCTTGGTCAGCCAGTTGGTGAACAGTTGGCCCAATCATCATTCGGGCGAACCGAACATATACCACAATAGTTGGAGAACCCGGAAATGAACAACAGTCATTAGTGACGTCACAACAAAATCCGCAGAATTGGTAGCTGGGACTTCGTAAAGCGGTCATTGTCCTTCGTATTCTCCACAGTTGTTGCAAGGTTCGGGTGAGAACTCAATAATAAACTATTTTCAGCACTATTTTCCGATATTTAATGCTAATCAACAGCCGGGCGGGCCTTTGGTATAAATGTGTAGCCCTCTCGGTGATCACTTAGGCCAACAAAAAGTATCTGCTTGTGTTCGTCCGACCGACAGTCTCCTACGGTCCCGTCCGTGACGTTTTAAACCTTTTTTTCAAAAAAGAAAAAAAATCACCTTTTTTCGTTGGCGAAAAAAAAATGTCATAAAAATGGCAGAAAACATGTTTTGAAATACCACCTTTTTTAACATTGAGATATTTGTCTTTTGCATATGTATTGTTATTTGTCAGTGTTCAATGAGATTGAGTTTCATCTTCCAATAACTAAAAAAAGTATGATAAATCCTCCAGTACCGGCAGGTCATATTTCCTTTTTTAAATTAAGTTGTGGTCGAAAAAAGCACCCTTAGATATCGATCAATGCGGAAGGACTGAAGAGCCAGTGATGGGATCAAGTAGGCAATCCCCCAGCAAACCTAGCATTGGAAGGCTCAGAAAGCCCGTATTAAAAACTTTGTATGGATATATTTTCAGCAACTGGCTCGAGCAGCCCATGGGACCAGTCCGTCTCTGATTCAGGGTAGAAAGTATAATTTTGGCGTTCACTTCGTAACAATCGAAGGCAATTAGTGTTTATTCATTTAGTGTCTTATTAAAACGATTTGTTTACAAGACATACAGGGGAAGCCTTCGTCACTAAAATCGGTTGCATTTGAAATAATGTACAATCTAAAAAATACAATATTAATTAAAAGTTAAAGAATTCTAAATAAACGCTTTCATTTACTTCATTCATTGATATTATAAACATTTTAATTCATAATGGTGCCAGTAGTTGCCTATTAATTTGATAATATAAGTGCAACGTTCTCATACATAAAAAAAGATGTTCTGCCAATTCCGATAAACACTGTGCAACTTAAAGACGGTCTCGTTCATCGAATATGGTTAGAAAAGATTTGGGGTCATTAGATTTTTAACGAAATAATTTTAAACTTACTGCAAAATTTGGTTCTACCCAGTAGCTCATTGAGCTTTTCTGGGGTCCAATTGTCCCTCTTGGTGAGAGGACCCGGGTTATCTGTGTACCATAGGTTCGCTCCATTGTCTTGAGTCACTGGACAACTGGCTGTTCCCACGTTTCTAGCGGCTTTAACACCCTGACAGTAACATATATCATTCATTGGCATTGCCCATCTGTCTCTACCTGCTGACGGGTCCCAACGGAGTTTAAGTATACACATGTACGCGTCTGTAGCAGGTGACCAGCAAACTGTGATGTGACATAAACAAACATACTTAATTACGATCGCCCAACACTCCCGTTGGCAAAAGTAAACACTGTGTAATTGTGTGGAAGCCTTTGACCCAGACACCTGAGAGATTCTTGTGTGCGCACGTCACATTTGGCCAGTGGATTTTTAAGGAACCATATGGGACCGCATCTTTGGGGCTTCTTCATGTGATGTAATGGCTCAATCGCTTGAGGACTCGCTACCCAGCACAAGAGAATCGCCATTTTGGTTTAATTTGATACAAATATTCTGTAAACATATATCAAAATGTGTTATGTAAATTAAACGCATTCTTGATTCAATTTTTCTCTGAAGTTGAAGGTGGTGTGTGAATAAAATGCTATTTACAAAATATTTTAAATTCCACAATTACTTGCGCAATAATTTGTCTTCTCTAATGTTTACCTTTTGTAACCCATCCCATTCAGAAGTTCCCTCGCCCATTTATAGGGAACGGACGATGTCCAAATAAGGGCCTAATTATAATAAAACGTAAACATTTTGTTCCGTTTTTTAAAGAGCAGCTATTTTTTTTATGTCAAATTAAGCCTATTAAAACACGTTTTTTACTTGTTTTCACATATGAATGATGTAAATATGTTTGGTCGTTGTTGAACGGGGTTCAACAAGGTCTTCGTCGTTGTTTATCTTGAATCGACAACGGTAAGACGGGTTTATTTTTCTCGGGCAGCTAAATAAACCCGTCTTACCGTTGTCGATTCAAGATAAACAACTCCGAAACCTTATTGAACCCCTAAATATAAAACCAATAGCCGCGTGGAAAATGTTAATATTATGTCAAATTTAAAATAGCCAACACTTTGAGGATGCGATTCACAGTATTTCCTTTGTTAAAACTATTTATCTATTTATGGTTTATGGGCATGCAGAGTTAATCATCTTGCCACGACAACATTTAGTATTAAATACAACTTTGAACATTATTAGTTTATTTATTCATTTTATTTACCTTTTGAACATACCTTGCACGGAATGATGACAAATAATTTATCAAAAATAATGTAACATTGACAATTTGGAGAAAATTATCATACCGTTCCTACAATCATGTACATGCCTATTTCTACACACGACATGCACGAGACAAGTTTATTTGGACTGGGAGACGGTAATCGGTAACGTTTTGCTAATTGATGATGGAATTGAAGACCATAGAATTGGGAAATTAACCAAGAGACAAAATTTGTAGGCGTTGGTCTTAGGAGTGATATATTGTTTGAATGCTAGCTCATTGTATCTAGGATTTATCCGCCACCTGCAAAAAAGAAATACACTGGCATTAGTCAAACAAGTACACGCAAATGAAACGGAAAGGTAAGTCCTTCTGGTTTTCAAGGTTGTGAGATCTAAAGTTTTGAGTCGGTTTTCATATGATTGCTCCCCCCTACGTTGACAGAGAATCATCCTTGATGCCCGATGCTGGATTTGTTCAAGTTTGTTCACCGTGTGTGCCGCCGTCCGCACCAATTTTTAACACGGTAAGGGGCCGCTCAGCTCACACGGATACATGTGAGGGCCCCATAAGACGGGTACCTGCCTTGGACATTGCTGAGGTCGCCTAAAACCCTTATATATTGCTGAATAATATAAAAAGAACCTTTAAGCATGTTTAAAGCACATGCGCGCATAGCACGAGAAATATAGCCATATTTGTACTTTTGTTATCCCCAAAAAAATATGGTTTGAAATATTAGTACAAACAAATTAGGTTGCCGTTTAATTTAAATACATTTCAAATTTGTGCAACTTTAGACATTTTCCCTGGTGATATGCGCTCTTAAACCATCACCATAGCCTTATTAGTGTCACGCCTTTGCCAATATTGGATGTGAACATCTGTGACATATCACATTTGACTGTGTATGAAACTGGCTCCGACCCTCCCCCTCCCCCATCCCGGCAATTTTCAGCTACATGTATACTGACACCCCAGTCACTGGCAAAGGTAATAACATATTCCCCAAAACACAACACGAATTTCGATGATATCATGAGACTGCGATCACTGATTTGAATGTTCACAATACGCTATAAAGTGCGATATTTTATTAAATAGAAATAATGTACATAATGATTATTGCAAATTGAATTATACTTATAGTTGCGCAAGAAAAACAAAATTAATGAATACTTTTCATTCATGTAGTAACACAATATGATAAATCAGTAAACGATGAACTCTGCTCCGCCTCTTCAAGTGCAGTAGAATATGTTTAGTGATAATTTTACTATTACACAAACACACATGCAATATTTGTTCATATATCACTAATTATTTGTCTAGCCATGCGATTGTAAAAACTATCACATGGCTTAAATCAGGACTATCATTTCATATTATAGAAATACATGAGAGCTTGCTATTAAAATCTATATCACGCATTAATACAAATTGGGCGGAGTGATATAATTGTATCATTATACAAACAAAATGCATGTAATATTTCTTTATATATCTCATACATAAATGCTTGTTCACTGATTGATTAGTCAAAACTATATCCCAAAACCGTGTGAATGATTTGACTATACTTTGCAAACTTTCATTGCCGTGAAATTGGTAGCATCATTTGACCAAGGTCAAATTATAGAAGCCTTTTTGAATTAAGAATTGATAATTCTGTGAATACTAAACATAATAAAACTTTAGTATGTATATAACAAGAATATTGAGTGGTCTTATATGGATAATGGAGATTATCGCGCCCTCGTTGCCATTCCATACCTGTCCTGCTATCACGCAATGGTATAATCAACCGGAAATGCCAGGGCAACTTGGGAGGGATAATATCCACCATGACCAGTCAATATATGATAACAATCACACGGCTGAAACCAGCTCTATCATTATATAATATACAAATATTGCATGGCTGAAATCAGGCCTATCATTTTATATAACATATTGCATACCTGAGAGTGTGATAGTACAGACGTAATAGTACAGACGTAGACAATATCACAAGGTCTAAGTTGGACTTGTCCGTTACACGAGGCGAAATCCAAATTAGAACGAGTGATATAGTTATACTATTGCACAATCAAAAGACATGCAATATTAGTTTGATATAATGAAAATCACATGGCTGAGATCATGATTATCATTATATAATATACATCAACACTATCAGAGAATATTATGTGCAAGATTTCAATTTCTTTATATTATGTTGGTAACGAAAGATAAATAATGAAATTTAATTACACATATAACGTCATATGCTCTATAAGAATGTGTTTTTGTGATTCAGATCATCTTCGGATCGGGCTTATCAGATTCCCAATCTGGAAATGTGTCCGGACTGTAATTGACCGATGAGACATGTTCCTCAATTTCGATGGGAACGGTCTATTAGATCATTGGGGAAAAGTATACTTTAGGTCCCGGATACTGGTGGTATACCCGTATCGTTCAATACTGGAACATAAAAGTTGCCAGTATCGCTCGGTACTGGTACGAATGTACTGTTCCATTATCGGGCGATACTGGAACACTAAATTGTGTTCCAGTATCGACTGATACTGGAATGATTTTATGTTCCAGTATCAGGCGGTACTATTAAACATGCTACCAATAGTGATTTGTCCCAGTATTGAGCGATACTGGTATATAATTGTGTTCCAGTATCGCTCGATACTGGTAGTACATTTTATGCCAGTATCGTCCGATCTGGAACATTGACTTTATACCAGTATCGAGCGATGGGTGTTCCAGTATCTGGCATCTAAATTACACTTTTCCTTTCTCATAGAGTGAACAGCCTATAATGAATTAATGATAATACTACATGCGTAACAATAATATAGAAGCACTAAATGTGAAATACCAAACTTTTTAAATTGTAATATACAGGGTGTCCGAACATTTTAATTTATCAAGATAACTCTTTTTGTTCCGGTTTTGTATAAATTAATATACATTGATATTTAAAATAATGAACCTAACAAGCTTATCAATTCCTTTATACGCATATACGAGTATAACATCACAAACATTTAAAAAAAATACATAAACCTATTTTAAGAGAACAAGAAACATCATATTACTCGAGCAACATTGCGCTCTACAATTTAATTACAAACTGCCACGGTTTATTCTCACTACATACCTTGCAAGGGACCCCCTCTATTTCGTTGACAACATCTATCGCACAAATTTTAATGTAAAATGATATCCGTGTATGTTGCCGCTGCTGCAAGTTTTATTCAGACAATCTTGCTGGTACCCAGTACGCGCCAAGTATCCTTCTACAACAAAAAAAATAGTTTTGTCCCCAAATGCAACTTTTCTTGAAAATTCCAGTAACCTTTTCAAGACATGACTGAGCCATATTTAAGGTATATAAAGGAGCATTGCAAACCCCTAATAATAATTGTAGTTGCATTTTGTAAATAAATCTAAAGCCTATGATTTGTCAGAGATGATTTTCGCATGCAAGATATCCCATAGCGCTACAACAGCGATAATGAGCTCATGAATATATAATGAGGCAAATGTCCATGGGATTTCACTGTGTATATTTTTGACTTGTCTAGATTTATCGGGTTATGTATCTGATGATCGAAACATACAGCAAACATGAATTTATGAAGAAGAATTACTATGAACATACAACATCGTTACAAGTGAAATAGTCAATAATTTGTTCATAGATGGTGGATTTGCTATGATATAATCACTGCGTATCACTGGTGTGCTTGTATCGGTAGTGTATCCATTATACATATACATTATATTATCATATGATCATATACATTATATTATCATATGATCATATACATTATATTATCATATGATCATATACATTATATTATCATATGATCATATACATTATATTATCATATGATCATACATTATATTATCATATGATCATATACATTATATTATCATATGATCATATACATTATATTATCATATGATCATATACATTATATTATCATATGATCATATACATTATATTATCATATGATCATACAAATTATATTATCATATGATCATACACATTATATTATCATATAATCATATACATTATATTATCATATGATCATATACATTATATTATCATATAATCGTATACATTATATTATCATATGATCAGATTTAAAGTGTTTTTTGTGCTTATATTTACAGTGCTCTTTGTAATTGAAACATGTAGGCCTATTTATCAGTAGGGGAGCAACCTAATCATTCAAGTTGATATTTGAATATGACCTATTTGAAACATGAGTACAATCGGGGCTTCTATGTAGCCGAAACAGACTGATCTCCTGAATTACCGAAATAACATGTATGCATGAATACATTTTTTACGCTTGTTTTGTACCGTCAATTATACAGATTACATAGCTTCTCTAGAGACTGTAATAAAAAATGTATGAAGTTTTGAAAAAAGATAATTAAAATATTTACAAAGTAATAACTGTTTCAATTTTGTAAATGTGCAGGGGGAATTTCCTTAGCTTCTTAATAAGCTTTGTTTCATGAAAATTGTTTTTCAGGAAGCGGAGATATGATCAATTGTCTAAGGTAGTCATGAAATCATCTGGGCCACTGTGGCTAAACCACTAGCTGGGATGAACATGGTGAATGAAAATTATCGAACCATGAACATAAGAAAAGAGCGCTCTTGTTAGACAATAGTTCATTTCAAGTGGATCTTGTGGATGCAGACTTTCCATGGAGAATCCATGAATGCAGTGGGTGGTTGGCCGGCAGAAACGATCTCAATGTTCCTTGCATGATACCATAACCAAACAAACACGATTGTATGCTATAAATATGTTGACAATGGCCCAAACCGATTTCTAGACGACTTTATAGTAGATTGGTCATAATTTTAAAGCAAAAGCATTTAAAAAGCCCAAATAAAATGCTGCTGGTTATCAATACATCGCTTATCACAGGGTGTATTTTGACATTGCATAATTTTAATAAGGTTAAAAATGAAATTGCAATTGTAATTTTTTTGTCACAGCTCAGCTCGATCTTAGTGCGGATTTGCATTATTTGACGGTTATTAAATAAACATTAGACTGCTCCCCTTCTGTGTATTGTGAAACATTCATTTTTCATACACATCGATCTTAAATTAAAAACCTACGGACAAGTACTTAAAACCCAAACATAAATTTAAAATCTATGGCGCATACATATTTTTTTTTTTTAGTTTTATATTCTATTTACAATGTTGAACCAGGGACAATCGAATGAAGGGACAAGACACTATTGTACTATTATATAAGTATGCGTGTTGCGGGTGTCTAATATCATCAGTTGAGCAAGCATACACAATTATACATTAATGAATGTGGTGGTACAAATCTCAACCATCACACTACACGGCTCGCTCCCCGTCTTCTCAAAACGAAAGGAGCCTGTGCAATTCCTACTAGCAAATATATATCATCATTGTCCGATTTATTTGGCTATTGGAATCAATAGGAACAAAGTGTCTACGGTTAAAACTTTCCAGGAACATTATCAATTGCTTTGTACTAGCACGCATGTTATGTAATTGAATATGATGATATAGCGATACAATAGGCCCTTTATTCGATTGTCCCTGGTTGGACCATGTGGACGCTACCAGATCTTCAATGCTACCAGACGGTGTACAAACATGACATTTGTGGATATTTTATTCGAGCTACAATACAGAGGGCGCTGCCATAATTGATGTAGACTAACCAACCAACCAGTAATAACAGCTCTATACACCGTGGGTACCATCAATGAAGTTCTTACATTACTCAATGCTTAAAACAAAACATGATGATATTTGCATAAAGATAAGACCCCTTAATAATAGTAATGCATGCAATATTAATAATAATAAGGTATTTATAATGCGCCATCAATCTAGATGAACTATTCGGAGGCGCAAACGAGAACATACATTCATACACTAATACCCGCACCAGATACATTGCGGGGGTATTTGTGTTTGTGCGCTGTGGGAGTACACAATGAGTATAAATATGCATTTTGGGAGTTGGATTTTTTGTTGGTACACGAGTGCACTACGGGGGTAATTATTTGTACTGTGGGGTATTTTTTGTATGTACATTGTGGGAGTTGACTAAGATAGATGGCGCCATTCATATAGTTGGGTGGCAAAGTGTATGTTTTAAGATGACAAATAACACACACAAAACAAACAAATCGTTCTGGGGGTATATTTGTTGTTGCTTTTAACACGTCCACAGTATCCTCATATACCATTTGGACACTGTTCATTGTGGGGGTACGCCCACAATGCCGAAATACTCCCACAATGTCAAATCATACTCATCTACACCCACAATGTACCTCTTATAAGTACATGTTGGCGTACAATGACGTATAGACGGCAGCGAACGTAGGAGGGGAGGGGCCGGGGGTGGGTGGGTGAGGAAGTATGCCGAACTTGAATTCAAAATATTTTGAATCACTCTACGCGGCGGCGGCGGCGGTGTGTCTTATAATCAAAAATGTATTTTTAAATACTATTTAGATCATGTTAGACCCCGCGCCATTCTACGCGGCGGCGGTGGCGAATAGACCGGGAAGGGGGAGGGGGAGGGGCATGGGTGTCAACTCCACGTGTCTTAGAATCAAAAATGTCTTTTTAAATACTATTTCGATCATGTTAGACCCCGCGCCGTTCGGAGAGGGGGTTTACGGAAGTATGCAAAACTTACATTCAAAATCTTTTTTTGTTCTCATTAGAGCGAAATACGTTTAAAATTATATTTTTGATATTTAAAAAAAAAAGAATTTCTCCGAATTTTGTTCCTACTAGCGAAAATTAGACCCTCGTATTTCTGCCATTTCGATAAATAAACATGATAAACTTTAAATCGTTTAAAGTAATCATTTACGTCTATGGCACGTGTCCGAGAAGTCTTAATGTCGCAGGGTCTTGCATTAAAAGACAGTGGGGTGGAGAAAATTAGCATTTATACACAGCTCTATGGAGAAAAATTTACATAATCGTCGATATCTCGAAAAGAAAATCATTAAACATAATATTTTTTCAAATTAACCTTTTTGGGCAGACAATATACGGTTCTTTTCTTTAAAAAAAGAAGAAAAAAAAAGAAGAAAAAAAGATAAAAAAACTAGATAATGACTTCAATTAGTCCTACTTTGCTGAACGTCAAATTGACTGTAATTTAATTATCTCAGTGACTCTGTAGCAGTGGCGTAGCTAGGATTTTTTTCGGGGGGGGGGGGGGGGGCAAGATTTCTGAAATTTGCGTAAAAGGTGAATTGTACGTAAGTGTGGGGGGGGGGAGGTCAAAACATTTCGCACGGTCAAAAAAAATCGTACAGGACATGTACTAATATTATATTTGAATATTTGGGCTGAATATAACCACACATAACAAGTTCTCCCGCACGTCATCTCGATCTTTTATCATTTTGTTTCCTATTTTATTTCCCCCCCCTTTTTTTGGGGGGGGGGGGGCGGGGTGGGGGTGGGGGCGGGGGCACAAATGTTTTTTTCCGTCAGGGGGGGGGGGGGGGGGGATTTGCCCACCCTGCCCCCCCCCCCCTGACCTACGCCACTGCTCTGTAGACGTCCAGTACGAAATAAACCGTGTACTACTACAACACATTGCCCTGATATCCGGAAATATAAGGTGCAAAAGCATATGTATTAATTTGAAAATAAACAAAACGAAAGAAAATTTGACATTTAATGTTATGTTCCTCATTCATTGTTAACTTCAGTGCCGTTCACATTAGTAGCACTGATTATTACCCCCCCCCCTCCTCCTCCCCCTCCCCCTCCCCTCCCCCTCCCCCCCTCCCCCTCCCCCCCTCCCCCTCCCCCTCCCCCTCCCCTCCCCCTCCCCCTCCCCCTCCCTCCACCAAAAACAAACAAACAAGAAGGACAATAAGACTAAAGTAAACGTCATAAATACCATGTCATATTTAAACACTTTCCACGCGGTTATTGGTTTTACCATAATTATACAAAACAGATTTCCCAACTTTCAAAGTCTTATCTCAAGAATTACTGAACCAATACTGGACATGCCTGTACCTTAGGCCAAAAAAAATAAATTGTTATGTTGTTCTCCACAGCTTTCAGAGAGGAGGGGCGGGCGGGCGGATTTTTTTTTTTACATTTTTTTAAATTTTTCTTTTACCAGCGGAAGCTCAAAGTTCAGCCAACAAGAAGTTGAAATCACTCTGAGAGTCGCACATATATGTTATAAACACTTAATTTAATATTCAATGCCATTTAAACTGTTTTAAAAAAATCTGGAAAAAAAATCTGAAAAAAAAATCTGAAAAAAAATCTGAAAAAACCAAAAAATCTGAAGAAAAAAAAAAAATCTGATTTTTAAAAAAAACAAAAATTGAACAAAAATTGGACAAAAAATCGGAGCGGCCCTAAATCCGGAGCGGGCGGTCGAGGACAACATAACTTTTTTTTTTGGCCTTATTCAATGCATCAATGCATTTCTCATGGTGATTCCAAATATTGTGATGACATTCAATTTAAATGTTGACATTTTTGAAACTGTTTTGTGAACTATCGTCTGCAGACGCCTGCCGCGTGGAAAATGTTAAAGAAAACTCTCAGATTCTCGCGGCGCAAAATTAAATAAACGTTATTAGTTTGATTTTGAATTTTCCCTTGAACAATACTCAGTTTCTAATAAAAAGCTTATACATCTTTCTTGTTGCCGAATAAAAGTCCGGTCTATTGCTATACATTTCAAAAATTCCTTCCAATTATAAGTTCTGATCAGGTCTGGTGGATCGCAGCCCTTTTATGGCAAAAGAATGTATCTTATATGTAGTTTTCTAACAGTATACTTCCTTTTAACATGATCAAAGTTAGCTTTTTCCTCCATAAATCATGTAGTGGTAAAAGGCAGTATATTACTTTTATTGTCTTTACAAGTTGCAACCTTTTCCTAAGTGAGGATTATTGAACCAAGTTAACACAATCCATGTTAAAAGGAAGTATATCATTAGGAAAGTAAATATAAGATACATCCTTTTGCCATAAAAGGGCTGCACGGTGCAAATACCTTCAGCGTTATTTTGGATCGTCTTGGTGATGTTGGTCATTTGATCTAGCCACTATCTGAAAATTGAAACACAAATACAGAAAGTTACACAATAATAGGGATTTATGCACTCATCTTACTATTTTACGAAAATATCTTGTATGTATGTATAATAGGGTGTGTGTGTTCTCCATGACATAAATTGCCCGCTTAGGAGCGCTATTAATTCGGTCTGGTGAACCTATTGTTATCAATTACTACGAGAGGATTGCCTGGTTGTATATTTAAATTCGAGCGGTACTTCTAGCTAACTGCATGGGTGAGTTTCCATTATGTTGCCAATTACATCCACGCTCATGCGTTTAAAATACTCAATGGGCGTTGCAATACAACCGGATGGTTGCACACGAGAATTGTGTCATATAGCAACCAGCTTTGATGGAAGGCGAATATTTAAATTTTGTGCCGGTTTTTAGGGCAACAATTTATAGCGCTGCTAAGCGGGCCTTGTAGCGACCAAAAGTTATTACCAGGTAATGAATATGCTCATGACTCCAAAACTATAGCTCATACGGACAATTATGGAATCATAATTTGTTTTTAATTTGAGATTTTGCAAATAAAGATTGCATATTAATAAAGATGTGTGTCAAGAGCCAAAACAAATTAACATAGTACGTTATTTTTCAATTAAGCGTATGCATTTTCTACAAGCAGCCTGGTGTGCTTGTATCGGTTGAGTATCGGAAGTTGTCGTGTGTGCTGGTATCGGGTGATACCTGGTGTGCTTGTATCGGTTGACTATCGGGAGTTGTCGTGTGTGCTGGTATCGGGTGATACCTGGTGTGCTTGTATCGGTTGAGTATCGGGAGTTGTCGTTCGTGTGTACTGGTGTTGGGTGATACCTGGTGTGCATGTATCGGGTGAGTATCTGGAGTTGTCGTGTGTGCTGGTGTCGGGGGATACCTGGTGTGCTTGTATCGGGTGAATATTGGGAGTTGTTGTGTGTGTGCTGGTATCGAGTATTACCTGGTATGCTTGTATCGGGTGAGTATCGGGAGTTTTCGTGTGTGCTGGTTTCGGACGATACCTGGTGTGCTTGTATCGTATCGGGTGAGTATCGGGAGTTGTCGTGTGTGCTGGTATCGGGTGATATCTGGTGTGCTTGTATCGAGTGAGTTTCGGGAGTTGTCGTGTGTGCTGGTATCGGGTGATACCTGGTGTACCAGTATTGAGTGTGATTGCACCTCTGGCATCGTATGTGCCAGAAACGGTTAACTGTGTATGTGTCAGAAACCTGCGATATCGTGTGTACCAGAAACGGGCGATATGCCTTTATCGAAATTCCTTCACGCATCCACTATGCCGTTGCCTTCAGTGAAACAATTTATTTTATATTCGTCTCAGGGATTGGCCTGGGTTTTGATAATTATTGGAACTTACTTTTACATCCAACAACCTCAAATCGCAAAGAAATCCACCCACTCCATCCTGTAGGATGTATCCTGATAGTAGTTGTAACCACCGGTGCGGGGAAACGATTTTGGACCGGGGTATTATCATCGGTGTTTCCATTAAATATCTATATAGAAACAATGAGATATACGGACATTATATATAATTATATTCCTACCAAAATAAGGTAACATTTTGTCTTTATAAGACATCCATGAACACCAGGGGGGACTATGAAATGTTAGTAAGTAGAATTGTCGAGTATTCCAATGTACTTACTAATGAACTTACCAAGGCATCTTGTTGGTTGATGTCCTTGACGTACATCCATGATGAACCACCATCAATGATGTAATCAACCGTATACTTGGTGGTCCACTTATTCTGATTTAGGAGTCCTTGTACCACTAGCCCTGATACCAGCATTGATTCACCGATATCTGCTTGTATCCATTGGTTAAGGTCGCAACTGGCGGCACCCCAAGCACTATCCCCATTTAACCGGCCTTTAATGGCAATATAGGAGATGCTTATCTCACTAGAAGCGGTAATCTGATTGTCCTGTATGGTACCATTTTCCATGCCCAGCGGAATTGCACAATCTGAAATGAATAAGCAGTACTGACACTTAATACCAATAACGACGGAGAGGGCTTATTCATATTCCATACATTCATTTTGATTGTTACCGAAAATATATTTGGATTTTAATTTATAAAAATGTTCTATATATTTTATTATTTGGAACAATATTGCAATGGATCAAGTCTTTTTCCACGAACAACAGGCAAAACACAATAACATCTTTGTTTTAAACACTTTCCACGCGGCTATTGGTTTTACCATATACAAAACAGATTTTTCAGATACCTTTCCTAACTTTCAAAGGCTATCTGAAAAGAATTACTGAACCAATACTAGGAATGTTTGTACTTATTCTAATGCATTTCTCATAGTGAGTCCAAATATGGTAATGGAACTTAATTGCATTGACATTTTAAAACATTTTGTGAAATTGCGTCGTCTGCAGACGTCTGCCGCGTGAAAAGTGTTAACCCTCGTCCTAAGTTCGGCCCAAGCAACCCTTATCACGGATTCAGGTTGAAAAGGACACCCGTATTCTTTAAAATTGGCGATTTTGATACCTACAATCAAGGACAATAATAGTTGGCACACTTGACGCAACTTAGTACAACTATCCCTGTGCTCGCAATTGAGATCAGACTTGGGACATAGCACTGTTTAATAGAAAGCAAAAGTCTCCCCCTTTCTTATATCCTTCCCCACCTCCCATCAATCAATGTTGGGGGACCTACCAAGGCTTCTAATAATATGACTCGGATCAACATTGCCTCCGGGGAGAGGGGCGGGTTTTTTCCGTAATTAAGACAAAGTGTGCCAACCTTTTTTTCCTTGATTGTAGCACGGGTCCGCGTTGTGGTCGAAAAAAGCACCCTTAGATATGCCGCATATCTATCGATATATGCGAGAGGGCTAAAGGGCCAGTGATGGGATCAAGTAGGCAATCCCCCAGCAAACCTAGCATTGGAAGGCTCAGAAAGCCCGTATTAAAAACTTTGTATGGATATATTTTCAGCGACTGGCTCGAGCAGCCCATGGGACCAGTCCGTCTCTGATTCAGGGTAGAAAGTATAATTCTGGCGTTCACTTCGTAACAATCGAAGGCAATTAGTGTTTATTCATTTAGTGTCTTATTAAAACGATTTGTTTACAAGACATACAGGGGAAGCCTTCGTCACTAAAATCGGTTGCATTTGAAATAATGTACAATCTAAAAAATACAATATTAATTATAAGTTAAAGAATTCTAAATACACGCTTTCATTTACTTCATTCATTGATATTATAAACATTTTAATTCATAATGGTGCCAGTAGTTGCCTATTAATTTGATAATATAAGTGCAACGTTCTCATACATACAAAAAGAAGTTCTGCCAATTCCGATAAACACTGTGCAACTTAAAGACGGTCTCGTTCATTGAATATGGTTAGAAAAGATTTGGGGTCATTAGATTTTTTTAACGAAATAATTTTTAACTTACTGCAAAATTCGGTGCTACCCAGTAGCTCATTGAGCTTTTCTGGGGTCCAATTGTCCCTCTTGGTGAGAGGACCCGGGTTATCTGTGTACCATAGGTTCGATCCATCATATTCTAACTGGGTCACTGAATGACAACTGGCAGTTCTCACGTTGTTAGCAGCTATAACTCCCTGGCAATAACATATATCATTCCATGGCATTGCCCATCTTTCTCTGAGTGCTGACGGGTCCCAATGGCGTTGAAGTATGCACATGTACGCGTCTGTAGCAGGTGACCAGCAAACTGTGATGTGACATAAACAAACATACTTAATTACTATCGCCCAACACTCCCGTTGGCAAAAGTAAACACTGTGTAATTGTGTGGAAGCCTTTGACCCAGACACCTGAGAGATTCTTGTGTGCGCGCGCACATTTCGCCAGTGGATTTCTAAGAAACCATATGGGACCGCATCTTTGGGGCTTCTTCATGTGATGTAATGGCTCAATCGCTTGAGGACATGCACTCAGACAAATATAAAAAAACATTTTCCTCAGAAATCTATGGTGCACAGAAACAATGATAAGCCTTGGATAAATGGTACCATACGAAGGCACTTGTTTTGTTTTTTTAGTTTTATAATCATTGTCAAACACGGTATAAACCATTCTGGGACATAGTAGGTCCCAAGCGTCCCCTACATCCGAAACTTGGGTGATATTTGCACAAGTGTCGGCATTGCACGAAACGGTATCAAACCACCAACAGCCACCTTAAGCACTAATAACCGCCACCGTCGCCATCGACGACATCCCCCTGCTGCAAGCAAACGTAGTCGGAACCACGTTCTACCCAAGTTCACGCCCACCATATCTTCACAAAGGGTGCATGGCGCAGGACCCGCTTCTTGAACCATCCGGAAGTGCAGCTACACATGTCAGTGAACCACTCGGACTATCGAGCTTTCAGACGACGCTGTCCTACCACCGCACCTACAACTATCACAGCGATGGCCGACACTGGAGCCCAATCTTGCCTCTGGTCCATAGACGGTTTTTTGGCTGCTGGATTCTCCGAGGAAGACCTCGTCTCTGTCCACGTAGACCTAGTCGCAGCCAACAAGTCTCCTATCACCATAGACGGCGCTATCATTGTGCGTCTACAAGGAGTGCCCTGAGCGACGACAAGAAATCGTGCGCCACCATGGTATTTGTAAGCAAGTCAGCCCATGGATTTTACCTGTCTTGGGAAGCCATGGTGGATCTTGGAATAGTATCACACGACTTCCCCTCAGTTGGAGCAGCTGAACTTCAGCCCCCAAAGGCCCAACGTCCACTCAAGGATGATCACCCTGCAATCAACGCCGGTTGCTCCGCACCATCTTCAAATGGGACAGGCCCGTGTTATTGTCCACCACGTACAGTGGTTCCCGATCGGCCCGATACCCTTCCTTTTGAGTGCACCCCGCTAACAATAGTAAGATGGAAGATTGGTTGCTACAACACTTCGCAGCATCATTATTGAATACCTGTCCTCACCGCCCCCTCCCATGCATGACGGGGCCTCCAGTGAAGATCCACCTCAAGGAAGGTGCACCCCCTAAGGCAGTGCATAAACCATCAACACATTGGCAAGAGCAGGTGCACAGCGACCTATTACGAGATGAGGCACTAGGAGTCATCGAAAACTTTCCATATGGCGAACCAGTACTGTGGTGCCACCGCATGGTCGTTACACGGAAGCACGATGGAACTCCACGCCGCACCGTGGACCTCTCCCCACTCAACAAAAAACTGCCAGCGAGATACATTCGCCAGCGAGTCACCGTTCCACCTAGCGAGACGCGTCCCCAAAGGAACTTGGAAGACAGTCTGTGATGCATGGAACGGGTATCACAGCGTCGCCCTTCGGGAATGTGATCGACATCTGACAACTTTTATCACACCTTTCGAGCGGTGGAGGTACACCAGAGCGCCCCAAGGCTTCCTCACATCCGGTGACGGATACAACCGCCGTTTTGACGCTATCCTCTCTGATTTCGACCGCAAGGAGCGTTTCGTCGATGACACCATCCACTACGACACTAGCCTCGAAGCACATTGGTGGACGACCATTGACTTCCTAATTCGTGTTGGCCAGTCGGGAATAGTTCTCAATCCAGAAGAATACCGTTTCGCACGGATTTCCAACACTAGCATCCACCACAGACATCCGTAGCTGGCTCGGCTTAGTTAACCAGGTCGCCAACTATGCACAACTACGCGACACCATTGCGCCCTTCAAACCATTCCTCAGCCCAAAGGTCCGCTTCGAATGGACTACTGCGCTTGATGAAGCCTTCAATACGTCTAAGGGTGCATCGTTGACGCCATCCGCCGCGGCGTAGAGATATTTGACCCTACGAAGATAACCTGCCTACGCCCAGATTGGTCCTGCAAGGGCATCGGATACTTTCTATCACAGAAGCACTGTGCCTGCGAGTCCCGCAACCCTGACTGCTGCGATGATGGATGGAGGGTAACATTAGCTGGCTCCAGATTCCTCTCATCCGCAGAGCAGCGCTATGCTGCAATCGAAGGCGAGGCACTGACAGTGGCATGGGGACTCAAACAGTCGAAATACTTTACTCAGGGATGCAATGACCTTCTCGTTGTCACTGATCACAAGCCCCTAATCAAGATCATGGGAGACCGTACTCTCGATGAGATTCCCAACTCCAGACTCTTCTGCCTCAAGCAGCGTACACTACCATGGGTCTTGGAGATCGCACATCTCCCCGGCAAGACGAATACTGCCGCTGACGCCACGTCCCGACACCCCGTAAGCAACTTTGCAGAGCTCTCTAGCCTCACACTACAGTCAGCACAAGATGATGCTGAATGGCCCATGACTGCTGCCATCCGTCACGAGACGCAGAACATACATAACAGCATTAACATGGGAACGCATTGCCTCTGAGACCGCAACCGATCCTGTCGCGCGCCAGCTTATGGACACCATCTACACCGGCTTCGGGGATGCACACCGTACCGCGAATGACGGGCTGGCCGCATTCTGGCAATACCGAGAATCGCTCCATGTATTGGATGGTGTCATCTTGTTCAGTGACCGTGTCGTTATCCCATCATCCCTACGTGGCGAAGTTCTCCAGACACTCCACTCCGCCCACCAAGGCGTCACGTCCATGGAATCACGTGCTCGCGCTATCGTGTTTTGGCCGGGAATGACAAAGGATATTCAGTCAGCCCACGAAAGATGCATAGCATGCAACCGGAATGCCCCGTCACAAGCTGCATTGCCCCCTACATACACTATCGCCAGTCCCCGCAACACCATTTGAATCGATCTATGCTGACTTCTTTGACTTCGGTGGATGCCACTACCTAGTCGCCGGCGATCGTCTATCTGGATGGGTCTAAATCTTCAGAGCACCCAGGCTGGAGCGCAGGGCCTGATCGCTGCTCTCCGAACATTATTTGCCACGTTTGACGTTCCTGAGGATATCTCGAGGGATGGAGGCCCAGAGGCCCAGAATGGAGGCCCAGAATTCTGCTTCTGCGACTGCCGAATTTCTTACACGATAGGGAGTCCGTCACCGTGTGTCATCTGCCTACTTCGCTCAATCGAATGGCCGCGCCGAAGTAGCAGTCAAGAAGGCGAAGGCCTGATGGACAATGTTGGGCCCACTGGTTCCCTTGATAATGACGGTCTCTTACGGGCACTACTCAAATTGCGCAACACTCCGGATACTGCAACATCTCACCGGCAGAAATAGTCTTCGGCAGACCTATACGCGATGCCTTCTCATTCGTCAGCCGACAGAATAAGTTCACCAACCCATCCATTCGCACTACCTGGCGCGAAGCATTGGCACTTAAAGAAGACGCAATGAAAGCCCGGATGCCACGCTCACTTGAAGCCCTCAACCCTCACGCAAGGCCCCTTGCACCACTATCGCTGGGCAACCGCGTGTTCCTGCAGAACCAATACGGTCCGCATCCTACAAAGTGGGACAAATCCGGCACAGTCGTCAAGCTAAGGGACCATGACCAATATTGGGTCAAAGGTGATGGATCTGGACGCTTATCGCTAATAAACAGGCGCTTCTTATGCAAGTTTACTCCACCCACGGTCGCAATCGAGGATTCCACACATCGCTCGCGACGACACATGGTCGACAATGGCATGAGCGTACCACAACGACACGCAACCGCACCGCAACCACAGCCAGCGACAGACCAGGTGGAACAAGGTCCTACCGCTGTCGCACGACCGCACCCGTCTACTTCTATAACAAAGGCTACCGTGCCAACGATGGGTGCCCCAGCACCGCCCGTGCTGGACCAGACAGCAGCATCAGCACCACTGATCCCGCTGACGCCCTCAAAAACAACTCTGCCACCACCGGACATACCAACAGCACCTATTACACCAGTTGCATCAGGCCCTCGCACGCCCTCTCGCAGACAAACAATAAAGCCTCGTCACTACGTGCCTGAGACTGGTTAATGGCAGACCCGCTAATCTGCTAGTTGTTACGTTAGCGAGGTATTAACCCCTCTAACGTGGGGGGGGGGGGGGCGGTGTTGAACTATGGCGGTGTCTATTGGAGCATCTACCCACGTTTTGCTTCATTGTATATAGTTTTTATGTATTAAGTACATTATTTGTTGTTTGTATATTTTCAGACTGTTGTCATCTTTAATATCAGTCTGACAACATAAAGAGAAGCGTTCTTCGGTAGGGTCATAAATGGTGATTCCGTGACCACCGAGAGGAAAGGAAGGTTTGAGAGTGAATTTTGGTATATAAAGGTATTTAGAACAAAATGAGCTCCTATACTCCTCGCAAAACGTTGGGCAACTCCCAGGGGAGAGCAAAATTCAAATGTTGTTCTAAATACCTTAATGTACCAAAATCCACCCTCAAACCTTCCTTTCCTCTCTTGGTGGTCACGGAATCACCATTTATGACCCTACTAACACCTTGTATCGGACGTAACGGAATAAACACAATCTAAGGAGTATAAAATAGATCAGAACCTTAAATACATCTCCTCTAGATTAACATTATATTGGTAAATAAGTACTTACCCAATAAGAACACCAGTAAAACAATCTGAAGTTAAGCTAACATCATGATGACTCCTTAGAAATATAGCTCCTTAACACTTCCGAATATGTTCCTTTTCCAAATCGAGTGCTTTGCCATAAGAAGCGTTAAAACGCAGGGCACCGAAGGAAGTCCTGTTAAGGTAATAAAATGTAACATATGTACATAATTCAAAGAGGCGTTTAAATTACAATATATACATCTACAACATAGTAGCTTACCTCTGATCGAGCACTTTTTTACGGTGAAAGGAAAACTATGTTATCTACGAAATATAGCTACAATATATTAATAAATACATATACTAATAAATAAATATATAAATAAATAAATGATGTCGATACATGATGTAAATAAATAATAAATGAATGAATAACATCGCCTGGGGATCGCCACGGCGTGAAACCAACGGTAGCGACACAGACTATGTGCTATATATTTATTTATTATATTAAATAAATAAATATATATATAACCATCTAACTAACTAACTAACAAACTAACTAACTAAATAACTAACTAACTAACTAACTATATAAATAAATAAATAAATAAATAAATAAATACATTAATTAATCAAATAATCAATTGGTTGAAATAATAAATAAATATATACAAATGAATGCTACTCCAATTACGTACATAAATAAATAAGTCTAAATAAATAAATAAATAAATATTTACTACTCCAATTGCATTCAACTATATTTCATGATCAATATTAAAGAAATATAAAGTACATAGTGTGTTAATGTGGTAAGCAATATTTACAAACACAATATCATATCGCATTCAAAATATGTGAACAAATAACTTACTTATTTGATCCACCGATTACATCTACCGAATGTATCTTCAGGAGACGATCAGGATGATGAGTGTTCTCTAATAGGTGGCTGACTTATAACATGATGTGGAATGTCGTACGTTTGGTATTTGGTAGGAGAGAAGCGAGCGTCGTAGTAACGCCTAACAACGTTTTGTTGATAGCAACCACCGTTAGAACTGAATACGTAATGGTTTATATTGTCAAAATATAATGATAGGTTTCGTGTCTCTTAACCCGTATTTGGTAAATTAATGGAGAAATGGTCATTGTAGCAACGCGTACAGCACTGATATTGATAGCAACCCCGGAAAACATAATTATGGTTTTGGGGTCTCTTAACCCTAGCCCCAAGGCACTCTTTTTTTTTGCGAAAGAGGTAGTTGCAACTCCCTCTATTGCCCTTAAAGGGAAATTTGAAATAAAAAGAACCCGTAGAACAAGGTGTTTTTTTCGTGGCTTAACCTTTGATTGTAACAAAGAACACATGACCAGCGTGGTAACGGTATTACGTAGGTAGATAAATGTAATGCCATCGGTTGAGCGCTTTTCCTTTGTTAATTCGCTCTAATTTAGTTGTCAAATTTGAGTAGCTAATGATTGATTGTAACTTTATTCGTTTGTTTTTTATGAGATGTACTAAATTATTCATAGACTTTTCTTTCCACGTACTAAGTAGGGGTGGGCAAGCATGTATCCATTTGTAAAATCCAGTTTTGCTCTGGTCAAATTGTGTGAGAAAAAAAGAATGACAAAAATAACCGATTTTTAAGGAATTTAGAAGACTGTCTGGCTGGAAAGACTCACCAATGTTAAATTCATACATGTTTTTAGCTTTTTCAGGGAGGTGAAAACATGCGGTGTTTATAAATTAAATATTGAGAGAAAAATACAAAATGCCCGCCAAAATGACAGATTTTTAAATTGTTATCTCTTTTATTTTGAAAGTCTCACCAATGTTAAAAATATATGTTTTTAGGGTTTTTTCAGGTTGGAGAATCCATGTAGTGTTTATACATATGGTGTTTAGACACCATACTATACAATAGGGAAAATACACAATTGCCGTCAAAATTACAGATTTGTAACGTTTTCTGGCGTTCAATATTCCATATTTTACAAGTGTAGACTTTCTGTCAGTGCCTTACTGACTATAAAGTATTAGTCCACAAGATCTAGCTGGCATAAATGTCAAACATTATCTTTCACCGATATTGGGAAAAGAGGGATCTGTTGATGGGATCAAAGAGTGAGTGACATTATTAAGCGATGACCATTACATTCCAGTTGCCTGTAAAGTTTGAGCCCAAGTTTGACTGGTTGAATTGGCCATGACGCTAGTATTAGTAAGTTCTACCCAAGAATTACATCCATCCAACACCATTGACCGCATGCTGGGGGACCTTGAGTGTGGCAGCGGTGGAACTGGTAGCAAGCCCGTAGGCGATGCAGTCTTGCCACAAGACTTGGCACACGTGGTGACTTTCAGCCAGATTTTGGCTAGTTTTAAAACTGAAATCTAATATATGTGATTTTTTTTATCGAGCGATACTGGAACGTTTTTATGTTCCAGTATCGGGCGATACTGGTACACATGATACCAGTGAGAATTGTCCCAGTATTGAACGATTCTGGTACATAATTATAATCCAGTATTGTATCGCCCGATACTGGAACACTGACTTTGTACCAGTATCGAATGATACTGGGTGTTCCAGTATCGGACGATACTAGTACAGTCTGGAACCTAACGTACACTTTTTCCGAAAAGAGTTGGAACGGCGTCAGTCAATCCTGGATTTCCTTGGGCAGTAGACATTAACTCAAACAAGGCAGTGTCGACTGATTTCCATGCTGCTGAGAGGTAGGCATATACAAGATGGTTGGGCAGGGGCACTATCAGCTTTCCCCTAATGAACCTACTAGGCATTGTCATGAGACAAACGGCCGACCTCGACAGGAATTGGCATAGAATTCGCCAATTTGTAAGGAGACGACCCAAGAGCTGTTTAATATGGGAGAGCAATTAGCTACTGAGACTCTGTTCAGACAATGGACGCTTGTTTGCTGCTGTGTGTGGATGAAGATATCGACACAAACAGTTATCAGAATTGTCATTCTTTGACACTGATGAAGAGAGCTTGTCGATGAGAACCAGTGACAGTTTGAGAACAAACTAACCGTCCAAACACTGACACTGCACTAGAATAATCCTCATTGAACATGTGATTATCTGTGACCGTTTTATGCAGAACCGTTTTTTGCATGCAACCTTGATATAAAGAGACATTCATTAGCATTTGTCATCTCTACCATTTTGGCAAAATACGCATCTCCAATTAGCCAGGTTATTTCCTATTCTGAAAACATAAATAACTAAATAAATGACATGTTCCGAATCTAAGACCTCGTGCATTTGTAAAATATTCATAGACTTAGTATGATGTCATTTTATTAACCAAGGTACTCTATAAAATAAAATGTGCTTATTTTGGTGACCATGTTGTATTTATGTTATGGTCAACCAAGTCACTCTGACTATGTTGATGAATAATTATTAATACATGGACGACATATCGGAGACCTACAATCATATAAAATGTCACCTGATTTGATGTTACAAACAGAATACCATAGCAAATACATGAACATTTCGTTTTGGCGGGCATTTTAAATTTTTCTGAGTTCAAACAGATTATTTTGACTACCCTAATGAGTAGAACCATGAAATGAATGAAAACTGTACAATTCAGAGACCTTGTAAACATATAAAGTACCAATATTGGTCGATGTTCTAAATACAAATTTGCTCAGAATTAGAGAAAATTACCGTTTTGGCGGCCATTTTGAATTTTTTTGAGGTCAAACAAATCGTTTTTACCAGTGAGAAGGAACATGAAATGTACTTTGGATTCAGATACCTAGAAAACACATAAAGTACCACATCAGTTGGTGTTATAGATCCATATTTGCTCAGAAATAGATAAACATGTCCGATTTGGCGGCCATTTTAAATGTTGGCATTTTGCCAACCTAAACTTTTGTCTGAGACATTTTTTTTCGTCATATTCTATTCTAAGATGTTTCTTCATTATCCGTAATACACGTACAACTGATTACTCTCTGTTCAACATGTGTCATACTATGGGTACTAACGTGCAGTTTGCAGTGGCACATATTATTTTGTTTTTTTGCAATTGCATCTTATATAGAGCAATATCTTGGAGGTTCAAGCAAAAGCGTTGTTGACATTGTATTTATTAAAGGGGCACTGACAGATACGTAGGGGAGTGCGCCCTCAATTTGTCTGAAAATCAGTTCTTTTGCACCTACGTCGTATAAGAATAACTACCGTACCATCTGAAACCATCACTCACCACATAACTTGCTTTAACCAAATTTCAATCTAGCGCAAATATATTCAATCGTTTTCCCATACACTTCAGCGTTCCTACGTACCTTATCTATTGAAGCAATTCCTTTTTTCCCCCTCCAAATTTCATTTTTCTCGGCAAACTCTCAATGCCCCTAAAGCTTGACAGAACCATCCATGAGACGTTAGATTTTGGACAATTTGGATAAAAATCAGTACACTTTTTTCACGCAGTTATTTGATAATAATATCATTCTTCATAAGAACTGCGGGTACTAAGGGGTATTTTTTTTATTTGTTGAATAAACAAGGGCATTACTTTCAGGAATAATCTGCTGCGTATACATGTAGATTATAAACAATTCCCTTCCAATATAATGCTTGCTAGATTAATCCTACCATTGTATGTTTGGGTTTTCTGATCATCACAATTCTGCAGCATTCCATCAATTTCTACAACGATTTCCAGATTTGACATAATTTTATTTGTAACAAAAAGAGAATTTCATTGTCTAGACACCGTTTAGCAATGGCCAGATCAGCAATGATCAACCTAAGCAAGATCTGGGCTGACAGAGGAATAACCAGAGCAACAAAAACCAGGCTAGTCCAAGCCCTTGTATTTCCAATTGCCATGTATGCATGTGAGACGTGGACCCTAACCAAAGCTGACAAAAACAGAATAGCTGCTTTCGAGATGTGGTGTTGGAGGCGTATGCTTCGTATTGTATGGACAATGAGAAGGACCAATGCCAGTATTATTGAAGAAATAGGGGTGTCTAAACGACTTCTTCATGCTATCAACACCCAAATGCTGAGTTAGGTGCGGTATTGTAACTTTTGTGTATTCACCTGACACATGATGCATTGAGTGTGGTCGTTTTTTAACGTTTTTTAAAGAACGACGCATAACAATCCCGCACTTTACAATCCCGCACCTTAATGCAAATGCTGAGCTACTTCGGCCATATCTCACGTCGCAAGGGTAACAACCTAGAGAAGATGATCATGCAAGGCATGATTGAAGGGAAGCGCAAGAGAGGCAGACCTCGTTCCCGGTGGATTGACCAAATAAAATTGATTACTGGACACCCTCTCCGTGATTGTTACTCCTTTGCTGAAAATCGTTATTTGTGGCGTAGTATCTGTAAGGTCACGAGCTGTCAGTCATGACAGGACCGAACCAACCAACCATGTCACATAGGTGTAGATCCCGGGGTTGTAGGGCAATAATTCCCCTCAATAATTTGATGTGGATGATGGCCCATACAATCATACGGAGCGTTTAAAGTGCCATTAGATGGCTACATAATTATCTTGACAAGTCGACATATTATCAACGTTATGTTGAGATAGTCACATATTTTTTCTCACATTCTTGACTTAAACAGTTTTATTAGTCGTCATGATGATATAGACTATCTTGTCAAGTTGACTTTACAAAATATAGATGTCGTCATGGCGAGATAGGTTAACTTGAAGAGTCAACTTCACAAAAAGTAGATGTCGTCATGGTGAGATACAATATCTCGTCGAGTCGACTTCACAAAAAGTAAATGTCGTCATGGTGAGATAGATTATCTCGTCAAGTCGACTTCACAAAAAGTAGATGTTGTCATGGTGAGATAGATTATCTTGCCAAGTTGACTTCATAAAAAGTGAATGTCGTCATGGCAATATAGACTTTATCGTGAAGTCGACTTCACAAAAAGTAGATGTTGTCATGGTGAGATAGATTATCTTGCCAAGTTGACTTAATAAAAAGTCAATGTCGTCATGGCAATATAGAATTTATCGTCAAGTCGACTTCGCAAAAAGTATATGTCGTCATGGTGAGATAGATTATCTCGTCAAGTCGACTTCACAAAAAGTAGATATCGTCATGGTGAGATAGATTATCTTGCCAATTTGACTTCTGCGAAAGATGATGTCGTCATGGTGCGATTAAGTATCTGGACATGTTGATTTCATAAAAAGTGGATGTCGTCATGGTGAGATAAATCATCTCGTAAAGTCAACTTCCCAAAACGTGGATGTCGTTATTTCAAGATAGGTTATCTTTCCAAGTCGGCTTTGCAAAAAGTAGATGTTGTCATGAATAGATACGTGATCTTGACATGTCGACTTCCCAACAAGGAGAAGTCGTCATTGGACGATAAATTTTCTTGTCAAGTCAACTTAACAAAAAGAGCATGTCGTCATGGCAAGATAAATTGTTTTGACAAGACGATTTCACAAAATGCGGATGTCGTCATGGTAAGATACATTAACTTGTCAACTTGACTTCACAAAAAGTGGATGTCGTCATGTCAAGATAGGTTATCTTGTCAATTCGACTTGGCTTTGTCTTGCTAGGCACATCTTCAGCAGGTTTTTCACCCTCGGATAGGCTCATGGTGCAATCGGAGTCGCCCATCGTGGTTTAGTTGGTTCGTGAAAAGCAAGATGGTGGTGATGGTGCACGTGCATAAAAAGCTTTTGACGCCAATTATCATTTGACGAGATTATTACGGAAGCGTCTAAGTGCCATCCGACTTGATATCAAGATAATTTATCTCGTCATGTCAACTTAATCACGGTTATGTCGACATGATAAGATAATATATCAGGCCATGTCGACTTATCAAAATTTGAATGTTGACATGACAAGATAAATTATCTCACCAAGTCGACATTCACTTTTTATGAAGTCAACTTGGCAAGATAATCTATCTCACCATGACGACATCCACTTTTTGTGAAGTCGACTTGACGAGATAATCTTTCTCACCATGACGACATTTACTTTTTGTGAAGTCGACTTGACGAGAAAGTCTATATTGCCATGACGACATTAACTTTTTATGAAGTTAACTTGGCAAGATGATCTATCTTACCATGACAACATCTACTTTTTGTGAAGTCGACTTAATGAGATAATTTATCTCACCATGACGTCATCTACTTTTTGTGGAGTTGACTTTTCAAGTTAACCTATCTCGCCATGACGACATCTATATTTTGTAAAGTCAACTTGACAAGATAATCTATTTCACCATGACAACATCATGTAACTTATCATTACGAAATGTTGCCACCGCCCTTTTGAAATCCTGGATCCGTCCCTGTCTAATACGAAGGTTCAACAGTTTCGGGCTATTATTAGGCAGGAGTCCAGTGCTAAATAAAGGATTAACAGATTAATAATTTACTGCTACCATGTAAATTGAAAGCCTATGAAACAACTACAATTTGCACCTCCGATTTAACGGTTTTGTTAATAGAAATTCAAGTTGTTTAGGAACAATCTCTGGGGAGATCTTAAAGGCCCAATTTTTAACTTGATGTTTTCTATTATACATCAGGGGTCATTCTATAAATAGTCATATTCGATCCAAAGTTTGAGTTGCATAACTACAATGGTTCTTATTTAAGAAGCATAAAGTGGCATGGGATTTTCCCATTGAGTAGTACACAAACTGGCCGGGTGGCAATCCGGTAACCACCTATGGCAGTAATCATAGTAATTTACTGCTATTTGGTCTAAAACGTCTAAATGGAACATAGCAAGCGTCAAACATTCTACAGAAATAATGACAAATATGGTGTGTTTCCTGATATCAAAATATGTTGATGGACAGAAAAAGGGCTAAAAGTGATCGGAACATCCACCTCAAATTAAAAAGTATAATATATAAAATTTGAAAAAGTACAAGGATTTGAAATTTTATCTGTGCATGACACGCCGAGACTTGTTTGTATGAAACCATGGTAATAAATAACACGTTGTATTGTGTAGGTAATAATCATAAGAGAATATTATGAATATCTAATTTTGATTGATGTACCTGTGGAACCTGAGCCTATTGATACCTGTTGTTATGAAACGTTAATGCCTTGATATTGCTATTGCGCTATTATCCTAATTGGTTCATTTTAGATCAATTATTGATTATATCATGAGACCTTGATCGGTTACCATGGCAACCAGAGCAAAACCAAAAGCGTTTTTCAAAACTAGGCATCATGGGCTACAATTCGGTATACAACACTAATTGGCTGATATTTGTGTAAAATTGTTTTATAACATAAGCCTAAAACCTCCCTTTTAATATTGACTCTATTCTTTGATGGAATGATAATATATACAATAAAATCTTATACATTTTTCTCAACTGATATTTTGTGCTGATTCCAGATATGATAATTCTATAAACCATACATGCCATATGTGAGGGGAAATTTGTCAAATTAAAGGGATAATACTCGATTTGTGCTTTTCGATTAAATTCACCTTTAAATTCTTTCAATATTTGACATTTCTTTCTCATTATTTGTCCCAAATATGATTTTTCTGTAGTGTTGAGAACTGAACTAAAGTAATTCAGTGTCACAAAGGGGCATTTCCCCCTTTTTTTTTGGTCTGCATATCTGAAATTTGGTCAGAATTCTAGGAAAATGCCTTTAATATTGATGGAATGATAAACCACCAAATCTTAAACTTTTTCTACACTGAAATTCTGTCCTAATTCCCAAATCTGATCATTTTATAAACCAAATATGAGGGGAAATTTGTCAAATTAAAGGGATAATACTCGATTTGTGCTTTTCAATCAAATTCATCTATAAGCATTTTCATGGGATTCTTTCAATATGTCAATATGTCTTTCTTCTCCATATAAATATGATGTGCTGTAGTGTTGAGTGTTGAAAACTGATCTTAAGTGATTCAGTATCACATTAAAGAGGTATTACCCAATTTTATGGTTGGTAAACATGAAATTTTGTCAAATTTCAAGGAATATGCCTTTAATATTGACTTTGTTTTTTTGATGGAATGATACCATGTAACGTCTTCAACATTTTTCTTGACTTTTTTTCTTGAAATGGGGTGCTGATTCCAAATCTGAGGGGAAAGTGATCAAATTGGATGGGTAATACATGGCTATATGCTTCTTTAATGAAATTCACCTTACCTATAATTAAAGGTACATTTTCATGAGATCGAGATTCTTTCATTATTTCATATTTGACTTTTACCAACTAATTATGATGCTCGTTATTATTGTTACGAACTGTAAGTAAATCTCTCTCACATTGTAGGGGTATTATCCGATTTTATAGTCTTCAAACTTGAAAATTTGATCAAAAATCTATTTTGTACTCTATTTTGACAATGTAATGTATATAATTAAGATGGCCATTATGATGACCGTTTCAATCAAATTAGCAATATATTCAATTGCTATCTACTGGTGATAGTAATTGATATCTACTGCTGATTGCAATATATTCTATTGCTATCTACTGCTGATAGCACTGTATTCAATTGCAATCGACTGCTGACACTAATAGGCTATATTCACTTGCTATCTACTATCGATATCATTATATTGACTTGCTTTCTAACAGATCGTCCGACCATATGCACAGAAACAAAAGCGTGATCTCTTAAAGTTGTCTCATGTCTGATAAGTAATTTATGTTTATTTAATCAAAATCGATTACAATGAAACCAATGGGGTTTCAACATTTACGGTATTTCGTGTCCACCGTCGTCCTACAATTTCCTACAATCGGGCGTAGCTCGGGGGGGGGGGGGGGTAGTGGGGGGGGGGGGGGGGGGGGAATGCCCCCCCTGACGGAAAAAAACCCATTTGTGCCCCGCCCCCCTCCCCCTCTAAAAAAAAAAAAAAATGGGTGAAAAAAAGGAAATAGGGGAATTTTTTTTTTTAAAGACCGAGGTGGCGTGTGGGGAACTGATTATGTTGGGGGTTATTCAACCCAAATAGTCAAATAGAAGGCAAAATTGTACATATGACACATGTACTGTGCGATTTTTTTTGACCGTGCGAATTTTTTTGACATCTTCGCCCCCGTCCCCCCCCCCCCCCCACACTTACGTGAAATTCACGAGTTGGTGACTGCAAAAAAAATTGGGGCAACCTTTTACGAAAATTTTAGAAGTCTTGCCCCCCCCCCCCCCCCCCCCCCCCCCCCTGAAAAAAATCCTAGCTACGCCACTGGGGCATCTACCCCCCCCCTCTATTCGACTTATTATATTGCCGTGAAAATAGTTATTGGTGCCAACGTTTTTCTAACGTTTACACCATTGACTTTATACTACAATTGAGGACGTATATATAAGAAGAAGAAGAGGACAGTGGTTAGTTTGCGTATGGACGTTCATTAATTTTCAATGAGAAGCGCCCCATGGAGACGCGCACCGACAGTCATTGGTGTCAACGTTTTTCTAACGTTTACACCAATGATTGTATATACACTTGAGGATATTATATACAAAAGGAGTATACGATGTAATTGAGGAGGATGTGGCTAATTTACATACGGTCGTTCATTATAACAGATGATATCAGAAACGAACGGCCGTAAATTATGAATTTCCGTTGTTTCAATGTATCAATGGATTTTAATTATATGACCCCATACAATTCATCACACGTTGGAACTAAATTATTTCATCCTAAAACCGTTGGATAGGATAACCAACTCCAGTGTCAGTATCATTTTTTGAATTTAATTCGTTGTTAAGCGTTCGTCCATTAACTTGATCACGTAACCTCGTACGCATAATTTAACCTTGAATATTCGAAAACACGCCCGTGTCCGGCATCGTCTGTTCATGAATTTTCAATGAGAAACGCCCTCATGAAGACAAGCACCAATAACTTGCTATCTACTGCTGATAGCATAATTGTCAATTGTTATCTTTTGCTGATAGCGTTATATTAACTTGCACTTTACTGCTGATAGCATAATATTCAATTGTTATCTTTTGCTGATAGCGTTATGTTAACTTGCTATTTACTGCTGATAGCATAATTGTCAATTGTTATCTTTTGCTGATAGCGTTATATTAACTTGCTATTTACTGCTGATAGCATAATATTCAATTGTTATCTTTTGCTGATAGCGTTATATTAACTTGCTATTTACTGCTGATAGCATAATTGTCATTGTTATCTTTTGCTGATAGCGTTATATTAACTTGCTATTTACTGCTGATAGCATAATATTCAATTGTTATCTTTTGCTGATAGCGTTATATTAACTTGCTATTTACTGCTGATAGCATAATTGTCAATTGTTATCTTTTGCTGATAGCGTTATATTAACTTGCTATTTACTGCTGATAGCATAATATTCAATGTTATCTTTTGCTGATAGCGTTATATTAACTTGCTATTTACTGCTGATAGCATAAAATTCAATTGTTATCTTTTGCCGATAGCGTTATATTAACTTGCTATCTACTGCTGATAGCATAAAATTCAATTGTAATCTACTTTAATAAAATTAGTCACTTGATCACATGTTACCTGTTCATAATCAAATAGCCCGCTTGCTTGCTCTGTGTGATCAATATCCCTTTCATTCCCGGGCATTCAAGTGCCACGCACAGCATTTTCTCGCGGCTTGCGTGCGTTGAAAAGTGACTTTTGAAAAATGACTAATGTTCTTTAAATGGTGCTAATAATGGTTTATCTTTGTTGTTAGGTGGCAACTTTTGTATCAAATTGTGCCGGAAAGATTCATCCAAATGTCTATCTAGTCTGTTTTGTCAAAAAATAATCGGAAGTTACTCTAAAAGACCTAAACAAAGTGTATGACTTTCTTTTGTTGAGCACTTTATGCATATGACACCATAAAATTCATCACACGTTGGAACTAAATTATTTCACCCTAAAACAGCTGGAGTTGGATAACCAACTCCAGTGTCTATCCAACTCCAGTGTCAGTATCATATTTTTTATTTAATCAGGCGTATGAAACAAAAATCTGCCCATTGTTGATACTTTTATCTACTGTCTATATCATTATATTTACTTGCTATCTCCTGCAATACATTCAATTGATATCTACTTCTGATAGCAATATATTCAATTGCTATCTACTGCAGATAGCAATATATTCAATTGCTATCTACTGCTGATAGCAATATATTCAATTGCTATCTACTGCTGATAGCACTGTATTCAATTGCTATCTACTGCTGATAGCACTGTATTCACTTGTTAACTACTGCTGACACCAATATCATTATATTGACTTGCTATCTACTGCTGATAGCATACTGTTCAATTGCTATCTACTGTTGATAACGTTATCATTATTATCATTATAGTTACTTCGCTATCTACGGCTGATAGCGTTAAATTAACTTACCATCTACTACTACTAGTATAGCATAATATTCAATAATTGTTATCTACTGTTGATAGCGTTATATTTACTTGCTATACTGCTGATAGCAATATATATTAAATTGCTGTCTATACTGCTGATTGCTGATAACATTTTATTCCCAAAACAGCAATAAATAGTTTAAAGTTTAGACAGAAAGAGGTCAAAGGTCATTACAAATAAGCTTGGTGACAATAAACTTATGGGTAACATGGGGTGTACACAGATTGACCTCTAATGACCCCTACATGACCTTTGACCCTTTCTGTCAACACTTTAAACTATTTATTGGTGTTTTGGGAATAACATAATCTGAGGCATTCTGAGAATCAATCAATGGTGGTCAATCTGAGGATCTCTACAATGGCGGTCTGTGGACAGGTAATAAATAGTAGGAGAAATGTGTAACTTTGCAGAGGGACTTAGTAAAGATGTCTGAAGGATCACATAACAAAATTAAGTTTCTGGCTCCTTCACGTCTGGGTGATTTCTAAAACTTTTTGATACCCTCGTATATCCACTTGAAACGTCGGTCTTTATTGTTATATATCTTTGTTGTTTCATTGCACAGCAATTTTCATTGCTTGTCCCAGTGCATTTCCGTGTGTTAATGTTTTTGTTATTTATCTGTTTTATCGCGTTATTCTCCCTTGTTATTACCCGTTTCCCCACACCTTGTTGGTATATCTTGCTTTTACTCTTAGCATTTTTACATTTTCGAGATATCCTCTTGTATCAGTTTTCTAATCCTTGGTGTGTTTTGTTCCTGGTTCCGTTGGATTCATCTGTTTACATTTTATACATATTCTTCTCATTATTTCTGTAAAATATTTGGCCCAAGATAGTTCCATAGTAGTTATAGGCAAAAATGAAGTGAATTACTGCCAAAGGTAGTTAACCATCCGCCCAGTTTGTGTATATGGGCAAATTCCATGCCACCTTGTGCTTCTAAAATAAGAACCATGGAGTTATCCTTCATGTAGAATAGAAAACATCGAACATCTACCTTTTTAAGACATGATGCAATACTTTGCAGTACATTCCCGTTACTCTAGTGTAAGTATCAGTAACGTTATTATGGTCTTCAATTGGGGATGGGGTGGGGGGGGGGGGGGGGGGGTGGGGGGGGGGCATGGGGAGATGGGGGTGGGGAGGGGCATGGGGGTTGGGGTGGGGGAAGGGGCTGTGAGTGTGATCGGGGGGGGGGCATAATCGACTATTTCATTGGGTTGGTATCATGGTTGTCAAGCCTTCTGGCAGGGGAAAATCCCCACCCCTTCTAGTTACGCCCCTGAAGGATTATCTTCTGATAATATGTGTGGCCGTAAAGGCGTAATGTAGCTAAGACATGAAGCTTTTAATTGTGACAATGGGGAGAGCGAACACGCCCCTATACGCTGCGTTACCAAACAATTCTGCCAATTAGGGACCGTTCATTATTTATGCTGGAGGGGGGGGGGGGGGGGCGGTTGGGTAAACTATAGGGGGCGGTCATGTAACTTTCATATGTTGAAATAGGGGGGGGGGGGGGTTATGTAACTTTTTATTCTTAAACAGGGGGGGTTGTGTAACTTTTTTAAACTATAAAGGTGGTGGTGATTGGGGGTGATTTTAGAGGTTATTTTGGAGTGTTAATGCAATTTTTTCTGCGCTTCGCGCAGATTCTCTTAAACCTTTCGACTTCAAAATCTGTTACTATGAGACGATTTCTGGACAGCACGTCAGCAAATCTTTTCTATGCCTCGAACGATATGGTGGAAAACATCTATATACAGTTTCAGCTGTAGGGGATACGAGTCTCGAATTTGTCCCAACCCCCCCTCGACCATAAATAATGAACGGTCCCTTATACGTTTGGTTTCCCCATCCCTGATCCCCCGGCGGACTAAAAAAATGCATTTCTCTATTTGATCCAATAGTAGGCCTATGTCAATAACGTTAATAAAGTTGAAGTTCAAAAGGAGTTCAGTCTAGGAGTGACAACACAATTAATATTGAGAAGCATGCATCACTGTGTCTATCTACAATGTAGATACATGAATGTGTCAATAGACATAAGATATCCTCATCAAACATCATCAGTGAAAAATTCCAGATTTATGAGAATTAATCGGCTCATTTAATAAGTCATGCGATTTCAATTGTGACGCTCAAAACCACGTTGACCTTCTCCATGATAATTCAATTGGTAGAAATGGTTTAATAATAGTGATAAAACACATCGAAAGACGGTTCAAATTCACGCCGACGACGCCGGCCTGCGATGTGACTCATCATATTCGGCGAGCGACTCATCATCACTTTTATAGACAGAGCAATCGAATTGCAGAACCAATTATTCACCTAATCTATGACTGATGAGAGGGGTTCTTTTGCATTTACACAATATTTGAAAATGCCTTTCGTAATTAAAACAAATGAGTCAAGGGCAATAGAAAAAATCTGAAATTGTCAGCCGCCGCCGCGGCCATCGCGTGGCGATTGAGTGCTGTTGCTATTACAAATAACTTTTGAAATAAAGTTTCATGAGCATTCGCTGGACCTTAACGATTTTAAATTAAATCCTGAATTTTAAACGAGTCTAAATTCTGTCTAAGATGTCTTCTACTTTTCCGCTCAAAACTGTTTTGAGTTCGATTTGATATTCAACTCTCATCATCGAACGTTCAAAAGGTCGCTATTTAGAACTAAGTCCATATACAGAAAGACCTCTTCTGACAGAGTCATTTAATTTATTCTATAACTCCAACTTCAATTGGCTTCAATATAAGGATCCAACAAAATGGATACATTCCAACTTCAATTAACGATGCCATCCGCATGGAATACTTGTAATTAACAACAGTGCAGCGCGTGCAGACATTTCAACATGTTCAAAGAAAAATGATTCGCCATCGCGATCGCTCATTATAAGATTATTTTATATTATATATTTAAAGAAAATTAAAACAACAGTTTTAGTCCCTCAACCATAGCATGTTACACTACAGTTAAATCATGATAATCAATCACCCTATGCATGATTTAAGTTAAAGGTATATGTTCCGATCACTTTTTTGGAGCTATGATTTTATTTTCACATCAAGCTCTTTTGGTATCATAAGAATCCCTATATTTTTCTCATTATGTCTGTAAAATCGTAGGGGCTAGAAATGTTTCATTTGGAAATGATGGGCTGAAATGTGGTGAATAACTGCCAAAGGTGGTTAACCACCAGCCAGTTTGAGTACTACACAATGGGCACATGTCTTGTTACCCTGTGCTTCTAAAAATTGAACCATTGAAGTTATGCAACTCAAACTTTGGAATGCCACAATTTTAAGGATGACCTTTCATGCATGTAAAATAGAAAACATCAAGTTGAAAATCGGGTCAGCAATCGGAATTTCTACCTTTAAATGTTAAATTATCAAAAACAAACATAGACTTTCATTCTTTATCGATCGATTGTTTGTTTGTTATTTATTAGGCAAAACGACAATATACAAAATACAACATACAAAAAATGCATGACACAAAAGATATACATACAGGGTGAGTCAAAAAAAGTGTACTCAACTTCAGCGATTTTTTATTAGAAAAAGTATTCGTTTGTTTTCAAAACAATATACTACGGTATAAAGACAAATCAATTAGCTTTAATATGAATTTTATCTGGTTTAGATTGGTTGAGGGAAACTTATTTTACGCTGTTTTGAATAAAAGTGACCAATTTAACGTCCGAACACGCTTTCCAGATCTTGACCATTATATTTCATAAGATACGACCAATAAAAAATTACAATACCGACAGCGAAAGGATCAATTCCTTTGTTATGAAATGATTAAAGTGTGGTAATTGTGTCATAAATAGGCCTTAAAGCTGTCTATTGTTTTAATCTATTAGGAGACAATTTTGAACAAGTGTATTGTCTACTTAATTCTTTTAATAAACAAGATGTGTAATGCTTTACATCATAATCCTAGTAAACATTATTAAGCTCGTTAAGCTTGAAATTAAAAACCGTGTTTTAGGTGAAAAAACAGCTTCTGTACAGAAATAGTCATATTTACTTAATGGTATCATCAAATAGCGTGATTTTTTTCCAGATGGTAGCAAAGAAATGGCGCAATCATTTAAAGTTTTGTTTGCCTTGATTTTGTGGTCAAAAATATTTTTTTTGATTTCTTTTCAATTAGGGTACACTTTTTTTTGACTCACCCTGTATAGACCTAATCATGAACACAGACACCAAAATGCCGTGAGATGCCAGGATAACCCATACAGTCTGCTAAAAAAGCAAACTCATTTCCAATGGGGTCCCAAATCGATATTTATGATATATTAGACGATATAAGACAAGCGATTTTTTCATAAGCTGCTCTTCCAAGTTCATTTCTGTATTGGTTAAAGGTCTCGTGTTAATAATAAACATGTGAAAACAATCATGCCTAGACCGTATAACAGTAAAAGTATCTGTTGATATCTTCCCTAAGCCAGTGTAGCAGGAGCCATAGTCCCCTGGACCTGGAGCCATAGTCCGCCCTGTATAGTCCCCCGAGCCATAGTACGCCCTGTATAGTCCCCCCGAGCCATAGTACGCCCTGTATAAGTCCCCTGGAGCCATAGTCCGCCATGTACAGCAAAGTATAGGTTGGTATTAAGGCATTTATCTCTACACGCAACACTAGTTTCACGCTTCATTCCGTGTATGTCAATATAGGGGCCGGACTATGGCTCCAGCATGTCCAGGAACCATGGCTTATTTACCATGTTAACCGGCTTATGTGGTATACAGGCAAGGGGGCAGATCCAATCTTGAAAGTGGGGGGGACATTGCCATTTTTTCACTAGACAATCTTGAAAGTGGGGGGGACATTGCCATTTTTTCACTAGATCGCCACAAAAAGTGGGGGGGACATTTGATATTGTGTCAGGAAGTGGGGGGGACGTGTCCCCCCCCCGTCCCCCCCGGGATCTGCGCCCTTGTATACAGGGTGAAACAGACTGCAATAGTTGAAAGAAGCCATTTTGTTTTCAAAACCCAAATGAATTTTAAAACTTTTTAAACGTTGCAAGAATGATGTATTTAATCCTAACTTTGTGTGAAAAAAAAGAAGTTGATTACATTTTCCGTTTGCCTTTGGTGAACCTTTTGACCAATGCACCCATTTCACTCGTTTATCCACGAGATACCCAAAATATGCATCAAATCGCAAAATGTGTCTCTCATTCAAATTTGGAAACTTGAGTTCATTTGCGATGTTATTGGAATTTGATGCATCCTTTCTTGTTTACATGTGAGTTACCATAATCAATTACATGTATAATCACGGGCCATGCTATGAAAGCGTATAGGCCTATTGTTCTAAATTTTAATAAAAAACTGACATTTTCCATTTTTTTGTTTGCGGGATATTCAAATTATGAAAATGCAATGTGTGCCATTTCAAATGAAAATCACTATGCTCGTGGACAAACAGGTAAATTTGGTTGTGCAGCAAAGAGGGTAAAGACAAACGAAAAATGCAATCGACTTCATTTTTTCACACAAAGTTAGGATTAATACAGCATTCTTACAACGTTTAAAAAGTTCTAAAATTCATTTTGATTTCGAAAACAAAATGGCTTCTTTATAATTGCAGTCTTTTTGACTCACCCTGTAAGTTTAATATGGGTGGACGAACATTTTCCGTAGACTATCGAAATGTATTGCAATGCAATATACAATGTAAAGTTGTAAACCTATCATGTGAGTAACGTGAGTGAACCTATACTTCAATATAAAAGTTACATATGATATATCATAAACGAATATGTTATGGATATTAATTTTAACGTGACCTGAATATTAAACGTTGCATAAAGTTGCCTCATCATAAAGTCATTACATTGCATGTTTTTCTCATCAATAACAATATCATAGGTTAACGTCCGTACCATGGGCAAGGTGGACTGGTATACGACCATCAGAAGAAGATATATTTAGCCAAACTTAATTAAGATGATATAATATTATTACTAATACTATACTAATCTGGAAAAAATATTACACATAATTTCTGATATTTTGTTAATATTTTATTTATATCTATCACTATTCACTAAGCCTTTCTATACGCCATCGCAATGTTGTATTTTATTTTGTATGAACGTTAATTTTGATTTGACAATCATGTTTAATATCTCTCTAAATGTAAAACGAGTGGAAATAGTGGAAATTCACTCGAAAAGGAGTGAAGGGAGTGAAACGCAGGACATCCCGTTTTAGAGTGGAAAATGTCCACTCTAAAATGAGTGTGAAAGTTAATTTTGCACTCTCAATAAGAGTGGAACATTGTCATATAAAATCCCTTTCACTCCTTTAGAGTGTTTCCCACTCAAACACGTGTCCTGCGTTTAACTCCTCGAAAGAGTGGAAAACCACTCTTTTACATTTAGAGAGAAGTGCTTATGCTATCGAATACTTACATTCAGATATGATATGACAATTAAATGCACATTGTGTGATCTTTTCCAGGGGGGCGCCCTCTATTCATAATTTTTTATAGAAGGTAGATTTTCTTGCAGATTTACATTTCTGATCATATATCATAAATATATATTCTGAGTTAGAGCGATACGATTCCTAATTACTTCAAAATAATGGTTTTAGAGTGAATTTAGAGTGAAAAATAAACTGTCCTGCTATCTATACTCTCTAAACCACGATTTTCAAGTAATTACGAATCGTATCGCTCGTCACGTGCGCATGCACCCGACGGCCCTCCCTCCAAATGTAACGTTAATGCCATCGATTTATCACAAACGTAATAAACTGTCAACCTTGGTTCAATCAAAGGTTTTTGTTCCGAAATATCAAACGCTTATGAAAGTAGGCCTTATGTGAAATATAACTTAAATCCTTGATTCAAAGTACCATGTCGTATATAAAGGTTGTCAAATTACAATTTCACCACCATAACGATTTAACACAAGCCATTCATAAAACAAGCAATCGATAAACACCAAATTATACAAACAGACCGTACCAAACCAAACCGGAAGAACAAATAAATAAATAAACAAAAATAATATCTGTCTATCCTTTCTATAAATTAGTTGCCAAATCCAAAATCTTTGTTTGATTGTTGTACGTAATGATCATTATCAAAGTGAAAAATGACAGTGATTATAGGCTTTTGTCATTTTATTTTTTCTCTTTTCTGTCATTTTTGTTTCCCCTTTCCTCTGCTTGCTTAAATGGCTTTGTCGCCATGTGAATTTAACTTATATAACAAATAAAACGAAAACAAACAATAGAAACATAGAACAAACGTAATAAACAAACGTATAAACCGCTGCTGTACAGCTGTGTTTGAAACCGCTGTACAGCTTGAAACTGGCGTATTACTTTTGATGTTTGATTTACTGTAAATGACAGATTGTTCCACTATTTAAGGATTGTTTTGTTCGGGCCATTTTCACAGTAAATAGCTCAGTCAAAAGTAAACACTTCATTTTTTTAAAAGTGTAAAAGTGTTAAAACACTTTTACTGAACATTTTCAACACTTTTCATGTCGTGGATACTGCAAAAAAAACTGCCTTAATTTTTCAATTAATTTAACTAATTTTCTACGCGGCAGGCGCTGGAGACGACATTGTAAAATTTCACAAAATGTTTCAAATGTCAACATTATTGAATTTCATCACTGGCATAATTATTTGGAATCACCATGAGAAATGCATTGAAATCAGTACAAACATGCCTAGGAAAGGTTTCTGAAAAGGTTTCTGAAAAATCTGTTTTGTATAGGCCTAGGCCTAATGGTAAAACTAATAATAGCCGCGTGGAAAGTGTTAACATTTGAATATGGGTTAAGAAATACTCACAGTCAGTGTACATGTATATTAAACCCTTTTTCTTGTGTCGACATATTATTAGAACGCCATATTCAAATGTTAAAACTACGCGGAAAAAATATCGCGGGCGGGCAAATGTTATTAACCTATGATGAGCAGATTAACCAAACAACCGTATTACGCGTAGGCCATCCATATTTTTAGGGAGTAATGATTCCTGCATGGTTCATTAACCCAGATTAACCTCAACACTAAAGTTGCTAGACCTAATTATTGAGAGGTTAAAAATGACTAAAACAATGAGTCGTCAATATATAGTTATCAATCAAAAGTTAAGTGTTACATCAACGGGCCCACATTGTCGCCAAATTATCTCAGATTTTGTTGACACATTTTGTAAACCGGTGTCAAACTGGCGAAAATAGATATAATTGTCTTATCTACTGGGTCATTATCGATGATTATTTCCAAATTTCTCACATTATGACAATGTAATAGCCCCAACGATTGTCACCAATGTGTGAAACTGTGTTTGTACCGGGTGCTACAATCTCTTACACCAGCCTCCTAACCCCACTACCAGTAGCGCCACGTCCAATTGCAATGATACCGGTGCATTGCAGGTGTGAGTAAGAGCTGATTATATATGATAAGAGGCACTTCCTGTCAATCTGCATGGATGTTTCACAGACGGCGCTGTGTTTCTTCTGGCTGCTGCTGCTGGTGGCACACACAATGTTAACAGTCAGTCATACTATTATCTTTGAAAGTGTAGGGGGAACGACTTCCACTAGTGCTGGGTTCAGTCATAAACTTACTACTATTTTTATATCGGAATATTGGTCGTGATGTGTCATTCAGATTCAGAAAGTGTGGAGGAGATGATGAACTGTTTCTACTGTAGTCGCCTTTGATGCCACTCCAATCTCGGTTTTCTATGGATATATATAAAAGGAAATAATAATACTTGCTAGTACTAGCCAACACAAATCCTTGGATGAGGGTCAATGGATGAAAGTGTAGTAGCCCAGAGCGGAGCACCAAAAACCCACCAAGATGGTTTAGCTGGTTTAGCCTACTGATGAACCGTATTAAAACCTCAAACAGTATTTGCGTGACACATTACTTCTGATTGGATGGGCAACTTCTACCACCAGATTCGCCCAAAGCTGAGTCGGAACTTCAGACACCCACATTACATTATACCAAAGGAATATAATAATAATAAATATTAACAAAATAGGTCATGAATGATACCCATGATGTTTTGAACAAAACAACCTATATGTTATTGCCTGTGGTTATAACACATTGTGGATAAGTGCCAAAGTGGAAATCTTATATTTTTATCAACAATACGACATCACTGACTGAGTGATTCATTATGATTTTTGTTTCGATGTTTATTACGTGGAATATATGTTTTAATCTTTGGACGTATTGACTTTGGTTCTGTGGAGAGTTTGATTAGGAATTTATATCGTGGAACTCGGATTTACATTTTACAAGGTAAGAGAGTGAAATAAATGTGATTGATATATTCATGATATTTACACTAAATTGTATAGTAATTTATTTATTTCGAGGTTTGTTTTTAATAGTTGGAAGTATGGTTTTCTTTTTAAATTAACAGTTGTGGATTTCCCTATTGAATTGTGTATGAATGTTGATAATAGAGGATAATATTGAAGATTTTAAATTTGTTCACGGTATTACTTTAATTATACTTACTCCCCTGACTTGTCGTGTGTATATGATGGTATCCGTGTATTTGGAAGGGGTAAAGCTTTTGTGAATGTCATGTTAAAATTGCTCTTTGGTGGTAAATGCCTATTTTATCATACGATAATACAAACAAAGAAAATTGAATAAGCCAACCATAGTATTATAATACTAATAGTGTAGTGTAAAATATACGATTAGGCTATATAGGCCTAATAGGCTTCTAATGAACTAAAATGAAGGATACGTTTTTTATATGATTGATAATCACACTTCCAGACTTTCTATACAGAAAAAAACGCATAGGGCCTATCATGGCATCGACTCCAGAACAACATCAGAACACAGACCAAAATACGTTACAAGTGGTGCGCTGTTTCATTTATTGCATCACAAACGTCTTGGGTTGTCTTGCATGTCTTGGGGCCAGTAGTGCATAGTACAGTATACATACAGACTCATGGGGGATCCGGTTTTAGGATCGGGTATCCCTACAGACTGTGTCTCAAGGCCAATATTCATGTTCTAATACTTAGTCTATACATATTGCCAAGTACACGATAATGGACGTAGTGTGGTTATGTGGGGTAAAGGTTCAAGGTTCAATTCTGCCACCCAGTATTTTGATTTTGCCATGGCTTGACATGGATTGACACAATGGCCATGTGGTGTGGTGTGGAGTGGACTGCACTTGATAGACCATCAGTCCACTCAACACCAGTGACAGGCAGTGAAGAATTGCCATCATACATTAGACCATTTTTGGTCTTTGTTGCCATTCACTGTTTACCTGAAGTTTTACCATCATACAGCATTCCCCGGCCCATTTTTGAAGCCAGATCGGGAAAGTAGGCTATACAGGGTGTATCAAATAAAATAGGACTCTGTCATTAATTGGGCTTTACATTGAGACTAAATTGGTCATGGTCCAATGATTATAATAAGAATAACACCGTCATGAAACAGAGTCCTATTTTTTTTGATACACCCTGTACTCGGTAGATGGGGTGGGGATAGCGGCAGCGCCATGGATTTCCATGTCCAAAACTGGTTAATGGAATTTGTAGGCCACGTTTATTACATAGGTAAAGTTGATTTGGGGATGTGGGGTTGTGGTGTAGTTGGGTATAGGGACAGAGCATTCAAAATACATTTTTAGCGATACTGTATAAATGAGATGGAGAGTTGGTAAGAAAGATCGAGTTGGAGCCTGGAGGAGTTCGAGGTTCGAGGGTCCACCCCCCCCCCCCCCCCCCCCCCCCCTTCCCCGCAAGCGCCCTGGAAATATTTCCATTAATTTATAGTTTTGTAAAGAAAATAGAGACTGTCAACATATTGCAAAGATAAGTCTCTAAGTGGGCGTGATAAAAGCCCGGTAAGTCCAATGTCAATCTCATTGATGGTGACAAGAACAAAATTATTAATAGTTTTGAGCCCCGGGTTTGATATGACCGCCATCATGCTAACGGAATCGTTCACTTTACACCGTCGGTCGTGAGTGATGCTCGTTAAAAATCAAGCCCCTAATGGGTCACTATATCCGTGAGAAGGCATATTGTACCTTTCAACAATGCACGGTTATTTTAACATGTCTGACCCCACGGGTCTGACCACTTTCCTAATATAGGGCTACCCCTTAATAAATGACCGTTTTCAGGTTTTCTGGATTTCACAACTTTCAATACGCATTTAGGGAAGGGCCAGGGTGGAATCGTTCAAATTTTCATTAGACGATGACATTTTACACAACGATTTTGATGCTGTGAGTGAAGAAATTGGAAGAAAAAAACCCACTGATAGCTAATATTTAGGGACCTTTTTACCGTCCTTGCCAATATCTATTAACAAAATTATGTGACTAAATCGTAACTATTGAAAAGTCTTTGCTGCAGTTTAAAACACTAGAACCATTGTCTTTACCGTATTGCGTATTGCATTAACCACGTCAAACCATTAATATATACTAAACCCATAGATTTGTGGGTAATGCTATTACCCTTTATGTAATCCTGCGGGGATCTAAAATAAGAATTAACGATATTTCCCCTTCGTTAACTCGGGGGTGGGGGGGGGGGGGGGCGGTACTCACATATATGTTCACATATATTTACCCTTTTTTTAACTCACATATATATTCTCCAAAGGCGATTTGATAAAGAATACTTTTTTTTACTTTCATGGCACTATAGTTGCCGATAACTGGCAGTTGCTTAAGCTTAAAAGACCGCCATTGTTTCAGTTGTCTGTCCGGACCCCCATACTTTAGTACACCTTTTTATTTCAACACTAAAATCACAAGTAAAAGTCTCTTCAGTATTCATAAAGCCTCAAATTTGGCTAAACCGTACTTCCAAACTGAGTTTTCAAGCAAAACCTTTTTTTTGGATTCGGGTGTTGGTGCATGTAAGAGATTGTAGCACCGGTACAAACATAGTTTCACACATTGGTGACAATGGCTGGGGCCAACATTGTCATAATGTGAGAGAGATATTTGGAAATAATCATCGTAGAGAAAACCAATAAAGACAATTATTATCTATTTTCGCTAGTTCGACACCGGTTTAGGAAGTGTGTCAAACTCAAAGAATCTGATATAATTTGGCGACATGGCAGATAGATGCCTATACACTGTTAAAACACTATTAAAAAAATTGTTGTTTAAAAAATTGTTTAAATTTTAAACAACATTGGTTAATTTTAATTTTCATAAATTTAACCGATAATTGTAATAAATATTTGTGCACAATGTTTGTTAAATTTTAAACAACTATTGGTTAAATTTATCAAAGTTTATTTAACCAATATTGTTTAAAATTTAAACAACAAAATTAAACAGTGTTTTAACAGTGTAACAGCCTTTCTTTTAGAGAATCCAAACCCCCATTGTACACCTTATATTTTCAACACATGTAAATCACTGTATAAAGTCTCTTCAGACTTCAGTAACATACCGGTATAGCCTCACTATATGTGGCTAAAATTCAGTTCTCAAGCAAAACAAATTTGTGTATACAACAAATCATTTCTCGCCTTTTTAGTGTCAGATCCCCCAGAGTCGGCACTCGCGCTTCACATTATACCCAAAGACCGTCTTTATGTTATATACCATTACCAAAATGAAAGTTGAGTCCCCCTACCCCCGGGTTTTTAACTACTTTACAAAGCGTCTCGTCTTGATCATTAATAAAAACAATATAGGCGTTTTTGTTGTTGTTACAATAGACATGTCTTCTATCTGGGAAATTTCAATTAGGTCCGTAATTCATCGGTTCGTTATCTGACTTCCCGAACTTCACATTTTTAGGTACGCCTCATTCATTCCCCATTCATATACTGGGTGATGGGTCGACAAAATGAAAGGGTGTTTTTGTATAGTGTTATTATTGTCATGGTCAAATTTGTTAAAATATTCGATCACAAATGTGTTGCCAAATAGTTGATTCAACTATAGAAATATACATTCCATGATTCAACTAAAACTAGTATTATTTTAACAATTTCCAAGCGGCAATAGTAGGCCTACTATTACTAGTTTTGTCATACAAATAAGATTTTTCAGAAACCTTTCCCAACTGTCAAGTCCTATCTTAATGAGTACTGAACCAATACTAGGCATGTTTGTTCTTATTTCAATACATTTCTCAAGTATGGTAATGAAATTTAATAATTTTTACATTTTGGAAACATTTGATGACATTTTGGAATGTCGTCTGCAGCCACGCATGCCGCGTGGAAAGTGGTAAGAATAACTAAATTTAGTAAATATTCTGAACTCCATGTCAATTCTTACACTCAATTCAATTTGTTTATGTTTTTAATAGAAATAAGAAATAGTTCTACTGACATGGTAATGGTGTGAAAAATGAACATGTAAATAATTGTATAGATACATAATAAATATATTATTCACTTGTTTTAATAATATAAATATTATTTGATACTTGATTGGATTTTTTTTCCCAGTTAAATAAAGAAATAATTACTTTTTTTACACATTACCCACATTAATTTATATTCATGAACTTATATTTATTTATTTTTTCATTCATTTATTTTGTTTATTTATTTAGTTAGATAGTTATTTTTTTATTTAGAATATTTATTTATTTAGTTATTATCTATTTATCTATTTATCTATTTATCAATCTATTTGTCTAATTTATTTATTATTATTTTTTTATTTTTTTAAATTTATTTATTTATTTACTTTTTTATTTATTATTATTATTTCTTTTTTTTTATTATTATTATTTTTTTATTTTTTTATTTTTTATTTATTTATTTATTTATATTTATTGATTGATTAATTAATTAATATATTTATTTATATATATAATATATAGGCCTACTTATAACTTATACAAAATCCATATTTTTATTTAATGTAGCGCCTAATTATTTGTCCATTTCATGTCTTATTTGATCGACTTAACGTCGCCAAAAGTCGCCAATTTGAATGGATTGGTTTTAGCAAAGTATAATATCACTTACTTATTGGTTTTAACAAAGTATAAATATCACTTATATTGTCTAATGGGGATTTGTTTTCGGCGACACAATAATCGCATCCGTTCACGTGTAAATTATTCTAAATTGTTAAAAATGAAAGAAATCATATTGTATACGCTGCCTGAAGGTCAGTCATTCTGGCGCAATAATTATTGGCCGTATTATTGAAAAATTAAAACTGATGTGATTCTGACGCCGGATTTATATTCTCAATAATAAAGTGACAATGATTCTGGTCCAACTGTACGATTTTCGGCTCCAGTTTCGAAATGGTTTTATATTACTCATTAATAATATGGTCATGTTTTGTATAATTATAAACACACATTGGCAATTGGCAATTGTAGATTCGGTTCCAATTCAAGTAGTAGGCCTAGCCGCCTACTACTACTAGACTACTAGTACCTTGGATTTTATTAAGCATCGTAATTTCGCTTACATGTCGTCACATACCATCCAAATAAGAAATAAAAGAAAAAAGAAGAAAAACAAAATGTTGTACACCGGTTAAGAAGAATTAGAAGAAGAAAAATAATTAATAATAAAAAAATAAAATTTATAATTTGAAGAAATTATAAAAAAAACCTAAGTATTAAAACGCAATAAGAACAAAAAGAAGCAAAATAAAATAAAATAAACACCATTGGTGAATAGTTCTTAATTTAATCGTTACACCACATAGAAAAAAATGTTAAAATCTCATCAAGCAAAACTTTGCACGCATTCCTTCACATCCACGCGACACATTTTATTACCAACTCCTGCGTATTTTAAATAAATCGGCATACATCTTCTTCTATACTATCTACTCCCAAGCTATTCCTAAAATGTTATCGGCGGTATAATTATGCTGCCAGGCAAGTTGTAGTCTCATTTGACTTGAGGTCATTACCGTTGGCCCTTATAACGACCAATCCAGATGTATTTCTAGTAATTATGAAGGCAATGAAAGGCCAACGACAAGATCAAAGTCTTGTGGCATGGAAGCGAGCCCGGGGGTGGGGGAAGTCAAATATGACTGATGTAAGGGATTTTTTTTTTTGACGGGGGAGATTAGCGACCCCGTCATTTGAAACGACGTTTCTAAGTCGTAACCTTTTCACAAACCCCTAAAATTCGCGGCATTTGCTAATATTAATAACTTGCATTAATCATCTTCTGAAGCGATTTTGTTGTAAAATGTAATTGATATTGTTATAATATGAAGGTAAGAGGACACAGTAAGTTATTTCAGCTATTTGGATGCCATTTAGTAATATACTAAGCTATTTGGATGCTATTTTGTATTATATTATATGATTTAGTAATATACTGAGTCACTGAGTCCACGGCCTCTTTGTTCCGTGTTGCCCTGGTCTCGCAATTAGCCCAATGATTATGGCGAACCCTAGGCTACATCCCCCAGTCATCAATATTACCGTACGGACGCTAAAGCTGTACAAATATCGGAGCCTGCAAGATAGCGACATAAGAGGGCGGCTGAGAGGTGTGAACCCTTCAATATGATTAGCCCAATGATATGGCAACAACCCCTCGACCTTTGCCATGCGACACGAAAACAAGACTAGAAGTGACGTCATGATTATTACTTCTCCGAGATGCGCAGAACTCCGCCATTTTGTACACATTTTAAACCGACAGAAAAATTCTGCGCAAGTACGTGTAAACCAATGGGATTTTTAACTCTGGACGAAAGTGAAAATGAACCGCCGATATTTCAAGATTTACCATACTTTGTTTTAGTTATTTGAAGATGACACTCAATCTTTAGGTTTGGCTTTGATGGTACGTGATCAGAGATCAAGTAGGGAATCTTTTGGCGTAGCACTTTTTGCTACATATTTGTGCATTAGTGTTCAAAAGTGTGTCGTATTTCGTGATGCTACATTGGTTAAATCGAACGCTGCGTGGTGGTATGCACTATGCAGGTTATTACGGGGCTTGGGCTCTACTGTGGGTTGGGTTTGGGAATTCACGGAGAGTGAGACTTACGGGATACGGGTACCCGTGACACGCACGTATAGAATGACCCGTGTCACGTAAGAGAAAAAGCACGGGATAATTCAACAGTCTTCTATCTCCCCCGTCCAGTTTTTTTTAAATACCTTGTTTTAATTAATTTTTTTTAAATCACCTGATTTGGGGACTTAAAATACCCGAAAATGAAAGCAAACAGTCAGAAACTTTAATAATTTGTTCAATTTTTATATATATTTATTTTACTTTTTTCATTTTTTGTTTTTAAATTGTCAAATTTTTAAATTGTATTTAGGGTCGGTCGGGTTAGGCCAATCAAACTTTATTTTTTTAGGCCTAATTGTAAGTCGTGTGATCAAATATTTTTCCACACACACTCCGCCCCCTAAACACGGATTTCCTCTGTATAGCCCAATTTCACCATAACATGAGGACTCCCCGTGTTTTCTTCCAAATTTGACCCCTAAACAAGTTAAACATGGACAGTATTTTTAAAACCCCTTTTTCTTGAAAATGGTTCTTAACCCCCTCCCCCCCCTCCCCCACACCCCCTGGGGAAACAAGCTATCCCCGTTGATGACAGGCTTACAATGTATACCATGTATACAAGGGGCCTATTATATGATTACTTGAATCAGCTGATGATAATTATTACTCCCAATGCCATTTTATGGGTGGTACAAAAATAAATGCATATGAAGTTAAACTGTTATTTGGGGGGGGGGGGGGGGGGGGGCTATGATTTTTTTTAAACATCAATATATTTTAATATCAGAAGAAGAATCCGGATATTTTTCTCATTATGTCTGTAAAATCTTAGGAGCCAGAAATGTTCCATTTAGAAATAATAGACTAAAATGTGGTGAATTACTGCCAAAGGTGGTTAAGTTAACCAACCAGCCAGTTTGTACTATTCTCAATGGGCAAATTTTTATTATGTGACCTTTTGCTTCTAAAATAAGAACTTTTGGAGAATATGCAGCTCAAACTTTGGAATGCTACAATTTTAAGGATGACCTTCCTTTCATGTAAAATAGAAAACATAAAGTTGAAAATCGGGCCGACATCTATAATTATCAATTAATTAATTAACGAATGAATAAATAAATTACTACATTATTTATTTACAAGTATAATACACACAATCGTACAAAATGTATAGGATCTATATAAAAATCTTACAGATCCGCGATTTTTACAGTGTAATCTATTTATATAACTGTTATTTATTCCTATTTGTTTGTTTATCTATCCGTTTAACCATGAAAGTAACAGCCCTGTTACTTTCATGGTTTAACAGACACTAATTCATTAATTGCAAATACAATGCCAAATGTTTCCTCCCCACTTCAGATATTAAACCCTTTCCACGCGGCCATTGGTTTCATCATTTATACAAAACAGAAACCTTTCCCAACTTTCAAGGTCTATCTCACGCACGGATTACTGAACCAATACTAGTCATGTTTGTACTTATTTCAATGCATTTCTCATGCATGGTGATTCCAAATATGGTAATGAAATTCAATAATTTTGACGTTTTGAAATTTTGGTAGGTCGAAAGATATTTCAGTAAAATGTAGGTCATTGAAATATTCCCGTTTAAAATTAAGTAGAAGCGATCTCTATACGTCTACGAGTAGTGAACCGCTGCTGAATACTTGGCCTATCTTCTGAAGATATGAAATATAATTTGAAATTAAATGTTACCAAGCAATGGTTACCGGAGCGTAAAACTAGTCGTTCTAAACACCAAACAGTATACACTTAAATCAGGGGCGTAACAGAGGTTGGTTGTCAGGGGGGGCACAGCCAAAGAAAATCCTGGTTAGAATAATTCCGTCCCGGAATTTTTCGTAAAAGGTTGCCCCAATTTTTTCCCCAGTCAGTCACCTCGTGAATTTCACGTAAGTGTGGGGGGGGGGGGGGGGGGGGGGGGGGGTTAAAAAAAATCGCACGGTCAAACATTTTCGCACGCTCACAAAATTACGCAAGGTCACAAATTTCGCAGTACAAACAACACAACAGTCAACAATTTGTTGACTGTTGTGCTTTTTGTACTGCGAAATTTTCTTTCTTTCTTTCTTTCTTTCTTTCCCTTTTTTCTTTTCTTTCTTTCCCCTTTTTTCTCCTTTTCCTTTTTCTTTTTCCTCCCTTTTTCCTTTCTCTCTCTCTTTTCTTTCCCTTTCCCCCTTCTTTTCCTCTTTTTACTTCCCCCCATTTTTCCTGGTGGGTAGATTTGAATTTCCTGCTGAGCACCTTCAGGGGGCACTGTGCTCCCCCTGCCCCCCCCCCCCCCCCCCGGCTGTTACGCCACTGACTTAAATTATAATGAAGGCTTTAAATCAAATGTGCAGTGCGACTTATCTTTCATTTCCTGAGTATTTTACTTTGTAAAAGTAGGCCTATAAAGGTTTCCCCAAAACCTTTTTCATAAACTTTGCTTTCCATATCTCCTGTAAAATAATCGCTATAAAAAATGCGAAATTTTATTAATTTAGTACGAAAACATGTTTATAGAAAACACTTAAAATGCGTTACCAATGTCAAAGCAAATTATTTTGATGTCATATGCGAGTTTATACGACTTCTTCACAAGTTCATGTTCTCATGTGTATCAATACAGCTTGACGATCATTGCTTTTATTGACAAAATAAGGTAATACTTATGTCCTGATTCTTTCTAAAATGTGTCTACAGGAACTTAATATAGCGTAACTAGTGGAGGGGGGGGGGGGCATTACCCCTGTCTGAGACGGCTTTTCCCCAGATCATGATCATGATGCCACCCCCAAATGAAATGACAATAACAAAAAACAATATATGCCACTGTACGGAAGGTTTCCAAGTCGTAGGCCTTCATCATACAGACATTAAATGTTCGCAGCCTAGCCTTCACAGTAAATCACAGTGCACAGTGCACAGTACAGTACACATGTATGTGTAAACCTTCAGTTTTGCAAGGCAAGTTTGTACAGTATAATTATACAACAGTCATTGCAAGTTTAGTCTGAAATTCCAATCCAGGAAGAGCACAAAGGGTCATGATCATTAATTACTAATTAGTGACAGTTGTGCTAATTAGCCAAGTCAGCTGTTCAGTTATCGAATTAACCACACATTTTATCGTTTGTGTTTCGAAATATTTGTAGTTTGTTTTAAGCAATGATTGAAATACTAGACAAATATATAGGCCTAGGTATAGGCCTTATGTAATGAGTCAAGTTTTTTCTCCCTCGAATTCTTCGCTAATTGGATTCCATACCCCAAGTAAAAGAGGCCACTTAATATTCTATAGGCTGACGTTGGTCTATAATTAACACTGCCACGCTGCTACCAATAGTACTATTAGAATACCATAAATATACAAAACAGACGTTTCTACCTTTCTCAACTTTCAAGAATAACTGAACCAATACGAGGCATTTTTGTATTTATTTAAATGTATTTCTCTTGATGATTCCAAATATGGGGTTGAAATTAAATAGTTTTGACATTTTTGAAACATTTTGTAATATATTTTGGAATGTCGTCTGTACGCCCGCCGCGTGGAAAGTGTTTAGACAAAATTTTGGAAATTTAACTTACTTTAATTTGATATTGATAGAGCATATTAAAATGTAAATTATACATGTACATATTCTCTTCCTGTCAATGTGTTGGGCTCTCGATCTCAAGAAAAGTCAATTAGCACAATTCACAACTCAAAAACACAAACATTTAAGTGAAGTGGTGTTTCAATTTGAGTAAACATTTTCAACATACCTTTTAATTTGTCTTAACAACTATGTGCCAACACTGTAAAAAGAAGCGTTTATATTTCTGATAACACTTAATAAACACTTCAACACGTTTATTTTTGTGTTTTACGTGTAAAGGTATCGGAGGCATTGCATACGATAAACGTTTGCATAAACACTACAACACGTTTATAGAGGTAATTGTTTAATATTTATTAGCACACCAACATGTTTATAGTCAGCAGTAAGAAACATGTTGGGGTGTTAATACTTATACAACAAATACCTCTATAAACGTGTTGTAGTGTTTATGCAAGCGTTTATCGTATGCAATGCCTCCTATAATACCTTTACACGTAAAACACAAAAATAAACGTGTTGAAGTGTTTATTAAGTGTTATCAGAAATATAACGTTTCTTTTTACAGTGAAAACGCCAGGAAAGTCCTATAGACCTACGTCATAATTAGACCCATTGAACTCTATAACATTCATGAGGTATATATATTTGTATCGGAAAGGATTTGATTTTTGATTACGCAACTAATTTCCTATATTAATTGACTAATAATGTATAAGGTGAGTGTACTTGCAAACCATTGTGAATGAAAGTAATTAAAAGGTTCTACATCTATTATAGCTATAGCTTATATTATTACAAACAAAACAATTCAGTCTAAGGTCACAAATTTCACGCCGCTGACTTGATAATGCGTGACAGTGAATACGTAATAAAGGATCACCGGATAATAAAGTAAGACAATAACATACTCCAATAATATTATTATTTTAATCAACGACGGTATTATGAACTAAGGGCAAAATAAACGTTTACATAATACATTAATATGGCACTGGCGGCGTGGCAGGGACAAGTCCAAATGGCTTACTTTGTACGGTGACCGTCATATTTGCTTCAAAACAGCAGAGGATGTGTATTTGATTAAGAAACATGAAAAAGGAAGATAGCCAAAGTTTGTTTGTTTTCTTCAAAAAAGGCGTTTTGATTGACTTTATTTAGTATTTTTACAGTGCTACTAATAGTAACACCATGTATCTGTTTTATGCAACTAATTGATATTCCTTAATTCGGAACTACTGATAAATTATTAATAAAATTTTAAAAACCATCGACAAACAAACAAACATCAACATCAACAATATCAACAATAACAATCACACAAGAACACACAAGACATGTACTTTGGATGGAAAGAAAATCGTGAAATGAATTGATAAATATTGTATTTAATTACTTTTACTTCTCATCATAATACTATTATATTAGACTAGACTAGAGGTATTGTATTGTATTATACACATAACACAGTACAAGGCTGCTTTTCAAAACGACGTGTGTTTGTATTATTTTGATATCGACACCTCTTTTCACTTCAGGTCATTCAAAGGTTTACCAAAACCATAATATTATTGGTGTTTACCGGATGTCAATAGGAACTATGTACTCCTTTATATTGGTTATTCATTGCTCGTTGAGGTGCCTGTCTAGCCATTCTGCGTAGGATTACAATAGGCTTATTTGTTTATTTATTTATTTATTGGTTTGACGTAAAAACCACATCCACAATATAATAAACGTGATAAAGGTGAACAGTTCAGACCTATAATGCATTTTAACTCCTCACAAAAAGTATCGAATCACCTTTACACAAGATCCATTAATTAACGGTCCGAAAGGGTATGAATTAATCAAAGCCAATGATACAGTGCATAATTTTGTTTTGCGTATTTTGACACCTCGATTTTGAGATACGACAATGCAAGTTTGCATTTATTGTTTTGAATGATCAGGTTTTATTCTTTACACGCGTGTACAAAAATGCAACATACATGTACACTCAGAAAATGAAGATTGTGTTCCTTTCACAACACAGATTTCATTCAACTTCAAATTTGCCATGACTTTATCTTCAGTACTTCGTGTGTCCACTATCATTGTCCATTCCAACAGCGTGTGTAAAGCATAAACCTGATCATCATGATACTTGATAACAGTAATGCAAACCTGCTTCTATAGGGACGATTGTCACTTTTGAAACTGCACCTACGTCCATTGAAATGACAATAACTCCGCTCCGCAACATCGTATCTCAACAATCGAGGTGTCAAAATACGCAGAATTAAATTATGCACTGGCTCATTGGCTTTGAATAATTTATATCCTTTGGGACCGTTAATTATTGGATCATGTGTAAGGTGTTTCGATACTGTTTGTGAGGAGTTTACATCAGTTCGGCGCTATGTATATTATATGCACTTAAAAACAAACAATTCCTTGAAAATGTTACACAGATACTGTTTACCAAAAAGGTTCATAAGGATCGTTGATTGTAATATAATATGGAAGCTTCTTTATACTGATCCAGTGTAAGTACTCACGTGTACGTTTCGGACACAACTGTATCCTTTGTCAACACTTGTGGTAGTGCCATGATCTTGACGACTCATGACGCTTTTTGCATTCTTGGAGTTGCCAGTTGATTTATCATCTGGGGATTTTTTGCCAGATGATAATAGATCATCAAAAACGTGAGTGAGGTAGTATTGCCCCTCGTCGCGGTTCATCGTTGAGGTCCCCTTCTTCCTGATTTCTATAGCCTCTCGGATCCATCTCTTATACCTGTAAGAGATGGATCGTACCGAAACGTACACGTGAGTACTTACACTGGATCAGTATAATGAACCTTCCATATTATAGATACTGGACAATTTACAAAAGTTTTTAAAAAAATAGTATAGAAGCTGATGTCTTGAAATAAGCAGGGAGCAAATTTGCGATGTGCTACACTTTTACATGGTTCGTATACTGTATTCCTATTGAAATACATCTGCCCCCCCCCCCCCCCTATAATTTAATACTATATGGAAGACATTTCCTTAACCTCCCCCACCCGGGGAGTGAAGATTTCAAATGGAGTCACCCATGCAGGTAACCCCATTTTTTCAACTAGCAAGAGTTTACTCTTACTACAGTACATTTCGCATGCTCTATAATATACAACATGTGAATACGGTATATCTTTTGTTTTAATCATATAGGCCTAGTCTATGCGTCCTCCTATAAATATGGAGTTCTTATTTTAATTTCTTATCGAGTGTTAGTGATATATCCGTCATAAAAACATATCACATTTGATCATGTTACCAAAATATTGTTGGTATCATGTATTATTACTGTGGTACCGCATGCATAGATAAAATATTAATAACACGGCCCGCTGCTATATCCAGTCGCCGTGATTTTAATGAATGATATCATCATGATCATTGTATACCACATATCTTCGAGTAAAAATATGATTCATGAAGTCTATCTTTCACCCTCTCCATCTTTCCACAGACTAGAGCTATCATCATCAGAAACCATCAGCAGTTGCAGTATTTGCCTTGCTCTTCGAAATCCTGCCGAGTTATGCCGCTGTAATCATGAAGTGTAGACAGATAGTGACCCCATCATATAGTTCTTTGTTTTTACTGGCGACCTTTGTCTGCAGTTGGGCGCAAGGTGAGTATTGCAAACTGTCAGGGAGGAAGAAGTTAGAGGGGGTAGGGGGGGGGGGGGGGGGGGCGCTCAGTGGGTCCCAGCCAGATTGTACACATTTCCCTTCAAAATGAGATGCCACACCGGTATTATTTCAGAACCAAATACATTCCATGCAATGAGCTCTTTGAATTCCCAATTTTGTATGCAATTTCCCAGCGCCATATACAGGGTGACCCAGAAAATGTTGAACCCAAAAATCACAAACTTAAAAAAAATAATTAAAAATAAAAATAAATAAATATGGAATTTTGTTTTTCAACAGTTATGTAAACAATTTATTCAGCTTTCTGGAGAAATTTAGATCATGTAAATTGGCCTTACCAAACTAAAGATACACTTGATTGTGTGACAGGGGGTGTTTTCGCCCTTTTGTAAAAGTGAAAAAATTGTAACTTGGTTCAGATATGAAACTTAATTCTGTTCTAAGTACGGTGAGTTAAGTAATCTTTTATTTTGATCTGCATTCAAATTAACATTTTCAAATGAAGTCAAGGGGACTTCATTTGTATTGATCTTTAAACAATTCACTTCTGAGATACATTACAGTCACAACAAAAGATCCCGATAAAAGTAAAAACAAATCGGAAAGAAATGGTTTCAAACAGGCACCCGCTCTGCTATGTAGCATGAAACCATTTTTTTTTGCACTTCACTTACACTACAAAACAGCACTTCCTACAAAATTACACGTATTTTAAGTTTCGTGTGGCCTATTTTTATGATCTAAAATGTTTCAGAAAGTTAAATGTATGTGCACATAGCTGGTGAACGAGTTTTGCAATATTTTGTTATTTTAATGGTAAAAACAAATATTGAATTTTGTGATTTTTGGGTTCAACATTTTCTGGGTCACCCTGTATAACATCAATTCTATTGAAAATATAGTCCTTTGAGATGTCATTTTGACCAATATTTGAATGAATATAGCTAAAACAATGTTCCATTGACTAATATGTATTATAACTAACTTATTTTCAGTGTTCAAGACTCAAGAGATAACTTCCCTTCCAATATTGTTATGTATTTTCTTATTTTCACGACTAAAATGTTCCTCCAAATTCCCTCGCAAAGAACTTTTAATTATGTTCTGTATTTATAATTAGTATAATTCTCAAATCAAGTTATCGTATTTTGTATCATATTATACAAAACTGATTTTTCAGAAACCTTTCCCAACTTTCAAGGTCGATCTCAAGGATTACTGTACAAATACTAGGCATGTTTATACTTATTTTAATGCCTTTCTCATGGTGATTCCAAATATGGTAATGAAATTCAATACTTCTTACAGTTTTTGAAACATTTTGGTGACATTTTGGAATGTCGTCTGCAGACGCCTGCCGCGTGGAAAGTGTTAATGTCATCAGCAAGCTTGGTAATCTTGACATTCAAAAGCTTGTCCTACCTAATGGGAGTGATGTAATGTATTTATGAAAGGCATTTGTGACGTCACGGAAAAGAGGATTTAAAAGCAGTTCTGTGAAAGCAGAAGCTAAAACGATTGAAGTTTTAATAATCTGTGACGTGACGTAAATGATGTTTAAATTTGTTTTTTGTTATAATTTGTTTGAAAAAACTTTTGAAACGTTAAATGTGTTACATCTTGAAACATGACACGTTGTGAAATTTGCAAGTGCTTTATCAGCAGTGTTACACTGTTAAAACACTGTTTAAAAATGTGTTGTTTAAAACAATTTACCCAACTTTGTTTAAAATTTAAACAACATTGATAAAATATACTTTGATTTTCATAAATTTTAACCAATAATTGTTTAAAATTTAACCAAAATTGTGCAAACATATTTTAAACAACTATTGAGCGATTCACCAGTTAACTAACAGTTGTTTAAAAGAAACTGTTTTAAACAACTTGTCATTAGAAATTACTCAACGTTGTTTAAAACATGCTCTTTTAAACAACTGTTACTGTTAGATAACCGGTGAATCGCTCAACGGTTTTAAAAAATATTTTTGCACAATGTTGGTTACATTTTAAACAACTATTGGTTAAATTTATGAAAATCAAAGTTTATTTAACCAATGTTGTTTAAAATTTAAACAATGTTGGCTAAATTTTTTTAAACAACAAACTTTTAAACAGTGTTTTAACAGTGTATATCATACAGGGCACCTTTTTAGGTCAAAAAAATGCCCGATTCTGAGGGACAAAAATTATTAAAAATACATTCCATGTGTTTTGTTTTCAAAATACTAGTATGTTGGTAAGCCTTGCTATATTATAGTCCGTTATCAAATATTGCTTTATCCCATTAAATTTCACCCCCTCCCGAGATATGATCATTCAGTAACAATAATAGTGTGAATCTCACTTTGGTCAATTTTGGACAGGAGTTGGATATTCAACTGAAAAACGCCATTGAGATTCCAATGATACATAATGATACCTCAATGTATTCTGTGAAAAGCATCTACAGGGTTGCACAAAGTGCGGGAGCAGGGAGCACCGCTCCCGGGAAATAATGAGCAGAATTGGGGAAATAATGCTGAGTGGAAAAAGAAAAAAGTATTGGGGAAAAGGGTGAAAAGATGAAGTGAAAAAATGCAACTTTGGATTATGAGCTGTGGTTGCACAGGTACATACTAACGTGTGTATTGTTTTATTGCTTTTCCCCAGTGGCGGCGCTACAAGGAGGCAAGGGGGCATTACCCAAAAAAAAAACCAATCGACAATTTTAGCATAAAAAAGGCTCTCTTTTTTTGCGCTTCGCGCACATTTTCATACTAAATTACGTTAAATTATACAAAATGTGACAATTTTAACGCAAAATGCCACACAAAAATGTTCGCGCACAGCATTTTTTTCATGCCCCCCTTAAAAATTCTTCCCAAGTGTTAAATTATTACTATGGTACTGGTACATCGAAACAACACTATAACTATCATATTGTAATCTGAGTTTTATCAAACCTGTAAGACTTGTGTAGGTGGGGAAATGTTAAGCTCAAAACCTTGCTCCTGGGGAAGAAACAACTTTGTGCAACCCTGAGCATCTATATATGATAATATTCTGTGGTTTGTCATGGATAATGTGGCTGAATATATGTTTTTCTGCTCAAATTGAACTAACTTTATCACTGTCCATGTATAGTATGTAGGTAGATTATTGTTGATTTTATTGATATGTTCAATTACACACTTACTGACGATTCTAATAAAATAGTTCTGTCCTCATGAAAAGTGGCCAAAGCTGAATTTGACTTGTTTGAGTAGAATTGCTATATTAATTACTGATAAATTGATAACGAAAGCTCCAACATGGATAGACAAAAATTCTTATGACACATTCAAGATTGCTAAAAATGATTATCATTAATATATTACACGCGTACAATATCGATATTTTTCACGGCCACAAAAATTATGTTTCACATGGGACACTTTTTTTGACACGCCTTGTATTAAAGAAAGGGAATTGCTATCGTTAAAATAACGTCTGTAATTCTATAGTCTATCATGTCTATAGTCTATATACACTTTTAACCAAATGACATCGATCTATATCAATGCATTCATCTTCAATCTATAGTTAATTATGGTAACATGTCAATTTAAATGTTAAATCAATGTAAAAACATAATTATGATAATTAACAATAAAATATCAAATATAAGACAAATACATTATGTTAACTCTTTCCACGCGGCAGGCGTCTGCAGACGACATTTCAATTTTTCACAAAAGGCTTAACAAATGTTAACATTATTGTATTTAATCACCATATTATGAGTAATGCATTGACATAAGTACAAACATGCCCATTATTGGTTCTGTAATCCTTGAGATTGACCTTGAAAGTTGGAAAAGGTTTCTGAAAATCTGTTTTGTATACTAAAATAGCCGCGTGGAAATTAATGGTGAATTCATCACTTATAAGAGTGCGGTGACGGCTGTAAAAATAATGAGTGCAAAAGGTTATTGTAAATATAAGATATCCAACAACATTGCTGTCAGAAATTTGTAAATAAAATTGCCACATTCAAGGTAATATAAAACTCACAAATGTTTAAAATATGGAATATTATGTAGGTGACGTTATGTATTGAAGACCCCTAATACTATGAAACAATGACTCATATCAATGATTGATATCCCTTTGGTGGTCGATGAAAGTGAAAACATTTGATACATTTTATAAAGTTGGTTGACAATTGTCATGTAGCTTCCGGTTAAGACACTACTATAAAGCCACATGTTTACTAAAATATAAACGACGTCTTCGTTTTGCACAATTTTTATTTGGACACTCTGTAGTCACGTAGGCCTATGCGAAGCACCATCGGGCCGTGGGGCACATGTAGCCTTGGTGCAGCGTTACTAGAAGTAAAAGGACGAAGATAGGAAGTACTCACTGTATACAGCATAATACCATTAATTTGTCAACATACTCAAGGGTGTACAAATTGTTTCTTTTAAATATGAAAAACGCGTAAACGGTAAGCTTTAGTTTCAAAAGGATAGGCATAATATGTATAGGTAAAGATCAGTTTCATTATGCATCGGTATTGCTGATCTTTTGGGACTAAAAGTAAAAGAACCGTGGAACCGGGACCGGAACATATCGGCGGCAGCACGACAGTCACGGGGCCCAGGCGGGGCGGGGCCGAAAAACTCGATATTGCCGGGCCAAGATAAAACATCATATAACTTGAACTTTTGTTCTGGGAACAAGTTCCCCTGCAGCCAAATCACAATTTCATTGACTTCGGCTACATGACCGCGATCTTTATCAAAGTGAAGCAGACACAAAAGGTGTTGCACTTCCGGTGCTGATACGGGAGATATTAAAAGAGGTGTCACATTGGCAATGCAGGATACATCCTCCATATCCGCAGATATCTTGCCACAAAATAAAGATAGGCCTAGGCTCGGTTTTGTACGGAACTGGGACTTGGGGTGATATATTGAAGTCACGTAGAAATGGTGGTCTCGTGCATCGGAAGAGCAAAAATCCGAGCACGTTAAAAAGTCACAGATTCCTTCGTAAAGAGTAGGGGATCATCCCGGTGCTGCGTCCAAAACTAGGGTTTGTCCAAAACCCGGGTTTTGCCCTGCGCAAAACCCGGGTTTTGCGCAAGCCCCTATTGTCGAGCATACAAAAACGGGGCCTTGCACAAAACCCGGGTTTTGTTCACGTTATTTCTGCGCAAAACCCGGGTTTTGGACAGTTACGAAAAACCCGGGTTTTGCGCAGAAATACACCGTGCAGTTCATGCATGGCATACTGGTTGTTTGTTATATATAGCGGGGAATATCAGTAATCTTGTTGTGACTGCCGTTTCTATGTAAACTATTAGACTTTGGTTTTATTATTTGATGTGGTTTTATATTGTTTAATGAATTAATGAATGGTTCAATGGGCCGTGAGACACATTTTTGCAATTGTTCCTGATGTGTGTTGAGTGAGTGTAAATATTAGGCCCTATATAATATACTGATTAACTTGTAGGCTACTTAAAATTAAAGTTAGGAGTGGGGGTGGCACTCAGATTAAAACGTGGATGTTGGTTTTTTTTACGACAACACGTGTATGGAAACTTTACTTTCTATAAGGAGTTTAACCCCGAATCATTTGGATGTTTAGTTAATTGTAAATATTTGAGTGGGAGGAATGGGTATATCACTGTGGTTAAATATCTTCAGAGCTCAAAATATTCGCAACATGTGGGTTTCGCGTGGGAAGGGCACTTGCATGCATGTTGGATGATTTACCCCCCCCCCCCCTAACCCTAATGAACACTGGTGCCACAACCATAATCACAATTGATAGTTGCATAGATTCACGGGTCTTTACTTCTAATACCCGCATCTGGGGCGGGATGCCATGCCTGTGATCGGAAGGGGGAAATCCCACTAGTAACATGCATTACCCAGATTTTATTTTGTATAGGTCGCCCTATCGAATATGGTCACGGGGTTCTATATATTAAGGGGGTGCAGTGAGTCCTTTTAGCGGATTTCCTTATTTCAATGATATTCGAGCTGAATCAGGCCTATACTAATTCAGCACTGTGTGGCATTTCACCTAATTGCATTCGGTTTGTCCTCATTTTTGTCTGTTTTCATCTTTTATTTGTGGCCTCTCTCTCACTCCGGACTGCGGCATATTGATGGTGTGCCCAGTAAATTAAAACGACGACTTCCAGCTGTCAACTTGCCGCCAAGTCAGCTCAGAAGTTGCGGGGGTGCCGAAGTTTAAGGATGTATGAATTTGGCCGGTATATCACAAACTGGGTTTTACACTGACATTGGAAACGGGTATAGGTATGTGCCGCGCTGAACAACCCTTTTTATCTGCTGCTACATGTACCGCTATGACCCTCTTTGAGCCCGTATCAGTTCTTAGACGCCTATTCCATTGAACATTCAAAAATCGCGAAATTTTGCGTTCCCAAAGCCGCAATTATTCTTCGAACATTTTGCGTTCCAAAACAACAACAAAAAACCACATTTGCGCTGTTGCTAATCAAAATTGAATAGTCCAGTTCTCAAGACCTTCCTTTTTCGAAAAAAAATCAGTTTCTAAGACCCTATTTGTTGTCATAAAATCCACTCAGTTCAGATCTGTAGCCCCCCCCCCCCCACCTCCCCTTTTTTGAGACCCTGGACGGCACGCACACTACCCAAAAAACGTCGTGTACCAGCTCCGCAGTTTTACCGCCAAATTACATAATTATATGTGGTGCAGTGGTGGAACTTCAGATTTTCCAACTAGCCAGTCGGGCAAGTAACTCACAGAATTTACCTGCCCGACAAAAATTCCACCAGCCCAAGGTTTTTTCTTAATATTTTGCAGCAAACAATTAAGAGCAAGTACTTTTAAATTACAATTACCTGTTTTTGTCTTTATTGTACGATGTTCCACTGTAACCCTATAGCCCGTAACAGCTCCTCGTATTCATCATGTTCTTCAATCAAATATTCTTTAATCTCCTATCCACCTGATCTCCTTGAGACTTGGTATCAATTGAAGATAGCAACCTACTCTGATAGACTTTCTATCTATTGAAGATAGCAACTTACTCTGATAGACTTGGTATCTACTGAAGATAGCAACTTACTCTGATATACTTGCTGTCTACTGAAGATAGCAACTTATTCTGATAGACTTGGTATCAATTGAAGATAACAATTTACTTTAATAGACTTGCTATCTACTGAAGATAGCATCATATGTTAATAGCTTTGGTATCAATTGAAGATAGCAATTTACTCTGATAGACTTGCTATCTTCTGAAGATAGGAAATTACTCTGATATACTTGCTATCTACAGAAGATAACAACTTACTCTGATAGACTTGATATCTCCTGAAGATAACAACTTACTCTGATATACTTGCTATCAATTGAAGATAACAACTTATTCTGATAGACTTGGTATCAATTGAAGATAACAATTTACTCTAATAGACTTGCTATCTACTGAAGATGGCATCATATTTTAATAGCTTTGGTATCAATTGAAGATAGCAATTTACTCTGATAGACTTGCTATCTTCTGAAGATAGGAAAATACTCTGATATACTTGCTATCTACAGAAGATAACAACTTACTCTGATATACTTGATATCTCCTGAAGATAACAACTTACTCTGATATACTTGCTATCAATTGAAGATAACAACTTATTCTGATAGACTTGGTATCAATTGAAGATAACAATTTACTCTAATAGACTTGCTATCTACTGAAGATAGCATCATATTTTAATAGCTTTGGTATCAATTGAAGATAGCAATTTACTCTGATAGACTTGCTATCTTCTGAAGATAGGAAAATACTCTGATATACTTGCTATCTACAGAAGATAACAACTTACTCTGATAGACTTGATATCTCCTGAAGATAACAACTTACTCTGATATACTTGATATCTCCTGAAGATAACAACTTACTCTGATATACTTGCGATCTTCTGAAGATAGCAACTTACTCTGATATACTTGCTATCTACTGAAGATAGCAACTTACTCTGATATACTTGCTATCTACTGAAGATAACAACTTATTCTGATAGACTTGGTATCAATTGAAGATAGCAACCTACTCTAATATATTTGGTGTCTACTGCAGATAGCAATTTACTCTGATATACTTGCTATCTACTGAAGATAGCAATTTACTCTGATAGACTTGCTATCTACTGAAGATAGCATCTTACTCTGATATACTTGCTAAATCATTTACTGAAGATAGCAACTTATTCTGCTAGACTTGGTATCAATTGAAGATAGCAATTTACTCTGATAGGTAGCTACATACTCTGATAGACTTCGTGTCTACTGAAGATAGCAACTTACTCTGATATATTTGCTATCTACAGAAGATAACAACTTACTCTGATAGACTTGATATCTCCTGAAGATAACAACTTATTCTGATAGACTTGGTATCAATTGAAGATAACAATTTACTCTAATAGACTTGCTATCTACTGAAGATAGCATCATATTTTAATAGCTTTGGTATCAATTGAAGATAGCAATTTACTCTGATAGACTTGCTATCTTCTGAAGATAGGAAAATACTCTGATATACTTGCTATCTACAGAAGATAACAACTTACTCTGATAGACTTGATATCTCCTGAAGATAACAACTTACTCTGATAGACTTGATATCTCCTGAAGATAACAACTTACTCTGATATACTTGCGATCTTCTGAAGATAGCAACTTACTCTGATATACTTGCTATCTACTGAAGATAGCAACTTACTCTGATATACTTGCTATCTACTGAAGATAACAACTTATTCTGATAGACTTGGTATCAATTGAAGATAGCAACCTACTCTAATATATTTGGTGTCTACTGCAGATAGCAATTTACTCTGATATACTTGCTATCTACTGAAGATAGCAATTTACTCTGATAGACTTGCTATCTACTGAAGATAGCATCTTACTCTGATATACTTGCTAAATCATTTACTGAAGATAGCAACTTATTCTGCTAGACTTGGTATCAATTGAAGATAGCAATTTACTCTGATAGATAGCTACATACTCTGATAGACTTCGTGTCTACTGAAGATAGCAACTTACTCTGATATACTTGCTATCTACTGAAGATAGCATCTTATTCTAATAGACTTGGTATCAATTGAAGTTGAAGATAGCAATTTATTCTGATAGAATTGCTATCTTCTGAAGATAGAAAATTACTCTGATATACATGCTATCTACAGAAGATAACAACTTACTCTGATAGACTTGATATCTACTGAAGATAGCAACTTATTCCACCAGCCCAAGGTTTTTTCATAATATTTTGCAGCAAACAATTAAGAGCAAGAGTACTTTTAAATTACAATTACATGTTTTTGACTTTATTGTACGATGTTCCACTGTAATCCTAGCCCGTAACAGCTCCTCGTATTCATCATGTTCTTCAATCCAATATTCTTTAATCTCATATCCACCTGATCTCCTATATCATCATGACACACGGACACAAAAGTTACCCGGTTATGGTGGGCGAGCGGGTCTTATTTCCATCCCTGATGTTGTGCCCTTAAAGTAAATTCTCCCCCCACCCACCAGTTGTAGTCGAGTCTGAACCTCTCAAGTCTGAGTCCTTACCAGTATCAGAAATGTACCTCAATCATATAGCACAATAAATGTGAAGTCAAAGTTGTTCCTCGGTTTACCATTCATTTTGCTGTCTACTAATAGGCCAACATATCAGTGATGTCAACATGATGAATTTTAACTTTCGCATCCCCATACATGGAAAATATTGATGCCATGAAATTATAGGCATAAGAATTGATTCAGATATTCAAAAAGTGTCCAGATGTTATTAGGTGTTCTATTCTGTAGGCATGGTAGGGCAACCCTTCCCATGCCGTTTCCCTAAATTCTATCAATTTTTTAAGAGCGCTGTCACAGGAAGCTGAACATTGCCAATGAAATATCCTTTTTGTAGGAAATGTTATCATTTTGTTTAACAGTATACTATATACTGACACAAAACACCTAACGACCATTTACAAACAGCCTTCTATTTCATATGTTTATTATAACTTTAATTTTGGTTCCTTCAAATTGTGTTTTATTGCTTGTAACAGTTATCAATAGGTATTTCCAACAGCATAATTTAAGTCTTAAATTGCATTCATGGTGATTTATGACATTGTTTGTAAACTGTTGAAGATTGGATGACTAAATAAATAAATATTTAATACTGCAAAAAAATAAGCCAATATTATTATTAACTGGACTCAGGCACAATTCATGAGTCCCTAAGTGCCCATGTCCTTCACCTCCAAGTCTGAGTCCTTCAAAATGGGGACTCAAGACCGGTTTGAGTCCAAGTCCGGACTTAAGTATCCCACACCCAATAATTTTGACAAAATTGGCTATATTATTTAATATTAATGGCAAGTCAAAGTGCCAACAAACAATAGGTATAGAGATGGTGCAGAATGTTTATACCCATCAATAGAAAGTCCGCTGTTTTCAGCTATTTTGTCTTCAATACATAGGTTTTGAGCCAATCTCTCCCAGATTATGTAGGCACATTTATTGCTAGTAACAAAGCATTATGGGATTTTGCATCTCTTTAAATTATTCTTCATATACATTTGAGATATGATATGGTTGTATACATTATGGCAATGTTCTTTAAAAAAAAAGTATCGGCATGCTGTAAAATGAGGCGACACAAATTCTGATTCAACTGAACACAGCTTTATTTTTACACTCCACCCAACCCTTATATATCAGTGGCGGATCCAGGATTAAAATTCACGGGGGGTTGACACAAAACAAAATCGTAAAAGGTCCCCAATTTTTTTCAAAAAAACCCGCAGGGTACAAGTGGCAAATGTACCGACGGAACCTACCCATGTCTCTGAAAAAGGTAAAGTGGTACACAAAAAAGGTATATTGTCAAATTTTACGGGGGGCGCCAGCCCCCTCCCCCTGTATCTGCCACTGTTTATGAGGGGCATTCAAAAAGTTCTACCTCCTACCTTCATAACTTTGTTCTAATATTTAATTAGCCACTCTTATGAACTGTGTTTTCCGTTTATGGTATAAGGGCGATTCCACGGTAACACGCGTTACATTTAAGCGCGCCATTCTTTATTCTCCACTCTATAACTGTAAAAGTAATTTGAATGAAGTTTTCATCTTTTGTATTGTAATACCCAAGACTTAGGCTAGATCCTCATGCTAACACCAATATGAAATATTAGCTCATGTTAATGTAAGACCGCTCCGAATATCGGTAACACACGTTACGAAAAAAGACGCACTAAAAAAATCCCAACTTTGGTTTGCTTGTGTATTTCAACTAACCAACCTACAATCAATTGGTCACTACTGTAAGCAAGTACCTTTAAAGGTTTATAAAACTAGAATAATAACAAGAATTAAAGTTCTCACTTTTTTGTCAAATGCAAAATAGTCGGTAACACATGTTTCGGTAACATGCGTTACACTTTGTCCAGCTATAATTTACTAGCCTTAGATTCATTATTATATTTCTAAATTAAAATTAATTTTGACTTTGGCAATTGAACTAACATATTAATCATAAATAGTGATAAATAACACTTGAAAAATTGAGGTTTTAGTACATTTTCCTGAATATGAGTTTGGTAACACGCGTTACGACATTTTGATGGCCTATTGTAGAGTGGTGGTTATGAATTTATCTAATTATTGACTATTTTTAAATAGGGCCTAACTAGTAGAATTAAAATTATAAGTGGCGTAACTTAAAACCAAATCAATAAAGTATATATTTTCATTTTCCATTTTTGGGGTAAGAAAAGTAGAGTTTTTTCATAGTTAACATTAGCCAAATGTTGTAACATTTTTTTCCTGAACCTTTGCATGAGCTTTGAACAACATAGAGGTAAAAATAAATCTTTTGGAGCAATTTTCAGTTTTTTTGCTCCGTCACATTTTCATGGAATCACCCATAAGTGTTATAAACCAGCTCAGGAGGACGAGGGAAAGGAAACCAATTTAAGCCTTACCATTGCTTGAACCAAGACTAAATTGCATGGTCTATCTTAGCAAGTTGATAAAATGAATAAAAAGCTATTGACATCCCCAGTTAGTAACTTTATTCTTCTCTTGTCCCATATTTTCTGGCCATACATGGATGAACCTGTGATCCAAGAAATTGTTATGTAGCTGACCAGGCCTGCGGCTGACGCCATGTTCCCCGCATGTCAGCTCCCCCTCATTGACTATGCATAAAAAATAGAACTATAAATTTACCACAGGGTTGAGAACTTGTTGGGTACCCAGGTTACAAATGGTATAATTAATAAGTATTTCTGGTCATTTCCCCCATTGACTTATGTGTGCAAACATGTACGAACATGAACAAATTATCCTGTTAAACTTGTTCGGACTATTTGTTTGGGCCTGGGTTCCACATGATTAACACATATTTTGCAAAATGAAACTATTAACTTACCACAGAGATCAAACTTCATGGAGACCCAGGCATGAATAACAACTTGAAAATGAACACTTTAAATCTTGTACTTTTTGTATTTTGTCCACATTCACTTACAATCTTACATGTACAGTCTTCTATTGCAAGCGATCCAAAAGTTGGTGGGGAAATGGGCAGGGCAGAAAATTAATACTTTGTTTCTGGGAACTGTCTAAATAATGTGTCAATAAGGGTCAGTTGGTCAGGCATGTTTTGTTTTTTGTTTACAAACATTTAGGGGGGGGGGGGGCATTTTCAAAAAATTGTAAATTAAAAAAATTCTAACAAAATTATTTAGGAGTCCATAAAACAACATATTTTGGGTAGTTCAGGGCCTGTCAGGGGCATAGCCCTGCAAACTAGGGAAAAACTTGGGGGGAAAAAATCTGTTGCTATGTGGTGTTATAGAGTTAGGGTTAAGATTCAATCGGGAAAATAAGACAAAAACAAAATATAACTTATTGATCAAAGGTTAATAGCATTTGCTCATTGATAGTATTAAGTAGGGCCTATATAGTTAAAAAGGTATATTCTATAGGTATCCAGTGTAAGTACAGACAGGCACAAACAATTTACTGGTGATGGAATCGAACCAACAAACTTGACCTACACACATAAGTCAAGCTGCGCCTTGCCCCAGTACGATTTGATGTGTGCCATGCACCTAAACTATGTACCAAGCAGAGATCTATAATTCGGGGACCAACAAAACCCAGTTTTGAATGGGGGTGTGGAGGTCCTGATTGCAGACAAGCCACCGACAATCTTTTTTACAGACTCCAAAACAATTATAAAACTTGCACAATTTTTTCCCACCAGCAGCTGAAATCTTGATAAGTGGGTGGGGGTAATGATGACGTTTTTTCTCAAAACCGGCCTAAAAAATTGCATGGTAAAAATCGCAAATGTACCAACTGAAGCTTGTGTGTACTATGATTTTGCCAACAGATTTGATGACTACGATCTGCCACAGAAGAAACCTGTCTTGCTGTGCCAGCCAGCAATGCATTGGAGCTACATGTAGCTCATTTAATGTGGCTGGCCCAACACTGTGGAATAACACACTCCATCTACTTTAAGATCCAACAACAGTATCATAACTTAATAATTACAAACTCTATCAATTAACCCTAACCTCCTACCCAGATTTTCCAAGGAAATGTTTGTCAACGGCAAAAAGCACACCCTACCAGTGCGCCACGGGGCGAAACTATACTTTACTCAGTTTTATGGCAGGATGTGTTGAGAATCTAACTTGGAAAAAAAAATTGGGAAAAAAAAAAAATCTCAATGCAAAAATAAAAAATCTCAATGCATAATACCGTAAATGCCCAAACACGGCAGAACCATAAAAATGCCTGTTTTTAGAAGATACTTTTTATGGTGAAAATGTATGTTGCTGCCAAATACATTAGATATAGATCAGGGGTGGGCAACCTATGGCCCGCTAGTGGGTTTTTTTGCGGCCCGCAAGATGTTTTAAGAAGAAAAGAAAAAAGGATTTTTTAAATTTTTTTTACATCATCACAAAAAACGAGCTAGCTGCTTAGCATTTATCGGCACAAATGATGTGCCTAAACGTCCGTATGTCTATTTTCCCCATTAATTGTCATCTGTCAGTGGCGTAAGCAGAGAGGGGCAAGGAGCGATCACTGCCCCCCCCCCCCCCAATATTGACGTCGTGTCGGTTGAGATTGGCCCTGTCGGTTTATTTGACAAGAGAATCATGGAAGTATGATGGTCAAAAGAACACAGATGAAAACATTTTGCGCGCTGTGTCCCCAAAGTGCAATATTTTTTTAGTAACGGCTTGTTTAGAACCATAATAATTATATATGAAGAGGTATTTTGCAAAAGGGCTATGGTGCATTTTTTCAAAAAATGAGTTTGATATAGAAATGTATAGGGAAAAATCATATGTTTCAAGGGAACAAAGTCATTTTTTTCAAAAAGACCTACATCTCATTGTAAACAGCCATTGAAATTGTTGTTTTGTTGCAAAAGGGCCTGTATCCAGAATTATATCGGGATACAGGCCCTTTTGCAACAAAACAACAACTTCAATGGCTGTTTACAATGAGATGTAGGTATTTTTGAAAAAAATGACTTTATTTCCTTGAAACATATGATTGTGACCTACAAGTATACATTTCAATATCAAACTTATTTATTTTCAATGATTAAAATAAATGATTTTTTGTGTGTGGTATTTTTTCTTTATGTACAAACAGATGGAGTTTTGTTGCAAAAGGGCCTACATCCAAATTTTCAAAAAATGTAAACATGATTTAAAAAAAAATTAAAACTAGCACATTTAAAATTTATATCAATTTCAATTAGTATGTGGTGTACCTCTTTCATAATCCATTCAGTTTTTCAATTGCTCAACTTGAATATTTAGAAACAGTTTTTTGACTTTTTCTCAATAAGAGCCAAAGTGGATGTAGGCCCTTTTGCAAAATACCTCTTCATATACAAAATATACCTCAATCATGCCAAAAAAATAAGTGTATAGACAGTGTTTTCACTCACCCTATACAAAAGGTGAAATACCCTTCACTTTTGACTTTCACCCTTCAAAATTTTTCTCAAGAGTGAAAAATGTTGAACATTTCATTGTTTTACCGCCAAAAACACTGCACAAGCACACGTTTTGGCCATCATTTTTGTTTTTCACCCTCGAGAAATTAACCCATTGAAATTGCTGATAGAGTCGACAATTGTCGCTCGCTACGCGTGCATTGCTTAACTCAGAACAATTGCCCCTCCCCAATGTCATCTGTACTTTCTTGAGATTACGTTTTTTTGTGAAGATAGATTATTAAGCACACACCTATTGCATGCTTGAAAGTCTTCGGAATCAAAGGTTTGAAATCAACAGCAGGCCATTGCTACAAAATTTGGTTAGTTGCGGCCCAGATAATTTTTCACTCCTTATATTTGGCCCATTCATTCAAAAAGGTTGCCCACCCCTGATATAGATAAACAACTTTCCCTAGATTTTATTTATAAATACCCATATCATCTCTTATAAACACCAAGGAGGTGCTAATTCAAGATTCTAGCAAAAACTGGACATCAAACATGAGTTTAGTTAGCATTACATTTATGAGCGAGTGCTTACTACTGTGCTAAGATTTATCTTTGGCTGAAATGGGAACATCAGCGTAGAAAATTCAAATTCACTCCATAGCATATTACACACATGTTAGCATCGGACTGCTGAGCTCCAGAGTCAACTATTGAAACTAAGCATCATCTACTACCGGGTGGTTCAAAAAAAGTTGACCCAAGTTCAAAGTAATTTTTCAACCACATTTAAAGTTTCAGAGAATTTGTGTTTACTTTATCGTAATCAGCAGTAAGTTTTGAAATTATCCTGAAAAGATGGCACGTTTAGCTTGTTTGGTTCTTTAGATATGGTTCATTACAAAAAACATGTACAATACCGACTTGTCCATGGGAGCGTCATTTAGTTTTTGTCTTAAACAAAACAGCATGCTCTAGTCTCAGAATTGAAAAGCCCGCCCTGACAAAGTATCCCAATCTTTATGCTTATGTGCCATTCACATTCAACAAAGAAACGTAGATACGTATAGGTAGGTATGTCAAGCACCAGACAGATGTTTCAGATGTCTCCTTTTTCTCCTATTTTTACAATTTGTGACCAATCGTGTGTAAGTCCACTTTGTGCATTCCATCTCTACTAAAGGACGCTCCCGTGGCCAAGGCAGTTTTGTGCATGCTTTTCGTAATGAACCATATCTGAAGAACCAACCAAGATAAATGTACCATTTTATCAGGATAATTTCAAAACTTACTGCTGATCAAGACTAAGTAAACAGAAATTCTCTGAAACTTTAAATATGGTTGAAAAATTATCTTGAATTTGGGTCAACTTTTTTTTTAACCACCCGGTATAGCGGATATTAGTTCTGAATCAAAGCTCTCTGTTTTCTGATTTAAATTAATCAAACCTTTGCTTCAGATATCATGTTTAATATTCCAATAATATGTATTGCCTTAGTTTAATACCGGTTTCTATTTCCAAAACAAAACCGGCTTAGATTTTGATTGCCCTATTCCCACTACGGTAAAGAAATGACAGATGCTGGCTAATGTCTAGGCCAGTGTTTAAAATGTACCGGTAAATTATAAATCACAGTTAATTACGTTAATTAGCGGTTAAATTGGTAAATTACTGACAAGTTTGTCATCGTTACACCCATGGCCATGTATTAAATTATGAACAGGTAAATGTTTTCTTCTTCTTTGGCTTTATACATGCACTTTAAGCCTTAGGTTCAATCAGTTTTACTGTTTAGAAATAAATCAACAACTGACACTGACACTGGTGTTCGTATTTTATTATCAACTTTTTCATTTCAAACAACGACCTCTTTCAAAAGTCGCACTTTAGGTTATCACTTAGTTTAATCACTGGGTTTAATTCTTGAGGGTGAAAAACCAAAATGATGGCCAAAATGTGTGCTTGCACAGTGTTTTGGGCAGTAAAACAATGACATTGTCAACATTTTTCACTCTTGAGAACAAATTTTGAAGGGTGAAAATCAAAGTGAAGGGTATTTTACCTTTGTATAGGGTGAGTGAAAAACACTGCTGACTATATTAGCCTGTAATCTGTATAAACATGCAGTACTGTTAGGGGTCGTCCAAAATTATCGCCATTTTCACTTATGTACAGAGCGTACGTAACTTTTTACCCCCCTCCCCCCCTCGAGTTACGTACGCAATAAATGGCGACATTTTATTTTATTTTGTACTTTAAAAAAAAAATCCCGCCTCTCAAGATCGCCATTTAAGTTACGTACGGTTGGGGTATATTTCGACCCCCTCCCCCCCTCTTACGTACGCTTTGTACGTAACTGAAAATGGCGAAAATTATGGACGACCCCTTAACATGTAACCTCCATAGCCATTTACATGTTACTCATGAAGTCTTTTCTTAATAAAAAAGGTTTCCGGACTTTTAGGAAGTCACTTTTCGAATTTTGTGAGTGCTGTAATTATTGAACTATGACTGAAATGTATAGAAGTATATATTTTCAGAAAGGAAATGGGTCAGAGAATCCACATTTTGAGTCAATTTTGACCAAAAATGTTGATTTTATGAGAAAAAAGTTCAACAAAGCTAAAACTAAAATAATTGTAAGTAAAAAATCCCAAATTGCTAGATTATAATGTAAAGACACTAACTTAGGGCGTGTTCTCACTGTGCGAATGTGGACTCATATACCTACAATTCCGGAAATAACTGTTGAACCACTTTGAGGACTTCGTTGAAATCAACCCCCCAGTCCCCCCATTCAATGTTGTTCTGAACCGTTTCATCTCCACGGTCGTTGGGACCCTCAACATTGATTGGTGGGGGCGGGGGAGGGATATCACTTAGTAGATAGCTCAAGCTCTCCACACAAGTTTGTTGCAAAATCAGCGCTTGAAAATAGTCCCTTAAAGTGGGATATTAGCAAAGAAATGGACTATGTGGTCCAACACCAATTTTCCTGAATTGTCTGAATGAAGTCCAAAAAAAATCATCTGATTTTACATTTTTAGCCACAACTTTTTTATTTGTAAGTCTTTTTTGATCAAATTTTCAGTAAATAGAGATGCTATGAATCTCCTGATATACCATCATCAAGAGGTGTCTACAGTACTGAATTAGGGACTGGTCATATTAAATACCTAAACTTGCATATTTGCTCCTATTATTCAAGGAAGCCTGACTTATTTATTTTGAAAAAAGCATCTGATACCCCGATAAACATGAGAACATTATAAAATATGATTTAAATACAACTTTGACGGTTCGTGCGTGGCGCTCGACCCAATCCCACGCGCATCCTTTGGTTACAGCTTGCGCTACGCGTTTGCATAAACTTCGAGCATAGCACTCGACTTTGTTACCAAGAAATAACATGAACAATGAGATGGTAACTAACTATCATGATTAACAATCTATACGTCTCGCGCGCAGCGCTCGACACGCCACGCGCACAGCGATAGACACTCCTCGTGCACATCGATTGACACGCCTCGCGCATATCGCTCCCAGCGGCTCGGACACAGCGCACGACATTGCTCGCGTAGCATAAAAAATACAACGCTACAATAATTGACACAATAGTTATTACTTTATAGCGTCTATAATGCGGTTGTGACCGGTCCCTTATCAAAAAAGAAACGCATTGCGATAACAAAAAGGATTTTAATTGATTGTTGCATAATAAACTACTGTCATATAATTAGTTTAAATAATAAATTTCACCCGTTGCACCCTATGTAAGACTACATGTAACACTCGCGCATTCCATATAAATGGGCCATAATCACGCATGAAATGACCAGTCCCTAACAATGTACACGCCGTATTTACTTTATCTTTACCATGATAAGTATATACATATCTTGCCACTCTCCAAATTAGAAGATTATGCAATGTATAAAAGACGAGTTATTCCCTATAGACGGTTGTCATATTGAGTGATTTACCATATAAACGGGCCATAATCACGCATAAAATGACCAGTCCCTAACAATGTAAATGTCGTATTTACTTTATCTTTACCATATATGATAAGTATATACATATCTTGCCACTCTCCAAATTAGAAGATTATGCAATGTATAAAAGACGAGTTATTCCCTATAGACGGTTGTCATATTGAGTGATTTACCATACAAACGGGCCATAATCACGCATAAAATGACCAGTCCCTAACAATGTAAATGTCGTATTTACTTTATCTTTACCGTATATAACAATTATATACATATCTTGCCACTCTCCAAATTAGAAGATTATGCAATGTGTAGAACACGAGTTATTTCCTATAGACAGTTGTCATATTGAGCATTTACCAATTGCCTCAGACAATTCCGGAAATAACTGTTGAACCACTTTGAGGACTTCGTTGAAATCAACCCCCCAGTCCCCCCATTCAATGTTGTTCGGAACCGTTTCATCTCCACGGTCGTTGGGACCCTCAACATTGATTGGTGGGGGCGGGGGAGGGATATCACTTAGTAGATAGCTCAAGCTCTCCACACAAGTTTGTTGCAAAATCAGCGCTTGAAAATAGTCCCTTAAAGTGGGATATTAGCAAAGAAATGGACTATGTGGTCCAACACCAATTTTCCTGAATTGTAGGTGCGAGTCTTTGCATAACAGTGATGAGATGTTGCGTTCTCATTGTAGGAAAAAATACCGATGTGGTATCGAGTCCACTTACCCGGATGTTACTTGTTTACAAGTTTAAGCGAGTGCGCCGTGCGTAAGTGCGTATATACCACGCGTGCATGACATTTGGCCGCGTGAAATTGCATTTTGAAGGGCACGACGGATGGCGGGTCAGTTTAACGCAGCGCAACATGCTTGTTATTGTGGAACAAGTGGTACGAGTCCACATACGATAAGTAAAACACGTTCTCACTAGCAATTTTGATACCACGTCCTAGGTGAGAGCCTACCTCTTCGAGTAGGTTTAGACCCTACATCACCCCTTATTGCACGTTCCCACTAGGTTTGGAAGTAGGTTCGATGTAGCATCGAGTCCACGTCCTGGTATCAAACAGCCACAGTGGGAACGCGTCCTTAGGGACACATTTTTCTTTAATCCTAATTTAATATTTTTTGAAATATTCAAAATTATTTTTGTTAGCTTTGTTGAACTTTTTTGGGTCAATGAACTTTTTTGGGTCAAAAAAGTGATTTTTTTGTTTGTGATTTTCTCAAAAGTAAACATTTTTGGTCAAAATTGATGCAAAATTTGGATTTTCTGATCCATTTTCTTTCCAAAAAGGTTGACTATTATATGCATTTAATTAATAGTTCAATAATAATTACAGCACTCTGACTCACAAAATTAAAAAAAGCAAGTCAAAAGCTTCCTTGAGTTCCCCCTTAACCACATTTGGCTAGGGTTAGGGTAGGGACAGGGAAAATGCTCAAAACCGCAAAAGCACCAAAAAAGCACCTTTTGCCCAAAAAAGCACTTTTTCATCACACAGCAAAAAAAAATTCCACAAATTGTCTAAATGTTTAACAAACAATGCCCATTTACCTAAAAATCAACAAGTTACATAACTGTGGCTGCACTTAGTATAGTTTGAATGCAGTTTTGAATGAAAAATGATGGCTTTGATAACGAAAAAAGAAATATGTCAACATGGAAACATGCAATATAATCGCGCTTTTGGATTTATTTTTAACGCATATGGCATAATCTTGGTGAAAAAAGCACCTTTTAACTAAAAAAAAAGCACCTTTTAACTAAAAAAGCACCTTTTGCTCCAAAAAGCACTTTTTCCCAAATCAAGCAGCACTTTTAGTGCTTTTAAAAAGCGCAAAATCCCTGTCCTTAGGTTAGGGTTAGATAGATACACTTTGATATTAAGTAAAGAATAACTTGGGTATGACTTTATGAAGGCACACTGTACCAACTACTTTGATATTTTGTTAAAAAAAATAAATGATTAGGGCAATTCCATGTTACTCACGTTACACTTTTTCACTACGTTACACTTTTGGAAGTGCCATATTTTTTAGAAAATCAAGCATGACAGATTTATTTTTTCTGCAGTAGTTACACAAGACCCAACACTAACTTTATATGCAATTAGAATTGCAATACAAGACATGACTTGCGAGTGAGAAGGAAAACACTTTTGTTACTCACGTTACATTTGATTGGACATCATAAAATGGCAACAAGCCTTCATTCACAAAGTGTCCTCATACAGGATATTTTTGGAAACAAGTTTAACATGGTTGATACAGCTAACATTAAGATCTACAAATACAAGGTGAAACTAATCTGATTAGACAAACACTTTTTAGAAAATTGACCAAAACAGCTGTTACTCACGTTACGTTACTCACGTTACTTGTTTTTGCAAATTAAAATTGTATTTATATAGCTCATGCAGATTAGCTCAAAATGTTATGAAATAGTCTTGACATGATGTATTTAATTTCCCAAAATGTAATTATTGTCTCCAGACGGTCAATTATGACCGCTACACAAGTTCACAGGACATTTTGCAAACTCTCCACCTGTTACATCAACAATATCTTGATGAAAATGGTATCATTTTGCATTAAAACAGAAATAATTTGAGAGCTTTTTTCTTTTTTGAAACTTAACATTATGTTTAACAAGTGTTAGGTGAAAATAATTGCATATAATTGATGAATTACACCATAGTTATCAAGGTTGCCGAATTCAGCACCTTTGCGCAAAATCAATATTTTTGAACTTAGGAACGATGAACGCAAGAAATATGCAGAAAATGCTCTACAATATTTGTGTACATAAGCTATGCATGTATATTTAACACTTTGTAACCAACAAAATTGAATATTTTCCTTCAAAAGTGACTTTCAGAGGACAAAGTTACTGTTTTACTTGTTGAAAAACTTGGAAAGACACGCAATGACCCCTGGAAATAGTGCGTACGAAGTGATGGAAGTGCCAGACTGACATAAGACTGATAAATGAATAAAACTAAGTGCAGCAAAAGCAAAAAGAGATACATTTCTTATTGCTACAATGCATTTTAGGCCGTTACTCACGTTACATTTTTGTTACTCATGTTACAATTGTTACTCACGTTACAGTTTTCAAACCTCTCCCATTTTAATAAAACTACACATAGCCCATTATATTTCCTGTTTTCAAATTAAGTACCTGGAGTATGATTATTATTCCATTTGGCAGAATTTAAAAGCAAAGAACAATTGAGTAGGACAACTATTTGATGTTTATCGTTACTCACGTTACATTTTCAATTACCATCGGACACACAGGAGATTCCTCCCAACTTGTGTCAATGCATAGGTATTTTTCATAGTTGGTAACTTGAAACTAAGGTATTATGCATTTCAGAAATCAACAAATATTTATATTTACAGTTAATATTAAATGTAAGAGGTCAACATAACCTGAACACACATTTTTCACTTATTTTTTATGAAAAAACCATTTTCCAACTTATGACGATAATTTCTTGAAATTTACAAACAAATCATTCAAACATTTGATTGTCCCATATACCTACAAGTGTATACAATAAAATAAAATGGGTAATAAGCATCCAAATTGAATTTAAAATTTTCAGGTCATATCACCAATCTATGGAATTGCCCATTAACTGAATAGTATATTAATTAAACATGCAATACAAACTATTTACGAGTTTCTAAATCTGAGAGAAATCCGCAGTAAAAATAGTATTTATTTTGAAAAATTGCCAATTACAGGGCTAGTTTGGAAACGGTATTAGGTATATTCTGGTGGCATTATATTCCTTAAAGTACTGCAACTACATAACATCCATAGTACACTAAGGATACTGTGTTTTGCAAAGAATGGTCCCAGTGAACAAATTACTGATCTACTTAAATGTTTCAACGTAGTTTAAAGTGTCAAAATAATTGAAAAATTATAATATCTATTTTACCATCAGTAAAATATGGTGCGGTTAATTAACCGGTTATTTAACCGATTAAATTACGGTTAATTAACCAACTTAGAACACTGGTCTATCTAGGCTTGTATCCGTAGCCAAGGGCGATTTTTTAAGTTAAGTTTTTTCTTGGAAATTGTAATAGTTTGACATGAGCCATAATTAACCCAGGCATAGGCCCTAAATATTCTTTGCAATTTTCAAAACATGATAATTGAAGCAAAAGTTAGACCAATTATTGTTGTATTCAGAAAAGGTGAAAAAACACTAATATTAAAGGGACATTAAGTGGTGCTGAAAATTTTAAATGTTTAAAAATTTACTTCAGAATTCAAGATGAACATTAAATATTGCCATTATTGTTGTTCTAGTAACAAAAACACAGCAAAACTTGATTAAAACAATTATCATCACTATTTATTAAAAAACGCTCTCTATGCAAATATCGTTCGCGTTATGTATCACGCGTTATGTATCACGCGTACTGCAGGGGGATACTGTCGGACGTAAAATGCTCGTCCCGGTTGTACGAGCATTTTTGAATCGACGTTTTCTTGTACAAAGAGCACTAATTTTTCTTAATCCTTATAGGTGAAAGTTCATACATGCAATACAATTATAAAAATATACTAATCCCGGTTTTTATCATAATTGAGGGCGCAGCCTCCAACACATCTCTTAGTGTCCCTTTAACAGTCGCTTACACTAAAAGTGGGCTATAGAGGGTCATTTTTTTAGGTCATAGTTTTTCAGATCACGCTTGCTACATGACAACATTTAAAAATAAAAATAAATGAAAAAAATGTGAAATCCAGGGTGCCCCAGCCAAAAAAACAAAAAAAGTCGGCCATTTTGGAAAAAAACAGTCTTTTGATCATAACCAAGTCATTTCTGGTCTAATTTATTTGATTTTGGTGGCAATACCCATGTTTAAGGGTAGGCCTACAAGATGTCATAGACCATTTCAAATTGAGATCGGAAATCTTCGGAAAAACAGGTCACATGGAGTAGGTGTGTTGCGCGTTCTTCGCAACAGTTAATCGCATTCACAGCATTGCCCTAGTTGATTGTCCGCCTATGTTTACATACACGTGTGCACACATGAGAAGTAAAACGTGGAACGAGACTATTTGGGTTTTTTATCAACAAAGGCATTGATCGGCAAATTCCAAATGTATCGAGCAGACGGTAAAAAGTGAAAATATTACCCCAAATCTCTTTCATCTCACCGTTTGTTGTTACTGAAATGCCGCAACATCAATTTTGTGAGGGATACAATCTATCACCAACACCAGCGCAATCTACCACACGGGCAGACGGGTGAAAAACATGTTTCTTTTTCTCCGGCACATAAACATAAAAACATAAACATAACAATGAGCATTTATATAGCGCTCTTACACATTATACAATGGTACCACAGCGCTTATCAAAATTAAAACATAAAATTAAAAATAACAGTGTCTGAAGATGTGAGAATGTTACCTCATTTCATTTTACCGTAGCATCCATTTTAAAAAAGAACGCGTTAAAAGCACTTCCATTGGATAGTACAGGGGTCAATGAACTTCTCATTAGTGTGTGTTTCAATGGAGACAATTCAAAGATGTTAAAACTAGTGTAGCTTCAAAACAACAAATGGTATTTTACTCAGATTTTCAGGAAATGCCTAAACTTAAAATGTAACTCCTATCATATTTCAACATTAGAATTTGAGATGCTTCGATGCGAAAAGGTATTTTGTTAAACAGCGCCCTCACAGGGCTATTTTCACTAAAAATGTCATTTTCAGGAAAACGAAAACATCGTCATGCGATACAAGTTGCATAAGATTATTCCATGGCCCCACACACATGGGTACTGCCACCAAAATAAAATTGATTGGACCAAAAATGATTGATTTATGATCAAAATACTGTCAATTTTCTTTAAAAATGTTGTCGGTAAATAGAAAGTTATCACAAAATCATGTAGCAAGCATGATCTGTAACTATATGACCCTCTATAGCCCGCTCCTACTTACACAGCATCTCACACGTATATCACTTGGATTAGAACGATCTTGTTGTATATAATGCACTTATCAATTGCATCACTGGCACCGGGGATAGCGGGGACTAGGGCCGGGACATACAAATTGCCGATGTGACGTCCCACGTACAGTCATGTACGGTCCCCGCGGGTGGGGCATTATTTTGAGTACGTCTCCACACAGTCCCAGCCCCATGGTCGGGACAAAGTGTACAATCCCGGCCATCCTTACCCAGGACAAAGTGTATGCCCCGGCTACTGTGACAGTCTGTGGGTTGCTTAATTTCTTTCTGCAACATAACGGGATGCATTTATAATTATGGGTTCCTTATTAGGCTTATATTCAGTCAAGCGCATCGCATCCCTAGCATATTTATAGTGACGCCCTGGGTGAACATTTGTGTACCCTTAGGATACGTCCCCATACACGCCCCGGCTAGCAGGGGGCACAGTTTGTACGTCTACGTACACTTCCCGGCATAGTCGGGCACCGTTTTGTACACTTGTGTACAGTCCCCGCAATGTCCCGGGTCCTCCTCCATTGAAATAATAATGGCCCCAATACACTGGCCCGAGTATAATTGGCCCCCGTGGCGCACTGGTAGAGCGTTTGTCTTGCAACCGAAAGGTTGTGGGTTCAAGCTTTTTGTCCGCGTTTTTGTCGATGAAAAATAAATTCTTCAAAATGTGACTTAAGAGGTTAGGGTTAAAGGTAGATGACCCGATCACATTTTCTTAACACAGAATTATTTCAAACATACAGAGATTTTCATATCATATGAAAGCTCGTATTTTTCTCATCATCATACTGAAATTTGACGGTCTAAATCGGTATAATTACGGAGAAATCGATGAAATAACGTCGAATTACCGCGAAGGTAACCACCCATATGGTTTGTGTACTACTTAATGGGTACAGTTCACAGCATCTTGTGCGTCTAAAATAAGAATCATTAGATTAGAGCTATGCAACTCAAACTTTGGAACACAACTTTTATAAGGATGACCTTTCATTTTGTAGAATAGAAAACTTTAAGTTGAAAATCGGAACATCTACCTTTAACGGATTTTTTTTTCTTTTTTTTTTTTCATGTACATGTATGATTTTATTAGTACTTTAGGACAGTAAACCACCAGATCTATGGTGATTTTTACAATAGAAATATTTAAGTGATAATCCATTACCGTTTATAAAATCCAACATGTTACGTTGTTACGGTATTTTCCCCGGTATTTTCAACACACACAACCCTTGCCTTGTGGGAACACGTGCTCAAACAATTTACCCCAAACATCGATCGATTCCATCATGATCGTAATGGTTGTCGAACGTGAAGTCAGCGCGGTCCAGGGTACTCAAGTGATTAAGGGGGGGTAGGGTCACAAAATTTTGCACGGTCACAACATTTTGCACGGTCACAAAATTTCACACGGTCACAAAATTATGCACGGTCACAAAATTTCACAGGTCACACAATTTTGCACGGTCACAAAATTTCGCACGGCCACAAAATTTTGCAGTACAAAAAGCACAACAGTCAACAATTTGTTGACTTATGTGCTTTTTGTACTGCGAAATTTTCTTTCTTTCCCTTTCTTTTCTTTCTTTCCCCTTTTTTCTTTTCCTTTTTCTTTTTCCTCCCTTTTTCCTTTCTCTCTCTTTTCTTTCCCTTTCCCCCATATTTCTTGGTGGGTAGGTTTGAATTTCCTGCTGAGCACCTTCCCGGCTGTTACGCCACTGGCGGGGACCAATCGCTTGTCGATAGAGTGAAACAATTTGCTGTACAAATGAATGCAGCTCGCCTCTTATAGAAGGCCCGCGTGGATATGTCTCCATTATTTTACCTAGACCCAATTAGTAGTGGCTTTACTAAGTACTATTACTGTATAGCGAAGCTACACTTACTACACTTGCTACATGTAATAGTAATACTACATACACTTTACATGTTACAGTACCTGTCGCGAGTGTTCTTCTTCAGGTTCAGAAAACGTTTCTTTCGCATATTGTGTAAACAGCGGGTTGTCCAGTTGATGGACATTATTGTGAGCCCTCCTTTGACGGATTCGAGATAGAAGCAAATTGCATGGCATCGCATAAACTGGGTCGTAATTAGTAGGAGCTGTCTTCACACACACACTGAATTAAACGGCGGCCATCATGGATATCCGAGAGTCGGAAACCATGCACTAAATAGCTGGGTAAAATAGTTTATAAAATTAATTATAAATCACCTAAGTGGTTAATTAAAATATTATTATAATATTTTAGTAATATGTATTACTTTGTATGACTTTGTATAGTCAGAATCATAGTTGGTATGATATATATTTCTTATTTTAAATTACGAAATAATGAGATAACATCAACCATACGTTAGAACTACGTTAGAACTGTCATTGAGCAAGGATAATTATATTTAGGATGGGACAAAGCGTATATACATAGAGTATTCCAGGGTCTACAGTATATGTTGTGAGCGCCCTCTATAGAAGTTGTGGTACAAGAGTATTCGTCGCGATATCGCTGTAAATTCGTACAAGTACAACTCAAGTGTTGTACGAATTAGGGCGGAGATTCGCACAACTATTGTATAAAAAGAGACTCCTAGTGTAATTATTGTTGTAATAATTCGACAGGGGAGGTCCCTGTATTCGTACAACTATTGTAATTGTAGGCCTAAATGTACATTATAACTTGAGAGGGGGTTAGCATCAGGGCCGGGTTTAGTATTTTGTAAAAAAAATAGGAGAGTCTCTATATTCGTACAACAAATCATCGTAAGAGTCCCCTCTCATTCATTGTAAGAATAAGAGGGAGTCCCTGTAATTCGCCTATCTAAGGGACGCACCATTATATTTTCAGGGGGGGGGGGGGGGTAGGAAGTTTTCGGAAAACAAATCCCTCTCTATGCAGGCCCAAAAAAAAATTCCCCCCTGATGAGTAAAAAAAAAAAAAAAAATCTACCCCCACCCAACTCAATATGAATGAATACATTTAAAAAAAAATCACCCCCGGAACCCAACTTCCTACCGCCCCCCTGAAAATGTAATGGTGCGTCCCTAATTGTTAGAGACTGGGGTCCTCTGTCCTGTAAATCGTAAAGCTATTGTTGTAGTGAAGATCAGGGAACTATTGTAATATAAGACAAGAGCTGAGGCAGGGGGAAGGGGGAGTCCCTAATACATGTAGGGCGGATATCCCGGTAAAGGGATCCCTCCGCCTCCCCTTTGACCTGGGGTGGGGTGGTCAATGGGATATCATGGCCCCTGATTTTTCATATAGTGTAGTGATGGCAACAGGCAAAATGAAATAAAGTGATTGCTTTTCAATCAAATATGGTCAAAAGTACACACCAAATCGCACCATATGGGTTCAAAAAACAGCTTTTCACAGGACTCTCTATAAATGTCAAGGGCATGTCATGGACGTATGGGAGGCTCAAGAGCCGATCGCGATTGGTGATGTGATCCCTCCTACTTTGCATGTATCGTCTATGGGGAACGCATTGTATATATCCTCCATTATGCGGTATCATAAACTAAAAACCAGGCCCCGTGGGGAATTTTCCGAACAATTCCCTGTAAACTTCAATTACTGATTCGAATATAAAAACAGACGACATAGAAAACCCTTACTGCTTACGGGGCTTACCCGTAAAAATAGGATTTCTATGGCAGACGATACAAACAGCGCCACCAACAATAGAACATCAGCTTCAGATCAGCAAGTTGAGTGGCATGTCCTGAGTGTTGTTGCGCAAAACCCGGGTTTTGCCCAGTTAGTGACTGTCCAAAACCCGGGATTCTCACCACCCGGCTTTTGGATGCAATACCGGTCTGTGTACACAAAACTCATGTCCCTAGGTTTCAGGGGCACTGTACCGCTAATGCCCGAGATAGGGCGCTGTGTACAGTATAACAGTATGTATGTATGTATGTAGTATTGTATACTGGTATTCTGGATATTAGCCGGGGATATTATTATTAGGTGTAGGCCTATGAATAGCATAGCATGATTGAGGATAGTTGAGATGGAGTAGGGGGGTGGGGGGGGGGGGGGGTGGGGGTGAGGACGGTTTGTGATATACCCTCTTAGAAAAAAGGGTTCTTGGTTGTCATGTATATAAGCTCTATAGGTAGACCCTCAGTAAAAAAAATATATTTAAAGGTGGTTCTGGAAAAAACTAACCAAAGTTTTCCGAAATGGAATACCTTGATGGGTATGGGATTCTAGGGCTCTCAGGGGATAGGCCTATGCCTATAGGCTACGTTGGGCTAATATCGGGGCTAATATACGGCCAATAAAAATTTGTTTGATTGTCCTCGTCTGCCTGACCCTCGTAATCATTCAGACCCAAAAACCTTTTTTTTTCTTCTTTGTTGTTGAAATTTTTGAAAATTTCATTTTTTTACAAATATAGGTTTTCCCGTTCATTTTAAAACATTTTTTATACAAATTAGTCGTAGCAGCTTCCAAATTAGTCCTAAATATTATTGTCGTGCATTTCTCAACTTCAATTTAGTCTTAGCTATGTTCACATTAGTCTTAGCTTTATTTGCTTTAAACATTTTTAAAAAGTGTTTGGTCGATTGGGTGGGGGGGGGGGGGGGGGGGGGGGGGTGGGGGTCAAAAAATTTCGCACAGTCACAAAATTTCGCAGTACAAAAAGCACATCAGTTGACTGTTGTGCTTTTTGTATTTCGAAATTTTCTTTCTTTCTTTCTTTCCCTTTCTTCTTTTCTTTCTTTCCCCTTTTTTCTCCTTTTCCTTTTTCTTTTTCCTCCCTTTTTCCTTTCTCTCTCTCTTTTCTTTCCCTTTCCCCCTTCTTTTCCTCTTTTCCCTTCCCCCATTTTTCCTGGTGGGTAGGTTTGAATTTCCTGCTGAGCACCTTCAGGGGGGGGGGGGGGGGACACTGTGCCCCCCCCCCCTGCCCCCCGGCTGTTACGCCACTGATTGCATTTAGTCTCTCTCACCTGCCGCGCGGTGGCTGCTTGTAAATATCAATTTGGTCTTATTTCAAACAAGTTAATTCTTTTATAAAGCAAATTCATCTTGTTGATAAAATGAAATTCTTGGTTTTAAGAAGCTTTCTGGCGCGGTGGCTGCTTGTAAATATCAATTTGGTCTTATTTCAAACAAGTTAATTCTTTTATAAAGCAAATTCATCTTGTTGATAAAATGAAATTCTTGGTTTTAAGAAGCTTTCTGTTAATAGTTTGGGCAGTGGGCCTACATCATACACCATTCAGTCTACTGATATCATACAAACTAGACTACAGCTACACATTTCAATTTTTGGGTAATAGACAGAATGGTAGGCGTATTCCGAGAGGTCATTACAATATGGTTTCAAACCGAGATCGAACAAGGATCATCGATGCCTTTGAGAGTGACAATCTGGACTACTTCCAGGTAGCAGAGACCAGTGGTTCAATCATGCACAGACGTATCTCCCACGCTGTATTGCAAGAAAACCAATTGATGGATGAAAGACTTGAGTCAACTTTGATATGATTTGAATATATGAGAACAATTCTCTGAAATCAAAAGACAATGCCCAATTCCCGGGGCCCAATTACTATATTGTGACTTTCATTATAAAAGATAAATAAAGACTTATGAAGACAATAATGAAAATATGCCTGATAGGTCATGGCATGGTGACCTTCATTAGCAGAAAAATGCCTTGTCTGTATTTGATGTTTTTTTGTAGTGTTATTTTTGTATTTTGTTAATTTATTGTTGTATGTCATAAAATTAAAATTCCCTATAAACGGGCTGGCAAGAGAAAAAAAATGAATAAAAAAATAAGGGAAACATATGCAGTGACATTTACAATTAAAGTGAAAAGAAGAACATTATAATTTTATTATATCCTGTATCAAATTAGGGTGCCCCTCCCTCCTCAGATCACGAAAACACTCCGGACGTGAACCAAAAATAGTTTTATGCAGCCATATTATATATATAGAGAGTTGAACGACCGAACGACAAACAGGACTATATAACAAGCATTTCAACATCATTTAGAACGTGTAGGCCTTAGATAGCGCAATGGTGAAATACATTGAAAACAGATCCAACTTGTACTACAAAAGACCAAATTGCTTTTCACAATTGTCCACTGAACGGTTGGTTGGACCAAATCCAACTAGCGTGACGAATAACAGTGATAAGGTGGTTAAAGTGAATAATGATCAGACTAAAGCGATTATTACTAAGACTAAAGTGAATATAGCTAAGACTAAATTGAAGTTTACAAATGCACGTCAATATTATTTAGGACTAAATTTGTAAGCTGCTATGACTAATTTTTATAAAAAATGTTTTAAAATGAACGGTAAAACCTATATTAGTCGAAAATCAAAAAATTCCATTTTTTCATTTTCAAGTGTTGAGAAAATAAAAATACTCATCAAAATGTTAACGATTTTGTTCCCCGTTTTGGTTACCACAACAAGTACAATCCATTTTACTTTTGGTACCTGAAAAAAGGGCAAGTGAGAAGAAGAAGAAAAAATCCCGACCTACCTACCCAACTATTAAAAGTGATCTATGGACAATCAAACACTTTTTCTTTTTTTTGACCCAATGACAACAATATAGTGCTTTCATTTTGTTTTGAATTTAAAAATCTAAAATAACAGAAGAAAACTCAATAACTGAGAATATAAAGATGTATAAGTGCACATGTGGCAATTCATTTCAAACATTGACTTTGTAACCCCAACATGAATTGATATGATTGTTCTCACAAATTACCAAATGGCGCACATTGAAATGTTATAAACCTCATATTCCATTTTCAAAGGGCAATGAAAAAAATCTTATGATCTTGATAGATTTACAGTCTGGTTATAATGTCAGACTTCCATGGTACTGTATTCTATGAGGTTTTGACTGGTTGATTTCTTTAACATGTTTAAAGGCATATTATGTGATCTTTTCTAGGGAGCGGCCCCTCTATTCATGATTTTATTTAGACTAGTTGTCAGTATTCTGACAGTTTTATTTTCACTCTAAAACCATGATTTTGAAGTAATTAAAGGTAGATGACCCGATTTTCAACTTGACTTGATGTTTTCTATTTTACATGAAAGGTCCTTAAAATTGTTGCATTCCAAAGTTTGAGTTGCATAACTCCATAGTTCTTTGTCTATAATTTCCAAATGAAACATTTCTGGCCCCTAATATTTTACAGACATAATGAGAAAAATATGGGGATTCTTCTGATACCAAAATATCTTGATGTGAAAAAAAAATCATAGCCCCAAAAAAGTGATCGGGTCATACACCTTTTAGAATCGTATCACCCTGTAACTTGGAATGTATGTACGATTTATGATTAGAAATGTACGTAAATCTGCAAGAAAATCTGCTTTTAATTTATTTATTTTTGATGTTGAGGGCGTTCCCTGGAAAGATCACATAATATACCTTTAAGGGCCCCAGAAAATCTCATATAGATGTTTAGCAATTATCAATCATGAGTGACTGTGTGTAATAAGGCCAGGAAAAAAAACCACACTGTTCTACGGGCCTGACCCATTTATTGGAATTTTATACAAGTATATATATTTCTTTTTTTTAGGCAATTTTAAAATATTTGAAAAGTGCGTTAAAAATAACCAATTTCAATTTATTTTGAGAACGCCACCAACCCCCCTCCACCCCCCTCTCAATATTTTTTTACTGAACCCACTTCACCCCACTCTTAAATTTCTGATACGGCGGCACATTTTCAAACATATTTTTGAAAAGAAAAAAAAACCACCCGTCCGCCCGACCGACCTTACATGTACCTGAGAGGTTCGTTTGCAGGTAAAACAGGATTTTTTTTCTCTTCGTGGCCTTATTAGCGTTTTACATGTTGCCAAATGTGACCTGCTCCCACAAAATGAGCGTAAAGTCCAGGCGAAGATGTTACTGAATTGAGGCAGCATAGCATATTATTGATTTGCCGTTTAAATTGTTGTTGGTATGGACACATGGTCCCTTCTATTATAGGGGAATTCTAAAATAGCAGTATGTATTGTTATTTTAAGAGTATTACCAGCCATGCCAGGCTATTTATTTTATAATCCCGCTATAATAAAAGAGCTTGGTCCATACTAACAATAAACGGCAAAAATCAATAAAATGATATCCTAGCTCAATCCAGCAACATCTTCGCCACGACTTTACCCTCATTTTGCTAAAAAAAATGGTGCCCTGCCCTGCAGGGACCATACACGAATGTACACAGTCAGTCGTTAGCGCGATCACTAATGAGAGAGATGAGCTCTTATCTCGTAGATTCTCGTAGTTCATTCTGTTACATTAGATGCTCGATCATTCGGAGATTCAAAATATGTAGGTGTGCTGACATAGTGAATGGATCATGATCGAAATGATAGAACCCAGAACGCTTGACTTAATAGTTGTCTACCTTTAGCCCATCTTACTGTATATGGGGCAAAGGTTCCAACTCATTTTTGGTCGAATAAATCGATAGTTCACCACTGGCTCATTATCTATTGAACATGACGGTCGTTTCAATGAGTAGTCATGGCCGAGCGGTTAAGGCTATAGACTATAAATCTATTGGATTCTCCCCGCGCCGGTTCGAATCCTGCCTGACGAAATTTTGTTACAATAAGCGATTTGGTCTGTGTATTGGAAAATGGTGTATATTTTTACTCCGCAAATTTCCATTCATGGATGTAATCGTCTACCTCCAGAGTATATTACAGCATTATTTCCAAGATGTTTCACATTTTAATGTCGGGAACCTTATAACCTTTGACGAGTTTACATTTTACAAATGTGTTATTTTTTCTTTGGGAGAAATTTGCTATCAAACACGATGATAATATGTGGTAATTGTGCCGGTTTATCGAAAGGCAGAAAATACTGTTATTATATAAGAAATGTATTGTTATATCCATTATCCTTTTTATTACCTGGAGTTCATGGGTTTTCTAAACCACAGTTCAAATTTTAGCCCATTAGACAATACCATGACGAAATGAGAAGGGTTTGAAATAAGCCGCTCCTAAACTAATTAGTATGCACATCCAATTGGAGTGCGTGTCTTCCGCAAGAAATCGTGCATATTTCATTTCACAGAGAACGCTTTTTGTGTGTGCTAACGACTGACTGTATGTACAGGGGATATCACATTTGCAATTTGTACGTCCCAGCCCTAGTCCCGCTAGGCCTGGGTCCCCAGGGCTGGGCTTGCAATTGATAAGTGCATTATTGAAATGATTTTTTGTTATCATCATAATAATGATATTTGGCCAGATTTTAGTGATTGTTGATTATTCAAAATAAAACGAATAAATTACAAAAATGCATTTTGCAATCCATTTAAAACTTGCTTTGAGAAACACAACTTAATTTAGCTTTATAGCAAGATACTATTATCATCACATGGTTCATATAATAATACTAATAATAGAAATGGCAATTGTTACCAGATATACTCCTACTCCATGTTCAATACAATGATTACAAAACATGGGGATCACCAAAGGATCACTTGTATTCAAAGACAAATTTAAATGTTAACTGGTAAAGGGTATAGTTGACAATAGGGTAATGCTTTATTGAATGTAGGGTCAAGCCAACATTTGGAAAAGAGATGTGTTTTTGATCATTACATTTGGAAATGCTTATTTGTGTAGGGATAGGTGAAAGTGAAGATAGTGTTGAAATTCTGTCAAACAAACTTCCTTTCACGGCAACGTAAAGGGGCACTAAGACTAGAGATGTGTTGGAGGCTGCACCCTCAATTATGATAAAAACTGGGATTAGTATATTTTTATAATTGTATTACATGTATGAGCTTACACCTATAAGGATTAAGAAAAATCAGCCCTCTTTGTACAAGAAAACGTCGATTCAAAAATGCTCGTAGAGCCGCAACAAGCATTTTACATCCAACAGTATCCCCCTGCAGTATGTGTGATACATAACGCGAACCATATTTGCATAGAGGGCGTTTTTCAATAAATAGCGATGATATTGTTTTAATCAAGTTTTGCTGTGTTTTTGTTAGAAGAAACAAAAATAATGGCAATTTTTAATGTTCATCTTGAATTCTAAAGTAAATTTTTAAACATTTAAAATTTTCAACACCACTTAATGTCCCTTTAATTTAGCGAATTAGCATTTAGTCAACTTTTTTGCGGCAATTCAATTTCACTAATTTGTATCATCTTTCTCTATATATATTGGCGGCAATTTAATTTGGCGAATTGGATCTTCTAGCGAAATTAGTTAAATTAAATTGCTAGTGAAATTAAGTTGTTTTACACACAATACAGTACTGTGGAAGTGGTAATTTTCACGCGATTAAATTTTCACATTTTGCCGATTTTCAGCCATTTTGCTTGTTTTTAAATTCGCCATTTGAAAGTTCATTTAATTTTTGTATGTAGATTTATTTATACACAAAATAAATATGTTCGCGTGTTTTTATTTTCGTGGTAGCTGCTTGGCGCGCGAAAAAGTGTGAAAATTAACGCAGAGCGAAAATGTTCACGTTTACAGACTTATTTAAAACATGTTTTTCTATATTAATAAATGTCAATTTGTGTGACATTTTTCATTTTACTTATATTTTACAGATATAATTCAAGAAGAGCCCGCTGAATTTGAGAGCAATTTGTGTGCCAGTGCCCAGACTTGTGGAGAGTGTATATCAAGGGACCCCTCCTGTGCCTGGTGTATGCAAGAGGTAAGTGGTTCGAATCTTTGTCATATCTACAGTGATATTGTCCAAAATAACATTGAAGTGTGTATATGCACAGACTTTGTGGTGAGTGCATTTCAGGGGGTCCTGCACTCGGCCGTAATTTAGCAAAACAGCGTAACTCAAAATATTGACTTTTTGAGTTACATGCATTTCTGGGGAAATCGAGGGCGCTCTTTTCATCTGTGAGAGTCTCAAAAGACCTCGACGCACCGTTTTAAAGATAGCGTAACGTATCTCAGCCTTATTTTGCAACTTTTAGCATTTTAATATGGTAAAACAGCGTTACTCGAGTTACGTGTTTCAAAATCTATTATTTTTCTTGGCAAAACAGCGTATCTCTAAGTTACGCGTCTTTTCCAAACAACTATTTTGCTACAAGATACGCGGGTTTGGCGAAAAAATAGTAACCAAAGAATTACACGTAACTTGAGTTACGCTGTTTTGCAAGATTAACTCTGCGTATAATTAGATGTCGGATTGGCAAACCCGCGTATCTGGACAAAATCAGCTGTATCTTTAGTAAAAATAGTTTACTTTACATAAGTTTTTAAAAATTAAAAAAATTAAACATAATGCACGTTTCCATTTTTAAATCAATTTCCTCTGTAAATAATAGAGAAAATGCAAACACTAAACTTTAAAGTGCTCATATCTCAAAAACGTCATTTTCGAGTTACGCTGTTTTGCCATATTACGGCCGCACTGTCCCTGCAAGAGGTGGGTGGTTCAAATCTATAATAATGTACATAACCCCCTTATTTAGGTTGGGTGCATAGTTTTACCATTATTACAAAACAGATTTTTCAGAAACCTTTCCCAACTTTCAAAGTCTTATCTCATGAATTACTGAACTAAAACTAGGCATGTTTGTACTTGTTTTAATGCATTTCTCATGGTGTTTCCAAATTTGGTGATGAAATTCAATAATGTTGACATCTTTTGAAACATTTTGTGATATTTTGGAAATGTCTGCTGACGCCTGCTGTGTGGAAAACGTTAAAAGTGACCCCCATGCAACAAACATTGTTTTACACACTTTTGAACATTTTGAAAAAACAACGTTATTCCTGCAAATTGTACAACAGTTTAAAGCATGCACTATTTACTAAAGTTCTTTTTCTTCTCCTTGAAAGAGCCATAGAGGGTTTGTGAAGGGCAGTCAAGTCATTATTTTGGCCATATGGGGTTTTTATCTCCATTTGGCATTTATGACAAAACAGGATACAAGCAATACAAGCAAATTGTAAAAAAACCAAAACTATAACCCAACCTTCAAGATTTTCACATGCAATAAGAGCGTGTTTCTGCCGGGGAAAGAAACCGCTAATAAACGCTAAGTTTGCCCAGTAGAAACAGGCAGAACCCGACAATAATCTTTTTGTTGTTTTTGGTAACCCCAAAATCCCTCGCAAACCAGGTTTGGAACCGGCAATAATCAACAATAAACCCAATAGAAACTGAAAGGCGATTCTTAGCGGTTTGCGCCGTGAACCGGGTCACGCTGGGTTATACACATTATTGTGAAGCAATCTTTTTCAGGTGCGGTTGCATTGTTTGGTATTACAAAAGGTCAAATGTCGTGGCCCATCGACTAGAATCGAAACTTAGGGTATAACTTTTTTGTGAGTAGAAACAGGGGGGATTAAAAACTGACCGATTGAAACTTTTTTTGCAGTGCCCCAGCAGAAACACGCTCTAAGACTGTATGTAAAACCATACACTCTTAAAAACAGGGCTCAAATTGGTTAAGAATGCCTGCATCAAATATGCACCCTATTTTTGACCCTATTTTATAGGTTGGGTGCATCATTTGACCCAGTTGTTTTAACACTTTCCACGCGTCAGGCGTCTCTGCAGACGACGCTCCAAAATTTCACAAAATATTTCAAAAATATCAAAATTGTTGAATTTCGTTACAATATTTGGAAACACCATGTGAAATGCATTGAAATAAGCACAAACATGCCTGGTATTGGTTCAGTAAATCTTGAGATAGGCTTTGAAAGTTTGGAAAGATTTCTGACAAATCTGTTTTGTATATGGTAACACAGCAGTGTAGGGTAAGGTAAATGATATGAAATAGGTCAACCCTGTGTCTATTTGTATACATTTTGTCTGAGGGGTTAATTAGTTAATTGGATGGGACAGACAAAATCAGGCTTGCAACAGGTATGTGGTCTGTGGCTGGAAATAACATGGAAGTGGTATTCAATTGTAATACAAGCTGCACTTACTATAGTTTGATCAGTTCCAAATTGGCAAAGCCGCCTTCTTATAGCTGCGAATGAGTACAGAAGGACACGGGTGTGCATGAAGGCAAAGCGCACTGTACATCATATGCATGACATGTGTGTGCGACTTAAAAACTGTGTGCGTATGACCATAAATGTACGCGTATGCTTGGATTATTTCCGCGCGGAGAGATAAAAACCTAATACTCTCCAATTCATAATTGATTAAACTATAGTATTGCCCACCAAGTCTGGCATCAGGCTTGATGAAGAACTTTACCATTTGACGAAGGAGTTAATAACTTGTAAGAGGTTAGCAAATTCCCAATTTTGGGTAAAGTTTGCCGCCCAGTCAAAGAACAAATTGCGATGGAATGATGATATTGGGACACATGGCAAAATGGTCCATGTTTGTGTGACATTTCTTTTGCAATGAGTCCGAGTTTATATATCATTTCATTTCTCTTACTCGGCTTGTATCCTTTGCTCGATCCTTGTGTGGATCTAATTGAGTTTCGCTAGTCGTAGGTTCTGCTATAATATAGCCCTCCTCGTAGGGCCACTAAAACCAGCCTATCCAGGGAAATACTATACTAGATAGATAGATAGATAGATAGATAGATAGATACAAGGTATTTATAGGGCGCCATTTCATATAGATCACAGAGCCATTGAACCACCACCACAAGGCCCGTGAAAGCGACTACAACGAGTGCTGCAACTGGCTGCCTCATATAGGATGAAGGTTCTATGAAGAGGTAACAGACCCGGGATGATCCCCTACTCTTTACGAAAGAGTCTGTGACTTTTTACGTGCTCGGGTTTTGCTCTTCCGATGCACGGGACCACCATTTCTATGTGACTTCCGAACCACGAGGCAATTGAGACTAAATACCTTGCCCAAGGATACAAACATGTTGGCTGTAGCGGGGCTAGAACTCACAACCTTTGTATTGAGAGACTAGCATGCTATCCACTAGACCACACACACATCTAAGATAGAATATAAAAACACTGAGTCAGCCATCCTTGTCCTAGCTGGTAAAAATCAAGCAAATCTCTAAAAATCTTGCCGTATTTTGACAAGCTAAAACAATTATTTGGGTCGGTATTCATTTGCACATGAAATCATTTTTCATTGATTTCTAAAAAAATGGTTCGGTCGGGCCCGTAGAACGGGGTTTCTTTTCTTTGTGGCCTTACATTGAATATAGGTCAAATATGATCACATAATATTTTCTTTTGTAATTATTACAGGGTTACAATGATGAAGGTTTACCAAGATGTGACCTAAGAGAACACCTGGATATCTTAAATTGTGCCAACGTCAGCGATCCACAAGGAACACATACAGTCTTAGAGGTATGTATACTATCTGTTGTGACATCAAATTGTCTCTCATTCTATATGTTATGATATATCAAAATATCTTTAGAAAATATGCATCGGTGGAAATTCAAATCCTTCAAACATTTTGAACAACTAAATGATTGCATGAATTCACTGACACGATTTACGTAACAATGTATTTTATGCATACAACTGTTTCACTTGGTGTTTTATTACACCTAAACTTGAACCCACGAGCACTCGGGACAATGAGTGCATCTTTTCTGATTGAAGATAGTTTCTGGGAGTGAGAGAGTCAGGTTATTTATTACTGTTGGAGTTATTTCATGACAGCGCTAGAGGCTATGTGGCCTTTTATGATGCTTCCATAATCCTTATAATCGATTCTAATCCAAGACACACATAGAGCGTGTTTCTACTGGGCAAGTTACCGCTAATAAACGCTAACTTTGCCCAGTAGAAACAGGCAGAACCGGGCAATAATCGGTTATTTTTGGTAATCCCAAAAACCTTCACAAAGCAGGTTTGGAACCAGCAATAATCGGCAATAAACCCAGCAGAAACAGAAAGGTGATTCTTAGCGGTTTGCGCCGTGAACTGTGTCACGCTGGGTCATACATATTGTGAAGCAATCTTTTTCAGGTGCGTTGGCATAGTTTGGTATTACAAAAGGTCAAATGTTGTAGCCCATCGACTAGGAACGATAAACTTAGCGGTAACTTTTCGGGAGTAGAAACAGGGGGGATTAAAAACTTACCGATTAAATCTTTTTATTTCGCGTTTATTAGCGTTTACTCTTTGTAGTGCCCCAGTTGAGTCACGCTCATAGCTTCAACATAAAATACCGACTTAGATTTGAAAGTCACTGGTATTACTGACAAGATGGCTGCTAAGCCATGGATCTATTAATCAAATGGTACAATAATTATGCTCTTATATCAGATGCCAGACTGGTGCTTTGTGTTGTCTGGCGATCAGCATGCCTTGTCACTTGGGGCGTGTGTGTTTCCCCATCATGCCTGTTTCGTACCAGGACGTGTACTTCAAAAGCCTAATGGGAACGTGAAAAAAGGAGTCTCGATGCTACAGCATGGTACCAAATGCAGAATGAGAATGTGATTTGTCCTAGTGTACGAGTCCACATAGCTATCCTTTTCCACTATAGTTTGATCAACTCCAAATTGGCGAAGCCTCCTTACAGCAGTAAATGAATACAGAAGGACGCAGGTGCGCTGAAGGCAACAAACACACTGTGCATCATATGTGTGAGGCGTGCATGCCACCAAAACGGTGTACACATGACCATAATTCTTTTACACGCTGAGAGATAAAAACGAATATTTCACACCAATTTTGAACTGATTAAGAACCATTGTCCCTAAAAATCAAGTTTTTGTTGGCAGACATAAAAATATGAATTTCCATTATACTTTGGTCATTGATAGACCTTTGGTCAATAAACACTAAAATGGAACTTTTTTGTTGTTGTTTGCCTTCGTTGCCATGACAACGACACATATTAGAATTTTCATGGTTTTTAACAAAATTTTCAATTTTTCAGAAATTTAAAACTGCTAATTTACACATATCATTTTGAACAAACAATACAACCAGGATTTTATTTTCATTCAACATTATAACCATACATGTCTCAACTTTCATTCCGTCCAACAAAAAAACTTGTACAAATTGTATTATGGGATATACCATTATTTGAAAAAGGGGTGTTTTTCATAATAAATCGTGTGAAAAAAATACACCTTCGTAAATTAATCACAACTAGCAAAGTGGTGTTTTTTTTGCATTCACCTTCTACAAATGAAAGCTTGAGGGATGTCTGAATAATAATATGTAAAAATATCCATGGGTAATTCATACCTGTTGAAACAGTGTTGCCAGAAAGTGTTGACTTTTTCCAAAAAAAATCGGTATTACATGGTGTGAAAATACACGTTTAATTTCAGCAAACTATTTAATAAATCATCCTGTTATGTCTAAAATAGAGAACAACTATTTTTGGATCAGGGATAATGTTGCTCATGTTTCAAAGTGCATATTAAAAAAAGTGTTGCCAGGTAGGTTGAGTTTTAACTTTATTCATGGCAGAACAGACTCGTATTAAACAAACAGAATTCTTCTTAAATCTGCTTTTGACAGCTACATCCATTTACTGTATCACTATAAGTGAAGTTTATTTACATGCATGTGTGAATAACAAAAGGTCAAGACAGTGTTGCCATGTTAGTAGAACTGGTTAATAGCCCTTAGATGTGTCATAATAATGATGTGAACGCATATGATCATCAGCAATATAATAATAGAGGGTCATTTTTAGGTCATAGTTTCAGATCACGCTTGCTGCATGATTTTTTGATGACTTTATGCCTACTGACAATATTTTTAACAAAACAATTGAAAGAAATGCGAAATCCAGGGTGTCCCGGCCAAAAAACCACAAAAAGTCGGCCATTTTGGAAAAAACAGACTTTTGATCATAACTCAGTCATTTTTGGTCTAATTTATTTGATTTTGGTGGCAATACCCATGTTTAAAGGTACAAGATGTCATTCTATGCTGGTTTCGTCTCATATAACCCCTTCGTTTTCTTGTAATAGCTGATTTTGGTCAAATTTGGACTGTGAGGGCGCTTTGCAAAAAAGTAGCTATCGCATTAATAAAAATGAATTTGAATAAATGAAATGTGTTAAGAGTGTGTCGAGAAACATTGTCTGAGGATGTGAGCATGTTACCTCTTTTCGTTTTACCGTGGAATCAAAAGAACGCGTTAAAAGCACTTCCATAGGACTCGCAGTGGCGGATACAGGGGGGGGGGGGCTTTGGGGGCGGGCGCCCCCCCGTAAAATTTTACAATATACCTTTTTTTTTGTACGCGCCCCCGTAAAATTTGACAATATACCTTTTTTGTGTACCACTTTACCTTTTTCAGAGACATAGGTAGGTTCCGTCGGTACATTTGCCACTTGTACCCTGCGATTTTTTTTGCCGGTTTTGGGACAACCACATCGCTACTCAATTTTTGTTGTTGAAAATGTTGTCAGTAGGGGAAGGTGGGGTAATGGCGGACGCGGGGTAATCGCGGACAGGGCTGTATCTAAAGGCAGGTGAAAGAAGGTGGTATTTTGCCACCCTATGATGTTAGGTGCCTCTCCATTGAAATCACACAAAACCTAAATGGGATAGTTGTCTCGCAAATTCTCGCGAGAATTACAAAAATCACTTTTTGGGCAAGTTGATATTTTGGTGCATTAATTTCTCTTTGAAACTGGTATTTCTACATCAAGGAAAACAAAGTCTTATTATTTTTTTATGTAATGTATGATACCTTCTGATAAAAAAAGAAATGAATTAGGAGTCACAATGATGAGCATAATAATAAGAGAGGATGTGCCCATACATTGTACATGGATTGGGGTAATCCCGGACATGAACCGTTTCCATGGTAACCAATATGGGCGTGGTCAATTTAACATCATAAATCTGTAATAGTTGTTAACCATATAAATATGTGACATTGTTCTTTGATTTCTGCTACACTTTTAAAAAGGGTATTTTTTAACTCCCATTGAAATGCTATATTCCAATAAAAAGAGAGCTGCCATTGATAAATACGGTCCGGGATTACCCCCAGAGTGTGGGGTAATGCCGGACGACGCCATTTTTTTTTTTATTGCGTCGTAGCTTCGAATTTCAAAATGATGAGTTGATAATAACTTGATAAAAGGTAGAACCTTCACAGTGCTTTGTGTTTACATGATTTTTATTGTTATATGACGTATACTATAACAAAATGTGTCCGCCATTACCCCACCTTCCCCTACATATAAGTCATCAAACAATCATGTAGCAAGCATGATCTGAAACTATGACCCTCTATTAGCTAGATTTAAGAGCATTATAAATATAACAAAACATCAAGAGATTGATTTAATTAAACATGGAATATACCATGTTTCAAAATAGGGGTGTTTAAGGGATATTTAATCAAACTGAGCCTTAAAAGGCTGTTTGTGGAGATATTGACTCTAAAGTTAGCAGCATGTAGATTTATATTTATAAACTGATATAAACTCAGAAGTTATCACACAAACGGTTTGCGCATATATGTTAATACTATACTCAACATGGCATATGTTGCAATATTGCTAATTTGAGGCAAAAAAGAGAACTCTGGCAACTTTAACAAGTAAATTTCATATTATGTTATTGCAAACATTCACAAACAAAGTAATATCTTCAATATATCTCCTAATCAACGCTTATATATATGTAATTTACTGTTTAATTGTCCGTTTTTCGATAATAGGCATTTTAAGATTTTTCAAAAATACCTATCTTTCTGGAAACACTGCTGCCATGTTTAAAGATTACCCACACTTTTCTCATTAGAATTCAATTGAGCAACATTGTTACTCTCTACATGCAAAATATCTTTGAAAAAAAAGTGCCACTTTCAGGGTTAACGGTGATTAGATTTGGCTAATAATTGATAGTTTGTAAAAGGGACGAAACACCCCTATTTGGAAACATGGTATAGTCCAATTGCAAATTCCAAGATTTTTTTTAAAATATGGATTAGTTTGACTGTGGACTGCCCTTTCATATATAAAAACAAGAATTTGTTAAAAGTATTTTGTATGCTACAAATGTGAGATCCAAGTTGAGCTAAAATTAGCATATAAAACAGCAAAAAAAGAGAAAAATCATCAAATTAATGGAATTGCCCGTTACCATGGTAACATACATGTGACACCACTTTTTTTTCCATATTTGTTGACTTTGACCATAGGTCCATCCATGCACAAGGTATGAAGAAAATTCATATTTTTCAGTCTGCCACATTTGTCAACATTTCCTTGATTCTTACTGAATATGGTTCTTAAACTATAGTGGGAACACAGCCTTTGTCACCTTCTGTAGTATAGCTATGGGAAGTCTTTAATTGTTATTAGTTGTCAGACAGGGCAATTTGTGCAAAACATATTTTGTTGTTTTTAAAATGTCTGGCCATGGCTGGCAATAATCATACTGCAACTGAAGGTTCTTTCAATCAAAGGGGTTCATCTGATAATATTAGAAAACAATATTTGCTGCACATAAACGAACAACAGGCTTAATAAGCCTTACAAACAATAGGCTCGTTAGCTCAGTTGGTAGAGCGTCTGTCTGGAGTTTGGGAGATCACGGGTTCAAATCCTGGTCGAGGAAATACAATTTTCACTTTGATTTAATGTTTGATTCAATACAATTGATATTATTTCTCCATCGTGCTGAATAAGTGGGAGAAATATGGGAATTTGAACTCTAAAGGTCCGTTCATACTCACGTCGTTGCGCGTCGGCCTACGGCACACAAGTTGAACAATGTCATCTTTTATCTGCCGACGTTGGCCGATGTCATCTTTTACCCGCCGACGTTGGCCGATGCGCAACGACGCGAGTTTGAAAGGACCTTTAGCCTTTAGATGCATTTCTAACGCTTCAATACTAATTGTCCTTGTTTAGCTAAGTTGGCAGAGAGTCAGTCTGGAGTGCGGGAGGCCCTGGGTTCAAATCCCAGTTGATGAATTGATTTTTTCATATCGTGACCACAACTAGGGAAAGACTAATTATTATCATCACTTCCACCTCATGAACTAAGTAACTTTTATGTCTATACCGTATGTACTCCATTAAAGGCATATTATGCAATCTTTTCCATGGGACACCCTCTATCCTTGATTTTTTTGAAAGCAGATTTTCTTGCAGATTTACATTTCTGATCATAAGTCATAAATATATTTTGAGTTTAATACAGAGCGATACGATTCCTAATTACTTCAAAATCATGGTTTAAAGAGTGAAAAAACCTGTCCAGCATAATATGCCTTTAAATGCCCCTGCTCTATTAAACGCCATTTTTGTTTAAAATTTTGTAGATTTAAAATTTAAAAAATTCAATATTCATCAACTATATGATCTTGACCATCTATGCTGAAAATATCATTACAAATAACCTTACGGTTGCAAAATAACAACTATTTGAACAAAGTCTGTCCGATTCCACTCTGTCCACGGGTACTGATTTCGCGACGTTACATTGAAAACTGAATTGCATGCAAGTAATGTAAGATTTGAAGACCCCGCCAGGTGAAACCAGTGTAATTGTTATAACTATCTATTCAGGTGTGAAATCAATACGTAATAATAATACCACGAGTGACCCTAATTAGAATGATTGATTTTCATAGATTGGAAGTGTAATTGTCTATGCTCTATGCCTTAAAAGTGAGATGCCATTTAATTTCAAATTCATTCTCTTCAAATAGCTATCATTTTTCCGCCATAGCATTATTAACATTGACATTTTCAGCATAGATGGCCAAGTTGATATTTTTGAGGAATATGTAAACAAAAATTAAACCAAATCCCACAATTTTGAAAAATATGGCTTTGAAAAACTGTCAACGTTTTATTGAACTACACTGGTTGTATTGTTGCAAAATCAGTACCCGTGGACAGAGTGAAATGGGTCAGACTTTGTTCAAATAGCTGTTATTTTGCAACCGTAATGTTATTGGTAACGATATTTGCAGCATAGATGGTCAAGATCATATAGTTGATGAATATTGAAGAATTTTGTTTTTTTAAATCTACAGAATTTTTAAAAAAAATGGCTTCAAAAAACTGTCAACGTTATTGAACCACCCTGTATTTTGACAAATGATCTTTAAAATCAAGTATTGTATAAACAGTTGAACACAGATATGGAAAAGACATAGCAGTATCATCTTACCACCGCTCCACTGAAATCAATTTAGATACATTGTAGATGGAATGATGGTATACGTTTAAGCCATTTTCATATTGAATACAAATATACATCGTGTCCCCCGAAAACTGGGTCCAAAGATAGGAGAGGCAATAATATTTAAAGCAGGGGTGGGCAACCTTTTTGAATGAATGGGCCAGATGTAATGAGTGAAAAATTAAGTGGGCCGCACTTAACCAAATTTTGTAGCAATGGCCTGCTGTTGATTTCAAACCTTTGATTCCGAAGACTTTTAAGCATGCAATAGGCGTGTGTGCTTAATAATATATCTTCACAAAAATGTAATCTCAATACAGTACAGATGACAGTGGCGTTCTTCATATGGGGGGGGGGGGGGCACAAATGAAAGTCAACCGACAAGATTGTTCTGAGTCAAGCAAATGTGCTTGTAGCGAGCGAAAATGGAAAACGATTGAGGTATATTTGGTATATTTTGGCTCTAAAAAACCTTTACTAAAGAATATTGCACTTTGGGGACACATATGCGCGCGTAGCGTGCGAAATTTGTTTGTGTACTTTTGACCATCATAATTCCATGATTCCTCTTGTCAAATGAACCTACAGTGCCAATCTAAACCGATACAACGTCAATATTGGGGGTGGGGGTGATCGACCCTCGCCCCCTTCTGCATATGGTTATGCCTTGACAATTAATGAGGAAAATCGACATACGCATGTTGAGGAACATCATTTGTGTCGATAAATGTTAAGCAACTAGCTTGTTTTTTGTGATGATGTAAAAATAACACCTATTTTTTTCTTGAGACATCTCGCAGGCCGCAAAAATCCCACTGGCGTTGCCCACCCCTGGTTTAAAGTAATGCGTGAACTACTTTTTGATTTGTTTTCATTGCTACAGAGCGTATGTACATGGATTCTATTAATTTTGGGATAGGAAAGTCCTATACTGCGCATACGTAAATAACAGGTCACATATTCTAGGCTATTGAGCTCATTAACTTTTGTGTGAGCATAATCTTTATGGCGCTGTTTGTCGTCTGCTTAGATATAGACTTAATTGAAGTTTACACTAATTGTTAGAAGAAATCCTTGAAAATTGTGCAGTTTCAAAAATTACCATAAAAAACCTTATGGGCGCGTTTTGTCCACCCAATTTTGATGTTTGTGCCTCCACTGTTGACTGTCTACCACTAAGAGCATGTTTCTAATGTGGCACTGCAAAGTTAACGCTAACGGTTTACCGCTGACTTTTTAATCCCCCGTTTTTACTCGCAAAAAGTGACCACTAAGTTTATCGATCCTAATCGATGGGCCAGGACATTTTACCTTTTGTTATACCAAACAAAGCTGCCCCACCTGAAAAAGACTGCCTCACAATGCATAGAATCCAGCGTGTACATGTATACGTCCGGGTCACAGAACTTAATGTTAAGATTTAACAGGCGGCTGTTTCTACTGGGAAAGTTATCCTTAATTACCGTTAACAGACTTTGTTTGTGAAAGTTTTTGCGGTTACAAAACTTAGCGTTCATTACCGTTATCTGGCTGTTTCTACTGGGCAACTTAACGGTAATTGCCGTTAAGTTCCCCAGTAGAAACACGCTCTGAGGTACCCTCAATCGGGGAGGAGGCCCTGATTAACAACACATGGCGCGTTGTATGTAGAATAATCTCGCAGAAAATTATTCACTTATCGCAATTTTCGCTGCCCTGTAAAATGCATTAAACATGTTAAATTAAACGAACCTTCATTGGCTACTGTGTGAGCAATGACATGACTATTTCTGTCTTAATGAGAATGTCACAGTTGATTGGTATAGGTGTCCTTAAAGGGGCATTGAGAAATGTATCGATATACTAAATGAGCAAATAACGTAAAGATAATCATCAACATAGCCCAAATCCAAAATATCATACAATTCCGACATCGCCTTCATGCCAAACTAAGCAAATAACGGCACTTCCGGGTTGAGATTTGCCGCAAAAGTCAGTGAGTAAAACTTAGCATAACTTCCGAATTCAGCACCTTAGTTTCGATATGATCATATCGAAACTAAGAAAACCATGAAATTTTATATGATAAACGGCGAATGTTGGTAAACTGTTTTAGATGGTAGTTAGTATATGCCTAAGTATTACTTTGATACAAAAAACTGATTTCCAGGATAATTGAAGGCGCACTCCCATACGTATCTCTCAATGCCCCTTTAAGTATGTTTAAATATTAGACAAACCTTCATCGGCTACTGTGTGAGCAATGACATGACTATATCTGTCTTAATGAGAATGTCACAGTTGATTGGTATAGGTGCCCTTAAGTGATAATGAAATGTTTCATCATTTACAGGATGTGCCCTTAAGCAACGCTGGTGAGACGCCCTTAAATGAAGCAGTGCAAGTGAACCCGCAACAATTGAGAGTACAGTTAAGGCCCGGTAAGTCAACCCATTTGTATATAACCCGGGGAAGGGGATTTAGTTCGATCAAAGAGGATGAGTTAGACATGGGTAGGGATGGTGGTGAGGAGGGGGGGGGGGGGGGGGGGTGGAGGAAAGACACCCTTAAACGAAGCAGACCAGGTAAGTCAACCCATCTCTATATTGATATAGGCCGGCCTATACCCGGGGGAGGGGATTTAGTTTAGACATGGGTTGGGGCGATGTTGTGAGAAGGGAAGATGCCTTTAATAAAACAGTGCAAGAGAATCCGCTGATGTTTAAAGGCATATGAGATTTTGTTCATGGAGCGCCCTCCATCTTTGAGTTTTTCCTCTAAATGCAACTTGTTTGGTCAAATTAGATGAATAAACATGAAACTAAAATATCTTTTAAGTTATTACAGAGCAATACACTTCCTAATTACTTCCTAATCATGTTTTGTATGGGTTGAAATATTAACCCCGACAACTTATTTTCTGAGTGTTTTTTGGTCCGTAAATAGAATTCTATGGTATGACACTTAGTTAACGCCGTTTTCAGTACACAATAGCACAGAATGTTGTTTTTTTATGATGAAAATTGAAAAAATATATTAGAAATTCCTTTAACAATTGGAAGCAGATCCATTGTGATTTAGTAAAGTGATGAGATTTTTTACAGAAAATACTGTCAAGATCAATTTTCCATTGTGATTTAGTAAAGTTATGACATTTTTGTCAAGATCAATTTATGAGTCCAGGAATGTCTTATCTATAGTCAAACTTCATTATACATGTTATAAGAGAGAAAACAAGATGTGTACAATTTTGAATAAGATCACATAATATTGCTTTAAGTATGTGCCCAGCGGAGGGGGTCACTCTCAGAAAAAAAGGTTCTAAGTCTGTCCTCTATTTAGAACCCTCAATGGTTCTTGAATGGAACCAAAAATGGCTCTTCAGACACCTTGCAGAACCATTTTTAGTCATTATAGAACCATTAAAGGTTCTCAAAAGGGTTTTTAATTTTGAAAGAACCTTTTTTGAAGGTTCTATGAGGAACTTATCTCTTGAACCTTCGAAAAAGGTGCTTGACAATTTGAGAACCATTTGGAGAACCAATAAAGGTTCTAAAGAGACCAAAAATGGTTCTGTAAGGTGTCTGAAGACCCAATTTTGGTTCTACTCAAGAACCATTTAGGGTTCTAAATAGAGGACAAAAAAGGGTTCTTTAATTTCTTAGAGTGTAGTCAAGCTTGGTCTGAACAATGGTAGGAAAGATTGAAGAACGAAAGAGGAAAAGGGCATATTGTCTTAATTTAAGTGATATAAGTGAACCTGAAACATTTAAGCTATAACATAAGAGCTGGTAAGTCAACATGAAAAGTATACGCTTGGGGAGAGGGAGAGAAAGGGGAAGGGATAGTAAGATTTGGTATGAAAGACGGCGGAGAAAGAAAGAGTAAGTGAATAAAGCGTACAAATTTACCCACAACAACAATTAGCAACCAGTTTAAAACCTGCTATACATGTGACCCAATGAGGCACAATGAGGGCAAAATGAAAATTGAGTTATTGATATCATGATATTAAATATGTATAAATTAAGGGTCATTTTAGTACCAAAGTCAATGTTATTTATCATTTCTAACCAAAGTTACAAATTATTGAAAATCACTTTGTCTCAAATCATCAAAATAATACAAATTATCAAGTTATGGACATTTAAAATGTTGGTTTTGTTAACAAACCAATGGAGTAAATGAAAATTTAATACCTGAAAATGTAGTTTAAAAACTCTTTGTTTTCATGAATCTGACTGAGTCTTTGGTTGGATCAGTGACACTTCTTAACCCTTTCCACGCGGCAGGCGGCTGCAGACGACATTCCAAAATTTCACAAAATGTTTATAAAATGTCAAAATTATTGAATTTCATTACCATATTTGGATTAACCATGAGAAATGCATTGAAATAAGTACAAACATGCCCAGTATTGGTTCAGTAATCCATGAGATAGACTTTGAAAATTTTGAAAATTTTCTGAAAAATCAGTTCTGTGTATGTAAAAATAATAGCCGCGTGGAAAGTGTTAACTGTCACTGGTTGGATACAGGATGTATCAAAGATAAAAAATATTAAAGGAGGTGTCCCGCAAGCAGTAAAGTGTGCATTATATGTTAGAAAAATAACTATCAAGCCCAACTTTTGTAATTATATAGAACAAAACACCGCACTTATGACAAAAACAAATAAAAACCACAATCTCTCAACATGCACTTTTTAAAATTCGCTGCGATCGAAAATCCCAGTGTCGATGATGTCATAGTTATACAATGCACATGCGCAAATTTTAGCACCGATACCCATGACGTCATCGACACTCAGGACTTTCGATCGCCGCGAATTTTAAAAATTGCATGTTGAGCGATGGCAGTTTTTATTCATTTTTATGACTAGTATGGTGTTTTGTTCTATATAATTACATAATTTCGGCTCGATAATTATTTGTCTAACAAATAATACTCAATGTTGTGCTTGCGGGACCCTTCCTTTAAGACTCCTTACTAATTTGACTTATTATGACCTTGTATCACTTGTGTCCTGAGGCGACAAAAACACTAAAAATGTACACCCTGTTTTACGGGCTGACGGACCTGTCAAGTAGGGTCGCCGCTCGATCGGTTGTTATATTTTGGTTTTTACCTTAATTGTCACCAAAATCTTCAAAAATCAGGAATTATGTTAACATTTTGTGAAGAAAAAAAATTGTCGACTGATATTCGGCCAAAAAATGGCTGATTTCACATGATTTGAGAAGGGAAGAAGAAAAAAAATCGCAAAAAGTGGGTTGGTCGGGCCATAAAACAGCAGTTTTTACCTTCCTCGGCTTAACTCAAATTAACTACTGCTGCATGTACCTCATTTACTCATGTTGGGTCACATAATAGGCAGGGTAGGCTGGGGGGGGGGGGGGGGGGGTAGGACAAATTTTAGTCCAAAACGGCCCGAAAAAATGCTTTACCCAAGTGAGTAACTGGCCAAAGTGATTATAGCATAGAGTTTAGGCTATGCCGCGCCTGAGGGAGAGAATAATTAGATTTGGCATTGACAAGGGTGGGGTGGGCATCATAGCTATCATCAGCACTTAATAATTATATAGCAGCATCCACTATTTGACCATCAACTCACAAATTCTCTCCTGGTTCAAGGGTTTTAAGCTGTCACACAATTTAGGCCAAATAAAACTTAAACTAGTTTCTCGTCCTAACTTTAGGAAAAAATGCAAAATCACCATCACAAGTATGGTATTGCCTGATTGATTGCCGAACTTGAAGAGGACGAGGCCTTTGTAAAATCTTTTTATTTCATGGTTTGGGGTGGGGTGGGGGTGGGGGGGGGGGGGCTTTAACACAAAGCCTGCTTTGAAATGCTCATTGGACTAAAGCAAATATATTACATTACCAAAATGTCAGCTTTTTAAATATAATAACAAAAAAGTTATGGAAGAAATAAGAAAAAAAAGAGAAATTACAGACTTCCCGAAAAAGGATGCCCGAGGGGATGAGAAACTACTTTATTTTTTACTTGGCCTTAGGAGGTAACACAAGATCCCTGAGACAAGACCCAAGATAGTGAAAGCATGGATCAGGGAACGATTTACAACATAAAGCCCCTGATGTTACAAGGGATTGAACCCAAGACCTCTGTGGTGCGTTGTGACTTTTTAAAAAGCAGACGGTAACCCAATATCCCAGAGAAAACCCCCAAGATATATCGAGGCAGCATGGATCAGGTAACCTTTTACTATGAGCGTGTTTCTGCTGGGGCACTGCAAAAAGTAAACTCTAAGTTTCAATCTGTCAGTTTTGAATCCCCCCTGTTTCTACTCGGGAAAAGTTACCGCTAAGTTTATCGATCCTAGTCTATGGGCCACGACATTTGACCTTTTGTAATTCCAAACAATGCCACCGCACCTGAAAAAGATTGCTTCACAATAATGTGTATAACCCAGCGGGACACGGTTCATGGCGCAAACCGCTAAGAATCGCCTTTCTGTATCTATTGGGTTTATTGCCCATTATTGCTGGTTCCAAACCTGCTTTTGGGATTACCAAAAATACAGATTATTGCCCGGTTCTGCCTGTTTCTACTGGGCAAACTTAGCGTTTATTAGCAGTTTCTTCCCCAGCAGAAACACGCTCTATGTTTGCAAAATAAAGCTCCTAAGGGATTGAATTCAGGACCTCTGTATATAGTGCAAAAGGTGACTTATAACCACTTCACCTATGGGCTGATTTATCATGCTTCTCTGCTCAGGTGATCCTTAAACTCACTTTTCAGGATTACCCATGTCAAAAGTCACCGCCACCATAAACCTCAAGATTAATGGCGCTTAATCCTAGGCCTATGGGGAGATTAAAATTGGGCTTTTCCACTTAAAATCCATACCCCTATGTATATGATGCAGCACATCAAAAAGGGGTGGACTTTGCGGCTGAGTTTTTCAAGATACAGATGAAAACGGACATGAAAAAATAAAGAAAATAATAAGAATATAGGAGTCATTTTCACTCATAAAATTTGAATGCCTTGATAAATTTTGATAAATTTTGTGTCATTTTAAAGCTTAGAAACTGCTCTGAGAGCACACAATCAGTAAACTCAAAATAGACTTCACCTGCAAAGTCCCCCCTTTTGATGCGTTGCATAACATAACCTTAATCTTCCAGGGAGTGTAGATTTCAAATGGGGTCACCCTTGCAGGTAACCCCATTGTAAACACACACTCCCTGTGGGGAAGATTGAGGTAATGTCTTCCATGGTGGGTGTATGGATTTCAAATGGAATATCTCATTATAGTTAAAAGATTTGAAAATGTTCAGCAGTTATAAGGGCGCACAGCACTATAAAATCACTCCTCGTTTTGTGTAATGGTAGTAAGTTCCGGCAAAAACAAAAAACAATTTTGTGATTAATGGGGTCCTTTGGGAATCAGTTTGGCGTAAGGGTAACATTTCATAATTAAAATGAAAGATGATCTCTTGTACTTTGATCAGGATATTGCAAAATATTGATTTTCGATTGTATTGAAAATTTATCACGTGGATGAACACACATGATCGGAGGCGGTTAGAAGGCGAGCGTCCGGGCTGAAAATAGGGGTGGCGCTGTTTAAATGATCGTATCGTAAAATCTAATTGGAAGGTGTAACACTTCTTGATGATTTTATGAAATTTGAATGTTTGTTTATTAGAGTAAAGCATTCGAGACATTCCAAAAATGGTTACTAAGGGCCCAAAATAGCGACTCTTTTAGCCCTAATTTACATGTAATCCAATGGGCGGTTTATTTAGTGCTGTGCCCCCTTATGCCATGAAAGTTGATATTTTGTTGAACAAATCCAATAAATGTACTCACATTTAGACGGTTTCGTCAACCAGTTCGGTTGACTTCTTCAGTAATGGTTTAATCCACTTCTTTTTCCCGCGAGAGATGAGAAAATGCCAGTTTTGCCAATTTCAGTTTCTTACCGACTTCACTTTTCAGTGTGTTTCAACCTGTTATTTCCTTACAACAACTATAGCTGAAAGCTGCTGAACATATTATTTTTCTCATTTTGTGTGTGCTTTTAATTTTTTGTCACACAGTTGAAATGAGTGAACGGTAAATATTTAATGCCAGAAAAACCATATAATCCATTGAACTTGAGGCTAATATTTGATATTTTATCCCTCGTTTATGGGTGACTTTCAAGGTCTAGTGGAAAATTAGCGGAGTTATTAACAAGGCACAAAAACTACCACTTGAAAAAAATTGGACACTTCCTTGATAACGTGTATGTCTGTAATGCAATTACGGCTTGTCACTCATAGCGATAAGAGATACTAATTTCAGTTTATTTACATATCTCAACTATAGTTTGTTGATAAAATGGTTTTGTTTATTATAAGGTCATCCTGTAGTTATCAGGGAGATATAATAGACATGTTTAATCAAAATAACTAGGTATAGGTGAAGACTGAGAGAACGACAAAATATAATACCTTATTCTTTTTAATTATGCACTGAACAATTGCAAGCCCAGCCCCAGGGGACCTGGGACTTGCGAGGACTAAGGCCGGGATGTACAAATTGCAAATGTGACGTCCCCGATACATTCGCTTAATTTCTTTCTGCAACCATACCGGGATGCATTTCTATGTGTTCCCTATGTGTTAAGGCTTATTCCGTCAAGTGCATCGCATCTCTAGCTTATGTATGTAGCTACAACCGGTGTATTGCGTACCGTAGCAAACATCCCCACTACACTGCCCGGCTAGCAGGGACATACTTTGTTTTTGCCTGTACACTCCCCCACCTATAATAGCTGAGCACCGTTTTTTGTACATTCGTGTAGTCCCCGCATGGTCCTGCCATGTCCCGGTCCCCAGGGGCCGGGCTTGCAATTGATAAGTGCATTAATAGGGGGAGGCATGCAATTTTTGGGAAGAGGGTGTTTATTACAGGTAGAAAATTATATGTATTTTGGTGGAAAATTGTGACATTTTTAATGATGCCACTCCATCCGTCTAGGATGTGTACATTGTCCATCATGGGTCAAAAAGCATGGGGAGTGTTTCTAAATTTAAATTCGGCCCAAAATCATAGACTAGTACTTTTAAAGATTTGATCTTGACAAAGTTTCTTTTAAAATCTTTTCTTTCCAAAGGTCAACCAGTGACTGTCACCCTGTATGTCCGACAAGCAGAAGATTACCCGGTGGATTTATATTATCTTATGGATTTAAGCGCATCTATGATGGATGATTTAAATAATCTCAAGAAATTAGGAGAAATATTAGGTAAGTTGTGGCCAAAGGAAAAAACAAACAAACCAATTTTGAATTTTTCGAAAACTTTTGAAAAGAGTGATGTGATCCCATAAGTTTTTGACAAAAAATAAACGTGTTTGGAAATAGATCAACAGGGATCATTGATGATGCTTCAATTTGACAAAATATCAAAAAAAATCAGTGCACTTGCGCAAATGTTGATATGCTCACAATAGCACTCCCCTTATTCATGGGGTTGTTTTTCTATTCACACATCAACATCAGCGCATGTGCATTGATTTTTCCAATTGATCTTGAAACAACACATTCACATTTATTGACCTCTAATCGTACTCAATTGAGGTACTGTAAAAGTGGTAATTTTTGTGCGCTTAAATGTTCGCGCTTTGCCGAATTTCATCCATTTTTCTCGTTTTTAAAATTCCCGATTTGAAAATTCATTACATAGACTTATACTCAAAATAGATATGTTGGCATACTCAAAATAAATATGTTCGCATGTTTTTATTTTCGCGGTAGCTGCTTGAATCGTGAAAAACTCGAAAATTAATGTAGCGCGAAAATGTCCACTTTTACAGCAACACAATCCACACCCAGAGATCCACACCCTTGTCCAACCAAATGTCCTTGCTTTGAACTACAGGGTGGTCCAAAAAAAACTATACCCAACTTTGGAGGCCATTTTCTCCTAGATGATAAAATATTTTAGTAATTTGGTTTGCATATTATTAAAGTATATATCGTTGAGCATTATTGGTGATAATAGGGAAGATATTACATTAATATTTTTTGAGATATTGCTATTTTTAGCGAGTATGTGTAAAAATGGCTTTTCCACAGGAGCAGTCAATGCATCAACATGTTTGAATATGATATGACAATGACACACCTTTGTATTCATTGCACAGTTGACAATGACAAGCACACCTTATTAAACTTAATCCTTAACTGCTTATAATGGGTCTGGGGTCATTACATTATTGTGTCATATCATATTGTCATAAAAGTGCATATCATGTTGATGCATTGACAGCTCCCGTGGAAAAGCCATTTTTACACATACTCGCTAAAAATAGCAATATCTCAAAAAATATTAATGTAATATCTTCCCTATTATCACCAATAATGCTCAACGATATATACTTTAATAATATGCAAACCAAATTACTAAAATATTTTATCATCTAGGAGAAAATGGCCTCCAAAGTTGGGTATAGGTTTTTTTGGACCACCCTGTATGATAGACATCGTTCACTCTTAACACTTTCCACGCGGCAGGCGTCTGCAGACGACATTCCAAATGTTCACAAAAATTTTCAAAAATGTTGAAATTATTGAATCTCATCACTATATTTGGAATCACCATGAGAAATGCATTGAAAGAAATACAAAGATACCTAGTATTGGTTCAGTAATTCGTGAGATAGGCTTTTAAAAGTTGGGAAAGGTTTCTGAAAAATATGTTTTGTATATGGCAAAACTAATAGCTGCGTGGAAAGTGTTACGACTTCATTGTTTTTGTCATTTGACCTACAAATTCCTATTATTCTCATCCTGTTTTGTATCAAAGCATTGAATAATCTCTAATTATCTGTAATCCATGTTCGCCGCCTTGTAAACATGAGAATGTGTCGCAAACAGCGTCCGTCCTGGCGTTGACATAAACCTGTATCGCACACTTGAAGTTGTTTAGACAAAATTAGTTTTATAACTACAAAACTGTGCTACAGGACAGGCCTTATAAACCTAATTTGGGATTTTTGAAAAAATTGCAACAATTAGTGATTTTGTAAATATGTTTTAAAATGTTCAATTTTTTTTGGTTTAAATATGAAATTATTTGAAAAAAAGTATTTATGACAAAAGAGCGGACAATTCAATACATTTTGTAAAACTTTTGTCTGCCTTAACACTTTCCACACGGCTATTAGTTTTACCATACAAAACAGTTTTTTTAGAAACCTTCCCCAATTTTAAAAGTCTATTTCAAGGATTACTGACCCAATGCTAGGCATGTACGTACTTATTTCAATGCATTTCTTCCCAATATGATAATGAAATTCAATAATTTGGACATTTTTGAAACATTTTGTGAAATGTTGGAATGTCGTCTGCAGATGCTTGCTGCATGGAAAGAGTTAAGAATAGTATTTTGATGGTTTATTTACCACTCAAGATTCACAATCAATTTTGTATGTATATCCATTTAATAACCTAAGCCTTTAATGACCATTGAACATTACTCAAAAACGGACAGAAAGCAAAGAATAAAAAGAACATTCACCCTGCCTATATGTGACCAGTCGCATCAAAAAGGACAGGTTGTTGGCAAACACAGTTTTTAAATAGAGGCCAATATATTTGGTGTAATACAAAGAAAATACTAGAAAAAAACATGCTTCTCCAAATCATATCTTGTGATTCCAATGTCCGATTGATTACCTTCAACATGGTATAATTTCAAAGCTTAAAATGTGTTTTTTCAAGTCATACCAATAACTCAGATTTTACCTGGGCCTCCGACATGTCCATATTTATGTGACGGGTCACATATAATATCATCAGCGTCTGATACAATACTTAGTTTAGACCCAAAAAAGAAAAAAGTTGTGTTGTCCTCAGCGATCGACCCTAAAATCATAAAAACTAGGGTAGTATTTTTTTTTTATTTTATTTTTTTAATAATTTTTATTTTTTTATTTTACTTCTTAGATTTAAATTTGATCTTTTTAAAGATAAAATTTAAATTTTTCAAATTTAAAAGTGTCTAAATGTTACTATTTCTTGCTTGAATAAGTAAGCTTAAATAAATGTTTTTTAGACTATTATCACACTAGAAACATCAGTTAAATTGATTTAGGGCCTATACCGATTATGTCACAAAATAAACCATTTCTTTTTTAGCCAAGAAAAAACGAAAACAAATCCGCTGACCGTTTAAGTTTATAGCACTTGAAGGCAACACAACTTCTATTTTAAAAATGACAGAAAGCAAAGAATAAATTTGTATGTCAACAAAAAAAAATATTTATAATGCAGACCTGAAAAACAAAGCTTTCAATATCCGGTAGCATAAATGGACATCACTTTTTGAGAAATAAGATATTAAATTGTCAAAGTTATTGCATGTATGTTTATAAGAACTAGAGCGGTTCTCGGGTTTCGCGGTTTTCGAGTTTCGCGGTTGATGGGGTTTAGCAGTGTCAGATGTAGTGGTTATCAATAGAGCAGTTATTGACATTGTATTGGTTTTAACATGATATGTTGGGATCTGACCAGAACCATGGAGGACGGGCGGAAAGTGATGGTATGAAAATGAAATGATTATGAAGTGGTTTGGATTTATTGTGTGGGAGATAATATTTGAAACCTGTTTATTTGTTCTAAAGGGTTTGCTTTGTATTTGAATTAACCATAAGAATGAATTGCTGACAGAGCTGCTGTTGGTGTTTGATGTGGCCTGGAGATTGTATTTAGGTGTGAAGGTAAAAAGTTTGATTTGATTAATGTACTTTCCGGTTGCAACCTTTGCCCTAAGGGGACCTAGGACTTAGCGGTGACCATGCGGGTAAGAAAATGTTGCCTTTCTACGCAGGGACAAGATTCAGTACTCATTAGTGGTATATCATTACGTTTTGTCACCAATACAATTGTAGCAGGGAGGTGTAGGTAATATAACATCTCTCTGATTGTAGCATGTAATTTATATAGACATGCTTGTCTATTAATTAGCAAGAGTTGAAATGCAAATTCCATTTAAATGGAATGGGGCTGGTGAAAGTTTGAGTGAAGTGCACATTTAAACACACTTGTACACAAAATGCACAATATACAAAGAAGAATAGGCAGTAGAAACAGTTATGTAATAATCTTTACATAAACAGTTTATTAAGATGAACATGGGTCCATCCACGAAGTTGCGTACACAAGGTGTGACATGATAGTCAAATTTAGTTGCCCGATTGAATTCCAAAACATCATTTTGAACTAACAATCCTCACAATCACGAGGGCCGACTTGTCTATCCTATTCGTTATGCCATCACCGGCGAGAGATGAACGAAACTGATTAGAGCATGCGCATTGTGTTCTTTCAACATCGATCAGCTGATCGCCCGGCGGCATATGATATTATTGTTTACATCGTAAAACAAGGCAATATACACACATGCGCTTTTGAACGGAATAGCCGCGATCGATTAAAATTAATAACTTTGTAAATTCGTCTTTGTATACCGACAGTCCAGGCAAACGCTAATTGAAAACTTGGCTTAAAATTTCTTTAAACTGCATAAAGAGGCAATTAAAAGCTTTGCGGTAAAATGGGTTTTGCTTTCAATTGACAGCGAATACTCATAATTCGGCAGTCTCGCGATGCATTGAATGACTGAGATTAGTTTTCGTAGTCGATTGAAAACAGATATTTTGCCCGTAATTTGATCAGCATGGATATTAACATAATGTAATCTTAACTCTAGTGTGATTATTTTTGTCAAAGATTCAATCATTCATCTTTATTTACTTGTTTTGTTACTGCCATTCACTTGCACTTTAGTTTACACTACAGTTAAAAAATGCCAGTGCAGTAGTTGCTTTTTGTTGTTTTATCACCTTTTTAGTTACCTATGAGATCAATTTGACAACAATTATATTCGCATAGAAATCATATGGATTTTTTTTAATTTGCCTGACCGCCAAATGCCGAAATTTGGAAAATGGACCCAAATATCATTATATGATTTTTGGATACGTATGAGATCCATGATACAAAAAAGTCAAGCCGCAATCAATTTGGCAGCAAAAAAGTCATTCGCATAGAATTTTTTTAATTTTTATAATTCTAAAATATCAAAATTTGAAAAATTAGCCCAAATACCTTTATTTGGTGAAATAATTCAATTTTGTTTGGGTACGTATCGATGATACAAAAAAAGTCAAGTCGCAATCAATTTGACGACAAAAAAAGTTGTTCGCATAGAAATCATAACATTTTTTTAAAATTCTAGGCTTGACCGACAAATAGCAAAATTTGAAAAATTAGCCCAAATACCATTATTTGGTTTAAATAATTCCAATTTTTTTTTGGTACGTATGGGATCGACAATTTTGTTTGGGTACGTACGTATGAGATCGATGATACAAAAAAGTCAAGTCGCAATCAATTTGACGACAAAAAAAGTTGTTCGCATAGAAATCATAACAATATTTTTTTAAATTCCAAGCTTGACCGACAAATATCCAAATTTGAAAAAATAGCCTAAATACCACTATTTGGTTAAATAATTCAATTTTATTTTTGCTACGTATGAGATCGATGATGCAAAAAAGTCAAGCCGCAATCAATTTGGCGACAAAAAAGTCATTCGCATAGAAATCATAATTATTATTTTTTAAATTCTAGGCTTGACTGACAAATATCAAAATTTGAAAAATTAGCCCAAATACCATTATTTGGTTATTAGAGTAATTCAATTTTTTGGGGTACGCATGAGATCGATGATACAAAAAAGTCAAGACGCAATCAATTTGACGATAAAAAAGTTGTACGCATAGAAATCATAACATTTTTTTTTTAAATTCCAGGCTTGACCGACAAATATCAAAATTTGACAAATTAGCCCAAATACCATTATTTGGTTAAATAATTCAAATTTATTTTTGGTACATATGAGATCGATGATGCAAAAAAGTCAAGCCGCAATCAATTTGACACACACAAAAAGTTGTTTGCATAGAAATCATAACAATTTTTTTTAATTCTATAGGCTTGACCGACAAATATCAAAATTTGAAAAATGAGCCCAAATACCATTATTTGGTTATTAAAGTAATTCAATTTTTTGGGGTATGTATGAGATCGATGATACAAAAAAGTCAAGCCGCAATCAATTTGACCACAAAAAAGTAATTCGCATAGAAATCATAACATTTTTTTAAAATTCTAGGCTTGACCGACAAATATCAAAATTTGACAAATTAGCCCAAATACCATTATTTAGCTAAGTAATTCAATTTTTGTGGGTACATATGAGATCGATGATACAAAAAACTCAAGCCGCAATCAATTTGGCGACATAAAAGTAATTTGCATAGAATTTTTTTTTTAAATTCTAGGCTTGACTGACAAATATCAAAATTTGAAAAATTAGCCCAAATACCATTATTTGGTTAAATAATTCAATTTTGTTTGGATACGTATGAGATCGATGATACAAAAAAGTCAAGTCGCAATTAATTTGACGACAAAAAAAAGTTGTTCGCATAGAAATCATAACAATATTTTTTTAAAATTCCAAGCTCGACCGACAAATATCAAAATTTGAAAAAATAGACCAAATACCATTATTTGGTTAAATAATTCAATTTTATTTTTGGTACGTATGAGATCGATGATGCAAAAGTCAAGCCGCAATCAATTTGGCGACAAAAAAGTCATTCACATAGAAATCATAATTTATTTATTTTTAAATTCTAGGCTTGACTGACAAATATCAAAATTTGAAAAATTAGCCCAAATACCATTATTTGGTTATTAAAGTAATTCAATTATTTGGGGTACGCATGAGATCGATGATGCAAAAAAGTCAAGCCGCAATGAATTTGGCGACAAAAAAAGTCATTCGCATAGAAATCTTTTCTTTTTTTTTAATTCTAGGCTTGACTGACAAATATCAAAATTTGAAAAATTAGCCCAAATACCATTATTTGGTTAAATAATTCAATTTTGTTTGGGTACGTATGAGATCGATGATACAAAAAAATCAAGTCGCAATCAATTTGACACACAAAAAAAGTTGTTCGCATAGAAATCATAACAATTTTTTTTTAAATTCCAGGCTTGACCGACAAATATCAAAATTTGATAAATTAGCCCAAATACCATTATTTGGTTAAATAATTCCATTTTATTTTTGCTACGTATGAGATCGATGATGCAAAAAAGTCAAGCCGCAATCAATTTGGCGACAAAAAAGTAATTCGCATAGAAATCATAATTTTTTTTTTAAATTCTAGGCTTGACTTAATATCAAAATTTGACAAATTAGCCCAAATACCATTATTTGGTTATTAAAGTAATTTCAATTTTTTGGGGTACGTTTGAGATCGATGATACAAAAAAGTCAAGCCGGAATCAATTTGACCACAAAAAAGCAATTCGCATAGAAATCATAACAATTTTTTTTTTAATTCTAGGCTTGACCGACAAATATCAAAATTTGAAGAAAAAAATAGCCCAAATACCATTATTTGGTTAAATAATTCAATTTTTTTGGTACATATGAGATCGATGATGCAAAAAAGTCAAGCCGCAATCAATTTGGCGACAAAAAAAGTCATTCGCATAGAAATCTTTTTTTTTTAAATTCTAGGCTTGACTGACAAATATCAAAATTTGCAAAATTAGCCCAAATACCATTATTTGGTTAAATAGTTCAATTTTGTTTGGGTACGTATGAGATCGATGATACAAAAAAGTCAAGTCGCAATAAATTTGACACCAAAAAAAAGTTGTTCGCATAGAAATCATAACAATTTTTTTTAAATTCCAGGCTTGACCGACAAATATCAAAATTTGATAAATTAGCCCAAATACCATTATTTGGTTAAATAATTCAATTTTATTTTTGCTACGTATGAGATCGATGATGCAAAAAAGTCAAGCCGCAATCAATTTGGCGACAAAAAAGTCATTCGCATACAAATCATAATTATTATTTTTTAAATTCTAGGCTTGACTGACAAATATCAAAATTTGAAAAATTAACCCAAATACCATTATTTGGTTATTAGAGTAATTCAATTTTTTTGGGTACGCATGAGATCGATGATACAAAAAAGTCAAGTCGCAATCAATTTGACAATAAAAAAGTTGTACGCATAGAAATCATAACATTTTTTTTTTAAATTCCAGGCTTGACCGACAAATATCAAAATTTGACAAATTAGCCCAAATACCATTATTTGGTTAAATAATTCAAATTTATTTTTGGTACATATGAGATCGATGATGCAAAAAAGTCAAGCCGCAATCAATTTGACACACAAAAAAAGTTGTTTGCATAGAAATCATAACAATTTTTTTAAATTCTAGGCTTGACCGACAAATATCAAAATTTGAAAAATGAGCCCAAATACCATTATTTGGTTATTAAAGTAATTCAATTTTTTTGGGTATGTATGAGATCGATGATACAAAAAAGTCAAGCCGCAATCAATTTGACCACAAAAAAGTAATTCGCATAGAAATCATAACATTTTTTTAAAATTCTAGGCTTGACCGACAAATATCAAAATTTGACAAATTAGCCCAAATACCAATATTTAGCTAAGTAATTCAATTTTTGTGGGTACATATGAGATCGATGATACAAAAAACTCAAGCCGCAATCAATTTGGCGACATAAAAGTAATTTGCATAGAATTTTTTTTTTAAATTCTAGGCTTGACTGACAAATATCAAAATTTGAAAAATTAGCCCAAATACCATTATTTGGTTAAATAATTCAATTTTGTTTGGGTACGTATGAGATCGATGATACAAAAAAGTCAAGTTGCAATCAATTTGACAAAAAAAAGTTGTTCGCATAGAAATCATAACAATATTTTCCAAGCTTGACCGACAAATATCAAAATTTGAAAAAAATTGACCAAATACCATTATTTGGTTAAATAATTCAATTTTATTTTTGGTACGTATGAGATCGATGATGCAAAAGTCAAGCCGCAATCAATTTGGCGACAAAAAAGTCATTCGCATAGAAATCATAACAATTTATTTTTAAATTCTCGGCTTGACCGACAAATATCAACATTTGAAAAAATAGCCCAAATACCATTATTTGGTTAAATAATTCATTTTTTGGGGGTACATGAGATCGATGATACAAAAAAAGTCAAGCCGCAATCAATTTCATGACAAAAATGTCTTTCGTATAGAAATCATGAGCATTTAAAAAAAAAAATTAAGTAGGCCTGAGTCTGACCGACAAATGTCAATATTTGGAAAATGGACGCAAATATCATTATTAATGTTTGGATAATTTTTTTAATTTTTTGTAAAGAACCGATAATTTCTATGTGCGAGTCGATAATATATTCAATTAAAAGATATAGCCTATTATAATGCTAGGGATGTTCATATCATTGACTTCAGAGGGCGACATTTTTTGAAAATTAGTTGACCAAAATATGTAGAAAACTCCATGTTTACCTAGATGAATACAGCGATGTAGTACGATGTGGCTAGAATGTATTCACTGATGTCTATAACCCCGCACAAGCAACTAAAAATCATGAAAGTAAACCGCTTTTTACCTAAAATGGTTTTATAATGTGCATGATTTGCCCATAGTTCTTTACGTACTAACGATGTGGCCAATTTTGGCAATGATTTTGAATAGATTACATCCCCCAGTCTTCAATATTACCGTATGGTGTAATACTAGCATGTATTACAATGGTATAACTAAAACCGCGGCGACAAGTTTTTTCTGTTTGTTATGTAAACATAAAATAATTATGTAAATGTCCACGCTCTTTCCATGTACTAATGAGTAATGGGCCCAGCGTGATTCAGTGAAAAAGGCATCCAATTGTTACGTAAACATCAAACAATTGATTATCTATACAGCAAAGATTCGCCCTCATACATCAAATATGGTGACGTAGCAAGTATTACAATGGTATAACTAAAACCGCGACAAGTCGGGGGACTCTGTTTGTTATGTAAACATCAAACAAAAATAGCAACGCTCATACATCCCCGGGAAAAAAGGGGGGGGGGGGTACTCAGATTTGGTTTGGTCGGGGGTGTGCCGCTGGAGAATCAAATCCCCCTACCCATTTCTAAGGGTGATTTTGGATAGACCCATGTCTAAGGATTTTTCAGTTGAAAAGCCTACCCATGGCTAAGGATGTCTCATGAAAAAACGACCCACTGGAGCGGCACGTCCCCGTATGCCTTACATACGTGAGTACCACCCCCGAGCATGCATCGTTGTATTTTACTAAGAAAAATATGCTTCTCAAGGCAAAAAAATAGTTTTACTCCTATGAGGCAGATTAACCCCAACTTTGAACTCGTCCAAGTTATTTGCGATTTGTACATTTTCACAAAATCCGGAATCCATTGATGGATTAATAAAGACGAAATCGCAAACACAATTTTTTTCTGAGGCAATCTCTAGGGGTGGTACATAGCCTAGCGGTGAACAAACTCAATTGCGCGTAGTGGCGTTTGGGATGGGGTGATTCATATAGTTTTAGCTTCATGCTCTATTACGCTTGAACTCTTTCCGCCCACACACATGAGTAGTAAACCACGACAAAACAAAATTACGCCCCTTGATTGGAAAAACGGTGATCCACGCTGGCGATCAGCGACGGAGCGCATGGAGTATATAAAACATTATGGTGATATACGGGGGGTACAATAACTAGAATCGCCGCCATTTTCTTTGATGTGACGATGTCGGAATAGAAAATAAATATCCCTATCGCGGGAACATTATCCCTCATAATTCTCCAAATAACCAGTCACTCGAACTCAGCCGAGGTAAATACTGTACCAATATCGTGTCCACAAATCTTACTAATTCAAGCTGTATTTTTCGAGATATTTCGCACACAAACTTCGATTTGAAAATCTTAGGATGCCGGTACCCGTCCTCCAAAGAGAAAAAATGCACTGTCTCTGTATAAATTTACCTGTTTATATACAAAATACGTTCAATCTAAATAACATTTGTTCAAACATGAATGTACCCCTTGGTAAATATAATTTGTATCACCACATGTATATTTGAATTGTTTTATGATGTATGTGATCTTTTCAGCAAAAGAAATGATAATAAAAATATATAAATGAGAAGAAAAATAGGAAGCAAAGAATAAAAAGAACATTCACCCTGCATGCTTATATAATACCATCAGCGTGTGACACAATACTTAGTTTATGTGTATTGGCGTCCATTTCCCGTCGTCGTCGTCGGTCTGTAATTGCTTGGATTTTTATCACACTATTTTTGGATTTTTACTGGTAATGTAATTGCTATGCACTTTTAATAGAGCGCGGTCTCTTTACTAACTTGTGAAAGTGATATTTAAATAAGTAATGACCTATTGTAGCATTAACTCATAAATCGACAAGATTTAATGGTTAGACTATCTTTTGAATAAAGTGCTCAATGCCAAAACGGCAGAGCGTAATAAAAAGTCAAAGTTTAGACCTTCCGAAAAAAGAGTCGTTACTCTGAGATTCATGCTAATACACTTTTAAGTAAAGATGTATATACAATGTATTGTACAGGGTGAGTCAAAATATTCAGGTCCCGATTTTACCGATTTTTTAAACCAGTAAATATGCTAAAATTAATACATTTATTGATATACAGTAAGAACGCATTGTTAACTATAACTTAAATTTTATTTCATACAAATTGGTTATTCCAAACGGGAGATATGTGCATTTTCCCAAATTCTGTGACATTTTAATCTGTTCCAACTTCCAAGGTACCTCTATGAATGCAAATGTTTAACGCACGCATTTTGAATATGTCAATCAATGGCGTGTTGGTTTTTGCAATGCCTAAGGGACAATGAGAGTATATTTGGAACACTTTGGATTTTTGGCTTTTTCGTTAATATGTTGTAACTATGGCCTGGAATAAGGTTTTGTCCTGGAAATTTCACCAAGCATAACTAAGTATTTCTTCTCCTATAAACAATGAAGAAATTGGCCAATTTTCAACAATAAGTTTTGTTTTGTTTTCTTCTAAAAACGGGGACCTGAATATTTTGACTCACCCTGTGTGTGTGATGCAGAACATCAACAGGGGGAGGGGACTTTGCGGGTGAAGTTATAACGTGTGCACGCGGAGCATTTTCTAAGCTTTAAAATGACACTAAATTGATCAAGGCATTCAGATTTTACGAGTGAAAATGACTCCTATAAATTCTTATTATGTTTTTTTTGTTGTTGTCCATTTTCATCTATATCTTGAAAAGCACACAGCCGCAAAGTCCCCCTGTTTGATGTGCTGCATCACATATACATGTACAATTAACCCCCTGAGAAGTACCGGCCGATTGGTTAAAAAGATAGATACGTCATTTATTGCAACAATGAGAGACATTGTTAGAATAATTGTATCCCTGATAAAGATGGGAGTGAAACATTTTACTAGCTGCATTTGAATTGGCTATTCATATGCATACATCTTGTAATAAACCAATCAGAACCACTGTAAGATAGACAGGTAGACCCCAGGGGGTTAATGTTTCATATTTCAGATTATCAAATCTGAAATGAAGTTACTTATAATTTGTTTCAATAAAATATAAATATAATTTGCAAGGTTTAGTTAGGCTATTCCATTTAAAATCCATACACCCTCTATGGAAGACATAACCATAATATTCCCCACAGGGAGTTAGATTTCAAATGGAGTTACCTACATGGGACTCCATTTGAAATCTACAAGATTAAGGTACTGTAAATGTTGACATTTTTGCGCTACATTAATTTTTACGCTTTTCGCGCTCCAAGCAGCTACCGAGAAAATAAAAACAGGCGAACATATTTATTTTGTGTATAAGTCTATGTAATGAACTTTCAAATCGCAAATTTAAAAACAAGCTAAATTGTTGTAAGTTGGCAAAGCGCGAAAATTTAATTACGCAAAAATTACCACTTTTACAGTAATGTCTTCCATATACGGTCATCAAAAAAGTAACTGTACAGGTAATAAATGAACATTTAACTCTAAAAATATATATCCTACCTAAAAATATTAAATTATAAAGTTGTTGAGAAATTTATCTTCTTTATTATGAGATATTGCACGCTAGGATCAGTTGAATATTGAAGAAGTGATAATCCAAAATGTAAGGTAAAGTCACAATATAATTTTCACATTTTACATTTCAACACGGGGGAGAGTATGACAGGTAGCGTGTGTGTGCCCCGGTGTGTGCATGGCGTATTGATCCATTGGAACAATACAGCCGACTGTCCAACCTGCGCATGCATTCCCCAATTGCACTACCGGTAATCGAAAGGTACCCGTAGATGGGTCCCCGTGTAGAAAATAAAAATCAGACTTCACCTTACATTTTGGAGTGTCACTTCCTAAATAATCACCCGATTCTAGCGTGCAATATCTCATATTAAAGAAGATGAATTTCTCATCAACTTTATAATTTAATATTTTTAGGTAGGATATATATTTTTAGAGTTAGAAGCCCATTTATTACCTGTATAGTTACTTTTTTGATGACTGTAGGGCTGTATGGATTCAACTCTGGTGCCTCGTTCTGTAAAAACCTGATGAGCATACAAGCACAAAATACAAATGTTGAGAACTTTGCTCCCAAAACCCCCAACCAAAATCAAATTACTTGTCCCCACCCCCTTACCCCTCCTCGATATACCACTATAAATAATAATGTACTTATTGTGTTCCATTCAGCTCGAGAAATGCAGAGAATAACAAGAGATTTCAGACTAGGATTTGGGTCATTTGTGGATAAAACTGTTTCACCATTTGTAAATACATTGCCTGAAAGGTAAGTTATAGTACACTTTAGGCCGAAAAAAAAAGTTTGTCTCAAAAGAAACCAGAGAAAGGCTATGCAAAATGTGATTTTAAAAAAAACTAGTAAAAAATACTATGCAAAAATTATTTTGTTATTTACATAAGACAGGCTCTGTGAAGCAAAAAAAGCTGATATGGTAGGTACTTCACAATGTGAAATTATAATAAGAAGCATAGTCGAATAAATCACTGGATTCAGTTTTTCTTGAGTTTAAATACTGTTTTAATATTTGAAAAAACATGCCACAACTTTAGGTCACACCATCATTTTCAAAAGTTCAAGAAAAAAAATGGGGAAAATTTTTTAAAAACTATGTGTGTGCAGTCTTCTGAGACAAACTTTTCTTTTTGGCCTGAAGAGGTATTTTTTGGAAAGAATGAGTGGGTCAAAAGGTAATGATTTATAAATGTGTAGAAACTGAAACGACCACATTGAAGTTTATGGGGGCGAAACCTCCTCATTTTACCATGACGAGAACAGAACATAGTTTCTGGATTAACCAAAAATGGGTGAATACAATATCAGGTATCATCAACATTGATATTGAATGCAAAACATCTGGTCCTTGGAGGCACAGGGGGGCAAGGGGAGGCATTCTCCCCAAACAATATTTGTTTGCCCCTCCAAAAAAAATCAATTTAGTGAAAATTTGAAGAAAAAAATAGACACACATTTTCTTACAAAATAAGGCTAAATTAGACCAACTGTTGACAATTTTAGCATAAAACAGCTAAATGTTGCGCGCATTTTCATACCAAATTATTTAGTATTAGACCAAATTGGACAATTTAGCGTAAAGTGGCACAAAAAATGTGTGGGCTCATCATTATTTTTTCATGCCCCCTAAAAAAAATAAAGGCTGGTGCCACCACTGCATTTGGTATCCAGAAATTACTTTCTGTTTATTAAAGCAATATTATGTGATCTTTTTAAATGTTTACACATATTTGTCTCTCTCTATGAAGTTTGACTACCCCAGGAAAGACTTTCATGCACTCATAAATCTACTATGACTGAATTTTCTATAAAAAAACCCATCACAGAACTTTACTTAATCATAATGAAAATTTGTTTCCAATTTAAAGAATTTTTCAACATATTTTTTTTCAATTTTCATCATAAAGCATTCTGTAGGTTAAATTGTGCACAATTGCGGTTAACCGGAAACACTGTAAATATCGTTAACATGTTAGGCTATATTAAAAAAATAATTTGTCTCAAAGCTCCCGCGCGCGTTAGAAGAAAAAAATATATATATAAAAATTCAAAGTTTAGACCTTCCGAGAAAGGGAGTCGTTACTCTGAGTTTCATGCTTAACGCAATCGTCAGACGACATTTTTTTTTTTCCAAAAAAATACAAAATAAATCCCAAAATTTCACAGATTTTTCAGATTTTCATTGATCACATCATTTTAAATACAAAAGTTCACTTGTACTAGGATTTCAATATTTTATATTTATTAAAAAATAAAAAAAACTTTTAAAAAATTGCATTCCGCATTAGATTTTGAAAAACTGAAGAGCTTTGAGACAAAAGATTTTTTTAATATAGCCTTGTCAATGGAATTATATTTACGAGAAGAAAAAAAACTGTCCTGGTACCAGGACATCTTATTTCAAAATTTGATTTTGAAGTAATCAGGAAAGGCTCTGTAACTGATATATTAGTTTCATGTTTATAAATGTTATTTGACAAAAAATGCATTTCTAGGAAAAAATCACAGATGAAAAAGTTTGTATAATATGCCTTTTCAGGAATATTATAATCAGTTAACACTTTCCACGCCACTTTTGGTTTTATAAAATACAAAACATATTTTTCAGAAACCTTTCCCAACTTTCAAGGTCTATCCAAAGGATTACTGAACCAATACTAGGCATGTTTGTACTTATTTTAATGCATCTCTCATGGTGATTCCAAATATGGTAATGAAATTTAATAAAGTTGAAATTTTTGAACCATTTTGTGAAAATTTGGGATGTCCTCTGCAGACGTCTGCCGCCGTGGAAAGTGTTTAAGAACATGGTAATCAGTCACCAGAGAAATGCAATTGGCATTTATCGAGTTCTGCATCTGAACTCTTCAATTATCTTCACTGTGCGGCCATTACAGAATCTGGAATGCTCGTAACAAGTCCCAATGGAACAGAGGCCTACATCGAAAGATTTGACAGATAAACTTTTTGTTGTGCTCATAAATCGACGTCGAATAACTGTCTGATCTAGATTATTCTAAGTGATCTTTTATTGTTTTTCTTATCTTCCCTGCCTGTGTACTTCGATGTGGGCAAACAAACAAAAGTTTGTCTCAGAAACATTTTGCAAAAAAAGCTATAAGTGCTGTGTGATTTTTTATTATAGAAAATTAGCTATGAGGTATGCAATTTTTGTCGGCCATGTTTATTTTGAACGGTTTCCAAATTATGCATATATCATTTTCGTGTTGATTCAAGCTTACAGAGAACCACAGGAAAAAAAGAAAGAAAATACCCCGGAAAAGTGCAATTTTGACATTTTTTAAACATGTCAAAATTGTTGAAAATTCACAGGTTAAATAGAACCTTTAATTTATATAACATTTTCATGGAAAGCTCATTTACAACTAAAGAACATCTATGTTTATAGAAGAAAAGGCCAGTGATCTCAGGAAAAAAGAGACTTTTTGTGTATTTTCCAGTGAAGTTTCACCTTTCATTTGTTTTAATGATGTAACTAATGATTTGTTTTGTTTATTACAGGTTATTAGAGCCCTGTAATACATGCCGACCTCCATATGGCTTTAGAAATCATCTACCGCTAGACGCTAACACATATCTGTTCTCGGTAAGTAATTACTTATCACGATTGATGCGATGCGTTTTGATGCTGTAGAATCCGGGGGAGACGGGGGGAGGTACTCACTATAGAAGTGGGAACAGGGATGGGCCACAACCATTAAAGATATATTATGCGATCTTTTCCAGGGAACGCACTCAATCCTCAAAAAAATAAATCTGAATATACATCGTAAATACATTCCAAGTTACAGGGCGATTTTACAGGTCAAAATCATGGTTTTATTGTGAAAATATAGTGTCAGGTTAACTTGACAGTTTATGATTTTCACTCTAAATTCACTCTAAAACCATGATTTTGAGGTAATTAGGAATTGTATTATTCTGTAACACAGAATAAATTTATGAATTATGATCAGAAAACCGGCCCACATTTTTTGGAATTTTGACCCGGCCGGATGAGGGCAACACAATTTTTATTTGTTTAGGCCTATCTTGAGACATTACATGATTGCTTGTTTTGAAAAACATAAAATATCAAATTTGTTAATTTCTCTTGTCAGATTTGTAAACCTAGAACATTGGGTTATTGATATACCAAATGGCAAGCAGGAAATGCTGTCTGAAATATGCATGTATATCTGCATCTGCTAATTTGTGTACCAGTTGAAAGAAATGATAAAGGGCATCTACAATATTGTTTAACGCTTTACATGCAGCAGGCGTTTACAGACGACAGTTCCAAAATATCACAAAGTGTTTCAGAAATGTCAAAATTGTTGAATTTCATCACCATATTCGGAATCGCCATGAGAAATGCATTGAAACAGGTACAAACATGCCTAGTATTGGTTCAATCTTGAGATAGACGTTGAAAGTTGGGAAAGGTTTTTTGAAGAAAAAAAATCTGTTTTATATGTGGTAAAACTAATAGCCGCGTTGAAAGCGTTAAATGTGTTAGAACTATTAGGCTTCCTATAGGTTACATTTAGTTCAGGATTGCATGTTAATGAATTTGTGTCATATGAAAAATAGAAATTGGTTTAGGGTTGCTTGATTTTTCCAGTTCCAGTTACATGTGAGGCCTGTAAAACAGTAGTTATGGATGTAGGGGTTAAGAATTGATTAATTGGAGTTAAATCAATCAATCGAGCGATCTGTCGATCAACCAATCAATCAATCAATCAATCAACCAATCAATCAATCAATCAATCAATCAATCAATCAATCAATCAATCAATCAATCAATCAATCAATCAATCAATCAATCAATCAATCAATCAATCAATCAATCAATCAATCAATCAATCAATCAATCAATCAATCAATCAATGTTTCTATTCTTTCAGTCAGAGGTAAACCATACTTGGTATTCTGGCAATCTAGACACTCCAGAAGGAGGGTTTGATGCTCTTATGCAAGCAACGGTTTGTACGGTAAGTAGGCGGAATATATCTTCCTGGTGTTTTTTTTTCATCCCATGTTTAAATTTGAAAATTTTCATAAATTTTACCTATAGCCAATACCAATAGTCCCTGCTTACTTTTTGTGCTTCAATGAAGATATAAATCAACATCTTGATAGAAAGCACCAAAAGAAGGATGCATAAAATTAAAGCTAGACTCCAAATATGGGATTTTTCCAATAATTAAAGGTATATTATGTGATATTTTCCATGGGACGCCCTCAATCCTCGAAAAAAAATTGGAAGCAGATTTTCTTGCAGATTTACTTTTCTGATCATAAATCATAAATACATTTCAAGTTACAGAGCGCTACGATTCCTAATAACCTCAAAATCATGGTTTAAAGAGTGAATTAATAAGAGTAACATTTGAAATATAGATTGTACCGCTTGGTACAATCTATTTTTCAAACCATGATTTTGAAGTAATTAGGAATCGTATCGATCTGTAACTTAGAAGATCTTTATGATTTATGATCAAAAATGCAAATCTGCAAGAAAATCTGCTTTCATAGTCAAAATCAATGATAGAGGGCGCTACTTTGAAAAGATTACATAATATGCCTTTAACTGTTTTTCTTACAAATACAGTAAATAATGACAAAATACGGTAAACCAATGGACAGATGAAAAACAAAAACAAACAGGCATTAGACATTTTACATACATATTTTTCACTTGGCCCAATTTTCTACTGTTTTTCTTCTTCTGAAAGAAATTTTAATTTAAAAAAAACAAAGGAAGGCAAGATGGATGCTAAACATATTTCTTTGAGTTTCTATAGTTGTGGTGAAAATAAGGCAATAGTTAGCTTCATTGTTTTCTCTTAAAGGGGCACTGAGAGATTTCACACAAAAATGAAATTCAATATTTTCACATTGTTTAGATAGATGATATACATAGAAACCCTCTCATGTAAGATTTCTTCAAAACAAATCAGTAAAAATGAAAAATAAAGACATTTTCTCAGCATTTCCGAAAGTATATTAGTACTTTTCACTTTTTTTTTTTATTTTGGTTAAAAGTCACCACCAATTGGATCAGGAGGTCATGACTAAGCATCACGTAACACGCCATGGGTGGTTTTCAAGGTTATTTTGAATAAACATGAAAAAAAATAAGTGAGAAGCCATTTGTGGCCTTTTAGATGAATATGGGTAGTTTCGATGTGATCATATAGAAACTCAAAATGCTAGCAAATCCATGAATTTCACATGAAATACTGTAAATTAAAATCTCTTAGTGCCCCTTTAAAGGAACAAAAATCAAACAATAAAAATATAAGGTAAACACATTTCTTTTTTCTTGTGGCCTAATTTTCTTGTGTTTTTCTCCGTCAGAAGGAGATTGGTTGGCGAGACCAAGCGAGGCATCTGGTTGTGTTTACAAGTGACGCATCATTTCATTTCGCCGGCGATGGCAAGGTATGCGTCGCTGTTCTCTAAAAATCTCGTCTGTTTTCCCAGCCCTTCAGCATGTATAAAGTAAAAGTGCCCAACAGTGGCGTAACTAGACTTTTTTCATTTGGGGGGCAAGAAGGGGCAGTGACTTCAATGGGGGGGGGGGGGGGCTCCATTCCACACCCACACCGATTGATTTCATTTTTGGGGGGGGGGGAAAGCGGGGGGAAGGGGGTGCCCAATGGTTATACATAGGAAGTATTACTTTATACATGCTGAAGGGCCAGATGGAGATACGAGGTTTTGATAGAAGAGTGATGAATGGTATGTCATGTTTAATAATAAGGAAAAATGTGATATTATGATGTGCTTATGAAGTTAAATCATTTCAGGGAAAAACCCGATGTATGGAACACATCATGATGCGCAATGATGATTTCAATACCATACAAAAATGGGCTATTCCATTTGTGATCCATACACCCCCTGTGGAAGACACTACCTTAATCCTCCCCACAGGGAGTGAGCATTTCAAATGGGGTTACCTGCATGGGTGACTTTATTTTGAATCTACACTGCAAAAAGAAGCGTTTATATTTCTGATAACACTTAATAAACACTTCAACACATTTATTTTTGTGTTTTATGTGTAAAGGTAATTTTGTAATATTTATTAACACACCAACATGTTTATATCAGCAATAAGAAACATGTTGGGGTGTTAATAATTACAACAAATACCTCTATAAACGTGTTGTAGTGTTTATGCAAACGTTTATCGTATGCAATGCCTCCTATACATTACACGTAAAACATAAAAATAAATGTGTTGAAGTGTTTATTAAGTGTTATCAGAAATAAAATGCTTCTTTTTGCAGTGTACACTCCCTGTGTGGAATATTAATGTCATGTCTTCCACCGATTTGAGCAAAACAAAGTTTATTTTGTAGCAAAAGGAATTATTTGTACTCGTAAGAAAACTCAATAACAATAACGAGATGAAAATTATAATAAGGTTTTTAAAATATTGTATAATATTTTGTTACAGTCTGTATATGACTAGGTTTCAGAGTTGATGCTTAACTCTTTCCAGCGGCAGACGTCTGCAGAAAGTTTACAAAATGTTTCACAAAATGTCAAAACTATTGAATTTCATCACCATAATCACCATTAAAAAAGAAGTACAAACATGGCTATCATTGGTTTAGAAATTCTTGAGATAAAACTACGAAAAATTGGAAAGCTTTCTGGAAAATCTGTTTGGTATAGGTAAAACTAATAGCCGCGTGGAAAGTGTTAAGAGAAAGAGTGAAATTGTTTCTTTAACAGTGAAGTGATTGCATACACTCTAAAAAATGTGTGTTTAGAAAGTGATAGCAAAGATGTGTTTAGAAAAGGTATGTTTAGCGTATTGACTGTTAGTGTTTAGAAATTGAACACCAATGTTAAATGATTTGACACATGACGTTTAGCCACGTTTAGCCTCTGAACATGTATACAAAGTGATAGCAAGAATGTGTTTAGTAAAGTGTTTACTCGCTAAGCACAGTTTTTAGAGTGTATACTTTGTGAGAGGGCTTGACTCTAGATACAATGAAGTGACTGTCAGTATCATGAGTTAATAAATATTTCAATATTTATTAACTCATGTTACAGGCATTCATAATATCTTTTACGTGGGTATAGTTGACTTGACCACAAAATGACAGTTATCACTGACATGCAACTTGAGTTTACAAGCAACATTTTGATTTGGTAAGCCTACAAAGAAAACCTGCTCTATGAGCCTGACCGACCCATTTAACCCCCTGAGAACTACCGGCCGATTGGTTAAAAAGATGGATACATCATTTATTGCACCAATGAGAGACATTGTTAGAATAATTGTATCCCTGATAAAGATGGAATGAAACATTTTACAAGCTTCATTTGAATTGGCTATTCATATGAGTACATCTTGTAATAAACCAATCAGAACCACTGTAAGATAGACAGGTAGACCCCAGGGGGTTAAAAAAAATAGATGTATTTTGTTGATTATTTTTAGAAAATGTTTGACATTTTTTATTTCTTTTTTGAAATTTTTGAAATATTTCAAAATGGCTGAACATTTACTAAAATAAAAGAACAAAAAACCCCACTGATAAACAATTGGCCGACCGACTCTACCTGAGAGGTCTGTCTGTTTGCCCATAGAACTTTTTTTCGTCAGGGTTTTTTCGTGGCCTAATGGGGAATGGGTTTGTTGAAAATATCTGATAAAGAAAAGCCGTAGTCATGGAATACTTTGATTGTGAGAAAAATGTAAATGAAGCATGATATAAAATGTTATGCTGGTTCCCTGCATCTATGGGCTCCACACAACTTATCCATAGATGCAGGTACGCGCCGATTTCCACTCAAAGCTGATTTGCTGGCATAAAAGTTATGATTGACAAAAAAAATGGATCCACAAATAAATTGGATCAAGCCAGCGTCATGCTTAGAATGATAACAAATTTGCTGATTGGCACAAACTACATGTGTATCTGCGCTAACCACAGCGCCGGACTTCACACGCACATGCACGCATGTCATAGCGCATTTCCCATTGCGCCGTAGCTATGGCAGTGCGACAATGCATTCAGCGTTCGATTGGGATGTCTCAGCTACAGTGCGTTGATCGTTATTTACCTTATGCCATAACAGAGCGACAATGCAATGTGTTGAACTTACGGTTACGGCCGGCAATTGAGTTGCCTGTACCTGGACCTATGGATAAGTTGGGCCGGGGATCCAGGGTGCAGGAAACCAGCATAGAACAATGTGTGCTAATTAGCTAAACTGGGCAAAATATATTAGGAACAAATTTGCACACATTTGCAAACATTTGAATCTAAATTTTTCAAATATGAGATTAACTGGGTCAAAATTTCACTCCCAGGTTTCAACACTTGATGATTATTAGATGGAGCAGCCCCCTGATTATAATATTTGGAAAGGCATCCCCTTTCCGGGGGGGGGGGGGGGGGGGGGGGGGGGGGGGTTACAGGTATATTATACAATCTCAATCCTCAAAAACAAATTGAAGCAGATTTTCTTGCAGATTTTCCTTTCTGATTATAAATCATAAATACATTCCAATTTACAGGGCGATACGATTCCTAATTACTTCAAAATCAAATTCACTCTAAAACCATGATTTTGAGGTAATTAGGAATCGTATCGCTCTCTAACTGGGAATATATTTATGATTTATGATCAGAAATATAAATCTGCAAGAAAATCTGCTTCCAAACAAAAAATCGAGGATTGAGGGCGTCTCCTGGAAAGATCACATAATGTATCATGCTGTAAGCATGTACACTGTCAAAAGAAACGTGTCTTTTTCTGATAACACTTAATAAACACTTTAACACATTTATTTTTGTGTTTTACGTGTAAAGGTATAGGAGGCATTGCATATGATAAACATTTGCATAAACAATACAACACGTTTATAGAGGTATTTGTTGTATAATTATTAACGCCCCAACATGTTTCTTATTGCTGATATAAACATGTTGGTGTGTTAATAAATATTACACAATTACCTCTATAAACGTGTTGTAGTGTTTATGCAAACGCTTATCGTATGCAATGCCTCCTATATCTTTACACGTAAAACACAAAAATAAACGTGTTGAAGTGTTTATTAAGTGTTATCAGAAATATAAACGCTTCTTTTTGCAGTGTAGGATCAAAGATTTTCCAGACACTTTAACACTTTTTTCCATGCTTTCTCTCCAATGTGACCCCCTAAACGAGTTAGGCCAAGTAACAAAAATTATGTGTTTCACGTCCCTGCCCGCACCGATTTTTGACGCCTCTCCAATATTTTTGTTATTTGTTATTTTCAAAAATTCCTTCAAAATTCCAAAAAAAGTTCGGAAAAAAAATCAAAAATCATACCTGTCTTTGTTGTGTGTGAGTGTGTCCTTCATTTTCAATTATATTTCCATGAAAAAGACGCGAGAAACACTCGTTGGCATAGTGATACGAATATCGAAACAATTCTTGGAAAAAGCTTGCAATTTGGCTTTTGAAAAATAACAAAAATCCAAGAATAGCAAATAGTAAGGGCCGCCCTCACTGATTTTTAAAAAAGTCCGGACGAGAAACACATTATTTTTTGTTACTTGGCCTTAAATAAAGGGTACTTTTTTCAAAATACTGTTTCAGGATTTTGAAAAAGTTCTTGAAAAGGTTGATTTTAGACCCCATAACACGTTAATACACCCCATCTCAAAAACAGCCCTTATTTCGCGTTTTTGTTATCACGCATGCTTACATTGTAATGGTTGACTTGCCCCCCTTCCCCTGTGTATCCCCTTCCCCTGCCACACCCTAGGACATCTACGGTCAGCATGTTGAGATATGTTTCAATACCATCTTTTGATATTATATACATGATCCAACTTAACACTTTCCACGCGGCTATTAGTTCTACCATATACAAAACAGATTTTTCAGAAACCTTTCCCAACTTTCAAGGTCTACCTCAACGATTACTGAACCAATAATAGGCATGTTTGTACTTATTTCAATGCATTTCTCATGGTGATTCCAAATATGGTAATGAAATTAAATAATGTTGACATATTTGAAACATTTTGTCAAAATTTGGAATGTCGTCTGTAGCTGCCTGCTGCATGGAAAGCGTTAATCTTACACAAACTAGGTTATAGGAAGGGGAAGTGTCGCTTCCTTGAGCCCAGCGTGTATTTTGATTAAAGCGGTCAAATCCAGTTGGGTTAAGGTTTAAATCATTATTGGTATGGACAGTAATGCTATAATAATAGCCTTGTTGTAATACCCAATCATAACTGATTGTGTTATACTCTTAAAAAAACAGGGACCAAATTGACTAAGGATGGTGTTTAATACGCAAACAACCTACAAAATGGGGTCAACGGTCAGGATTTGACTCTGTTTTTTAGGTTGTGTGCATAAATTGACCACGTTGTTTTCAGAGTGTATGATCATGGGTTAAGGGGAAGGGGAGGGGTACATAAGGGAGATAAATGTCTTAGTGGGAGCATAACGCTTTCCACGCCGCTTGCGTCTGCAGACCACATCAGTTCCAAAAAGTGTAGGGTTAAATTCATATACTCATATATTACATAAGATAGCTTAAAATGTAAAAAGATGAATCCAACGAAACCAGGAACAAAACACACCAAGGACCAGAAAACTGATACAAGAGGATATCTCGAAAATGTATAATGCAAAGAATAAAAGCAAGATATACCAACTGGGTGTGGGAAACAGGCAATAACGAGGGAGAATAATGCGATAAAACAGATAAATAACAAATAACAATAATACATGGAAATGCACTTAACAATAAAGACCGACATTTCAAGTGGATCATCCTTCATCAGGGACAAAATATAAAACAAAAGTTAATATATAAGAAGATAGTAAACTAGACAAGTTCACCACTATAATTATAGCACAATATGGCCAGCATGTCCTAAAATAAAGGAGAAGTTTGATTGGCCTAACCCGACCGACACTAAATACATCGCCGACCCTGAATGTTTTTTATTATTTTAAGGGAGGAAAAAAAAAAAATTAAAAAAATTAAAAAAGATAAAATAAAATTTTTAAAAAAATTTAAAAAAAATTTAACAAAGTACTTAAGTTTCTGACTGTTTGATTTCATTTTCGGCTATTTTAAGTCCCGATCGACCTACCCTATTTGTTTTTGTCATGTTAGGCCAATCAAACCAATTTTTTTTATGCCTAAGTGATGTTGCCTATAGCTTATTGACGTCTGTCATATTTGTCTGTTACAGCTTGGTGGCATAGTGGAGCCTAACGATGGGGAATGTCATCTAGATCATCACACCAATCTCTATACTAAACTCAACCAGCAGGTAAGCTAATCAGGGCATGTACAAGAAGTATACAGTCATCAAAATAAGTAACTATACAGGTAATAAATGGGCATTCAAATCTAAAAATATATATCATACCTAAAAATATTAAATTATAAAGTTGTTGAGAAATTTGTCTTCTTTAATATGAGATATTGCACGCTAGGATCGGTTGAATATTGAGGAAAATGTAGATCACATCGAAATTACCAGCACCATACTCTCCACATGAATTGCTTCAGGTCCCACACCACCAAATCAGTTCCCTATTGCTTTGTGTGGTTAAGAGGTCAAGTTTGTGTTGATTTTTTTCACCTTTAGAGCAAACTGGTTCATTCAAATCATTGTTTTTATTGAAGATCTAGATGTCTTCTGCTTCAAAACAATCACTTTTGTGGGGGGTAACCAGCATTTGTTTTTGCTACAATCCAATGATATCTATCTTAGGTACGACAGACTGCCTTTATCCTAAGATCAGAGATTCTAGTTCTAAATTGGTGGAAACAGTGAAATCGTGTAAAATGATACCATTCAAGAAAAAGCCAGAGATTTTTGGCCTGATGTGGAGGAAATAACCTACAAATACAAAATTATGAAACATTTAGATACATTTACAGCATTTATTACCTTTACTAGGATGTTAAATTTAGACTTATGGTGGGGTCAATCTTAATTTCAAACACTGCCGCGTAATGTCAGAATGCAAAATATGATTTGGTGGTTTGTACTCTAGAACTAATTTTTTAATCTAGTGCCATCATTTAACCTTTTTCCAAATTTTATTTTCTCTGCAATCTCTCAGTGCCCCTTTAAAAGTGACCTCTGATGATTGTGACACAATAGACCATATTCACGCGGCAGCCATTTTTTAAAAATTTGCCACCCAAGCCTCGTTCTCGTTACGTATACCTGCGTCTGCGTGACTTGCGTGGGGATGCGTACGCCGCGCGCTTTGGTACCACGCGTCTCGCGCAGTTCTATTGTGCAGCGCGAGGCGCAGATAGACCAAACGGGAACGAGGCTTGGGTGGCATATTTTGGAAAATGGCTGCCGCATGAATAGGGTCTATTGCATGAAAATATCCCAAAAGTAGGCAAATTGTGTGCCGCCGCGGCAAAAGGGTGCAGTTGTCTCTCAAAGAAAAACTTGAGTTATTAAAATCAATCATAGGAGCTTTGTTTAACGCTTTAAAATGACACCTTTGGGGTTAAGATTGGATACTGCTTTCTGATTTTATGAAGTAATGATACTGACAAATTGTCTTTACTTTCTTTGTTTTTCAATGTCTGATTCTATCAATATCTCCAAATGCGTATTGCCGACAACAGTGCCCTTTTTTGCCGCGGCGGTACACATATTATGTTTTGTTACAATCATTGGGCTGAAGAAGAAGAAAAAATCATGAATTTTTATTAGGTTCTGCAAATTGTAAAAGCTAATGGATTATTCTAATGTACCGTACATGTAGGACTTTCATGAGGAAAAAAGAGTAAATAAAAAAATGTAATAAATTGACTCTTTGTTAATTAATTTCAATATTGACTACAACTTGGGTATTAAAACTGGAGTTTCTTCATCATTTTTGCTAAAATAAATGACATCCTTTATTCCATGAGATAAAGTAAAGCGGTGGAAACCAAGAGCTTTTCACGTGAGCAACGTACATTTTGACATTTATTTTTACGATTAATCACCCGAAAGTTGAGTCTAATTCATCTGATTCACTTCTTCAAACGATATGAAAATGCGAAACAAATCATCAATCATTGGTCAAGAGCTTTTCACACAAAGGACAAATTTTTTTGGACATTTTTGACGATTAATCACCCGAAAGTTGAGTCTAATTTAACTGAATCACCACTTTCAGTATGATTCAACTGATTAAACGATACAAATTCATCAACCATTGGTCAGCAACAAAGAGATATGGCCCCGTTTTCTGTGTAATCAATCATTGTTGCAAACGTTATGTGCAAACAAAAAGACAAAATGAAACATCGGCTCCGTGGGAAATGGCACAAATATTAGGACGAGTGGCCTGCATGAGTATATTTCCAATAATTATTAATGAAAAACCTCCAAAATAGGATGAAACAATTCTTATGGCACATTACAGATTGCTGAATATGATTATTATTAACTATTTCAGGTCCAATACTTACATTTTCATTACCAAAATATATTTTCATAAGATGCACACCCTGTATCAATAAAGAGATGTCGTCCCTTAGGCGAGTAAAAATGAAAACCCTGAAAGACCCACTTTTTGCATTTTTCAAGAAATCTTTTTAGCATTTTTTCTCTCAAATCATGGAAAATCAGCCGTTTTTTGGCCTGAAATGTGTCGAAAATTTATGTGAAATGATCAAATCATGAAATTTTACACGATAGTCGGTGAATTAAGGTAAACGGTTTTCAGATGGTTATAGTTAGTACATGCTTATAGTATTACGTAGGTGCAAAAAACTTGATTCCATGAAAAGTGTGGGCGCACTCCAATACTTACCTTTCAGTGCCCCTTTAAGTGAAAGAGGCAAAAATAATGTTTTCATTAATTTTGTTCTTAAAATCTGTGTCAAATTAATGCACAGAACCTAAAAAAATGGTGTCAAATTTTGACCACGAAGCTGTTCTTAGGCAATTTGACCGCATTTTAACAGAGTGTATCTCTAAAATATGCTCTCCTTTGTAGTTATGTAATTTGGAATTGAAGCCACAAACCTTCTTGGATGGAGTATCCATATATGATGATCTAGGCAGGCCTCCCCCTTCCTGCTGGTTTCAGGTTTTAATTGTTTTGTGTAGGCTTGTGTTGGTTTTTGTTGTGTTTTTATTTTATTTTAGATCTTTTAATATATAGTCGTTGTTGTTGGGTTTTTTCCGTCTTTTCCTATAAGGAATGGATCCGTCCATCCCGTATCCTGGAATTTTTGGATGGTCTTTTAACTTTTGAATAAAGATTGATTGAGTAAAAATGTACCCCGTTGTCTTTGTTCTTACACTCTTTAAACAATGGTGTCAAATTTTGACCACAAAGCCATTCTTAGTAAATTTGACCCAGTTTTTAACAGAGTGTATCTATTTACCATCATTATTCTCTGCAGGATTACCCATCGATAGGACATCTTAATGCCAAAATGAGGGACAATAACATCATACCAATATTTGCTGTGACAAAAAGAAGATATAAACTTTATGAGGTGAGCTATTTTATTTAAATGTGACCAGTCACGTCAAATAGGATATGTTGTCGGCTAACACAGTTTTGAGATAGAGGCCAATATATTTGATGAAATATAAAGAAAATAATAGGATAGGAAAGAATGCTTCTTCAATTCATATCTTGTGAAGATTACAACGACCGATTACCTTCAAAATGATATCATTTCAAAGTTTGAAATGTGCTCTTCCAAGTCATACCAATAACTCAGAATTGACTACATGTCCATTTCGACGTGACGGGTCACAAATGTCTTCTTTTTTGAGAAAAAAACCACACCATTCTTCAGACCCTACCGACCCATCCCATTTTGTAAAGAAAATTTCTGGAAAATGTTTGCTCATTTTTTGCACATTTTTTATTTGTTTTGAAATTTTTGAAATTTGGTGAAATTTGGTGATTTTTTTAATATTTTCGAAAATTGCTGAGAATTCACAAAAAAACCGCCTGTTCATGCAAATGTTGGTGAATTTCAACAATTTAAAAAAATTTTAACAACAAAAATTCAATATTCAAAATTTAAAAATTTAAAAACTAAAATCAAAAAAAATGGGTCGGTCAGGCCCGTAGAACACAGTTTTGTTTTGGTTGCCTTATGGAACTTCTAAGATATTTTCATTCGGTCCCTTACATTTTTTGGATTGCATATGTAGAGTACACATGTTAAACATCCATAAACCATAAACAGTGTAATATGAAACACACTGAAACAAGTCTGATATACATTTAGCTATCATATGAAATTACTGTCTAAACTATAATGCGAATAGTTATTTTTGTGCTACATATGTTCTGGAGGCCATGTGTAAAAAAAATGTTGTTTCTCATCCCTGTTTTAATTACCACCATGATTATGATTGTTATTAAAGGCATATTATGTGATCTTTTCCAGGGGGCACCCTCTATTCATGATTTTTTTAGAACATAGATTTTCTTGCAGATTTACATTTCTGATCACACTTCAAAATTATGGTTTTAGATTGAATTTAAACCATGATTTTGATTTGAAGTAATTAGGAATCGCATTGCTCTGTAACTCAGAATATGTGTATGATTTATGATCCAAAATGTAAATCTTCAAGAAAATCTACTTTCTAAAAAAAATCATGAATAGAGGGCACCACCTGAAAAAGATCACATAATATGCCTTTAACTGAAAAGGAGGAGGCACCTTAAAATGGTGTAGACTGGTTGGAATTCAAAACATGCTGCGCTTATTGGGCTCAAGAAAATCTAGAACCACAATGTCATTTTCAAGATTTCCGTTGTTAACAACAAAATAGAATACATTTTGCGAAAAATGTTTGAAGAATTTTATTCTGAATATAATTATAAGATTTTGAAATTTCTTTTTTAAATAAAAAGGATGCCTGAAGACAAACTGTACTTGAAGTATGTTAGCCAATAGCCAGTAAACAGAAGATTTTCACTGCCTTATGAAATTTGATGCAGCATATTAAAAGGGTGGACTTTGCAGTTTATTATGTGTGCTCTCAGCAGAGTATTCTAAGCTTTAAAATGACATCATATTGATCAAAATTGATCAAAGCATTCAAAATTTACGAGTGAAAATGACTCTTAAACTCTTGTTATCTTTTTCAGTCTGTTCGTTTCATCTATATCTTGAAAATCACAAAGCCGCAAAAAAGTTCCCCCTTTCATCACAAATAATAATAAAGTATGAAGATTTTTTCTTTTCCAAAATTGCCTGATTGACCCTACATTTTTTCGTCACCTTAATCAAATATTTGTGTTTATTGCTTCTTGTTATTATATGTACAGGAATTATTGCATCTAATAGAAGGTTCTACCGTTGGTGTTCTGGAATCCGACTCGTCCAATATTGTGGATCTAATCAAGGATAATTACGAGGTGACGATTGAGAATAAATTCTTGGGTTTAAAATGGGGGGGGGGGGGGGGGGGGGGTTGTACTGAGATAGTTTAGGTAGGGATGTGCCGCCAGCAAAATGAAAAACTGACCCATACATTTACCAATTTTCTGGGGGAAAATTGACCAAATTCTTGGGTTTACATTTTGTGTTAGAGGGTGCTATATGCTGTATAGTTGCTGGGTGCTTGTATGTTTTCCAGCCCTTCAGCATGTATAAAGTTAAACTACCCAATGGTTATACAAAGGAAGTGTTGCTTTAGACATGTTCAGGGGGCAAGAGCGCTTACAGGGTTTTGACAGATGTATTTTTGGCGCTTGAACATGTTTAAAGCAGACTACCCAAAGGTTATACATAGAAAGTATTACTTTATACATGCTGAAGGGCTGGGTGGAGATACGATGTTTTGGCAGATATGCTGAGCCATTGATCAAAACGGTCAAATAAACTTGAGGCAGCTACTACAATTAGGGCCTTCTTGCACTGATGTAATTTAAAAGAAGGATGTATCTGCAGTAGCTGCCAGATGCTTAATTGATGCACTCTAATATTTTTTTTTTGATGCCTCAAAGGTGTTCTGGTTATTAACACCATAAAAAGGTGTTATATGATTTTAAACTTTAATATTTGACATATTTACTCATATTTTCAGTTTTTTTTCTTGTTTTAACAGTATCCTATATCCATCACCAATATTTAAAAAAAACACCATAAAAAACAATGATATCATTACATGATTTAGGCAACAACAAAAAAGTTGTATTGCCTTCAGCGTCTGACCCTAAAATAATAAAAACTAGGGTCACATTTTTTTAATTTAATTTTTTTGAATGAAATAAGTAAGCTTAAATAAATGTTTTTTAGACTATTGTCACACTAGAAACATTAGTTAAATTGACATATGGGCCCATATCAATTTTGTCTTGAAATAAACCATGAATTTTTCAGCCTAAAAAAGAAATTGAAACAAAAATGTGAAGAAAAACAATTTGAAAAAAAGAGAGCAAAATTACGTCCGACCGACCCGATTTTAAAATTTTTGGCATTTGAGGGCAACACAACTTATTATTTTTCTTGGCCTTAGTCAGCTGACAATTAAACATGTTGTATTTTGAACCCAGTGTAAAACAAAGGAACACCTTTCTTACACCTTTTTTGTAACAGTTTGGGAACACCATGTGTTCTATCCCGAGTGATCAGCATTCATAAACATTTTCAGTATTACCCCACACTCTCCTATATCTTGCTTTTATAATTTCTTTTTAAAAATTAATAATTTCTTTTTAAAAATTAAGAAATAAAACAAAAATAAATAAAATAATAAATTGTTATAATCTCACATTCCCAGCAAATAACATCAAAAGTGGAAGTAGTAGACGACGCGCCTGAATGGATTGATATCTCTTACACATCACGCTGTTTGAACGGTGAGGTCTCCATAGGATCATCTGAATGTAGAGGGCTTAAGCTGGGTGATACAGTCAGTTTTGAGTTAGAGATTGAAGCTACAACATGCCCAGGTGAAGGACCACATAGGTGAGTAATATAATAGTGTGTCCCATAAAAAATACATCTAAAAATGCCAATAATAATGAAAGGTAAGTAAAAAAATTAAATTAAAAAGTATATTTATTACCTGGTCAATTACTTATTTTGATGGCTATAGTGTGTCCCATAAAAAATACATCTAAAATTGCCAATAAATAATGAAAATAAAGCAAAACAATAATATTTATGAATCAAGAGCTAATACTGTGAAATTGGAAATTTTCACACCACATTAATTTTCGCGCTTTTAGTGCTTAAGCTTCTACCGCAAAAATAACAATGCACAAATACATTTCTTTTGTCTAAAAGTCTATTTAGTGAACTTTCAAATCACAAATTAAAAAACCCACCAAATTGGTTCAAAAACAGCAAAGTGTGACAAGGATCAAAACAAAGTTAAATAATGACTGTTGCCATCTTCTTTGTCTGTTTGTAAACTTTTGTGTGCAAATGTGCCCCATCTGCCCCAATCCCAATAATGCATTAGGATGTGGCCTAAATAAAATAGATGTTTGTTCAACCTCTCCAAAAAATCTCACTTTAAAAAAAAAAAAAATTATACCACTTACTTCCTCCAATTCCTATCCCGACAAAGCCATCTAGACTTGGAGGGTATATTTATGGTCGGCGGTGGTCTAAACTTTATTTCTGGAATAATGATAATAATACATGGGACTTATTAAGTGCCTTACAATGTAAACAGCCTCAAGGCGCTGCACAGAAAAATCTTAAAAACTACAGAAAACTTTAAAACTACAACAGGACATATGCTAAAAATATACAATCATTATAACTATTATATAAACACTAAAATAAACCAAAACCAGATAGTCAATACGAAACAGATGGTTTTAAGAAGTCTAAGAACACCATTAAATTAAAGGTATGTGATCTTTTCCAGGGAACGCCCTCAATCCTCGAAAAAACATTGGAAGCAAATTTTCTTGCAGATTTACATTTCTGATCATAAATCGTACATACATTCCAAGTTACAGGGCGATACGATTCTTAATTACTTCATAATCATGGTTTTAGAGTGAAATTAAACTGTCGGTGTCTAGGCCGACAACTTATTTTTACACTAAAGCCATGATTTTGAGGTAATTAGGAATTGTATCACTCTGGAACTTGTAATATATCCATGATTTATGATCAGAAATGTAAATCTGCCATAAAATCTGCTTCCATTTTTTTTTGAGGATTGAGGATCACATATTATACCTTTAATCTCTCAAATGTTTCTCTTTTTTCACTCGAGAGCACCGTAACAATGTTTTGTCTGGCCGTAGAAGAACTTGCTTTATTTGCACTTCAATAAAATAAATCAAATTTGCCACAAAACTGAAATTATGAACAAAGAGAACATTGTCACATTGTTGACTCTTATGGGAAATACATAATTGGATTTTTGCAATTGGTAAGAATTACCCTGTAATCCGATATTTTCACATTGCATTATTTTCACTATTTTTGCTCGCCATAACCGTTGCAAAAAATAAATAATTGCAAACAGTTTCATAAGTATTAACGCTTTCCATGCGGTCGTCTTAATTCCAAAATCTCACAAAAGGTTTCAAAAATGTCAAAATTATTGAATTTCATTACCATATTTGGAATCACCAAGAGAAATGCATCGAAATAAGTACAAACATGCCTATTATGGGGTCAATGATCCTTGAGATAGACTTTGAAAATAGGGAAAGGTTTCTGAAAAATCTCTTTTGTTTATGGTAAATTAATAGCCGTATGGAAAGTGTTAAGGTGCTAAATGTACAACAAAATCATGAAATAATCAACACACAAAATGTGAACAATTATTCCATCAAAAATAAATCAGTTTGTTACAATAAAGTTGAATTACCTATTAATGAAATCCATCAATCAATCAATTAGTGATACATCCCTAACAGTAATTGTCCAGCATGGAGAACAAAACCATTTATATAACTTGCCGTTTCCTCTCAGCGTAACAATAAAAAAGTTTGCACCCATGTAACATTGACAGACTTAATATAATAGGGGGAGGGGGAGGCACTCCGATATGAAATGGGAGGCCCTCTAATATAAAATGGATATGAATATGCATTATACAGCACATGATATGTTGCGTGGTGGGAATAATACTCCCCTATGTGACCAGCCACGTCAAAAGCGGGCCTTTGTCGTAGTAGGCCTACTATGTACAGGGTGTCTCACCTAAAGGGGCGTTGTAATTTTTTTTGAGACACCCTGTATGCATTTTAAATATATTGTGCAAGACTTGTAAAGTATGAGAAAACAAATAAATAAAAAAGAATAACCACCTAATATTTCACATAATATCTGAATGCATTGACCAAATGAATCAAGTGTGGGATCAATTTATAACGCTTACAAACACTTTTGCATGGAATAAAATACACATTTTCATTTTGAATGACAAAATCCTCTTTCTGATGGGACTGGTCACATGTGAGGTGATCAAGCAAAATGAGTTGCATGTCGGCAGTTTTCAATTTAAATATTTGTCCATCATTTATTAAAATGCAGGTTAAAAATGCTAGAGTATGGTCCAAACCCCACTAAAATTGAACTTCTAGTTTTCAAGTTACAATATATTTACCAACTGAAAAACAATGTAAAACATAAAAATTTCTTTTTACCCATAACTCAAAATCAATATTCCCGACATACGACTCATTCCCCTTGATCGCATCACATATGTGGTGTATGCATTAAAAATTTGATTAAAAAAATAATTTTGTCGGATAAAGACTCTTTGCATTCTCCCACCCAAAGACCCCACATTTTAACATTTTTTCTGTCAACAAATGCCTATGGTTTAGTCAGTTCCAAATTGGCGAGAAATATGTGGTTTTTATCTCTACTTGCGCAAAGTAATCCATGCGTTCGCGCGCGATTATGGCCACACGCACACTGTTTTGGTGGCTCGAACACATCACGCATATGATGCACAGTGCGCTTGTTGCCTTCATGCGGGCCCGCGTCCTTCTGTATTAATTCGTTGCTGTAGGGAGGCTTCGCCAATTTGGAGCTTATCAAACTGTAGACTTACATCCATCTGAATGTTAACCATTTTGTTATCATTTCATTTTGTTTACTTTCTCTCTTCTTTACAACAGTTTTACAGTGAGACCAATTGGTTTCAATGAAGATCTTACCATCACCGTGGATGTTCTGTGCTCATGTGAATGTGAACGTGAAGGGGTAAGTCTCTATAAGGCAAGGGGAAAAACCCTGTTTTACGGGCCCAACTGACCCCCTTTTTGCGTTTTTCAAGATTTTTTTGATTTTTTTCAAGTTTTTAAAAAAAAAAATCAAGATTTTTGTTCTCAAATCATGTAAAATCAGCCGTTTTTTGGCTGAATATCCATCAATTTTTTTTCCTCACATATTTAAAAAAAATAACCCTGTTTACACCCAGATTTTGCAGATTTTAGGTTACAAAAAACAAAAAAACGATCCTACCTGACGGGTCCGTCCGCCAATAAACAGGGTTGTTGTTTTTCATCGCCTAACTTAACACTTTCCACACGGCTATTAGTTTTACCATGCAAAACAGATCTTTCAGAAATATTTCCTAATTTCCCAAAGTCTTATCTCAAGAATTACTGAAATAATACTAGGCATGTTTGTACTTATTGTAATGCATTTCTCATGGTGACTACAAATATGGTGAAGAAATTCAAATATTTCGACATTTTTTAAACATTTTGTGAAATTTTGGAACTGTTGTCTGCAGTCTCTTGCCGCATAGATAGTGTTAAAGT
>CM069447.1:22410653-22795827 GCA_035610835.1 Ophiura sarsii
AAACACAGCAAAACTTGATTAAAACAATATCATCGCTATTTATTGAGAAAACGCCCTCTGTGCAAATATGGTTCACGTTATGTATCACGCGTACTGCAGGGGGATACTGTCGGACGTAAAATGCTCGTCCGTCCCGCGTGACGAGCATTTAATGAATCGACGTTTTCTTGACATAGAGGGCTGATTTTTCTTAATACATAGGTGTAAGTTCATACAAATATACTAATCCCAGTTTTTATCATAATAGAGGGCGCATCCTCCAACACATCTCTAGTGCCCCCTTAAATAGCGATCTTGAGAGGCGGGGTTTTTTTAAGTACAAAATAAAAGATATGGACATTTTTCGCGCGCTACGCGAATTTTTTGAATAATAAGCTTCTTTAGAGCTAAAATGTACCTCAATCATAGCAAAATGTCGAACATCTTCGCATTTTCGCCATAATCTTGTCGGTTCACTGTCATATCTGCCCCCCCCCTCTATATGAAATACCTAGCTACGCCACTGACAAAATGTTTCATGTAGGCCTTCACGAAGCATTTTACTTAAACAATTCATGGCTCAAGTTCCTATAGTGTTGTCGTTTATCATTTCAGTATTTAAAGCATTTAATACATGTGCCATTTGTTTCAAAACATCTTGATAATTTTTGATAATAATTATTTATCAAAGAAAATGATATTTTTACCAAAGAAAAGAACGACAGAATCACACCATGCAGGGATATACATACAATAAGTATATTTGTCTCTATTGTGTACCGTACAGTTTCTTATGTTGTATACGGAAATTCGTCGTCAAACATGAGGGTATATCAAGCCATGAAAATTTCATCATTATTGCGTACGTAACTCGAGGGGGGGGGGGGGTAAAAAGGTACGTACGCTCTGTACGTAAGTGAAAATGGCGATAATTTTGGACGACCCCTAAGCCATAAAGCTGGTGAAAAAAAATCAGCAATCATTTATGGGCTTGCAATATGAAATTATGCAATCTTATACTATGTTAGTATTAAAATACTACCGACGCGACAGAAATGATTATATGAAAATAAAACGCCCATCCCCACCCCACAAAAAAAAAAAAAACAATTCTCAACTCCCCCACAAAACGCCCGATCCCCTAAAAAGTCAGACTATCCCTTCCCCCCCCCCCCCCAAAAAAAATAAAATAATCGGACTTCCCCCCACAAAATGCCCAGTCCCCCCCCAAAAAGTCAGACTATCCGTAAAACGCCTTCCCCATAACAATCGGACTCCCCAAATAAATGGGGCTCCCCTCACAAAACGCCCATACCCCCCCCCCCCCCTAAAAAAAATAATAATAATAATAAAAAAATAATCGGAATCTCTCCACAAAACGCTCATTCCCCCACCCCCCCCCCCCCCCCCCCCCCCCCCCGCCCCAAACAAAATATATTCGACTCTCCCCCACAAACCGCCCATCCCCTCCCTGTCTGGCGAATTTAACGACCAAATATCTTCAAATAATCATTTATTTATTGTGATGATTATTATTTGTTATAGATTTTTATGAGACTTTATCCAGGTATTAAAAGTGTAAATAATCGCATGTTGATTGATGTTAATAATAAAATGTATGAAATGTATTCCTCAACTTATAAAGATCTCATGTGGGGTTGACTTGATTTAGGTGTTCTCCAATCCTCACCTATTATTATAGCTCACTGGTACCTGCTCCGGATGGAGGCTAGTGCAAATGATGAACGTCATATTGTGCAGTCAATTGTGTCCAAACACCGCTGCGAAATTTAAGATATTACCACAGCGTGTCAGTTAAAATCGATGCGTGCCTCTAAAAACCGATGCGGACCCTGTGTAAACCGATGCGGACTCGTGCGTAAACCGACGCGGGTGTAAAACGATGCGGACTCGGTGTAAAACCGTGCTAACAACGCAGCGCCAAAGATCACAAAGTGTCTCACTAAAACGCAGTGGCTTATCCATGGGGGCGGGGGATGACCACCACGCCCCACCCCCATTGACAAACAGTCTTAAAAAAGTTTTAAAAAAGGAAGAGAAGAGGAGAAGAAGGAGGAGAAGGAGTCATACTGGACCACCATGTAAGTGTAACAATGCCAATTTTGCGCTTCGCGCGTATTAGTTTTAATGTTTCATTATTCAAGCTTAAGGGACGCACCATTAGATTTCAGGGGGGGGTAGGAAGTTTTCGGAAAGAAAAAAATTCCCCCTCTATGCAGGCCCAAAAAAAAAAATTCACCCCCTGATGAGTAAAAAAGAAAGAAAACAAATTCTACCCCCACCCAACTCAATATGAATGGATACATTAAAAAAAAAAATCGCCGCCTCCGGCGACGCAAAAAAAAAAATTACCCCCTTGCGGCGGCCAAAAACAAAAAATTCTCCCCCGAACCCAACTTCCTATGGCCGCCCCCCTGAAAATCAAATGGTGCGTCCCTACAAAACGGCTTCAGAAAACAAATTTGGCGAGTTTCACGCGCATTTTTTTTTTCCTTCTAGAGGTTTCAATTATATTATGCATCTCGAACCACACCAACTATTATAATATTATGTTAGGACGTTCGATCTAGAAACGTCATACTGGACCATTTAAGTGATTACTTTAAAATGCCTTATACCAAGGAATTTCCAGCGGGCCCTACGCGTCCCGGGACCCCCATCCCCAACTTGATGTAGATGTTTATGTTTGAATTTGAATGTGCACATTTTGTGATTAGATTTTACTCCTGTTAAAACCTATATGAAGGATAATTGTTTTTAGTTGGTATAGGCATGTGAGAAAATGTCAAATTACTGCCTTAAGATTTGCCGAAACCTTAATTGAGCTTCCAGGGGATTCGCCCTTGGAATCCCCAGTTGTAGGGGCCGCGCCTATAAGGTGGGTGGGTCCCTGGACCAGTGGCATTGCTAGGTTTTTCATATTAGAGGGGCGAGAAATAAAAGTAAACCGACGAAACCAACGCACTTGAAGCGCGCGAAATTTGCGTATTTACACTGTATTGCTATATTACGAATGAGGTACATTTTGTCTCTCAAACGAGAACATGCGCGCGTAGCGGGCAGACAATTGTATATTCAGATATTTGTACTAACTTGACTGTCGTAATTTCGTGATTCCCTTTGTCAAATGAACCGACAGTGCCAATCTCAATTCAAGCGACAGACTCAAAATAATTGTGGGGCCACTGGCATGGACCCCACCCGCAGTGGCGTATCCAGGGGGGCAGCAGGCCATGCCCCCCCCCCCCCCCCCACCATTGAAAAAAGAGTTTTAAAAAAAGGAGGAAGAGGAGAAGAAGGAGGAAGAGAAGAGGAGGAAGGGGAGGAGGAAAGGGTATGGACATATGCGGCGTTAATGGGGGTCACGTCCCGATGATTTTAATGTGAGGGACGTTAAAAACGTTACAAATGCCAATTTGTGCGCGCTTTGCACGTATAGTTCAATGTTTCATTATCAAGCTTAACAAGAGGGCTTCAGGAACGTTTTTCTCTGACCATTTTAGTTCAAAAACTGGGGTTTTTTTTGCTCGATTTTTCACACAGGTTTCAACATTATAATGGGTCTAAAAACACACCAAATTTTCTAAATATATGTGGGGACGTTAAAAACGTCATACTGGACCATTTAAGTTAAAAATTTCATTTTTTGCGTACTTTGCGCATTAGCTTCAATGTTTCATTATATTTCAAGCTGAACAAAATTACTTCAGGAAAGTTTCCCATGACCATTTTACTTTAAGTTTAAACACTGAAAATCTTTGCGCGCGTTCTTTCTACACAGGTTTCAACATTATAAGTGGGTATCGAACCACACCAAATATTACGTGGGGGACGTTTTAACGTCCCCACTATGGCGTTTATAAAAAACCGCCATAGTGGACCATTTAAATGTTAGAGAAAACCCAATGTTTCATATTCAAGACGGCTTCGTGAAAGTTTTCCATGACCATTTTAGTTCAAACACTGATTTGTTTTTTTGCGCACTTTGCGCGCATTTTTCTGTACGTTTAACATCATAATGGCTATCTAACCACAACAAATCATCCAATATTATGTGGAGGACGTTTACGTTTTAAGTGTTAAAAATCACAAAAGTGCGCGTATTAGTTCCTGTTTCAACATTTAAGCTATTGTCTTGACATTTTAGTTCATGAACATAATTTTTTGCGCGTTTCGCGCACAATTTTTATACAGGTTTCAACATAATGGATCACGAACACCCTAATTCTACTTGCTTCAGAATGCTGAATATTTATCTTAAAATGCGGAAAACCCATATGAGCTTCAAGGACCTTCGCCCCTGGACCCCACCCGGTAGCGGCCCTTAGACCCCACCCGCTAGTAGCTCCACTAGGTTCGCTCACTCTGCTCAACACAAGGATACAACATTGGCCCCCATCAAAACAGTCCTGGATACGCCCTTGCCGCGCCCCCCCCCCCCCATATTTTCTATGAAGCGGGGTAAATATTTCTCATTAAGAAAGAAAAGTAAAATAACAGGTCTGTCATCGGTACATCTTGCATATTTACAAAGGATTTTTACACTCCAGCCACCCCACCCCCCGTCTAGTTTCTCAGTAGGCCGCACTTATATTTTACGCAATTAGGGTTCTTAGAACATTACACCGGGTGCTCCCCACGCTAAATTGAACCTTGTTTCTAAGTGTGTAAATCTTAATTACCTATATTTGCATACTAATGAAATGTCCTTTGAATGACCTGGGAAATACAGTAGGCCTACATGGTTTTTTAATCGGCCTCGCAAAACCGCACCACTTTAGAAAGTTAAAAGCATGCGACCACAGCCCGCAGGAATTCCAATAACGTGTGCGTGTTTACCATGGTTACCAGCGGAGACTATTACCATAAATACTGGAGCGATGCTATTACCTAATTAGTCTCATCTCAGGTTATCACGGTTAATATGAACATGTAGAAGTGAGAAGTCAGTGATAATATTGCGAGAACACGTGGGCTTTGGGATTGGCTCAGCGCGCAATCGATGCATGTTCCGTATGTTTTTTTTTATTTGGCCCTTATAGCTCAAGTTAGCTGTAATTCCAGAGATGAACCTGACACTGACGAAACTTGAGTTTCATCTCATGTATGGCACATTGTATTTCATCTTCACCACCCTCCCATTGTCCCCCACTTCATATGTTAACCATCGTCGAGTGGATCGAATTGTTTCTTCCATGATTTCACAGCCTGATGATTTCGTAACCTCCATTTTGACATCGAATAGTCTTGCCCGTATCGCCAGGGATACTATTAATTTTGGTATCGCCTTGGGTGTTTAGCATTTATAATTATATGCGAATATGCATGATACATCAATAAAGTGCTCCATTCAAGGAGAAGGGAACTTCGAAAAACGAACGTTTAAAATAATAATACAAATACGAGAAAACCAAAGCGAAATAGCTCCAGGGAAATATCTTTACTAAAAATATATAAATCAGATACAAAACTTCGAAACAAAGAATAAGATTCACGATCTTTTAATTTATTTGTCTAACTTTTACCAGTGACAGTTGTCACTGCTTTTACTCACTAATCTCATCCCCGTGTAAATATAGGAACGTGCCAACGTGTGGCGTCAACCGACGAAAATAAAACAAGGAGCCGCGACCAATTTCTCATTCATACTCCCTCCGCTATCACCACGTGTTGATTTTCTGCACCGCAGTCAGTGCAACTGTACATGCACATGTTTGCGAGAAAATTCAGGGAGTAATGGCTGTAATTCAACGGTCAAAAACAGACCTCGCAATGGCGGTGATTTAATGTATCAAGTTGCAACGGAAATAACATTCGGCGATTGATTGATCATGTGGACCAATGTGTTTTGCTTCGCGGTTTTGTTGATTTTGGTACTCTGAGTTGGGGATCAAATGCTGTAAACCGAGGTATTACATGCGCGATTACTGAATTCATTCACAGAAAGTAATGCATCGCAATGTTATTTTAATACTAGTATTTAGTAACTAGTAGTCAACATAAATAGTATTCTAATGCCAGATATAAACTGACAACTATTGTCAAGGCGCAATAATGCATGAATGAATGATTTCTTTCCTTGGTAAAACTAATATTGATTTTAACGACCTCCGGTCTTCCGACCACGCTATTCATATCATGATCAGTGTGTACTCAGTCAAATAACTATACCGCCTAGACTCAAAGCACGCTCCAGGCCAAGTGAGTGAATATAATGGGCAGTTATTGATTAGTATCGTGGGTGGAAAAAGGCTTAATTGTTGGGCTCCCTATAGCGTTCACTTTTGCGTGTACTTTTGTGTTTACTTCTGGTTTGTCCAATTCTAAACGCTCATAATTTGCAGTGAATGTTCAAACAATTAGAAACACTGAAAAACAATGTGATTGATGGACAGATTAGAAGAGCAATTTAGAAAGCACAGCTGTGTGTGAGCAAATAACAATATTGTTGCATGTTCCTGACTTCTGTTTCACCACATATCCAGACAACATCTGTGGTTCTTATGAACTATTTTAACCTTTGTATGTGAAACCACCGTGTATCTGTAAGGTACATTTAGGATTTATTGTACCAATGCTGTTCTCTACATTGGATAGAAGTCTATTATAGGGGGAGATGCAAACAATAAGGTATATAAGAATTAAACATCTTAAAAGGTAAATCCCATTGATGGTCAAAAATAACAAGATAGTATACATTTAACTATACTGGCCCCAAACCAATTTAATTACATTTCATATTCATACCTGAATCATTAGTTACTGTAGGTGGCATGAGTATGAAATCATCTTGTTCTACTCCTTCCTCTTTGTTTCTGTTATCTTCTTCTTGATCTACGTCTTCCTCCCCGTTTATGTTACCTTAAGAACAGTAAAAAATAATATAATTGATGAGTGACAGACCATTACACTCATAAATGCATATTTAAAATTAAGTGGGTGTTAAATCATGTTTCAGCATAAGTATGTGTATCACCAATCTGCAACGGCGTTCGCATCATCTGCATGGTCTTAGTTCACGAGGGCAATGTAGAACGCAAGTTGTAGATTGGTGGTGCATATTTACGCTGAAACATGGTTTAATTCCTTTCAACATGGCCAAAAAAAAAAGTGTTTGATTGTCCATAGATCACTTTTAAAAGTTGGGTAGGTCGGTCGGGAAAAGCTTCTTTTTTTTTCTTCTTTTCTCCCTTGCCATTTTTTCAGGTACCAAAGTAAAATGAGATGTACTTTTTGTGGTAACCAAATCGGGAACAAAATTTTTATTTACTAAACACTTTGAAGAAAAAAAATGATTTTCGACTAAAATTTGTAAAAAAAATGAAATTTTCAACAACAACAAATTTCAAAAAAGAAAAAAAGAAAAGAAAAAAAAAGATTTTGGGTCAGAAGGATTTAGAGGGTCAGGCGGACGAGGACAATCAAACAAACAAAAAATTGTTGGCCTATTGTAATTCATTTTTTAACAATTTCAATCAAACTATCTTCAAAAACCTCAACACTAAAATGGGCAATGTAAAATAACTATCAAGTTCTTTTTTAGTTGATTTAAACAGTGATCAATCCAAAACAACACACAATGCAACTGCGATCGTGTAGTGCGTAAACACATTATCTGCGTGGTTTGGTTCGACATGTGTGCTGGTTTCCATTGATTGATATGAGGTTCATACAAATCCCTATGTTTGTAAATGAAATAAGGAAAATAAATCACTACAGTAAGTTCCATTCTAAAACACCCAGATCAATATGAGTGTTGTTAACAAAACACTAAGCAGCGCATATATATACATGAATTAAATAATTTACTTTTTCATTTGATAAAATATGTAACAACATATGGGCTTATGTTATTTCATTTAACAGTGCTAAATACTAACTGGTTTGGTTTTCACTGTTGACCACGGCTTCATGAATATCTGTACCCTCCATACTGCCATCTTCATCGTCATGCACGCAATAGTCAACTGCATAAAAAAATGGCATGTTGCCAAAAGTAAAAATGTATGATTGGTTATATTTTCAGGACAGCACACATTTAAATTAAAGTCAAAATTACATTTTTTTAAACATAAAAACACAAGGTCAGCTTTTTCTAAACATACACATATTTGACCCCAAAAATACATGTAATTGTGCTCTAAGCATTGAAAACTAAAACAGTATAAATCCAAAGTATGCAAAAGTGTACATTGTTAAAAAGCTGAGATATTGAGGATTGTAAATATCTAATTGGTGGGTTTTTTTCAGTATACAGGGTGACTTAGGAAATACGTTTACTTCAGTTTCAATCCTGGAATTAATATACCCATTGGATGCCACGGTGACCTACACCCTAACTCCAGCTACTGTTGATACAAAATTATGTTTACCTGTGAACTTGAGTTGATCTTTGGCGTTGACTATCTTCTCCAGATACATCTCACTGTATCTATGGGGGTCAGTGAAACATCTACCAGGGGGCATGCCCTCGACATTGATGTTGACTTTTCCAGATCGCCATGCTGTGTACTCTACACGTTTTTTTCCAGTAACAGATTCTGCATATTGTAAAATAATAATTTGAGACAATTTAACACTTTATATTAATTTAATTAAGTCTAGAAAAATTTAGTTTAAAAAATCCATGAGACAATTTTCTAAACTTAATTAAAGGTTAATGACTGCGTATCAGTTGTTTAGAGGGTACTGTGGAAATTCATAAAATTTCACTTTGGTACCCAGGAATTTCCGAGGTTAGTATGAATGTCATGTTATGAATTTTCACAGAACCATTCATAACGAATCGGTTAAGAAAAATATACATAATTTGCTTCAAACATTGTCCTTTTTCATCATTTTAGAGTATCAGTATGCATACCTCCCCGTAATTTAATCAAACAGCCCGCTAAGTAAAAACGAAATTGCCAATGAATCAACAGTGGTTGAACGCGAAATAGCAACGCGCAAGTAAGCGAGTGTTGCGCTTGGTCATTTTGACATGCATGTATAATGCGTTAGTCATTAATGCGCGTAATTCTGACCATTGGAGCGTACAGATGCCAAATTAGGTTTGCGCCGCGGTCAACTGTTGTGTTTCAAATACCTGCGACTGCATACTATATTTACGATTCTTAAACATTTGATTGGAGCCCATCTGACATACAAATTCATGAGGTTATGAATTATTTTTTATGACACAACATTTGCAAAAACTTTTAACTTGTACTGTCTCTTGATATTCACAGACTTGCCAATATAGTGCTTCTAGAAAAAGTATTAAAAATGTACCATCATTTCCATTGAAATACAATTCATCACAACAGAGTTGTGGGAACAAAATATGTGTAAAAACTTGATGTTTCAGCATCAAAATAACATAAAGGATGATAATTCTAAAACAAAAAAATGGATATGGTACATTCTTAAATTGTTTGAATGGTGTTATTGCGGTTTATTCTGTTATATCATTAACAGTCCACCCGGTGTAGTTCCACCTGGGACGCTCTACCCCGAGTGTTAAGTCATGAGGTATTTCTGGAAATACCCACATGACTTTCCACTCGGGGTTGACTAGGAATTACACACTTTGTGGACCTACACTCAGTACATACAATATTATTAATAGAGCTGCGACACATGATCGTCAACCCGAGATGGAAAGTATTCCCACTACTGCATATATATTGAGGGTTGAGCGCCAGAAGGCCTCAACTCAAAAAATGCTATTTTGAGATAATCCACTTTCAAATATTTGGGACTCATTACAATACACGGTAGCATCCAACTTATAACTCTAATTTTAGTCAAATTTAGAGTGTTTATGAGTTATCTCTTTATGGTTCTGAAAATCTAGGTTATATGGATTATGTTTGTACTAAAATATCAATTTGCCCAAAAATTGAGTTACGGCCTTCTGGGGCCCAATACTCGATATGGCCATAACCTTATATAAGCAATATCTGTTTGTCATTTTTACTACATGTATGGAGATATCAATTTCACAGAAAATCATCATAAGGTGCCTTACAAAAAATGACTAAAACTATTCTCAAACAATTATGCGGGGACAAATCTCACAATTTGGAACTGGCCTACAGTCCTCAAAAAAAGTAACTGACCAGGTAATTAATATGCTCTCAACTCCAAAACTATAGCTCTTACATACAAATAATAAACTATAAAGTTGTAAGGAAACCTCTTCTCTTCAATTAAAGATATTTTCTTGCAACTTAACAATTTAATATGCTAACGTAGGAGCTATAGTCTTGGAGTTAAGAGTATATTTATAACAATAAGTTATTTATTTTGGACTGTGTATGTCTCAAAGCTTCATTTCTCTATCACTTAATGATAGGTGAATATTTTTAATCTCTTCTTAAATGTTGTTGCTTCATTTGGAATAGTGCAAATCACACTAACGCTATATCCAATGGAAATAGTAGAAACGCATTTACCATATTTGGCATTGAAGATGTCCTGCACCTGGGAAAGCAGAAACTGCCTCGCTACTTTATCTGTTCCGTCTGAAAAGGAGGAGAAAAAACAGTGTTACTTTAGGTGCATCAATACCATAATGAGTAATATCAAGTAGGGAGTACGCACATTCTGCCGACCTTGGCATTTATTTTAAATGGACTCATGCCCTAATAAGCGCCCATCTCTGATTTGTTAAATTACCTTGACAAGTGTAAAATATGTAAAGACCATTAACTGTAACAAATATACCCACCCACAATGACCTTGCTAATAATACAGTATTTAAACTAAATGTAATTATAAGCAAAGAGCCCCAGTACCAGAGAAGTCGTGTGTGGTAAGATTCACAAATACTCTAAAAAGGTTGAACTAATTTTGGGTTTACTAGGGTGGCACCAAAGGTCATCCAATAACAATTTTTAATTTCAAGACAAGAACCCTTACCCTTAACCCAAATAACAAGGATATAGCAAGCTATTACATACAAAACTACACTTGTGGGTTTCTTGAGGAATACGACTGGCCTTGTGGCTTTGTGAGTTTCATATTTATAAACAACACAGGTCAAGTCCCAACACTGACCAATGGACATCCTTTTTTTCTGTCAATTTCCCCAAATGCTTCACCCATTTTCTTTTATTCCTGGTAGGGTCAAGCTGTCAGAGTTAATGTTAAGATCACAGTTTTAAACATGGGCATGAAAACCAGAATATCAGAAGTATACATATTTATAAGGCCAAAAAAAGTAAATACTTTGTCTCAGCAGCCCGGATGCATTGCTTTTAAAATTAGATTTCTATGCACTACATGCGGCGGCAATTTTTTATTCTTCTTTTGCCAGTTTGTTTTGGCGATACTCGGCAACTTTGTGACTGAGAACACACATTTAACTTGTGAATTTAAGAGATAAAGAGAACACAAGTGTACAATGTGCATTGATCATGTCTGATTACTTTATTAGAAAAGGCAAAAGCAAAACTATTTACTATATTCTTCTTATGTACAAAAAAGAGGCGCATAGGATATAGCTCATTTTGTAAAAAGAAAAGCACAGTACAGAGCTTTTTAGCTAAAAGGTGCTGAGACAAAGTTTGGTGTATTTTCAAGAATGATCTTCAATTGCCTTGTGATTTATAACCTATATCCAAATACTGATACACACCTTGCCGCCCAACACCAAATTGGAATTCTCGCATGACTCTTTTGTCGTCTTTTACCATGTGCCCAACACCTGCATGTGACCCTGTCATCGCCGTCCCATGGTCCATGTGGCAGGCCGCAAACATTGTTTCATACTCCAATGTGTCGTTCATGTATTTGCACTTAAAGAAAAGAAAAAGAATAAAGATAAATACATACTAGCTTTTAAATGCCCATTGTAGCATCAGACTTCAAGATGCAACAAAATTGTAAAAGTTACATATCAGCCATAATCAGTGGCGTACCCAGCTTTTGGAAACAGGGGGGGACCATAGTTGTACCGACGAAAGGCATGATTTACCGACAATTTTGTTTACAGACTCAAAAAAAATAATCGTAAAACATGCCATTTTCCCCCCCGTCAGCAGCTGAAATCTTGATAAGTGGGTGTGGGGGGGGGGGGGGGGGGGGGGTGGTAGCGATAGATTGTCCACAAAACCCGGCCCAAAAAAATGCATGGTCAAATACACAAATCTACCGACGGAGACTCAAATTTACCGACTAGCTTATTCCAGGGGGGCCCTGGCCCCCCTCCCCCTCTGGGTGCGCCACTGGCCATAATATTAGATACAAATGACCCTCGTAACAACCTCATGGTGTTAAAATGACTGTCTACGATAAAATGACACCATCTACAAATGTAATGCTACCTCTGCCCAGACACAAGTGTCGAACAAAACTTCAGCTTTAAATGTAAACATCCATGTGCTTATAAAGAGCATGCAATGTTGAAGGCTCATGTAGCAGAGTAGACCAGACTTACAATACAAAGGATGTTGGTTCAAATCCTGTTACGGTCAAAGACTTGTTCTCTTAAGGAACTTCTAGCAGCATTTGTATGGGCATCAGCAATCTCCAATGCTGGGGGAAGGTAATAGAATCAATGTGGAGGAGGTGCTATAATCTCCAAGCAGCAACATTATGTATTGCATTGGCCCTATCGCTCAAAAAGCACAGGATTGTCTGCCTCCACCTCTTTACATTCATACTATGAGTATGTGATATGTTTAGAGGACTTACGCTATCGACTGAGCTAACTCGACTGAACTAACTCTCTAGCGCATATGCGGACAGCAACTTCGTGCCCACATGCCTGTGGTAGGTGACGTAATTGAGCCAATGCACACGCGTGGAGAATGGTGCAGTGGCAAGGGTTATCTGAAGGTATGGAACATTATGTCTACATTTTATTTGTACAGAAATGAGTTTGGTTACATCGCTTGAAAATGAAATATTGTACAACCATTATTCTGTAATGCACTGTGCAAATGATAAAGCTACAATATTTATTTCTATGATACAGACACACATTTCAAAGTAGCCTCTACTTTGCTTACCCGTAGGTTGTATCAGTACTTACCACCTTTGCAATTTCCAAGGTAATCTGCCGCACTGCTGCCTGCTTTTGTCTTGCTGTTGTACAGTTCCTTGATTCCCCCATTGTTCTTTTTAATTCCTTGAGGTAATCAGGGTCGGTCTTCTTAGCCCGCCATTCTTCATTCATGGTTTTCAGCATCAATGATTTATCTTCATCACCTTAAAACAAACAAATATTTTGTTTGGAAGAGGCACATACAACTAGTTACCAGATGCTCATACAAAAAAATAATAAACAAAAACAGACACTTCCTTTTAAATACACATATAATATGGGGATTTTCAACCAAGAACTTATAGATAGTTGACAAATATTACTCAACTGGCATCACTATAAAATGTTTCTCAAGGTCCAGAGGTCAACACTCAACAGTGGTGTTTTCATGATGAATAGCAACTACTCTATGAATCTACTTATTTAGCCTCTAGAGTTTGTTGAAAATATCATCATGTTGTGAACTTCTAACAAACCAAGCAGCATACCTATGGCACTATAACTCGTATAAAGGTTCTCAAGACAATGTGTCCACACGCCACTAGTGCACATTCACACAAACACACCCCCACCCACCCACTTACTGCATTGCATGCACTTCTGCATTTTTGGTATATATTCTATAGTTCCAAATTGGAGAGATATATTCGGTTTGTAATCTTTGTATCCCCATGCACGCAAAAGTAATCCAAGCGTATGCGTGCAATTATGGCTACACACGCACAGGGTTTTTTTGCCACACGCGCATGTTAGGCTTATATGGAGCACCGCACACTGGTTGCCAGCATGCGCTTCAGCATTCTTCTGTATTCATTCGCTGCTGCAAGGAGGCTTCACCAATTTGGAACTGATGAAACTATTATAGAGGTGTCTTGTTTGTCAATATGAAATTAGTAATATACAATTGATTTATGAAATCACTAAAGACTACATACCTCTGCCTTGCATGTACTGACTTTGAAAAGTTGCATACAAGCGCTGCTTCTCCGTCGGCTGTTTTTTTTTCATGGCAGTTGAGAGTTTGAAGGGCTTGGTCCTTTTTTTTAGACCACTGTCCAGTTGGGTTTTTTTCCTTTTGCCACCTATAAAGTTCTTTTTTTTTAGGAAGAAAAGAAATGAAAAAATGAACGGATTAGTGTGTTAACAAAATGGATCAGTGATGGAGTACTCGATTCCAGACTCGGACTCGGACTTTTGCTTTCAGTTTATTTTTCTCTGGGACAAAGTTTCTAATCCAGAAGTCTTACAACTAGACTAAGTAATATGTGATGTAGCTTACCCATAGTTATAACACTGTAATACTGGTTCTCTAATATCAAAGAAAATGCTCAGACAACCTACATGTATATTTCAGTGCATGTTATCTGTTGAAAGACTTTAAATGTCTTAAATCAACAATTTTTTACTCTAGCGTTTCCAACCACAAGGCTCAAGATCCCACAGTCAAGTTATCAACTGTTGGTACCAACACAATTAGTAAATTTTACAGTTCATGTTTCTCTTCTAGTGCAAAATTAAGTCCAAATTTATACACAAGTCAATGAAAATGGTGTGGCCCAATAAGAATGTATCCATACATTTCAAACATACACGGCAAAGCGGTCCGATTGAATGTGACAATAATGGGCCTTAGGTTACTAAAAATATATCCATACATTTCAAACATACATGGCAAAGCGGTCCAATAGAATGTGACAATAATGGGCATTCGGTTATACTAAGACTCATGGATACATGTATATGTAGCTACACTGGTCGGCACCGCTCGGGTGTAGGCCGGCACTCGCGCTGGCCGACCAGCACTAAAAGCTGGCCGACCCGGACTTTTTTTCTTTCTTTTTTAATGGATAGAAGCATTTTAAGGCAGTTTAAAAACTGCCCCTTAAAATAAGAAATTATATGGCAGGAACCCTCAGAAGTGCATTAAAAAAAACTAAAAAAACATTAAGCAGGCCTCTGGATCCCATGCCATGATCCACTGCACTTTGTTCGCCATCAGTAAATCTGGCCTAACCCCGACTAACTAAGACAACAGTTTGTTTCATGAATTAAAGATAACATTCACTTTACCTGTACTGTCTTCTTTGTAAGTCCAGTCTTTTCCATAGCCTCTGAAACCAAGTTTCCTCCAGTAGTACCAGGTGAGCTGCTGACCATCCCTCTGCACCAATACTCCTCTAAAATTGCTTTGTTCGGAACTGATATTCTTCTGAAAACAACGAGAATAGTAATGTACTGAAATGTAATGCTAACCTTCTGATGTATTCTAGTGTGCGCATGCAGGCATAAAAAGAGATTAGTTGTAGAGATGTGAAGTTGAGAATAAAACCAAACAACATGCTATCAGCTATTATATCGTGTCCAATTAAAATGGAATTACTGTTTATGAAGGAAAGGGGTCCTGTAGTTTACATACACGTATGCAGGGTCTAATGGCAAATTATAAGAAATAAAATGTTTGAAATCCTTTAAAGACATGCTTAACACTTAACAGTGGGGTGTACAAATGTACTTCAGTTTTCAGATAATTTATAGTACACACTACACTATAAGTACACAGTATAAATACGAGGGGCATTCAATAAATACCTGCAACCATTGAAAATCTCTGAACCGTGACACGTGTCAGTAAAATAAACTTATGATACTTCAACTGTACATGTAAGTCTTACTCTTTTCTCACTGAAAATTTCGAACACATACAAAATGTACATGTAGGTCATTTTTATCATTACATTTCAATTTCAGCACTGTGAATACCGTGATCTCGTGGCACTGGTTAGGGTATTTCGATTAAATGTAACAATGGTGGGCAATTTGAAAGACAAGTTTATGGCATGCATTACGATATGTGCGTTAACAGTGTTAATATTGGCGCTTGATTTATAATGCTGATTCTTGTCAATTTTAAGTGCCCAGAGACCATGATAGTACTGAAATTACATGATAAAAATGACCCACATGTTTGAAATTTTCTGTGAGAAAGGGGTAAGACTTACAGTTAAAGTACCATTAGTTTAGTTTATTGACACATGTCACGGGTCTGTGGAACGCAGTACAGAGATGATCGCGCTTAAAATTATCATGCATACGGTTGTGCACGCTTCACGCAATGTACGCAATACGCTGCTTCAGCACACATTCACAAACCCACACCTTCAAATCCTGCCTGAGACCTTGACTGGCATGATTGGTTATTGGATTTTATGAAGACCTATCAAGACCATTCACTCATTATTTCCTAGACTCAGTGTTTCTTAAATTGGTATTTCAATCAAATCGATTGGTTTTTGAATAATGTCCAGCTCTAAGGGTTGTGGAACGCATACAAAGATGATTGCGCCTGAAATAATCACGCTTACGGTTGTGCGCGCTTCACACAATGAACGCAATACGGTGCTGCAATATGTTTGTTTAATTATTAATTTACCTATAGAATAATCTATATATTAGTGCATAGTCATGATATGAGTAGCTAGGGGATACACAAAAAGCATGCTTATTGTTGTTTCTGTTAGTGTTAGTTTAATAAAAATAATAGTGTAGGCCTACTGTTCATGCTGTTAGTGTTACTGTTAGTGCTGGTGTATCTGTTATAGACTATAATACTATAGGGCAATTCCGTAGTTGCGGACGTACATTTCAGACACTTTGAGGGCTTGCAAAATCTAAACTAAAACAAAACCAGTTACTTGATGTTTAACACCTGGGTTTAAGTATCTCTAGTAGGAGTGTAAAACCTGAGAATTCCTTTGCTGGACCATTTTCTGTTAATGAGATTGTTTGTGTGAAAACCCTTCGTTGCGGACGTACGCAGAGAAAGTGATTTTTTCAGTACATGTATACCTGTATTCCTATCAAAAATTATCTGAACTGAAGTGTTTAGGTCTATTTGATGTGATAATCTTGATTTTCAAAATGTGATTTTCGCGACGTCGTGCATGTGCAACCCGCGGCCCGCGGGCCACATGCGGCCCGCCGACCTCTAATCTGCGGCCCGCGAAGCAATCCTAAAATTCCCTCTGATGCGGCCCGTTTTAAACGGAGCTCCCTAGTTTTACACAAATGGCGGATTGATTTGGTGGTGTGCTCCCTTATAATTAGTAGGGTGACGCTCTGCATTAGGTAAATATAACCCAAGGCGTGATTGCGTGATAAAATCCCTGGTTAAAATGGCGCTTGCAGCACCAACAGTGAGTAAAAAGAGATAATTACACGAAGAGAAGCGGGTATTCCATGAGCAATGGACTTCGCCTCTCCCTATTACTCCTCCTCCGGACATGTTTTGGAATGTTTGACAATCGCTGTGGCCCGTGAATAGATTTCAAAATCACAATGCGGCCCGTGTGGTAGAAAAGGTTGCACATGCTTGCTATAGACGCACGACGTCGCGAAAATAACATTTTGAAAATCAAGATTATAGTATAGAGGGTGTTGTCACTGTTGTGGCTACTAGTACTAGTCCTAGTAATATAGTAACATAGCCTAAACTAATAGTAATAGGACCTGCGAATCTCATCTATCAATATCATTAACATCTGGACATTATCAACTACTGAGACACATGTTACTACGACTACATGTAGCTACAATGTATAGTACTTTGTTATGTAGTGTAGTATAGTAAAGCATCATGAACGATAGCCACCATTCATTGGGTCTAGAACTGCCCTAGACTCATGCTAGTTGCTACCTAGTCAGTGCTAGTGTTACTGTTTTACTTTTAGTGCACTGTATAGCAGGGAGGTGTCGACACCTCCACTGGTGTTAGCAACAAAGTTTCAAATACCTGTTTGTATCTTTGTTCGTGTCCGAGCTCAGGGATGACGAAGACGAAGCCATTGCGTCAGTTGGCTGGTTGGACTGTGGTAAATTCGTGACTGTACGGTTACTAAATCTAAAGTAAAACAATGCAGCGGTACGTCATCGGACATAAATATACCTAGACTCTGCTAGCCTATTTCTATTACTGCCTAATACTAGTAATACTATAGTATTACTATTAGAATTTTAGTAAATTGGGATGCCAACTCAAATAAGCTTATCAATTCACGCCGGGCAAGACTCAAGACTAATAGTGAAAGTTACATCAAAATCCTTGTCCTTATCACCTACGACGGCGAGTTAACGTGTCATTCAAATTAGTGTATGAATGAATAATATCCTTTTTGCTTATAAAGACTTTGAATGAAGCGCTGGAGATGTTCAACAACACAAAGAAAAGATACCCATAGTCTTCGCTTGCTATCGCCTGCAGACTGTTATATTTTTTGTAACACTTTCGTATGACAAAGAAAAATCTCCACGCAGCTGCGAACCAACAAATAGCCGGTGCAGTGGGGAGGCGAACACGGACGTCATTGCTATCGAAACTTGATTTATGAAACAAGTTATAAATTGAGTGATAGCTCAGTGTTTGTTTGTCTAGTAAATATTAGCGCGAAAAGCTGTAGGCCTATTTGACGTGAAAATTGAGGCCGCTAGAGTACTTGGGAAGTTTGGGGAATATGTCAATTGTATCCCAATATGCACTTTTTGAGGGCGGACGTATCAACTGTAGGCTAATTGTATCCCGAGAGTTTGTCACAATGACGGTATACTAAAATTGATTGGGCTGGAGTGTATTTCGGGGGCGTAATATCAACTGTAATTGTATCCGACTATGCACTTTTTGACAATATAGCGGCCTAGCCGCAAAATACTAACATGAAAATACGTTGCTTGATCATTGCGGCTGGAGTGTACTTTGGGGTTGTAATATCAACTGTAATTGTATCCCGACTAGGCACTTTTTGACAATGTGGTGGTCTAGCCGCAAAAAAACCCGATTCAAATACTAACAGAATAATGTTCCAATACTGTGATAAGTTGCGGTTTGAATGTATTTTGGGGTGTAATATCAACTGTAATTGCACCCCGACTAGGCACTTTTTGATAATATGGTGGTCTAGCCGCAAAAAAAAAATGAAACATTCAAGGCCTACTATATAAGAATAATGTTGCGTGATCATAGTTGCGGTTGGAATGTATTTTGGGGTTGTAATATCAACTGTAATTGTATCCCGACTATGCACCTTTTGACAATATGGTGGTCTAGCCGCAAAAAAAACATTCAAATAAAAACTAACAGAATAATGTTGTGTATAAGTTGCGGTTGTAATGTATTTTGGGGTTGTAGTATCAACTGTAATTGTATCCCGACTATGCACTTTTTGACAATAGTGGTGGTCTAGCCGCAAAAATCCATTCAAATACTAACAGAATAATGTTGTGTGATAAGTTGCGGTTGGAATGTATTTTGGGGTTGTAATATCAACTGTAATTGTATCCCGACTATGCACTTTTGACAATGTGGTGGTCTAGCCGCACTAAAAACACACATTCAAATACTAACAGAATGATGTTGTGTATAAGTTGCGGTTGTAATGTATTTTGGGGTTGTAGTATCAACTGTAATTGTATCCCGCCTATGCACCTTTTGACAATATGGTGGTCTAGCCGCAAAAAATACATTCAAATACTAACAGAATAATGTTGTGTATAAGTTGCGGTTGTAATGTATTTTGGGGTTGTAGTATCAACTGCATGTAATTGTATCCCGACTATGCACCTTTTGACAATATGGTGGTCTAGCCGCAAAAAAAACATTCAAATACTAACAGAATAATGTTGTGTATAAGTTGCGGTTTCAATGTATTTTGGGGTTGTAATATCAACTGTAATTGTATCCCGACTATGCACTTTTTGACAATATAGTGCTAGCCGCAAAAAAAACCATTCAAATACTAACAGAATAATGTTGTGTATAAGTTGCGGTTGTAATGTATTTTGGGGTTGTAGTATCAACTGTAATTGTATCCCGACTATGCACCTTTTGACAATATGGTGGTCTAGCCGCAAACAAAACATTCAAATACTAACAGAATAATGTTGTGTATAAGTTGCGGTTTCAATGTATTTTGGGGTTGTAATATCAACTGTAATTGTATCCCGACTATGCACTTTTTGACAATATAGTGGTCTAGCCGCAAAAAATACATTCAAATACTAACAGAATAATGTTGTGTATAAGTTGCGGTTGTAATGTATTTTGGGGTTGTAGTATCAACTGTAAATTGTATCCCGACTATGCACCTTTTGACAATATGGTGGTCTAGCCGCAAACAAAACATTCAAATACTAACAGAATAATGTTGTGTATAAGTTGCGGTTTCAATGTATTTTGGGGTTGTAATATCAACTGTAATTGTATCCCGACTATGCACTTTTTGACAATATAGTGGTCTAGCCGCAAAAAAAACCATTCAAATACTAACAGAATAATGTTGTGTATAAGTTGCGGTTGTAATGTATTTTGGGGTTGTAGTATCAACTGTAATTGTATCCCGACTATGCACCTTTTGACAATATGGTGGTCTAGCCGCAAAAAAAACCATTCAAATACTACTAACAGAATAATGTTGCGTGATAAGTTGCGGTTGTAATGTATTTTGGGGTTGTAATATCAACTGTAATTGTATCCCGACTATGCACTTTTTGACAATATAGTGGTCTAGCCGCAAAAAAAACCATTCAAATACTAACAGAATAATGTTGCGTGATATTTGCGGTTGGAATGTATTTTGGGGTTGTAATATCAACTGTAATTGTATCCCGACTATGCACCTTTTGACAATATGGTGGTCTAGCCGCAAAAAAACCCCATTCAAATACTAACAGAATAATGTTGCGTGATATTTGCGGTTGGAATGTATTTTGGGGTTGTAATATCAGCTGTAATTGTATCCCGACTATGCAACTTTTGACAATATGGTGGTCTAGCCGCAAAAATCATTCAAATACTACTAACAGAATAATGTTGCGTGATAGTTGCGGTTGTAATGTATTTTGGGGTTGTAATATCAACTGTAATTGTATCCCGACTATGCACTTGTTGTTGACAATATAAGTGGTCTAGCCGCAAAAAAACCCATTCAAATACTAACAGAATAATGTTGCGTGATATTTGCGGTTGGAATGTATTTTGGGTGTAATATCAACTGTAATTGTATCCCGACTATGCACTTATTGACAATATCACTAGTGGTCTAGTCGCAAAATAAAATTGAATGATACCGAGATGGCAGGGTATTGCGTGATAATTGCGACTGGATTGTACTTAAAAGTTAAGTCTTTTTAATTTTTCATAAAGTCAATTCACAGGTTAAGGGGGCTGTCAAGTGTCGTTGTATGAATTTGTCAAGCACTGTAACTTTCGAACTATTTATGTGTTGTACATAAAAGTATACACTTTTTTGAATGAAATGAGTCGGGGAATCCATTTTTCGTATCAAAAATCGTGATTTTTATATTTTTTCCCAAAAATGCCTCTTTTTTGCCTAAATTTTACAAACAACCTAACAAAATAATTTTTAGGTAAAAAATTCTAATTTTTTTACAGAAAGCATCTTAATTCAATTATCTAGGACACGTTTTTTTTTTTGCCTTTAACATTTTTAGTTCTGAAATTATTGACCAAAAAGTGCTAAAAAAGTGAATTTTGAGATTTTGCTTGACAAATTCATACAACGACACTTGACAGCCCCCTTAATCAAGTCAATGGAATAAAGCAAAAAAAACAAAAACAAAACATGTTTAGCGTCGGGGCTTTTTTTTCAAGAAAGGAAGGAGGAGGCCCTTTTTATTGTTTATTTTCCCCCACTTTTTGTACACATTTTCCCTGGTTAGCGATAAACTTTGCGAACCTGAAAAAGGAAGAGGCCAATGTTAATGTTTCATTTCATGGTTCAATCAATCAATCAATCACTGAAATTTATATAGCGCCAGAACCAAGAAACTTGTACTAAGGCGCTTTGGCACAGTGTACCACAGAGAAAACTACTTTACAAAAGCATGTTCAAAAAGATGACATTTTAAAAGTCGTTTAAATATGTTGATGGAATCTGCATTTCTGATATGATCAGGAAGCCGGTTCCATTGACGAGGAGCATAGGATGAGAAGGCACGATCAGCAAATGTGATAAGGTGAGTTCTGGGTTCAACCAAATGTGGTGCAGAAGAGGTGGAGCGTAGACACCTGCGACCAGTCTGAACATGGAGCAAGTTTGCAAGATAGTCCGGTGTTTGTTGATGGAGAGATTTATATGTGAGGACTAAAATCTTGAAATCAATCCTATACTCAATCGGAAGCCAATGAAGGTGAACAAGATCTTGAGATATAGGGTCATACTTTCTCTTTCTCATCACCAACCGTGCTGCAGTACGTTGCACATTCTGAAGTCTTGTGATGAGAGTCTTGCTTATGCCAGCTAGTAAGCTGTTGCAGTAGTCAAGTCTTGAAGTGACCAATGTGTGCACAGCTATTTTAGTGGAATCCGTGGTTAACATTCTCCGGGCCTTACCGATGTTTCTGAGTTGGAAACTTGCCGATCTGGTAATATTAGCAACTTGAGCTGCCATTGTCAAACCGGAGTCAAACATAACCCCAAGATTCCTCACAGGATCAGATTTGATAGGTATGTCGATGCCAGCGATATTCACATTTAAGAGATTAATCTTGGCAAGTTGGGTTTTAAAACCGAGCATAATGACCTCTGTTTTATCACCATTCAGCTTGAGAAAATTAGCTGACATCCACTCATTGATGTCCTTTACACACTGTTCAAGTCTAGATACAGCAAGCTTGACACCATTGGGAGTTGTTGGACAGACAGACAGATAAACTTGAGTGTCATCCGCGTAGATGTGTAACTCCATTTGGTGTCTACGAATAATGTCCCCAAGTGGCAGAATGTAGATGGAAAATAGTAGAGGCCCAAGCACTGACCCTTGCGGTACGCCATATTGTAGATGTTGTGGAGCAGAAGACTTTCCATTAATATGCACACATTGAGTCCGATCCGAAAGATATGATTTCAACCAGTCCAAGATGGGACCACTTATTCCTAGACGATGTTGCATTCTGGCAAGTAATATTGCATGGTCGATAGTGTCAAATGCACTGCTAAGATCCAAAAGAACTAGCACGGTGACACCCTGATTCTCCATTGCACATAGTATGTCATTGTGGACCCTCAGCAAAGCAGATTCCGTGCTATGGAATTGTTTGTATGCCGATTGAAATTGTTCTTGCAAGTTGTGATCAGACATATGCTGCTTCAGCTGCTTAGCCACAGCACGCTCAAGAACTTTCGAGATGAAGGATAGATTGCTAACAGGACGATAATTTTTTAAGACATTACAATCCAAGCTCTGTTTCTTGAGTAGAGGCTTAATGACTGCTGATTTCATTGAAGATGGTACCACTCCCTCTGTAAGTGACATATTCACGATGGATGTGATTATGGGTAGCAGTGAATCAAGTAACTTCTTGATCAACCATGTTGGCATAGGATCAATAAGCCCTGTGGCACTTGGAGATTTCATAATTATGTCCTTTATCTCAGCATCAGAAACTGTGTTAAACTCCTTCCAAGACAAGGCGGATATGGTTGATTGAATCTCAGAAGACACAGGAGCATTTGATGTGAGATTCATCCTGATGGTTTGTATCTTACTGGTGAAATATGTTGCAAACCGATTTGCCAGTTCAGTAGAAGAGCTGTGATCAGGTAGCTTGGAAGAGCATTTTTTGTTCTTGAGGATGTCGCTGATGACTGCAAACATTGACTTAAAGTCATTACCACAATCAAGAATCTTGCCGTTATAGAACTCACATTTGGCACTGTACAGAGCAGAATTATATTTATTTCTTAACTTTTTGAAAATCTCAAAGTCAACAGTCAGTCTGCTAGAGATCCATTTTCGCTCAGCTTTACGACGGTCACGTTTAGCTTGATGTAAAGAGTCACTGAACCAAGGTTGTTGAGCACGAGGAACAACAGTTATGGTACGAGATGGTGCATGACAGTCAAGTAACTCAGTCAGTACCTTATTGTACTGATCAGCAGTAGCATCAACAGTGGTAGCAAGAGAAGTGGTAAGTTTACTCAACACGATGTCATCATTTAGCTTGGCAGAGTCGATGCTTCTATATTTCCGCGAAGTAATAGTAGTTTTAGGAACAGGAGGTGTACGGACACAAAGAGTGCACGCAACAAGTTGGTTGGTTCTGAGGGGTTGGTCACTACAAAACTTGTTAAAATGCATGTGAGAAAGATACAAACCTGTTAAACATCTTTAACTCTGAAACCCCTGAACAAAAAAAGTTATGAAATAAAGAGAAATAAAAGAAAATTGAAGAGGACCCTAAAAAGAAAGCTGGAGGGGACTCTGAACAGGTTTTATTTTGCCTAGTCACTGATTATAATTCAAGCCCCACCAATTTTGAAATTTACTTTACTCAAGACATCTTAGCACCAAAGTCAACATTTACGTTACTTGAGTGGAGTATTTTGACTAAATGAATGGAGTGGAATAACTTTAAAAGGTTTGAAACAAGTCTTTGCTCTCAGTGATTCAAGTCAACCGATGACTTTAGCCAAAGACAGGTCATTTATGTCATTTTTTGATTCATCATATCTGGACTGGATGGTTACTAGTTACATGTTTGTTCTGTTGTTTGTGATACATGTATTAATACAATGTAAGAAATAGGCCTAGCATTTTCATTGAAATGAACAAGCTTTTGCAACAGCCCTGTAATTGGATTCTCATAATGACCTGTTATCTATGTTGTCAATTCAATGATTAGGTTATTACACACAAAATACGACACAAGAGGCATATGCACTTTCTACTGAGAACATTTATTTTGTATTGACGATTCTTCAAACTTCATAGTAACCTCCAAACACTGAATGCAGTCATTAAACTTTAATGAAAGCACATCATAAAAGAGTCTAATCGAACACATACTAGGAAATAATATGTCACTGCAGCATCTATTCTTTTTTTAAGAGACAACTGTTATTGTATCTTTATTGTTACAGTATTTATACAACCCCCTTCAAATGAAGACCCAACTATTGTGCAACAGGTTCATATGCGGCATTATCAAATATGATTGCTAAAGTGTTCATATAAAATGAAAGGTCATAAGAATGCTTGAGTTATTGAAGCTAAATAATTACAAGGGTAACATATTTAACACGTGAAGAAGTAACTGAAATTACATTAAGTTTTAATTGATTTCGTGCCAATAGATAACATAGTAATTCTACTTTGTTTTACCCTAGAATCAGTGTCAGGTTTCCATAAATCTTTCTATGGAAGAAATGATTTAAATTTATTTTGGTCATTTTAAGTAAAAACTATTTTATATGATACACACAACATGTTCATTGTGCTATTAATTGTGTCAATTTGTAATGCATGCCTCAGTTCATTCATGGGAATAATTGTACTTCCATGGTGTGATGTACTACTCAGTACTACCCTGTACGTCCGCAACAACTTCAAATCAGCCAAACCCAGAATATTAGGTCAAATTCCAAATTATATCATGAAACTACTCACTATAACCTTTGCTATGAGATACAAATTAGGTTATTAAAGGTAGATGACCCGATCACCTTTTCGTAACACAGAATTATTTCAAACATACGGAGATTTTCATATCATATGAAAGCTCGTATTTTTCTCATCATCATACTGAAATTTGATGGCCTAAATCGGTATAATTACGGAGAAATCGATGAAATAACGTCGAATTACCGCGAATGGTGGTAACCACCGATATAGTTTGTGTACTACTCAATGGGTACAGTTCACAGCATCTTGTGCGTCTAAAATAAGAACCATAAGAGCTATGCAACTCAAACTTTGGAACACGACTTTTTCAAGAATGACCTTTCATGTAGAATAGAAAACTTCAAGTTGAAAATCGGAATGTGATCGGGTCATCTACCTTTAAGACGATTTTCAATTTGTGTAAATTTTTCAATTTGGGTTACCTTATTACGGAACTGCCCAAAGGCTAAGTTTCATTAATAACACTTATTTATACCTTTTTACATACTATATTATGCAATTTGTTTTATGCTTTACCATAACCTTTCACATCAATTGACAATACCCAACATTAGAAGTACTCTTATACAAATTAAGCACACAATAGCGATTAGTAAAGTGCAGGTGATGAGCATAGTTTTAGTTTGGTGCACTAAACTATGTTCATCACCTACACTGTTCAAAACACTTTTTGATGCTACGACCATTTGATTATCTAGTACTACACACTTCCAGGACTCCTTAATAAAAGGATATTTGCTGTGCGATGCCGTGGATTATCCATGTGTATGGTAACTCATCACAGCTCATGTTGGTTCCCATACATAAAATAAGTCAAAGGCATGTACATGTAAAGGCATGTACATGTATTTATAGCAACATTAAATGGTCAGTGTTATAATAGTGCACGTCATCACAATGCATGGTATAAAATATTGAGTGACCACAAATATGATTGCCTGATTACACATGTAATCAAGAGGTTAAGAATTAACATTTCAGATCATGGAATTGATCAATCACCTGTCATCAAGTGATGTTATTAGTTATCCCTTGTTTGTTCTAGCAATACAAAAAGTATTGATGATTGGATTTGGATCACATACAGTGGATACATACACAAACTACATTTAAGCTTTGTGTTGCATGAGACCGAACACGGGTAAACAAATTGATAATTCAGTAGTCCTAGAAATGAATTGATAAAATGGTCTAAATGACATTGATTTATATTGTAAATGTGACTCGCACAGCATACTGCTATGCTATGCTTGCACAGAATGGTATGCATAGAACAGCAATGCGATTTTTTATCGCTCATATCTATGTCACTCTGTTTGAGAACACATAGCAAAAGCTACTGACCAATGCAGTTGCGGTATATATATTATTCTTAATTGGCGATTTCATGTCGAAAGAGGGATATATAATCAATGCGAACCAACTGAGCATGCTCAGAGCAATTATTGCTGCGATGAACATTGCAATCTCCTCCGTGAATAAACTGTGAATGTCTTAATTTTCCTAGATAGTGTTGGTTACCAGCAAACATTTCATTTCAAACTTAGTGGGAATAAAAAGTTTAAACGCTCCCGAATGTAGGAAGGTCAAATATTGATGTATGAAGAATTGTTATGATTGGTACAAAGAGTACACCAATGAAAAACTACAGCACTCTTGTCATGTCATGGCTAAATAGCCTACCTCGTTTTCAGGTCACTTTTCCCTCTTCGATGTAAACTGCGCCAATTAAGAACAACATGTATTCCGTATGTAAGGCATACGGGACGTGCCGCTCCAGTGGGTTGTTTTTTCATGAGACATCCTTAGCCATGGGTAGGCTTTTCAACTGAAAAATCCTAAGACATGGGTCTATTTTCGCGATAATTTGCCAAAATTAGGTCTCTTTCCCTGATAATTTGCGAAAATTTGGTCTAAAATGAAGCAAAACCCCTAAAAATGGGTACCGATTTTCCCAAAATCCCCCTTAGAAATGAGTAGGGGTTTTGAATCTCCAGCGGCACACCCCCGACCAAACCAAATCTGAGTACCCCCCCCCCCCCCCCCCGGGCATGTATTATGCCTCCTGAAGACTTTGTGCTAATGAGGTCCCACTGTTTTACACCCATTACACCTACATACATAATTTTCATTTATTTATTCACAGAACCTGGGTCAACATAAAACAGCAATTCTTTCACCGAATGTCAAAAAACACAACTCGGCCTCGTAGGACGAGTTGTCTTGTGGCCGTGTTGTTTCGAAGGCCGGACTGTCCTGACATTCTTTCACTGAGGCATAACATAAATTCAATCGTTTACATAATAAATGACCTAACATTACAATTGCATAATAACACATATACCTTGAATTGAATCTAATGAGTAATACAGCATAATTTTTTTTAAATGTAAGTTGTGTGAATATTTAGAGATAAGGCGATGAAATGAAACTCCTAATCAACAGACCTGAGTGACCCATTTTTTCACCCCCACCCACACACACACATGAAAGTAATATTCCAAGACGAGGTACCAATGCTTCCCCATCACAAATTGGTTAGTGTGGTGTGGAACAATCGTGCAGATGAACCACTGACATTATCTCTAACTACTGCATTGGGCAAATACACCTTGTATCCATGGTAATACAATTGGTTTGTTTACTCAATCAAACTTGACGTACATCATACGCGGGGTGACTAATGTTTACGCAGTACCCCATAATAGTAACATGCCCTTACTTGTGCGTAACCACAATTGATAAATACTAGTAAATAAAGAAATTTGTTCTGTACATATTTCAAATACAATGAACACATATTTTGCTGGTATAGGGCCTAAGCTAACTGATGCAGACATTATCCTATATTTTGATCAGCTCCAAATTGGCAAAGCCTCATTACAGCAACAAATTAATACAGCAGAACGCGCGCACACACACAGGCAACAAGAGCACTGCGCATCATATAAGTAATGCGTGAGTGTGACCCAAACTGCGCAGGTAAGGTTGGATTCTTTTTGCGTCCGGAGAGATAAAAAAACCAAATGCTTCTCTCCAGTTTGGAACTGATTAATCTATAGTAAGCGCTAGATGATACATTCATTTTAGCATCACAAATTAGTCATGTGTTAATGGCATTCATAACAAAATACTATGACCTTATACTACTTGCTTTCTACTTCTATCAACAAAACATACAATTTGAATTGCACTTTGATGGGACAACATGAAATTAAGAGTTTACTGTACAGCCAAATCATCAAGTACAATGCATGGCCATTTGTAGCAATACCTGATGGGTGAGATCATTTATCACCCAATGGATGTGGAGGTGTGTGTTTGAATGATATAATAAAGAATGTCATCTATAAGATATACTTTAGAATGTAACCCATACACAGCGTCTCACAAAAATTGCAACATGACTTAACATAATTATAACTTGTCAAAATGGAACGTTTCAAACAACAGATAAAGAGAAATTAGTTTGCTATAATTTGAAGAAAATCTTATTTTATTTGGTTCAGTAATTATGGACAAAATGAGCAATTACGTAACAGTAGCCAGGGAACAAGTACAGTTTGCATATTATACAGGTCTTCACTTGCGCTGATGGTTACTTATTACTTATTCACTTTTCAGTTTAATTAGCCATTTCTGTTTAATTATGATGAATACATCTTTTCATATTACAAGAGCACTGAGTTATCGATCAGAACATTCAGAAAACAAAGACCAATACACATCACATCACATATGAAGATAATTTATATGTGCAACGTTATTGGTTATCTTGAACTTAATTTAATAACTGACAATGCTCACACTTGCCATAATTCTGTGATACAAAGATTGAATTTATTTTGCAATTTATAACATTTGATGATTATCAAGTTGCTAGTCAACTTCAACCCTTGATATCAAGTTTAAAATGTGATGACAATAACCTTGATAACTTTATATGTACTGTGCTATCAAATCAAGAAAAACAATAAGTCACCGGGCTTAGACGGTTTATCGCTGAATTCTTCCAATTCTCATCACATACTATGATGCAACCGTTTCATAAGCTCTTTAATCATTTGATAACGTAATTTGTCAAATGGAATAATTGTACCTATTCATACAAAAATAATCTATTGAGGACCCTAGTAACTAAAGACCCAACACATCATTGGATGCTTTCAGCAAGATATTTACATGTTACACAAAAGGCTTAATATAAATTGTTTGAGCAAAATTCTATTAAAAAAATGGGTTTCCGTAAATGATATGCGACCAGTACTGTCCAGAGGAATCTATTGACAAGAGGGACATTATTTTGATTTGTTGTCTTTTTATTGACATTAAACAAGCATTTGAGAGCATCCAAAGAGATAAATTATATGACACGTTTAAATCGGTGGGAGTCACCGGAAAAATGCTAAACATGCTTGGTAGTATAAACAAAAATGTTAAATCATGTATCAAAGATGGCAATCTAATTTTAGACCTGTTTGAATGCCCAATTGGACTCGAGCAGAGCTGTCTTCTTAGCGCACTCCCAATTTGCCCTTTTTATCTGCGAACTGTCTCATCATTTTAATATTAATGGTGCAAAGGGTTGTCAACTAATGCCGGATACTACAGAAACCACTGCTCTTTATTATGATATTGTTGTAATGGCTGACACTAGGTGGTCTCAATAAACACATCCGATCGCACTAAGATTTCTGCAATGGCAGGGGGATGATGGTTAATATCAGCAAAATTAATTTATGATTTTATGTAAAGGAGGCTAAATTAGCTGCGAAAATGAAAATGGATTTATAATGATCAACCTCACGATATTGTGTCCCAATGCAAATACATGTGCCTTACATATCAACAGGCAATGCATGGGTGAAATCAACAAGACATCTTGCAGATCAAGCTTACAAAAGACTTAATATTCTGAGGAAAACAATGAAGGCTGTTGGTTATGTCATATTAATTCCTCTTTTAAATATTTGATGCTGCTATATTACCCATTTTAGCATACGACTCAAAAATATGGGGTTTCAAGTGCTATGAGTGACTCGAAAAAGTTTAAAACAAGGCTTGCACGCAAATTTTACAAATCTCTCAAAATACTAAAAACAAATGCCGCAGTCGGAGAGTGTGGCAGATATCCCATTTATGTATTGTTGCAATTTGGTTAACAGTTATAATAAGCTTGTTTATCTTGACAATAGATAAACAAGCTAACAATATTGTTGCAGAATGCACAGAACGATAGTGCCCTAAGAGTGTTCTTCGATTTCAAGATCCTCATCCTCAATCTCATCCTCATCTTCATCCTCATCTTGTCTCTCCAGTCCTTCGATCTGATCTGCAAGGTCAGAGTCTGACACATGGAACTCATGGTTTGCTGTCCTGACAAATTCTTGCGGCATTGGAGGTGTCCTAATAAATTTAGAAAAAATGTTAGAAGCCCTGCTATATGATTTTTGGATGCAATCTGCTGCATGGACAATAGCCAGCATGACTCCTTTTTGCAAAGTCATATCTTTAATCAGTTTAGCATACTTTTCATGTTTGGCTTCCGTGTGTTTGAGGACGTTTAGCATTTCTCTCTGTATGATTCGGATTTCCTCGCCTGCCCTCTCCTGGCGATTTCTCAGATCAACAATCTGATCCCTCATTGACCTTGGTATATTGATGCCATCCTTAAACAAAATAAATAAAAAAGTATACAAAATTAATTACAACAATAATACCCATACAACTTACAAGGGTTGATGTGACCTAATCACACACAAGAAAACATGCCATTCAAGCAGTGTAGCATTTCACAATATTACAATAAATTATATATTATCACGGCATTTCTCCACTTTTAACTTCATTTATTTGATATATATTTCACAATATTGCATAGTTTGGACAATTTCATTTGGACAATTTCATTTGGATAATGTAAAGATGGGTAGGTTGTAAATGCATTTGTAACATCATTTAGTTAAGCTACCAGCTATGGTAGTATATTGATCCATAGGGAACATGTTGTGTCCATTTATAGGGGTCAAATGTCAGGCTCCATAGTCCTCGTGGACTTTGACCTTTTGACTCTTGTGCATGGTACACACAATTCTGTTGGCAGTAAAAATTGCTTTATATCTGTGACTTAGATCTGTAATTAAGATTTTGATCCCCTGTATGGCGACCATTTTGTATTTTTGACCCCATAAATTTCGCAACAACCCAGCGTAATTTGTTAATTAACCTTCCTAGAAGACACACAGGACTTTCGCTATAGCGGTCATGAAATCATTAGAGATAACCTTACTGAGTGCCATCAATGGTTAGCATGTACAGGGGCAAGCTATAATTAGACTCTGATTAAATAAAATTGAAATTGAGACTATACAGGGTGAATCAAACCAAACTGCACAAATTGAAATGATCATTTGACAATGCTGTGTGCATTGTACCATACAATAGCTGTTGTGTGAGTGAAGTGAGTTAATCTAGTTTATCTTTTAAAAAAATGAAAGCAATCGAGTGAAAAATAAGCGAAATGTGACACGTTTTTGTAAGTTGGCCGCGTTTTTCGCCATTCCAATGGGATTAACGCAGTTAAGACATGCACACTGCACTGACTGTAGCATGATGAAATGGATTGAGCATTTACAAGCACGGCATTGGTTTGCATGCAATGCATATTAAATGAGCCAATATTCACACAGAGATAGTTGAAACACTAGAAATAATAGTTCAGATGGTAATACTGAAGACTCTTTGTTTCTTGATAACTTGATATTAAATGAGCCAATATTCACACAGAGATAGTTGAAACACTAGAAATAATAGTTCAGATGGTAATACTGAAGACTCTTTGTTTCTTGATAACTTGATATTAAATGAGCCAATATTCACACAGAGATAGTTGAAACACTAGAAATAATAGTTCAAATGGTAATACTGAAGACTCTTTCTTGATAACTTACAAATCATTTAGATTTGAGAAGGACAGTATTTTCCCGATTCACAAATTATAAGGACTGAGTTAAGTGGTTTTTTCCTCCTTGATTTGTTTATTAAATAGCCATACCTTCTTTAGTTATTGTTTTTAAAAATCTAGATATTTTATGATTAAAGGGAACCTGTTTGCACACAACTTCTTCAATTAATCTTGATGTGTTTCGGGAAAGGGTTTGTCTATTTCAACCTACACAGTAGTCTTCAAGCACAACTGTCCTAAATAGACTGGGATGGACCCTGTAAACAATTAATGAGTGCATAGTCACCTAGCACTTGTTGAGAAAAAACAGTTGCTTTGTGTTTTCTTTGAGACACCCTCTATAATTATTATATACAACTCACTTCCACATCACTGGTGTTTTGTATGTCTTGGTAGAAAGCCCCAGATGGGTCGATCACATCTGCCCAATTGACCTGGCTGTCAATACCACTTGCCTTGTTGTGTTCCGTGATTCCTTTCCTGATCAATTTTGCAACTTTCTGCAAACGTTTTGCCAACCTTTTGGCAATTGCTTGTCCATCTGTAATAAAAACAAAACAAATGTTGGTGAGTTTGTTTTATGAAATATGAAGATTTAATTTTCAAAATGAAATGAAATATAAGCATAGCAATTTAAATACATTTTCCATTGAATATCAAACAAACATTGTGTTTTCTGTTGTCAATCATGGATAGTTATCCTTTTTTTTAAATCTTTTTCCCTTAAGTATTTTTTGAAATGAATGTGTATTACCGTATTATCCCTAATAAGCACCTGTGCCCTAATAAGCACCTGTGCCCTAATAAGCACCTGTGCCCTAATAAGCACCCACCCTTAAATTTTGAAATGACTTTGCAAAGTATGAACTATTAAACACCCATGTTAAAAGTTAAAATATTACATTTAGGGAATACAGACACCACCAACTGTACCAAAAAAACACCATGAATTACGAAAAAAGATTCACATCACACACTTTATGTTTAAAAACTTGATTTTCTCTAAACTCAAGATCGTTTCATTCTACAACGTTAGTAAAAGTAATGGCATACTTATGTAACAAAAACTGCCCACCTAAAATGACTATGCTAAGCACCCTGGGTGCTTATTAGGGACAATACGGTAATTAATTGGTTGAATAGTTAAAAGGTAGATGTTCCGATTGCGGGCCAGATTTTCAACTTGATGTTTTCTATTTTACATGAGGTCATCCTCAAATGGCTACATTCCAAAGTTTGAGTTGCATAACTCCAATGGTTCTTATTTTAGAAACACAAGGCCACTAGAAAGTCACCCGTTGAGTAGTACACAAACTACCCACCTGGGTGGTTAACCACCTTTGGCAGTAATTCACCACATTTTAACCTATACTTTCTGAATGGCACATATCTGGCCCCCTAAAACTGTACACATATAATGGGGGAAAATATAGGGATTCTTCTGATATCAACATATCTTGATGTGAAAAGAAAATCATAATAACAAAAAAAAAGTGATAGAAACATACACCTTTAATTGAATACGAGGGGGTATCAACAAGTTCTTGACATCACCCAGAAGTGAAGGAGCTATATCGATGAAATTTTGTCTGTGTAATCACTGGTCCTTAACACATTATGGTGCAAAAATGGTCTTATAAGTATGTTTACTTTTTATACAGGTGGCGTTAGATGCCAAGGCCATGTAAATCAATTACGTCTATGGTGCACTCTGTATTCTAAATATGTGACCAGTCGCGTCAAAAAGGACATGTTGTCGGCACACACAGTTTTGAGATAGAGGCCAATATATTTGGTGAAATATAAAGAAAATAATAGAAGAAAAAAAATGGATTCTTTAGAATCATATCTTGTGATTACAAAGTCCGATTACCTTCAACATGGTGTCATTTCAAAGCTTAAAATATGCTCTTTCAAGTCATGCTAATAACTCAGATTTGACTCGGGCCTCCAACACGTCCATTTTGATGTGACGGGTAATATACAATCCATGTGATGAGCAGAGACTATCTATCACACCATTCTTGAATGTATTCTAATGATTTGATTAAATCAGCTGATAAGCCTCTTTTAGTCTTTCTTTTTGTTTTTTGAACACTTGTATTTTCTTATTCAAATTTCCAGTTCTATTTATTTTCAGTCATTTTCAGCCACAATTCACATTCCATTTCCAGTTCATCCATACCTAGTGGCGACTCTGAATCGGCCAATTGTGACAATAGTATGTGTTAAATTGCCATCCCGTGGATTGATGTTCAACTTGTGCCTCATTAAGCAAAACCTTTTTATTTTCATAGTTGTCCCAAGAAATAGATCGAATTACACAGAATTTGGGGAAAAGCACATATCTCCTGTTTAGAATAACCAATTTGAACGAAATAAATTTTAGGTTAGAAGACGGGGGAAAAAAAGAAACTCTTTTATACAGGCCTGACTGGCCCATTTGTTTTAGAAATTGGTAAAAAATTGTTCACGTTCAGATGAATACTGACCCCCAACATTGAAGTTGTTGTTGATTTTTTGGTCATTTTCAAGTGAAAAAAAAGAGAGAAACCCCCTGCCCGACATGTCTGTTTCCCCGTAAGAACAAGGTTTTGTTGTCGCCTTAGTTAATACTGTGTTCTTACTGTGCAAATAATGTTCATTTTAAACTGGGGAGGTTCATCGCTTGGAATTGTTTACGCAGTGCACTATTCCGCAATTGTTCATTCAAATCATAGACCATAAAGATACATGTTGGGCACAGTTTTTGCTTTGAATACTAAAACTTACCACTGTACTTTTTCTTCAAGTTTAAAACAAATCTATATTCCATTGAATGTGAATGAAGCTTTTGTAGCAGACCCATTCTTTTCTTGCTTTCTAGTGATCGTTTGTGTTTGGTGTATTTGGGACTGTTTGGTTGCCATTGACATGTGATTCCAAGTTTCCTCTCTATTCTCTTTCTTTCTGCCTTCAACCTACAGAAAGATATAAATGTTTACAAGAAGCATAATTTATAGTGGGAAGTGTAAGCCCTATGGAATACAATGGCGAGTTTTGTGAATACAATTACCTGATGGAATAATAAGGCAAACTGATGAGACACAAAAGAGACTTTGTAGTATTGTAATCTACAATGTGTGTATTAAAAAATAAAAATAAAACATTATTTGAACTTTGAAATTTCATCACGATTGCTTCTTCTATTAAACTGTTTATGCATCCCGTCAGCCAGCAGTAGACACATGGTTTCTGCAATAGATCGCCCATATCTCTTACTGAGCTTTTCAGACATGTTAGTCATGCAGGTGTAAGCAAACAGACATAGTATCCGTTCAACACAAGATTTCAATAGAGATGACTATTCCTCCAATGAAGAGGTACAGGAAATTGGCATATATTTCTACAAAAACTCTTGTATGTTACAAGTCTTTTACATACCAATCACAGTACATACAGTACGAACACTTCTACCCTACATTGGGATAAGTAACATTAATTTACTATATGACATGATGTGTTGTAACCTGAGTGTAGAAAAACCCAATACTTTGTGAATGTCTCCTTCAAATCTCACACTGAGTCCCTCAAGACAGTTTAAATGATACAAGCAAATACAGTTGCCAAATTAGTAGTAGAAATTAAGGAATACAGAGATTTGAATGGATAGAACTTTTGAAGCACAAAATGATATTCAAATCTCAACTGTAATGCATCATTTTATATTGAATTTGAAAAATTGAAATTGAAATCAAGAAATAAATCGATTTTGACACAAAAAAACCCGTAACAAGGAGACCGGGTCAAGTATGATTCCCAATTCTATTATAATGCATGTGGTGCTCTCTTACCTGGTTTGCTTTTCCTGCAATGAAACTCGAGTTTCAGGGTTTTCCGTTAAGCAAAATGTCTCACTGGAAAATAAATACATTGCTTATGTTATTTGGTGCTGGCATTTCTGCATGGCAAATAATATGGTGTCAAGGTTAACTTATAAGGACACCTAACTCATCACACTCCACAACTTTCTATGTTCCTTGAGAACAACTTATATCAAACTCCTTCACAGAAAACCTTGCATTAGCGACTACCACATGAACATGGAATTTACTAGAGGATCTTAATTCTGGATTTGTAAATGTTTAATTTTTTTAATTTACCCCCCCCCCCCCCCCCCCCCCCCCCCCCCCCCCCTTGGGAGAATAAGAACCTCTCTGCACATCTAGCTTTAAAACCTATTTCCTTGCTTACTTGTTGTTGTCAATTGACATCAGAAGTTCAACATACTTCTCCTCCTGTGATAGATTCTCATCTGAAAATAAGAAATGAAATATTAAAATAATTTGTAACACTTAAACACTTATAAATAAGAGAGGCCTACGATTCGATCCTAACAGAATCTTTATCACTTTATCTCTATTGCATTACTTACACAGGCTATTTTTTTGTGGATAAGCAGTTTGTATTCAGTGCTTACAATATATTAAACAAGTAAATTGTTTATCTCATTTAATAAAGGTTGTCAGTTCTGTGTATGGCTAACTCTGGACATGTTAAATGTTTGGCATACTGTGCAAGTGAGAATGGTAGAGGAACCTCTAATGCGGAATACATATTAACAAATAATGCTTTTAAATGCAATTTGCATATACTGTATAGGGCAATTATTTGGACATAGTCAGCAACCAGGATCTCTTCCTGGTACGTTCACTGAGTGAAGGTTTGTATCCATACGATTGTGTCCATTTAAAAGTAATTTAAAACAAATACCGACACAGAGGTTAACCAGACTCATACAGAATCAGGGCTGGAATAAATGTTATTTCCCAGGAAGCAAACAAAAAAACCCCCAAAATAGAAGCTATATTTCCCTTCAAAATTCCCTCCCAAGTCCCAAATTTCCCTCCAAACACCCACATTTCCCTGGAAGGAGCTTCCTGATTTCCACATTTTTGTTCAGGCCTATAAAGAATGCTACTGTGAGGTCTTTAGGAGATGAAATATGGAAAAAGACTTTATTTTAAGAATGAACAGTGTTCAGCTTTGTTCTGTCTTCATTTACCAACATCACTGGGATGGGATGATGGCAAAGAATAACTGGATTCTGTTAATGCATCCGTGCATGATTTATGGATTCCATGCATAGTATCATGAGCTGAATATCTCTATTTATGTTTGAACATCTAATATTTGAACCAATATGATCATTGCTGTTGGTCACAGATCCTTGGTAGCACCCCCCCCCCCCCCCCCCCCCCCCCCCCCCCCCCCCCCACCCCACAATTTCTGTTTAAAGAGTTCTGGGTAGTGCTGTGATCATATATGATTTTTCACATTAATCATTCAATACAGTAAATTTAGGATCTGATCCATTTCCACACTTACCATTTCCAAGGGATTTTGCAAAGTGACTCTTATCCGCAGCGACCCACTGGTCAACAGTGGCTTGGGTAATTTGAACTGAAATGAGAAAAAAAATTCTAATCATAATAAAAGAAACTTTGAAATAGTTCAGAAGATACAAGCATTATAGTTCATCACCATATGCGTTAGCAGAAGTCTACTTCATAGAAGCATTTAATCCTAAATGATATCAGCAATGCTATACAAAGAGTGCAATTTGTTACAATGCTCAAATTATTAACATGTATAAACTTAATGAAACTGAAAACTGACTAACATTGATCTTAAAATATTACAGAATTCAATAGCAAATATAAACTGCAAAGAGCACCGAAAATATGATTTATAACCTTGAAGAGTGACAGATCAAACATCTGACTTGAGTCTGTGGCATTTTTAATATGTGACTCAGGTAGACAATATGATATGCCTAAAAAAGGTTTGTTTGTATCAAAAAGCATCAAAAACAAAAGTGGACCCGTCGGTCGGTCTATTACCCTTTTCCCCTGTTTTGTTGTTGCTACAAACACTACTGGATAAGAAACATACTATACACTTATTTTGTTAATGAATATAATGTTATGTTTATTTTATTAGGATCATTCAAAAAATGGAAAAGATTAAAAGTCTCAGTGGAATTACATGTGTAGAATGCAAGGGTAACAGGCTTGCAGTCCGTAGTACAAACCCTTAGACAATGTTGGATAATATACCAACTGAGCTAGAATCTTGAATTTGTACCTCCTTGATGTTCACGAGGGAGGATATGGGTATAACTTATTAAAGTCTATGATGGTTTTGTTTTTTTGATTTGGTAACTGAAGATAAAAACTATCCTTTAAACATACACAAAATTATCTAAACAAATACAATAAAAACAGGCAAGGGATTTTGAGATTTTGATGGGTCGGTCACATTTGGACAGACCTCTTTTTAAAACCTTATTGCAGATACCAAGTTGGACACGTTTTTCAGTTTTCAGCTTGTCAAGAATTAATGGTAAAGATCATGACATGACAAGAAGGCATTGGGTGCAAGACAATGAGTGATACATACATTTGTCACATGATTCCTGGATATCTGCTTTGGTGTTTTTCTGAACTAGTAATGACTTGTTCATGTGTTTGGCCAATGAAAGGTCTGTAAAAATAAACAAAACAAATGAAGCATTGCAACAATTAATAATTAATATACATACTAATACATCACACTATCCATCTTACTATATTGTAAAAACTGAATGCAAACTGATTATCCACAAATATAGCCTGTGTATTAGTGAACATGATAAATATAAGAGGGCCTAACGTTCCGATTCTAATAGAATCTTTGTCGAAGGCAAAACATTAATATTTCCTAATATTATGACACCCATCCAAGAATTTTACCTTGAAGGATGCTCAGGAGACCCTCTACTGCATAAATGATGGAAATAAAAATGTATGGAGGAAGAAAGAAAACTTAACATTGATTTGGTAATGGAATTGCTATAAAGGGCCTGATTACCCTCATCTAGGGTTGCAGTTTGCAATGTATACAATTCCAGTGATCATCAATGTATGAAGAAACCAGATACTGAGATTTGTCTCTGATCAAGTATTTCCCAACATAAGCAGGAAAATGGCCAACCTTGACAGCAACACTTTGAAAACCCATACCCTCTCACTAGCATTTTAGATCATGAATATCAAACTTGTCACACTAAAGACATGGATATTTCACCTTTTCGTTTTGCGCTATTCTCTTGTCTACTGGTCTAATCTGTTATAGCTAATGAAGTGATTTGGGGTGAATTAGCAGTGACTTAGACTTCACTTTCACAATGGGAATGCGGTTGGTGATTTTATTCTTCAAAATGGGACAATCCTTAACCTTTTAATCACACCGTAACTGTGATTGTACATTACCAATGAACGCACATTCAGGTAAGAGTTTGGCAATGTTGATGCTGGTATTGGTAAAAAAATGATTTAAAATGGCCAATCTAATTCAAAAATTCCTACGGTTGAGCTAAACAATGGTCAGAGATAAATGTTAACAAAATGTCACAAACTGGCACCAGCATTCGAAGATGGTTATGCATGGAATATACCTTTTCAAACAACACTTAGCAAACAGTCATGGGATTATTTCTAACTAAGTTTTATTGGTAAAATGTTTTACCTTACTATGTTATGGCGAACTGTTGATGAGAGGGGGACTTATTTTTGGTGATGTGTTTATAACAGTTTACTATGATATACAATTTACTTGTGCAATTAGCATATATAACCTAAAAGACAATTTCCAATCTTACCAAGATCTGTTATCTTTTTCCGCCTATAGTGTAACAGGCCATCTGTTAACAGATCTATCCTGTGGGTTGGGGTCATTTCCTTTGTGATAAAGGAGAAGCGTCTCAGGAATGCCCAGATCCTCTCCATTTCTTCACCGTCGGTTAATCCAAACCCAGGTAACCATCTTGTACTGTAGTTTACCTAATGACATAATTTAAGAAATAGAGAATCTTCAAATCCATTCAGAACACAGTAATAATCCTTTGTTGGGCTTTTGATTCTTTACCCTGTATATTACAAATACAACATGGTTTGAATGGACAGCGGTGCAAACTACTGCACCGTTACCACAATGTTGGATGATTGGAATTACCAATCTTCCAAAATCAATGCACTAGGTTTCACTACTTTCCCAAACGAACCATGTTGAATTTGTTTTATTGCGCCTCATACATATACACAGACACTATAGCAGAAGAACAATTTAGCCAGACACCATGTCCCTTTCTTCACAATAAATGTGCAAGATCTCCACAGATCTTTCTATTACATGCCTGGTCAATGCAATATCTTTATTATCAAAACGAAGCCCTGATTAGTTCCGCATATCTGGTCGGCAGATTTGGACAAGATGAGTAATCTATACAATTCACTTTTGAAGACTACTAAAGAATCTGGCAAATACTGTTTTCTCCAAATCTAGAAATTCTGGTTCCTGCAGTTCCGTTAGTGGATCACAACTCTGGTATAAAATTGGATAGATTAAGCAAATTGTATTGGTCGAAAATCATCCAATTTTACCATTATTATGTTTTGGATCCAATATTATCCACACTTGGACACCTCAAAACATAATAATGTTGAAATCTGACTGATCAAGTCATGAGTAATCTTCCAATCGTTCACCTCAATCACTTGGTTTGAGCAGTATATTTAAATACGAGACCATACTATCCAAAATTATAGTCTCTGTTTAAATCAAGAGTTTTGACTAATTTATCTATAATGAATGGTCTGAAAAGATAAACATGTGCAAGGTAGTGTGTCTCTGATTATATGGTAACCAACTAATGTCATTGTTCTTTGAAAAACAAATGTGATTGAAAAACCTTCTATAAAAGCATACACAGAGTGTAAACATCAACCCAATTCAAATTTTACTTAAATGGATTGGTTTTATGTGTGGCTTATTAATTACAGGGAACATGGACAAACTATACTTACTTGGCATGAAGCTTTGTGGCCATATGCATGGAAAATAGGTACAGCAAATGAAACCGAGTCATATTTGGCTGGTCTGTCCATTGTCTAAATAGTGAAAACAAAAGATTTTTTTACAAACTGTGACATCAGTTAAGCAATCATGAAAATACAACACTTACATTATTTTTTTCATTGGCAACTAGGAATTCTCTTTTGAATATCATTACTTCAGAATACTCTCTTGCAAGCCATAACATGTGGTCAGAATAACTCTAATATGTATGGATTTAAATTTATAGCTACATGTCATTTCAAAAATAAATTCTAGAAATTTAATTCACTATATTCTTATACTCCTTTCGATAAATTCTTAATTATTTCCAACAGTTCTTATGCATTCTATGCAACTGGTGCATATCCACAACAGCCACGTAGTGAAATGCGAATATTATCCATTACAGGGTGATTCGAAAATGAAATCAATATTAAAAATGTTCCTAACTATAACATGAAGAAAAGCAATGCCAATAATGCTATATTTGTTTGCTATTATCAGCAAAAGGAATCATAGGATTTAATGGTTTCCTTTTAACATCACTGAAGTTTTGAAACCAAACTGATTTACGGACATTTATTTATATAATCTATTTGGCTTCCTCTGGACAGCGACGCGACTTAACAGTTGCAGCTTTTACGCATGCGTATGTATCTTCCGTCTTTGAACGCTTGTGTGTAAACACCAGCGCCTTGCGAAGGCGCGCACGTTATGTGCTGCAATTAGTTAAGTAGAATACGCAGTTACGCCACTGTCTCGTAATGGCCAAATAGATTGTAGTCAATGATTTGATTTGATATTATTTGGGTCCTATGACCCTGGATAACCCAATAAGCTTATATTAGCTTGTTTCCATTGGGGCCCGTTAGATGTGTGAACAGCTATAGACCGGGATGATTCACTACTCTTTACGAACGCGTCAGTAACCTTTTAACATGCTCGGGTATTGCTCTTCCGATGCACCATTTCTATGTGACTTCCGAACCACTGTTTTTTGCTGCCATTTGGAAATCGTCACAATCACTTCGCTTCATTTACCAGGTTACCGATACAGCGCACACAGTATCAGCACTAAGATTGTAATATCCCCTAACAGCTTCCCAATCTCGCTTGGGTCGAGGAGGTAATTGAGATTAAGTACCTTGCCCAAGGATAAAACATGTTGGCTGTAGCGGGCTAGAACCCTGATAGCACACTGAAGTCGGCCCGACGTCGCGATATAGTCGGCAGTTGAAGTCGGCCGGACGTTGGCTCTACAGTCGGCTGCTCACGCGGCCTACGTCGGGCCGACGACGTCCAATGGAGGTTGTGCCGACCTCGGGCCGACTTCCAGCTGACGCTGACCTGCCGACTGCAATGCACCGTCGGCCCGACCATATATAAGCAACGTCAGGCCGCGGTCCGTTGGACGTACCTCCGACTAATTGCCGACTTCGGGCCGACTATTTTCCTACGGTTTTAAGCTACGCTAGCGCTAAGCCGCGGTCCGTTGGACGTACTTCCGACTTATTGCCAACTTCGGGCCGACTTGTTTCCTACAGTTATTTTGACACAAAAGAAAATGTACATCTATAAATCGACACTACAAATATACTAACAAAATCATATTTTCCCATTTTGTTATTTGGAACAAATCTGGAAAAACGAGATACTGTCGTCTGCAGTCGTCTTCCGCGTGGAAAGTATGAACAACTATCACAAAACTATCACAATATGAGTAACGTAAAATCTCGTTTTTGAACAAACTACCTTGACTCTTTCCACGCAAATTAATGATGGATATTTTTGAAAAATTGGCCCGACCATTTTCCGACTATCGGCCGACTTAAGCTATGGTCAGTTGAACCATTCTCCGACTAATTGCCGACCGTTCTGCCGACTTTAGCTATAGTTATTTTTAATGAAAAAGAAAACGTACCATACCGTAACAAATCTCATCTCTTTTAATTATTCCCAGCTATTCAGAATCTATTTTGATGCAAAACGTACCGAAACAAATCTCATCTCCTTGGATAATTCTCAGCTATTCCTCACGATTCATTATCTGATGACTTGCAATTCAATTCCAATAACATCTGTGACCATGCAGTGTCGGCGTATGCTGAAAAATCACGATGTACAAGACATATCCGCGATTTCTGATAGAATATAACACGTCACCGGAAATCGCGGGTATCCCATGCAACATCGGAAAATGCACTTCATGTGTTGAATATATTGCGATGCTGCATTATTTCCCCATCAAAATCTACCATCAAATACCATCATCTTCGCTGAATTGACATATAATTCCTTCAATTCATTTGAGAACAACACGAAGTATCGCTAACGTGTGCTACAAAATGGCGACCAACTGCACGTGGTAAAGTGAGTGTATGATTTGATACGCGTAATTCGTTAATTTTAATATTTATTCAATCATCAATTTGAACTTAAAATTGTTGCAGATGAAAACATCTATATCTAAATCATCAGTAATTTATTTATTACAATTATATCTTTCTCAATTATGTAGGTGACAACATTATTACAATTTTGAATTATTGAATATTTGTCTGTATAAAAAAAATACGTATAGCAGTTAACCTATCGTTGGACGTAGTTCCGACGTCGGCAAAACGTCAGTACCCCGACGAGACTTTCAGTGTATTTTTGCAACGTGGCGACCAACTGCACGTGGTAAAGTGAGTGTATGATTTGATACGCGTAAATCGTTAATTTTAATATTTATTCAATCATCAAATTGATCTTAAAATGGTTGCAGATGAAAACAATGATTATCTAAATCATCAGTAATTTATTTATTACAATTATATCTTTCTCAATTATGTAGGCGACAAAATTATTACAATTTTGAATAATTGAATATTTGTCTTTATAAACAATAATATATAGCAAGTTAACCTATCGTTGGAGGTAGTTCCGACGTCGGCAAAACGTCAGTACCCCGACGAGACTTTCAGTGTATTTTTGCAACGTCGGCTCAACGTCCATATGACGTCTTAATGTGGACGTCCTTTTCAAACAGTCCACCCGACGTCCAGCCGACTTCAACATAAGGACGCCGACCTTTCCCCGACGTCGACTACCATTCCCCGACGTCGGGCCGACTTCAGTGTGCTATCAGGGAACTCACAACCTTTGTATTGTGAGACTTGTATGCTATCCACTGGACCACACATGCACAGGGGTGTACCTTCATATTTTCTCCAACCAGCCAGCCGGGCTGGTAGCATGTAAAAGTTACCAGCCCGACTGTAAACTTACCAGCCAAACACGTAATCTTCATTTACCAACTGCAAAATTTTTACCGGCCAGCCGGGCATGTTTATTTGAAAAGTTACCCGCCCGACGCAAAAGTTACCCGCCACGGGTGTGCGGGTACTAAATACAGCCCTGCACATGCATGTATAACTAGTTCAGTTCACTCATTAATTGAATACACATCTACCTTGTTTCAGTATTCCCTATACACACATTTCATGTAATACAAAGATAAAATAATCTTCCCATTGATGATTGCAAAATTGAAAAGAAAATAGTGTCTTGTGCCATGATCTTCTACAAGCTGTGAACTGATTTGATAATGCACTATGGTGAATTGTGAAATTAAATAGCGGAGCTTGTTCATTATTATCCCAAACCTTGTTTGTTTTTTAAAATGTAATGCACTGTCTTGTCAAATAACTGATTAAGGTAAGGCCTCCCCCAAAAAAGTTGTTTGCTTGTCCTCGTCCGACCGACCGTGTGAGTCAGTCCCGAATTTTTTGGATTTTTTGGGTGATTTTTTAAAACATTCATTTGAATGACCTTAATTGAACCCTACGTTACTCCTCATGTGAGCCCATACCCTTTTCATGTCACCTCCATGTTAAGGACCAAATAATTCAGAAATGGTACATGATAAAAGTTATACTTTTGAACAGAATAAAACTTAATACTGTAGTAATTAGGATCTAAAGATAAAAGTTTCTAACGCTATGCTGTGGGTCATGGGGTATAAATATGTTGGTTATTTCAAATCAAATGTGGGCTAAACCATGCTAAAATTAATCATTGCCATTGATAAGGCTCAAAATGGTGCATGCTTGTTTTTGTGTTTGTAGGATAGGACCAGAACAACCATTGTATAAAAAAAATTAAATTAAAAATCCGACCTACCGACCCAACTTTTTTTGACCCATCTATGGACAAGCAAACATTTTTTTTTGTTTTGCCTAATTCAAGTACAGATTTTCAAAAAATAAATTCTAACATCGAGTAAACATTTTTTTTTACTCCCCCTGTATTGCACTACACGTTCAACTTTCCAATGATAGGCCTACACATGAGTGCATATAATTGGCGAATCGCACAACTTGTGAATGCCGCACATTCGCTTGGTTTTGATTCGTTGTTCATGCAGCGCAGGTTCGCCAACTTTTTACTGCAGCTGATATAAAGCTTGCTAACATGTATTTATTTGCTATTAAAAAGGTAGATGTTCTGATTTCTGGCCCAATTTTCAACTTGATGTTTTCTAATTTACATGAAAGGCATCCTTAAACTCGTCGCGTTTCAAAGTTTGAGTTGCATAACTCCAATGGTTCATATTTTAGAAGCGCAAGGTCGCAACACATTTACCCATTGAGTAGTACACAAACTGACTGGTGTTTAACCACATTTGGCAGTAATTCACCACGTTTTAGCCATAGTGTCAAGTGGAACATTTCTGGCCCCACAATTGAACAGACATAATGAGACAACTATGTGGATTCTTCTGATATCAAAATATCTTGATGTGAAAAAAAAAATCATAGCCAAAAAAAAGTGATCGGAACATACATTCAATATTTTGAGTTGTATTGTCGTGCCGTGTATGAATTAGGTCAATGTATTATGCGTACGTTTTTCATCTTCTTGAAACATTAGACAAATCAATGCACTTGCACACATGTGGATATGCTCATAATATCACTCCCCTACTGGGCCGTGCCATTAATCACACATCAATGTTCGTACATTGATGTGTCTAACTTGTTACAGCACAGGGTTCAAGACAGTGTATTTTTAAGGTCTTTGTTAATTTAATTCATGCTAGTTTGCCCGAGTCTATTATTGACCTATACTTAATGGCATTGAATGATTAAATGATTTGCTCGTCTATGAATGAGTAACATTGTTCAGTTGAGAGAATAAACTTATTTCACATTTTTATTATATTTTCTAATTTGTATACTCTGATTCAAATTGGAATAGTTATAAATTTTGCAAATAAATGTAAGGATAACATACCATTCATGAAGATTCCTCTTACCTTGAGATGGTTTTGCAGGACACATGCTATATCATATAGTATATGCAACTTAACACTGGTTCCAGACACCTCTTCAAGAAGTTTGTCCATTACATGGACAGCATAGCACAACCTAGAATGTATACAAGCAAAAGCTCATGTTACGTTATATCATTGTGAGCATAAATGATAGCAAAGCAACAATGACTGCTTACACACAATGGGGTCATTTTTTGGGTTGAATTAATCTCTGCATGCAATAGGATTGAACTTGGGTCATGTGTGCAAGTGCAAGTCAGAGACTCTAACCCACTGCGTCAATGAATCGCCTTTAAAAACATATTTTTTTTGCGATACCCCACAGAAGTGTGGCACAAGATAGACTGGACGAATGGGCGGTACCTTAATTTGAAGTGCGTAGGATGGTTGGTGTTAAATGTTAATGACATTATAAACCCAAAAGCTACAGATTCATATATTTAAAGAATGTTGAACACTTTGGGACGTATTCTCGTACTAGACATGTGTCTAACTTAAACGTGAGTTTATCCTTTAACAAGGTGTTTAACAAAACACGATTTTAAACTCTGCACATCTTGTTCCCAGAGTGGTCCTGTGTTGATTGTATACAGGTATTTAATTCATTTTGTCCCTAACGGGTTACAATAGAAATCGATTGAATGCCTTAAATACACGGTACTTTTAAAGACTACAGGATCTGCATGTCAGCTTGCATCAGGCATAGTTGAGTGATCATACAAGGCATACAGTTGGTGCGCGAGTTTAGTTAAACATGCATTAAACTACCCCTGTACCATGTTTAAAGTTAGACACATTTCGGCGAGTTAGACGCATGTTTAAGTAAAACAAATGTATGAGAATTGCGTTTAGTTAAACGCTGTGTCTAAAGTCAAAGTTAGACGTGTGTTAAGCGTAAAACCGTGTTTAACTATGTACGCGAATACGGCCCAATGTTTTTCAGTGTCGATAAAAATGTTGATTAACTCTTGGGATACTGTATTCTCTCTGTATGGTTGATTAATGAATTATCGTTTACCTTTCTCCACGGTCAAGATTGACAAAAGTGTGAGGCACCCCATGACGACAGCAACTTCCAAACACGCCTGTAACATCCAATTTTGCTGTTTTGTTTTTGGAGCGTAGATCATTGGCTGCCTGGAAATTGCTGCATTCCTATATTAATCGGTATAGTGAAGTAGAAATAGAATATAATTAATAGAAATAATAACATATTGAAATGCATTTCATTTATGAAATCTTCATATGGTATTATTGATATCTATGAAGAATAAACCATACTTGTTAACAGCTATATATGTGATTTTATTTCAAGATGAATATTTCATTCATAACCATATGGAAATGCATGCCAGGTGTGTTACAATCAGGTGACCACATACATTTAGTAAATATGAACGTGCACAAATTTATTCACAGGAAAGTGCAGATTTCCTGACAATTTCCCTTCATAAAGTGAACATTTGATTAGATTTACAGTAAACTCCATTCTGTATTTTCTAGAACTATCACTGTCAGCAGACCTCTGTATATAGGCCCCCAAATAGTCTGGATAAAGATAAGGGTGAACACCAAAGAACAGTGCATGATCCAATTGAATCGCAATCACGAAGCTAGGCACTAATTGGAAAGATAATTGTGAACTATGGTTCGTTTAAGACACAATGTTCATCAAATTTGATGTATTCCTATTTATTGAAATGCAATCATTACAATGTACATTTCTAGAGAAAAACAAATGTGTTGCTGTAATGTCATTTGGTAATTTTATCGCCATACTAATATTGAATACACATTTGGCGTTAAGCGGTGGTATTTCAATGTCAAAAATACAGGCCTGTTCGAAAGGGCATACATTTAATGGCTACATGTACATGTAGTTCCAATCTGATAAAGATAAACACAACTCAGTTTTATACAATCATGTTTTTAATGAAATGAGTTGCACCGTAAAGAGATAGAGACAATCTTAAAAAAACACCTATTTTCCAATATTAGGAAAGCAATAGAGGCGTGCACCCACAGCATGAATGGAGACTGTTCAGAGTACAGATCATGTTACAGACAGCACCGTTATGTTTTATGTTACACAATGATAGGGCCCGTATAACCTAGGTTTACATTTATGAATGAGGTTAATGCAATTATAAGGACTCTGATCATTTGATTTATCAGGTTCTGAGAATTAACTAGTATTATACAAAATGTATGCCTAATATCGTGACATTATTATTATCTAATCAGAGGATGGGGAAATTGTACAATTCAGTGCACCCAGGTGCAATACTCTTATAAAATATAACTTGTTTCATTCCAATAGAAATTGGAGTTGTGTAATGATCTGGATTAATGGATTTAACACAACATATTAAATTTCAAAAAGATTGAAAGGTTATCAAAAGAGTTTAAAATCTTCTTCATGAAATATTTGAATACCTTATATAGGCCTACTTGCAGCAATCAAAATAGGTCTTAATTTGAATATTGCTGTGCCGGTCAAACAATGATTTTGTATTAATAAAGTTGAATACTCACATATTTCTTCCGAATCTGTTTGTCAGGTCTGCTGGCAAGCTCCCTCGTAGTTGTATCATTGACGAATATCTTATCTTTGTGCTTGGGTCCAATGACACTAGTTCCAGCATTATTCTTTCTGACAAGGCCAAAATTTGCGTCAAGGCTCATGAATTTATCTCCAACATTCTATGATCATAATTGGTACAGAAATAGAAACAAAACAATTGGAATTAAATTTGACACAATATCATTTAATTGTAAAACAAAATTATCTGCTTTCTCCCTTGAAATTCAAATACCCTACATGATTCCTTTGTCCCAGTTACAGTTTTTGGCGTAACATGTACAACGTGTTACTAAAACCAATCATTTTGAATGCTAAACATGCTATAACAGTGTTCATACATTATTTTATATTATATAATATAATATGATATCCGGATATAATATAAAGCAGTTTACCAACCTAAGGTATTTACTGTAAAAAGTATAAATAAAAACAACTTTCTCAAATTCTGGAGTAAATAAAACAGAGGTTAAGGGCAGTGTCAACCCGGCACTTGTTTCAAAAATTGAATTTCATATTTCTCTATTATTTTATACTTTTAAATGTATTCTATCATTACCATCATAAGTTACTAATCGGAAGCTATTATTTCTCGTTCTTTTGGGTGATTTTAAATTGTTGTTTTGGTAAGTTTGAGTTAGGAAAAGGCGCATAGTTATTTGGCGGGAATTTAAGCGGAGTTCCGCGCTTTTCAAATGCTGCGACAGCTGTTCGATCATTGCGTCGCGCGCTGAAACTTCCCGCGCGTAATACTAGACGCGCCGCTTAATATTCGCGACGTAGACGCGAAAAACAAAAGAGCGCAAAACAATGTCTAAAATGTAAACAAAGGCCAATCTTACGATCATTTAAATTTCAGTTTTCTTCCAATTTCTTCACATTGTGACAATATAAATTGAATCTGATAGTTTATTATGATTGTTCATAATAGTATCCTCGCTTTTTAGGTCACACGCCCGTGTGTTCCGTGAACATTTAGCTTTTAATGGTTGAAAATGTCAATATTTTTACTAAATCGATGTTTTCTAGAAGTTCAAATTTGAAGGAATTTTACGAATTTTCAGACAACATAACTAAAAATATATCAAACTATCAGGTAAGCTTTTACTACCATTGTGTAGAGGACTTTCAGCGCTAGGAGGCAATTTTTTATTTTTTCGATTATGGATTTGAAACTCGAGATATGCATCCATTTCTCGCGAAATGTACGCAAAAAAACACGACTTTTACACTTTTCCGATGTTTTTAGCAATATTTCCAAAACCAAGCTTTATTTTGGAAAAAGAAAAAATTGCCCCCTAGACAAAATTGTTTTGTTTACAAAAACGTATATTAGAACAAATTACCATTTTTTATTTTATAGTTATGCTGTCTGAAAAATTTGGGGTAAAAAAATGGCTTTTTGGTTCATTTCTCAAAATTTAGTTTATTTGGTATCACATTGATATCACCATCGGCTTCCTTATCAAATTTCCTTTCTAAAAATGTATACTTTTATGTACTTTTATTCAATATTCTCAAACTTAGAAGCAAAAGTTGATCATCAAAATCATAGGGTTGACACTTCCCTTAATGTGTGTCATGGTTAACAAAATTTTGTGAAAATGACTGATATACCATCTAAAATGTAGGACAATTACATACGGACCACGGTAGCAGATCTTTTTCAGTAGCTGCACCAGCCATCTGGAATTCCTTGCCTGCTGACATTCGTGCAATGCAATCACTTGTTGCTTTCAAGAAAGCTTTAAGACTTATTTCTTCGGATGTACTGATTAACATTTTTTTTGTATGAACTTGCTTTGTGGTTTTTGTACAGCGGGACTGTACTTTTTAATCATTTCTCATGTTTGAAAAAATTGTGTATAACGTGTATAATGTGTAGCTCAAGACAATTTGCTTTTATCATGTTAATCATAGTTGACTGCAGTAACCAAATCTTTTGTTGTTTCGCCCTTAACTGTTTGGTTCTTCTGCAGTCAGCTACGCCTAGAGAATTGTTCTGTTGTTAGGCGCTCAAAAATGTCTTTTATTATTATTATCATTAATGTGTCATCACCTCATGGGGTAGATTTAAAGAGAAAAGGGTGATATGGTGTGCCTAGCCAACTTTTTTAGATTGTTGTCCAGTCTTGGCGAGTAAGGTTCTTTTGATCTCATTGAACTACATGTGTGTATAATTGCACAGCCACGAGTTGAAAGTGATGCCCTATTTCATCAATTAACAAATACCAAGTCCAAATAGTGCTTTAAGATTGGTAAATCCATTTGTGATGTTGATGATAAGATCAACTTTGTCCTCGGGTGAAAAGAAACTAGCTGATTTCAATAGTATTTTGTTTTGAAATATACATGTCTGTATTTTATTATAATTTTGCTCATTTTAGCAATATCCTGAACTTAAAAAAATTAAACGTATGAATGATACAAATAAAATAAAATGTTTTGATACAAAGCAGTCATACAGAAGCAACTGAATTTATGAAATCTTGAAGGTAGTGATGAAAATGGAAGAAAACCAAAATAAAATAAAACAAATAAAACAAAACTTATTTAATTTATTAATAGCGTTGCTATTATTACTATCATCATTAGATATGTATTAACCAAACTACCTAATAGCTTACCACTGGACATGCTGGACATGACACATCATCTTCCAGCTGCAAAGACACAAATTCGAGAGTTCGAATCTGGTAGCTGAAATGTCTAAATTGTTCCATTGTCTCACCAACCAATCCGCGGTACAGGGAGTTGAACTAATAAAACATTAAAAACAAAACAAACATAACCAGTAGTTATACTACTTGGATACATGGCATAACTGCATGTAGCCTTGTGAATTATGAATTCACATACAATCTCTCAATTGTCATATTATACGAAATTAGCAATTGACTTGAAAAGCCACATACATTTTGTATTTACTTTTGAACACAAGAAATTCAGAAAATCTTATCAATACAAATGTTATTAATAATGATGGACAATCTTTCAAGTTTCAAACAAAGTAATTGTCATAACCTACATGTACCAGATAATAAATGTGCTTCTAACTCTAAAATTACAGAGAGAGTCAAAAAAGTGTAGGGAGAAAGGTAATTAAAAATAAATCCCATGTTTTTTTGTTTGCCAAAATAAAGTTGACTGTTAGTTACCTGCGTTACTCCTCTATCAAATACAATGTACCCCGTGAAATCGGACCCCCTTACTCCAGAGTTATTATCAATTCAGTAACATGAGTGAATCCCCCTTTGGTCACTTTTGGACAAGAATTGCATTTCAAACGAATATACTGTATTTGAGATTCAATTATTAAGATATAATTTCCTAGTTTGGAGATTTATCATTTTAATTTTAATGAGAATCCGATTCTCAATTAATTCTTGTGGACAGGTTTGCGAGAGTCTAATTCGATTCTCGCGAATTTCAAAAAATCGCACACATACTCAATTGGCAAGAATCTGTTTGGATTCTCATAAGGTGAAACGAAATTCTAGCCCTGCTGCTTACCTCCGCAACTGTCAAGTTGTTTTTCCAACGGATTGACTGACATATGGCTAGTAACGACACTCTCGATTCTATCATGAGAAATTCAATCCATTTTAACAGATCGACATGGAAGCCCATCGACGGTGAGTTGGCACTTGACGCCCATAGGTTATATCGCAAAAAAGATACATGATCTTGCTCACATTCGCACACGGCTACATTCACCATATGCAAGCGTCCTATGTGTTGAAGAAAAAAAAGATTTGTTGTTAAATTAGACTTTAAAATGTAAGGTACACGTCAGAAAAAAGAAAATTGAATCAAATAAACCCCCAATATCCCACCTCCACTCCACCCCCACCCCCAAATGATCATATCATCCATGATTGCATTGCACAACCGATAAATACTTGGGTTTGATACAATATTTTCCAACACAAAAGCCTGCGGATTTAAGAGGAAGGCTTCACAAACATATATTTGGTGATTTTGTAAGAGGTAAACACTATAATGGTTCCTGCACCTTTGGGACAATTAAATTCTATGACTTTTTCATGACTAAATAATGTAAATTCCATGAACTAGTTCATCAAAATAGATATCAAATTGGTCAAACTTGTTCTGAGAAATAATACAGAAAGCGGATTTACGATGCTGAAATATGAATGATCAAGCTCTAAAAAATAAAATAAATTTGTCTTCACAAAATTCTGTGACTTTTGTCATTTTGGGGGGGGGGGGGGGGGGGGCGAAGCCACCCTATTAGCATGTTATTGCCAAAATGTACACATTTAGGTCTTTCTAGACATGAGTGGAGGCTGCCATGTTTGTAGTCTTTGTAAATTACATACGCAATTCATTTTAACAGTACCCGCAGTCTGTGCTGGATTCAAAGCTATATTTGTTTACAATTGATGATTCAATCAAAGATATGTTATTATATCCCAACAGAGAGACATTAATACATGTAGCTCATCTTGTTTGACTAGCTTAACTTGTTTGACTAAGGAGAAATCTCCACTTGTTGTCTAATAAGTGGTGAGTTGTGGATACCTAGATTGTTCTTCAGACAGTACCCCCAACCCCAAGTTTCCCCTTCCATGCACACAAATCAACTTTATTGGTTTCCTGTACTATTTTTGGACTGCGGTGTTTTTATTTGATTTTTGGTTTGAATTATGGAAAATACATGTATACACCATTTCCCTGGTATTTTGGTATGAAACAGTATGTTTGGTTACAAAACATGTTTTTTTCTTTTAGATCGCCCCCATTCCATTTCAATGGATTTGTTATTACAAATTTCCACATGTGACTTTTCCAGGCCTAGGAATTGAAAATAGAATTCCGTGACTTTTCCAGGCCTAGGAATTGAAAATAGAATTCCATAACTTTTCCAGGCCAGGGGAACCCTGTTAAAAGAAGACAAAAACTAGGGATTGAACCCAGGTTGCTCTTATCAGTTACAATAGGTTCTCAATCATTATGAACCATTCTCGCACATTTTATGCGACTGATAAGTATCCAACCACAACCATGACAACTGTGACATGTACAAGTACAATGGTGTGCTTGGATGTCTGGTTTTATTATGGAATGCACACTGCAGAGCATCCTTACACTGAGCATTGCACGTTCAACATTTGGATGAATGCAAGCATGAACATGATGCTCAGAATGAGAAATTATTGAACTGATGTATGACATACCATAGATTGGGGATACTTTTGACCCTTATATAGTGACATTATTTAATACAAAATGTTTGACCCTGCTACATAATTGTGGATCCTAGTTCTAAAGTAACAGAAACATGAATTTGTAGTTATATGTATTGTCGGTTTCTGGTGTATAAAGAGATGAACCTTTTAGCCTTATAAGTTTTAAAGCTTGTCTTTGCTACAATAAATATAGGTTTTTGAGTAAATGACTTTGGGCACTCCAAATGAAATAACTCTAAAATTCTGCATACTATTTTCTAGCAATATGCTGCTATCTTCAGTAGATAGCAAATTTGATAAAATACTACCAACGCTACCAAACACCTAAATTCAAGTAAAATGCTTGCTTAGATATGAAGAAAAGGACTCCAAATATTTATTAATATTGCACAAACACTACAAACAACATTTAAAGATAAATTCCACACATGTAGAGTACACACCACCAAATCATTTTTTGCATTCTGACATTACACGGCAGTGTTTGAAATTAAGATTGACCCACCATAAGTCTAAATTTAACATCCTAGAAAGGTAATAAATGCTGTAAATGTACCTAAATGTTTCATAATTTTGCATTTGTAGGTTATTTCCTCCACATCAGGCCAAAAATCTCTAGCTTTTTCCTGAATGGTATCATTTTACACGATTTCACTGTTTCCACCAATTTAGAACTAGAATCTCTGATCTTAGGATAAAGGCAGTCTATCGTACCTAAGATAGATATCATTGGCCCGTATCGAGAGAAAAAATGCTGGTCACCCCCCACAAAAGTGATTGTTTTGAAGCAAAAGACATCTAGATCTTCAATACAAACAATGATTTGAATTAACCAGTTTGCTCTAAAGGTGAAACAAATTAACACAAACTTGACCTCTTAACCACACAAAGCAATAGGGAACTGATTTGGTGGTGTGGGACCTGCAGGATTTTGTCATTTGAAGAAAAAAATAATGACCATCTTCTTACCTTGTGGGTCAAATACTCTAATCCCTACACGCATCTGCTTCGTACCACACTGGTGGTTTGGTCTATCCAAAAATATGTTGGCATTCCAATCTACGTATGTTTTTTCTTCGTTCTAAAAAAAGAAATGATAGGCCCTAATATAATTAATAGAGCATATTTTATACATATATTGAGTAGCATTTGGCAGACGCTGTTACATATACGGTATTAACATTATTTAAAAAGAAGGTGCAACATCCATCAGCACTGACATCTATGATAATTAAACAATAGATCAAAATTGAATGTGCTGTGCAGCCTCAAACACATCCCTGAATATTAGAGTATACTGTATAAAGAGTCACATTTTATAGCGTGAGTAGTTTTCTTTTCATTTTTAGTAACATTTAGCAATTTGTCATTAATTTAGAAGTTTGCAAGTTTTTTAAAGAGATCATTTTATATGTTTTTGAAAAGTATGCTGTATTTTTTGTTTGTTCCACTATTGCGCCTTGGACTAGATAAATGGTGCATTTTAAGTGTATATTATAATTATGCAATGCAATGCTTGTAATGGTTAACTAACCAGAGTCTGAATTAAATGCGAAATTGTCAATGTTCCATTGCTGGATAATTTTTAATTTACAATTTGGTTTAAAGGAAGGAACTGCTCAAATTGGTATTTTCCCAGTTTTTTTTAGCGAACAAATGTTTTTGTGTTAAAAATCGTATCCAAGTGTTAGGCAATAAAAGAAAAGGACAAACATTGGTATTTACAATGTTCTTTTAGGCAAAACGAGGAAGAAAGGCCTGCTACGCTACATGTAGGCCGCCGGGAATTGGTAATTGTTACAGTGGCTTTTTCGAATTCCTAAAACTATGATTGCTCCGTAATCACATGCACTTTGCTTACCTTCCAAGTTTCAAAAACCAGCACTTTGCTTACCTTCCAAGTTTCTGGCTTGTGAAGTGCTAAACGTTGACCATTATGGGTAAGGCAAAGGCATGCTGTCGAGCAGAAAAAGGAACTGCAATCTGTGCAACGCATGTGGTGGTCATTCTTTATTTCCTTTGTGCAGCTGGTGCATAATTGACCTTCCTGAGGTACCAATTTGTCAAAGTGAACTTGCAGTAGGGTACTGCGTGACTTATCCCAAGATTCAGTCTCCTTCAGGATTCGCTGTTGGTGTTGGGTCAGATCACTGTCATCTGCAGGTAATTCAATTGGTGCCTGTGCTGTGGGTGCAGGACCTACAGGAACAGCCACAGACGAACGGTTTGCTCGCTCTAAATAAAGTTCCGTCTTTGACCGCACTTCGGTGGAATCAGGATACACAACCAGGGTGTCATATTTCATCCGTTTCACCTTCTGATGGTGCTCCATAGCTATGTAGAGCTGAAAAAAAATCAACATTAAAAATTCTATATCAAGGCAAAGTGTATGTTCTCAGGCCTTGTTTTATTTTCAAAAAAGCCCTTGTCTTTTATGCTTTTGCAATGCTTTCCTGTAAGACTCATAGCAGAAGGAAAAATCCAGATCTTGATTCTTTTAACAAATAATCTACAAATAATTAATGTTTTTGATAACAAAATCTACCCAAACTGGTAGAGGGAGAACACAAATTCTGATGATTACAATATACAGGGTGGTCAACATCATACAGTACATATTAAATAATGGAAAACAATGCTTTTTGAGGCAAAACAGAATTCTATTTGAGTTTTGTGGCATTAATTGTGTTTTGAATCATTGGCTAATTGACCTTGATGATGAAAGACAATTATACCGTAGTAGAATTAATTTGACCCAAAAAAATGTCATATAAAAAGTACAAATTTCAAAATCAATTAGTCTTTATGGTACAGGGATCAATGTGCAGCTTGAAACTACCCTCCTCAAGCTTTCACCTGTATTCACTTTTCTTCAGGATAAATTAGGTCAAGATTAGGTCTATCGTGCAATTTGTAGGGTGAAGATTCACCTTAGTGTACCATGTTCGTTCAATAGTATGAGAGCTTACATGGTCTAGCGGATAGATCGCAGGTCTCATGATACAAAGGTTGTGAGTTCGAGCCCCGCTACGGCCAAAATGTTTGTATCATTAGGCAAGGTACTTAGTCTCAATTGCCTCGTGGTTAAGAAGTCACATAGAAATGGAGGTCTCGTGCATCAGAAGAGCAAAATCCGAGTGACCACCTTGAAAAAGATGCCCAATTTGTAAAATGAATGATAAACATGATTATTGAGTAATAGCTTTCTATTGGTTATAATAACAAGTTGGAATCCATTTAATGGTTGAGTTTTTGCGCCAGTCTCTTTTGAAGCCTGTTTTACCATGGAAGTCAATTTGAAACCATTAACAATAATCATATAAATATTGTTATATTATGGTGCAGTGGTGCTAAATGTAATAAAAAGAATATCATTTTGTTTGTTGACAATTGCATCTTTGTGACCCACGGGGGTAGAATTTATCAAATTTTGCTCCGCCTGAGATCATCCTCTACCTCAACAATTTTGGTGATTACAAATGTATGCAAAGTATAATTATTTGAACATATTTTTTACTTTAAATATGTTCTTCGCCATGGAAGCTTGAATTTGTTTGTTAGACCATACTCCACCAACACTGCAACATTTGCGCTCTGACACATGCGCATTAGTGCCCATAACAAAACCAAAACAACGCCTGATTAGAAAAGCGTTTTCCTATAATTCGATCAGCCTACATGTACGCTTTGGGTGGGAATACATGGAAATAAAATACTTTTCTATTAAAAATGATGGTTCTACCATGTCTGCAGGCTGAATAATAAAAAAGTTATAACCAAAAATAGTTTGCCTCATATTGCTAAAAACTCCAAAGTCCGTATGCACAAAAGAGTTACACCGAGTCTAAAGTTAGACCTGGTCTAAGTGAAATTTATTCATGCCTCAAAGGCTGTTTTCCTCTGGATTTTTATAAGATATTTTGTGCTATCTTTGAACATTGCATCAGAATATTTACAATTTGTTAGCTAAGCTTAATTTGAGAAATAGATGTAATGAAAGTGTGCATTTTACAAAAAACAAAATCCACTTAGACCAGGTCTAACTCTTTTGAGCATGCGGACATGTAAGTTGTAACTGGTCAAGTCATGCACATTTTAAACCATTTTAGATTTTAAAAAAAGTTTTACTTTGACGTCCAGTTGCTTGTGTTTGGTTATTCAGACATCAGTGAATACATCCCAGCCCAATTCGTACTACTTCGCTGGAATTAAAAGAGGTAAACATGGAGTTTTCCACATATTTTTGGTACTAAATTGTCAAGGGCGCGCTCTATTATAGTCCATGATACATTGTGATATGAACATCCCGGCCATGTCCTCTGATAAGTCCATGCAATGCCGCCCACGATAAAAGACTCCCTAAGTTAGTGAAAATTAAAAAAAAAACTTTATTCAAGTCTTTCGCAATAAAAACTGAATATAGATTCAATATCCCTTCTTTTTATACTCCTCTTCCCCCCCAAAAACATACCAAGCGGCCAAGCCCCCTTTTTAAAATTTATTGTGACCCCCAAAAGAAACCCCCGTTTATATGCTTGCGATCACTCTATATACATATCCTCTGATAAGACCGTCTCTATGGAGTAATGGACCCACGTCACATGAGGTTGAGCTCAACCTCATTTTAAAACGGTGCAACGGTCATCCGTGGTGCGCACTAAGTAATCGCGACCTCACGGCTCTGATTGGTTGGTGCTCAAACGTGAGAACTAAAACAATTGTGAGCTTATTCACGCCCCACTGCGTCGGTGGTTACGGCGCAACGGGACCACTGTGTTGGCAGTTACGGCGCAACGGGACCACTGTGTTGGCAGTTACGGCGCAACGGGACCACTGTGTTGGCGGTTACGGCGCAGCGTGACGATCGTTAAAAAGGCTTCAGTTTAAATTTGACCAAACAGGGTGCTTTGGTGTTGTTGAACTTATTGGTTGGCGGTATTTTGTGAGTTCAAGACTGCATGCACAGCCTGGTCGAAATGCGCCCACGTACAAAAAAATATGTCGAACTGTGTCCAGGAGATTATGTGTCGTGGGTCCATTGTGTACAAACGGTCTTATCAGAGGATATAAGAGTGATGGATAATTGCTGCAGATTGGTTATGCTAATTTCGAGGCGAAATAACCTCCCCCCATTGGTTGAAAAAGTATGGTATTCATTACGTCTAGTCGCAGTAACATGTGTCTCAGGACTTATAGTACTGAATCAGTAGTTAATAATGTCCAGATGTTAATGATAGATGAGATTCGCAGGTCCTATGCTACTAGGACTACATTACGTCATGAGCGACCGATCTTTCGAGTTGAAATGAAGTCAACTGGCCGCCACTGGCCGATTCCAGTCAAGAGATCTCTTGAATTTGATCGATCCTATCAGGGTTTTCATTGTGACGTAAAACTTGTCATAGGAGCGATCTAATCGCGAAGCGACCTTAGTATGTTTTCAGCATCAGAGGACAATAAAAAACATGGACATGGACAACATCCCTACCCGGGGTGACCTAGACTACGCCTAGTCTATTAATAACCCTAACTCTACTACACCATACGGCAACTGTGCAGAAAAAGTGTTTCTATAACCCGGCGTGCAGGTTTTTGGCTACATAACGGACCCATGCTATAACGAGGCGATACTCGCCGAGTGTCGACTGGGAGCCGTGGTGTAGTGGCTAGGATCTGGGCCCTGATGCTGGAGGTCCGTGGTTCAAATCCCGGGGGGATCGGGGTGACCTTTCTGGTGAATTTTGGGTGTCGGAAAAAAATTCTGTTGCCGTGTGGTGAAATAGAGTTAGGGTTAATATAGGACACGGCGGACATTTTTAGCAAATTTGCTTGGCAACCAGTGTTTCAAAAGTTAAAACAAAAGCAAAATATTACATTTATAAGCCTTATCGCCAATCAAAAAAAAAAATGATTATCCTTTTCTGATGCATTGTGGGATCAACAATGGGGTAGATTTTGCCCATTTGCAATCCCACAATGCAACAGAAAAGGATAATCAAGGTGTGTTTTTTTTATTCGCGATACACCTTATTCCATGCACGCACTAAACGCCGAGCATTACGCACTTGATCCGCAGTAGGCGCAATGTGCGGTTGCCTTAATTGATTGATCTGCGCAAGTTGTTTTTGTATTTGTTTTCACCGGCATTTGATTGTGTATGAAATGATTGTTTTCACCGGCATGAGTGACGCGTCGTACGTAGCCGTCCGCCCCAACCTACGTTAAGTATGAAACTCTTTTGTTTTTACATTGTCTTACGCACGAGACTACAGGGTAGAACGTGTATTCCAACCATTATCCGAGATCTCGAAATTACGTCATTTAAAGTAGGCATTGATTTGACATCACTGTTTGTGATTGATTGATTGATTGCTTGACTTCATTTAAAAACATGTTCTTACACTTACAGTTTCAAGACGCTCTTTAAATTGACAATCGATCAATCAATCAATCAATCAATCAATCAATCAATCAATCAATCAATCAAATAGTAGATAAATCGACCAATTGATCAATAAATCAATCAAATTAATTATCAATCAACCAAACAATCAATCAATCATAAACAGTGACGTCAAATCAATGCCTACTTTAAACACAGATTCCACCATCCATCTGTCTGTGTCTGTGCTTTTTATTGACGTAATTTCGAGATCTCGGTCGGATAATGCCAATGGTAGGGATGTTCATATCATTGACTATAGAGGGCGACATTTTTTTTGGAAAAAATTGACCAAAATATGTAGAAAACTCCCATGTTTACCTCTTTTAAATCCAGCGGAAAAGTATGAAACAAGCTGGGTGTATTCACTGATGTCTAAATAACCCCACACAAGCAACTGGACATCATGCAATCATTGCAAGTAGCCTAAACCCTTTTTTACCTATAAATTAATTATTTAAAATGTGCATGACTTGCCCAGTTTTCAGCAATATGAGGCAAACTACTTTTGGTTATAACTTTTTTATTATTCAGCCTGCAGACAAGGTTGAACCATCATTTTTTATTGTAAAGTACTTTGTTTCCATATTCCATTTTCAAAGAGATAATTTTATTTTCAAAATTTTATGAACATGCCAATGGTTGGACTTGGATTGGAATACACGCCAATGTTTTCACTCACCCTATACAAAGGGTGAAATACCCTTCACTTTTGTCTTTGACTTTCACCCTTCAACATTTTTCTCAAGAGTGAAAAATGTTACAAATTTCATTGTTTTACTGCCCAAAACACTGTGCGAGCACATGTTTTGGCCATCACTGCATCAGTTTGGTTTTTCACCCTCGAGTCGAGAAGTAAACCCAGTGAAATTGCTGCACGCTCTACCAGACTACAGCATGCTGTGCAGTCACTCACAACAGTACAATGTGGTTATAATAATAATGCCATAATAGCAATATTTAAGTCAATATATATAGGCCTAAAATAATATTAATAAACCTATCTGTTCTTTACCAACTTGAACTTGGTTGACTGGGCCGGCGTATCATGTGTCCGTAACCTATCGTGTGTAGAAGACGACTCTTGCAGTTTCATTTAGCTTCACTTCACAACAGCTGCTGTTAACAGCACACAAACGTTTGATTATGTGATAGTTTCGATGTTGATATTTATGTGGATATAGGCCTACTTAGTACGGCAACGATCATTCGCAAATTGATAATTTAATAAAGACAAATCCGGACTTCGAGTTCAGGATTGAGATTGTTGCATTTATTTTTTTCCGTACATCGAGTCGAGTAAAATCGGTTGATTTGCGTTTTATTCAATTTCACTCAAATCATGTACGAAGAAGAAAAAAAAAATTCGCCACCCGGGATGCAATTTTTTGTTCGTACATGATCCTAGTGAAATTCACTTTACGGAATAAAGCAACATTTACGAGAACAAATGGGGGGGGGGGGGGGGGGGGGGGTGGGGGGGGTGGGGGGGGTGGGAGAAGAGGTGGAAAGACTCGGGTCAGGGGGGGCTTTATCCATGATGATAAAAATAATCCTTTTTCATGATAATGGTTGATTTTAACGCGTTACGCGCACCACCAGGCATACTGAGATTTATAATCACGAGAGAAGAGTGACGTAGTAGCTATGTCATTTATAAATTACAGTAGGCCTACATGGACGCACGAGCCTACTCTGCGGCGCTGAAGTATACAAACATCAGTAGAAAGACGGCTAATACATACGCATGCGTAAATGCTGCATCTGTAAAGTTACGTCACTGTCCAGAGGAAGACAAAAAAAGTTTAGATCCGATCCCGGATCCGATGCGCCTTCATTTTTTTGATATGTCGTGCAAATATCCGGAAAATAAGTATCCGGAATATGCGTTGCCATTTCGTATATTTCAAAGAGACGCAGATCAAGTACACGAACGAGGTTTCATGGCGTTCTTTCGTGTAGTTCTGAAAAATACAGACATTTCCTAATTTCCCCATGTCCAAAAAGGAGCACAGGGCAATACACACCACCTCAAATTAAAAAAACAACCAAAAAACAGTTATTTGTCTTGTTAAAACACAGCCACTGAAGCGCTTGCATGTGTGGTAATGTACCATTGCCCCCCCCCCCCCCCCACACCCCCACCCCACCCCTCCCCGAGCAGGTGCCCCGAGTATGGGCCCACATCGGGTGCGGGGTTAATTTGACAGAAGCAGCCACTAGCGGGGTCACTAGTTTTTATGACAAAATCATGAATCTCGCCGCCTTGTTTAGATAAAATTAGGTTTAGTCACCCATGTCGATACTCGACAGCAGGAATGATTATACTGTGCCTTATGAAGGCTATAACTCCAGGCGAGTCGTAACCTTAGTCTATAACGTGTACAATTTGCATGGCAACACCCATGTTATTTTAGTCACAGTGGGTACTGTGTGCATACGGTCTTGTACCATAGAGAATACATTGCTACGCTCAGTACACACTGTGTGCATACATACCATATGCGCACAGTGTGTACTGAATACATATGGGTGTATTGGGTGCAAAATGTGTCACCCAAGCCATACTATTAACCATGAAAATGGATTGTACGAATCTTTTGTGACGTAACAAGACATTTTCATGAGTATTCGAATATAATTATAATGAGGCAGTGTACTAATCCGAAGTGCAGAGTGAATAGCTTTTACTCGGTTGCCCAGCAAACTAATTTCACCGTGCCTGCTAATGAACATGATGAACTTACCAACTCATCTTCTTGGTTGACGTCCTTGATGTACATCCCTCCATTATCATTGCTGTAATAAACCTTATACTTGGTCACCCACTCATTAAACCATATGCGTCCTCGTACAACTAACCCTGATACCAGCTTTGAATCACCCAGATCTACCAGTATCCATTGGTTAAGGTCGTATTTGGCAGGAATCCAAGAATTAATGTCATTCAACCGGCAATGACTCGCACCAAACCATGACACATACTCTCCAGAAGCTGTAATCTAATAGTCTTGTATTCTTCCATCCTCCATGCCAAGCGGACTTGCACAATCTAAAATAATTACAAACATTACCGACACTTGTCATGTCATAAACATATTGTGACGCGATCAAGAGGAATGAGTCGGATGTCGGGGAATCCCAAATTGAGATATGGCCAATTCAAAATGGCGGCTTACATAAGTTTTGATGGAAATTCATGTATACAATTGGACATAACTTTGGAACAAAACGTCGTATCGACATGGGGTTTTCAGTTTCTGAAAGCTATAGGTGTCTTCTTTAAAACTTTATTAAAAACTCATTTTCGACCAGGGTCGACATCCGACTCATTCCTCTTGATCGCGTCACATTTATGAGTACGACGGAGGGAAGGGATTATCCATATTCCTAAATCAATTTGATTTTTACGATATATTTGGAATTTAATTAACAAATGCAAACAAATCTTGCATCGAGGAAGTATTTTCCACAATCAATATTCAAAATGGAACCTTTGTTTAACCGATAATTATTTATCAATAAACACAACTCATGTCATCACCGAACAATAGGAATTATCCATGCTCTCTTTTTAGCAATGTGCACGTTGACTTTATGAATCATGGGACTTCTGGATTTCCAACTCCAATTAAGACATATGCTAAAATAAAATGTATAATGTCATCAAACAAATAGAATCCTAAATTGTGTGCGGTCGTGTGAGAACTAAAAGACCTTCTTCCGGAAGTAGGTGGTAGGCTGTTCTAGTAGGGATTGACCCACTGGAGAAAAAAAAAGTTCTTCCTACAGGATATGAAATTACCGTGCATCATTCTCTCACTTGTCGATTGAAGTTATCCATACCGTGGCACTGCCAAAGGATACGGCTATTAGCAGGCTCAATGTGTAATAATTAGATAAACCTGGATTACCGCCAAAAAACTTGGATTATTGATTGAAAATCAAGGTTTTTCGACCGATAATCCAAGATTTTCGAGGAAAAATTGGATTTTTCAATCGATAATCCAAGATTTACGGCGATAATCCAGGTTGATCTAATTACTGCACATTGGGCCTGTCATAGACGTCGTCATCTAACACTTTCCACGCGGCTATTAATAAGAAGAAATGACAGCATTACTATAAATATCCGTGCATACTGTAGACATATTACTCTGGAGTGCGACATGTAAAGCATAAACTGATATTGACAATCAAAATGATATGCAGAGCAGCAACCGTCATTAAACGTGTTAAACCAACCAGCCAGTATAACATTTGCACGTAAACTACCATCGGTGTTATCATGGTTATTACACTTTGCATCCTAAGACTTAGATCGTATTATACTGCAAGAAAACGATCTTAACCGATAAAACAATTAGAATCGTCACCGGTCCAGCCTGGAGTACATTCGCACGTGAAACTACCCTCATAGTTTGTGCATTCAGCCATACTAACGCAGCTATGTCCAGATCCTTTGCATTGCGCTGAAAAAGTATCAAAATATGAATAACATGCAGCGCAGGAGGGGCACGGTTGCGTGCACTGGCGCTCAAGGGCGATCATGGGGACCCTCTCCCGCCATAGTCAGTACCCACTGCGTCACCAATCGGCTATTGTATTGGAGAACTTGATGCGTATGGCTTGGCGTCTTGATAATGTTATCTTCATAATGTAAGCGCCAGTCTGATCGTCCTAGGTGTGACAGGGTCATTAGCTTAGTTGTACAGGCGGCGGAATTGTTTATACCATCTGCAAGAGATCGACGTCGGTCAGTAAACCAAACGTTATCCTCGGGTTTTTTAAGCATCGCCTGGTAAGAAAGACCCGGAGCGGTGTAGTACCAAGCGGGATCGAGACTGTATTTCTTTTTGTAATGAGCCAGAACACCCCTTTTACAACAAGTAACCTTCATCCATCATCAATGGAGTTCTAGATGCGGAAACCTGGACTCAAGCCAGACGATGTGCATATATTCAAGCTTGCAATACCCGCATGGGGATCTGTCATTGATATACCGATGGGAAAAGGACAGAAAGACTACATCTATGTTCTCACGTCTTTGCTAACCTTGTATGTTAACTATAAATGTATCACTTATAGAATTCCCATAAGTATCTATTGCCGTGTACTCAACCGAAGTGATACCAATTGAGAACGTTGAACCAGGACTGTAGCTGGATGTCAGTGTTTGCGTGCCAGAGTTATCGGTTGCGTATGGCTCAGCCCAGTTCACAATGGCAGTTGCGATACCATTATCGGTGTATTGGACGATGTTGACAGGTGTGACGAAGTCCTTATATAATACGTTGATAAACAACAAGAGACTCCGGACTTGACTGTATAGATGATTTTATTTCATATGTATTTCTCGAAGTGCTCCGAGGAACTAAAGGTGTTCCTCCGCTGAGTTCCAAACAGTAAGTGAAGTCCTAATATTTAAATGCAAGTGACATGAATGTCGGTTTGATAGGCACCTGTCAGATTATTACCTTTGCAGGTGCATAGATGAATAAAGGTTATCCGGTAAGAGCTTAAGTGCCACCACCTATTGTTATGTAATATAAAACCCATCACCAATAATATCCACAAAGAAGACTAAATCACCCTCTTAACAATAATCCCAACTTGACAATAAACCCCTAATTATTAACTCTAAAGAATACCACCCAATTTCAATGTCTGGAAACCAGGTGTAACTAATTATTAACATTAACCCTATCCTATGGTCCATCACATATGCCCCTTTTTAGAAAGAATGATGCCGTGACATCATTGGAGTAAAAACAAATTATAAATATATGAAGTAAATGAGTAATCTGATGTAATCATAACTGTTCAACGCAAAATATCATTTTAGTGTTCCACTTATGCGGACATCCATTCCATGCAGATAAGTCATAGTTTATATCGTTTGTCTATATCAGCTCCAACTCCAACATTGTTTAATATAATTTATAAAGCAGTCTCTGAACAGCACTTGACACTTGACAGGTATTATCACTCCAACCAGTAACAGTTATTTCCATTGTTATTAAGCACTAATTGTAGACATCCCATATCACCTTCAACATCGATATTATTTACAACAACACTGTAACAGTACTTGATATGATCACTTTCACCAGCCACGGTCAATTCATTCACAGTCATTGTTATTGTTTATAATCAGTATCCAGCTGTCAAGATGTAATTTAAAAGGCGAAGAATCATTCCAATTCTAGATTAAGTACTAGATCTCCTCACATAAAGTTATTATCCTTGTCATCCCATCTTAAGAAATGGTCCATCCATAAGGTATTGTCCAAGCAATCGCTGAAGTGCTTAAGAGCACTAACCAACTATACAGGTTTAAAAAGCTGAGGTGCATATCATATGTCAATAGATGTGGCCATGCATTGTCAGTACCAATGACCGTTGTATGCAAATGTTTGAAGTACCAATACAATCCAATATCATCAATAAATGTACACCATCACCAGGTTGTAGTGTTTATCAAGTCGTGGTTCAGTAATCTGCATATAAACACAACTCCTAGAATGGACTTCATACACGGAAATGTTGTAATTCATCAGCTACAATGTAGAGTAATAGATGAGCTTAAGAATAATAATGAATTTCTTAAGTATCCACTGGCGATACCGCAAATGTTCTTTAACAGTTGCATAAAAACACAGCAACCTGACCACGGCGACCATAATGTTCGTAACCAGTAGTCATCTTAGGATCGACGAAGAGTTGATCTTGTGGTTCACATATAATAATATTATATGGATTGTTGTCAGTAGATGATAAGTCCATGTGGGATATGATGATTTTAAATGTTGTCATTGTTCCATGACCACCGGCATATATAAGTCATGTGAGTATCATAACTGTGTCACAAATAATACCACAGCAGAACGTCATCCACCTTGATGGAAACAAGATATGTTGAGCTTACAAATACAATACAAGAATAGTGTTATGTTCCCAATTGTTACTTATATAAAGATAAAAAACAAAAAAATAAAGAAATAAAATATGCCACAATAAGGCACTAGGTGAATCGATCCAAATATGACTCACTTAATTTGCACAACCATGAAATTTAGATAGTGCAAAATTACTATGCACATGTGTTACACAAAATTAAATACCAAACATTATATTATATAAATATATGCCATAACCTATCGGTCTCATTAAGTCTATACCTAAATCCCCATGATAAAAGATAAGGCCATGGCTTGCCAATATTAGAACACAAACAAACCTAACCCTAACTAATCAAATTCTTTAAAGCGTGTCAGCATTAGCATCATGACTTCCCTTACGATATTGTATGGTGAAATCATATGATTGGAGAATCAAACTCCATCTGGCAACTCGATTGTTGACCAACTTCATCCTTCAATCTAGCGCAATGGCTGATGATCGGTCTGTATCTCAAACGGCCGACCATATACGAATGAAACCAAAACTCACGCAGGTCTAGAACATACTTCTTCTCCACATCTATTTGTGGACATTCAGTGCCAACCCAGCTATCCCACAAAGAACCTAAAGAACCTTTATTCTCTCCTTAGTCTCAACCGTCCCTACAACATCAAACATAGGTACATCATAGGCTCTATCCATACTAACTACCCCATATTTCAGAGGCACTTCTACATGGTCAACTATAGGCATGATAGGGGATTTTCTATCTCCTTTACTCAACGAGCTCCCTTCATGGCATAATATACCCTGCTTAGCATAACAACACACTCTTTGACATTGTGCCTCATCAACCTCATCAAGCACATGATCTCTAATACCTAAGGTAGGATCACTTTGTTGTAGCTTGATAAGCCGGTCTGTGTTAAGATCAAGCACATTACTCCAATTATCATCTTGATCAACTCCAATAGACTTGGTTTCATCCCTCAACTCCTCAACAAATACTTCAACCCTCTCATACAGGTCATTATCCTCAACAAGCCCTTGAGAACCATCCTCTCCACCATCACAAAAGGGTAATTGTGAAAACGCTTCACAATCACTACTATCAATACCTTGCGACTTATACCACGGACTACCTTGGGAACAAGTTTTGCTAACATCTTCATTTGATACATGAGAAGATGTCATCTGCACTTTAGGTTTGCACAGTAAAGACTTCTTTGGATGGGTTCTTTCCTGTGGACCTATCCTAGAGTCTACTGCTCTATTCACAGGATTAACCCTTACAGATCCCGTAGGGCTCCTGCTCGCAGCCTCTCTATTGGCTGTTATCCTTAATCTCTTCAATTCTATTTCATACAGTTTAGTTCTAAACTCTGATTATATTTCATACAGTTTTATTCTTTCCTCTTTTTCCAATTCAGACTTTTTTTTATTCTTTCCTCTTTTTCCAATTCAGACTTTTTTATTCCTGCTTCCACTTCCAATTCAGCTTGCCTTATTTGTAATTTCAACTGACACTCTAACTTTAACCTTTCTAATTCCAAACCACTGGTATTGGTTGAGGTCGCCTCATCATCACTGGCATTAATTAATGGCGAATTTGCCTTGCCAGATGAAGCTTCCCTAAGCGTCGTCGACATTGATCGACCACTACCTTGTCTTGGACCCATAATTTATGGCATATAAATAAATAAATATAATCAGAGAAGAAAAATGATCATTTCTGATATAAAAGACAGACTATATAAAATGTGAGGGAATATGAAAAAGGGGTGTATCCTAAACAATGTATAAAAAAATGACAACTATGCATTAACACTGTAGGAACAATTTTATAACACTATCCTTATACATAATATTCGCAAAACTCACCAGCCGTCTTCAACTTGGTTGATTCAATGAACTCCTGGGCACACTGTGCAAACAACAGGTTAAATCCAACACAAAAAATGTAAAAATGGTTGGGTGCTAATAGCTTAATAGATCCCAAATCGCTGCCACCATATGTGACGAAGTCCTTATATAATACGTTGATAAACAACAAGAGACTCCGGACTTGACTGTATAGATGATTTTATTTCATATGTATTTCTCGAAGTGCTCCGAGGAACTAAAGGTGTTCCTCCGCTGAGTTCCAAACAGTAAGTGAAGTCCTAATATTTAAATGCAAGTGACATGAATGTCGGTTTGATGGGCACCTGTCAGATTATTACCTTTGCAGGTGCATAGATGAATAAAGGTTATCCGGTAAGAGCTTAAGTGCCACCACCTATTGTTATGTAATATAAAACCCATCACCAATAATATCCACAAAGAAGACTAAATCACCCTCTTAACAATAATCCCAACTTGACAATAAACCCCTAATTATTAACTCTAAAGAATACCACCCAATGTCAATGTCTGGAAACCAGGTGTAACTAATTATTAACATTAACCTTATCCTATGGTCCATCACAACAGGCATATCAAAGATGACTGGCTTTTCGGTATCTGAAATTTACCAAATACAAAACATATTTTTCAGAAACTTTTCCCAACTTGTCAAGGTCTATCTCAAGGATGTCTGAACCAATACTAGGCATGTTTGGATCTATGTTAATGCATTCCTCGTAATGATTCCAAATAATAATGGTAATTCAATTCAATAATGTTGACATTTTGAAACATTTTTGGACATTTTGTAATGTCGTCTGCAGACGCTAGGCATATTAAAAGCCAGGACTGTAGCTGTGTGGCAGTCCGCCGCCCACCCAACATTGAGCTAATGATCCTGTCACTCCTAAAAGCAGCGATCAGGCTAGCGCTTGCATTGCGCGTAAAAGTATCAACATATGAATAACACGCAGGGTATCGCGGTGCACTGGCTCTAAAGGGCTCTAAAGGGCGATCATGGCGACCATCTCACGTCATAGTAAGTACCCTTAGTAAGTACTGCGTCAGGGGCACCCAACGAGAATTTTGGGATATTGCCGGACGTACTAAATATTTGGAAATTGGGTGTACATTTGATCATGATATGGGTTTCTAATGGTTAAAATAACTCCAGTATAGATAACTAGGTTTGTAAGGGGCGGGGCAGGGTTTTTTTTGGGATAAGGTGTGGACCATATTTGTTGTTCTCGTTTCAATGGTTTTTCCCATGCATTTGTGGAAGGCTTGAGTACTTCGTTTGGGGGCTCGACCCCTTCCAAATCGTGGTCCAGATCCTCGTCCTACTAATATGTAGGATTGGCTTATATCTATTGTTTACTAAAGCATGTTGTATTGTTTACTAAAGCATGGTGTATTGTTTACTAAAGCATGGTGTATTGTTTACTAAAGCATGGTGTATTGTTTACTAAAGTATAATATTGTTACTACTTCTGTGATAAAGGGAAAAGTGTTGTAGTTTCTTGTCTACAGTACGTAGTTTAACCTTCTGAAGACAATAATGTAACTGTTATAGTAATACGCCTACGGTTTCACACCACTAAATCACGTCTGGTCCTGCCCCCTTTGAGGCAATATTCCAAAACCGGCCCGTTTCTATACCGAAACGGGAGACCTATTCTAAATAACAGTTTAAAATTAGGGTATTTATTACATGTTATGGCGAAATTAATATAGTGTGATATTTGACAGACACATCACCGTTCTTCATGTCCAAAAAAAATGATGCAATGATGATTTTTTAATATTTTATCAGAGACATTTTTTGTGTTCAGGTCATTTCCGGTAGCTGACGCCATCATCTAAATTAACAATTGCGTGTGACCAGGAAAACCCAACTCGTACTTTTTGAAAAGGCTCTAGCTCAAAAAAATTCCGGTTACCCCCCATATATGAGTTGTTGAGTTAGTAGTCATGGCTTTCATCTTTAAATTGAAACCAAATTTCAAGATACCAGTTTCCTATAACGTCGAGAAATATCCATTTTAAAACTGTGCATTTCACGTGTAAACCTATGGGAGATGTATTTGGTGGTGTGAAACCTTACGATATCAGTATTGGGTATAAGCCCTATCTAAAATCGCATTATGTATACAATTCTATATTGTAACACATGGTCCTGCACCAATATACATGTATTACAGTTTATCGTTTGTTCGTGTTTTTTGCTTTTCTCCTTATCAATCAATATTGTTATAGGGCCTACTGTTGCTACGATACGAGAGTGTACCCATGGAACTATCATTGTCTGACATTTTGCAGTGATAAGCACAATGATATGCTCTTCTTAAGAGATGTGGTGGAGGCAGCGCCCTCAATTACGAAAATATATGATAAAACTGGGATTTGTATATTGTTACAATTGTATTACATGTATGAACTTACACCTATAAGGATTAAGAAAAATCAGCCCTCTTTGTACTACAAAACGTCGATTCAAAAATGCTGGTAGAGCCGCAACCAGCATTTTACATGGTATTCCAACATATATAAAACATTGTTTTAATCAAGTTTTGCTGGTTTTTTTTAGTAGAAATAACAATAATGGCAATTTTAATGTTCATCTTGAATTCTGAAGTAAATTAATTTAAAAAAAAATCAACATGATATTGTGTCCTTTTAAACTAATTTATATGCAGAAAACATATCTTCGTCATAATAACAAGAACATGTGTGGATTTTCAAAAACATTGAGAGAGAGGTAGACATACATTACACGTTTGTTGTTAGTATGGACCAAGCCCTTTAATTATAGCGGGAATATAAAATAAATAGCCTGACATGGCTGGTAATTCTCTTAAAATAACAATACATACTGCTATTTTAGAATTCCCCTATAATAGAAGGGACCATGGGTCCATACCAACAACAATTTAAACGGAAAATCAATAACATGCTATGCTGCCTCAATTCAGCAACATCTTCGCCTCAACTTTACGCTCATTTTGTTGGAACAGGTCACATATTAGGTTTAAATTTACAACTTCTGGATTTTGCATTCTCTTTCCGCATCAAAAGACAACTAAAATGTACTTTTCAACCACATCAAATGCACCAACTATATGCCAACCTGTCAGAAAAAACTATGCCTATCAGGACATGTATCAGGTGGTGTCGCCACTGACTACACTACATTAGGATTACGGCCAAGGACATGGGTTCAAATATATTATTAGAAGTCGATAGATAAAACACGCACAACCTCTATGGGATAAATAACACCATACTTCCAACTTACCTGACAAAAGTAACATAACTACCATTACTAGTTGACTATCCATGATGGCTGGTATGATCACATATAATACGAAGATAGTGAAACCCTGATGTTAAAACGTGATCAATAACAAGTGATCTGGTGGTCTTTGTGTCAAACGATTCTATGATGACTGTCTATCAGTATGGCAAGTTGATATCGGAGTTATAACCAGTAACTATGGTAAACGACTAACGATGCGCATATGCATGCCGGTAATATTCCGTTGTGCACATTTAAATGATAATATAAAATAACCAAGGTAATAAAAGAGATGGGAGTTTATTGCGATGCGAGGGAATTGATAAATAGTTATAGCAGAGCGGCGGCTCCATAAGACAATTAACCAAGATAAGTTAATTAAATCTTATAATTATCATCAAGAACCACTAAGGGTGTGAGATTTTTTGTAGTGTCACATTTTAAAAGAAATAACTAATCTCAGCCCGTAATTATGAAAAAATAATTTTGATGCATATAGTATATTGCTGTAATATGTAGTCGATCCATTGACAACGAAAAATTCAATGTATTTTCACGGTGGCGTTGCTATCTATGATCAACGTCAGTAAACTTAGCTGAAAACAAAATGGGAAAAGTGTACTTTCGGTCCTAGGTACATGGTATGTCAGTATCGTTCAATACTGGAACATAAAAGTTGCCGGTATCACTCAATACTGGTAGGATTTTACTGTTCCAGTATCGGTCGAAACTGGAGCACCAAATTGTGTACCATTATCGAGCGATACTGGAACGACTTTATGATCCAGTATCGGTCGATACTGGTACACATGCTGCCAATGTAATTTGTCCCAGTATTTAACGATACTGGTACAAAATTTTGTTCCAGTCACCCGATTTTGTTCATAATCATCCTAGACTATGTACTGAGGAAGGCATTGGCAGGAAAAGAAGAGCAACTAGGCTTCACACCAGGCAAAGTAGAAGAATAGGGCCGCAGACAATTACAGACCTCGACTTCGCAGACGACATTGCTCTCCTTGCTGACAATCTACGGGATGCAGAGGAACTACTACATCTGGTGGAAGCAGCTGCGCTTACAGTTGGTCTTGGGATGAATGCCAAAAAAACAAAGGCAATGCTGTACAAAGAAGCTCCAACACCAATTAAAACACTGGATGGTAATGATCTTGAAATTGTCCAAGACTTCAAATACCTTGGTGCCTGGATTGCTAGTAGTGAACAAGATTTCAACATAAGAAAGGCTCAAGCTTGGAAAGCCTGTAACAGCATGACAAAAATATGGAACAGTAAACTCCCAAGAAACCTGAAAATAAAGCTGTTTACCACCACTGTTGAATCTGTTTTGACCTATGGAGCCGAGACTTGGACACTAACAGCTAAAATGAGAAAAGCGCTGGATGGTTGCTACACTCGCCTCTTAAGAAAAGCACTTAATGTATCATGGCAATCTCACACCACCAACAAAGATCTATATGGGAACCTGCTACCAATATCAGAGAAGCTAAGACGGAGGAGATTAACATTTGACGGCCACTGTGCCAGAAGGGAAGAGGAAGCAGTCTCCAAAGTTCTCCTGTGGCAACCCAAGCATGGACACAAGGGTAGAGGACCACCACGAAAGAATTACATCAAGCTTTTATCAGAGGATACAGGACTAACTAGGCAGGACATGAAAAACTGCATGCTTGAAAGACCAGTATGGAAGGCCATTACTGAAGTCCGTCCCTTCGGGACGCCTTAAGCAAGCAAGCAAGTCACCCGATACTGGTACATTTCATATGTCCCAGTATCGTCCGATACTGGAACACTGACTTTGTACCAGTATCGAACGATACTGGGTGTATCGTTTGATACTACAAAGTCAGTGTTCCAGTATCTAACGATACTAGTATAGTCCAGAATCTGGGACCTAAAGTAGGCCTACACTTTTCCCAACAATTTTTTTTTATTTTGCACATAATGTATTTTGTATAGGCTAATGTTAACACGTTGCAATATACAACATTGAAAGGCCATAATCTGATATACGGTTAGAACGACACTATATTTGACACCGTACATATATGTTTAGGACCTGTTGATAGAAAGGTATGTAGAGGGCTCGTCATGGTATTTTCGGGAAAAGGTCCTAGATTCTGGACTTTACTAGTATCATGAGTATCGTACGATACACCCAGTATCGTTCGATACTGGTACAAAGTCAGTGTTCCAGGATGCAGCCGATACTGGCACAAGCAATGTGATTGATGAGGTGTGTGACGTCTGTAAGTACAGGCACTCTTTACAAAAAAATAGATTGTCTTTTTCTCGTATCAACTGGAGTAAAATAATATGTTCATAATTTCTTGATTGCACTAATGCCAATACTAAGCGGAGGATATTTGTCACATGTGACATAATGTGTGATGGTCTGGAACTGGATTAAATATGTCCATGCTCTTTCTTCAACATGTTCAAGTTTCGCCTCATTCATCAGCAAAACCTGCTACTTTCATAGTGGTAACGTAGAAGTTGGAACAGATTGGATTTTATAGAATTTGGACAAAAGCACATATCTCAGGGTTGGTATAACAACATTGTAAAGAATACAAATGAGGTAATAACTAACAATGTGTTCTTACTGTAAGAAATGATCCCTGGAGAAGTCCAGGGGTCCGCCTTATTAGGGCCCCTGGTGGGTCACCCATAGAAGCTCACGGCCTTTACGTATTTCTAACGCACAGAGACGGCTTCTGGTGAATATATTTATTTTCAATTTGTATCACAATAATAATTAACTTTAAGTAATGATTCTGATTTTGCAAATAATTGTTCAATGTTCGCTCCCCCTTTATACTTTTTCCCCTCGCCCTCCTTCCTTTTCCCTTTCTTCTCTTTTCCTCTCTTTTCTTTTCCCCCTTCTCTCTCATAATTTTAGTACCCATTTGTGGCATGTCGGGAATACTTGCAGACAAAGTTCAAGCTTTGAATTTTAATTAAATCGTCAACAAGCGTTGCGTCTTCCAATTAGTGATCAGCCCCCACCCCGATTTTCACATTTCAGCCCGAACTCGCCCTGACCGCCTCTGAGCAATGTGTTCATCCATGTTGCGGAGCCTATAACGTCTGTTTGTTCGGCTTTAAAGTTTTGGACCCGTTTTGCTCCGATCTTACGCAATGGTACCTGGTATATAACATAAATAAAACTTCCTGATACAAAAGTATCTTGTCATCCATACTAAGTCTTTATAAATATTCATTAATACTTGTAACTGATCCAGACACATAATCAGTTTGCATACTGGGTGGAGGAACACACACTTTTTCGTCTTCACTTTAACACTGCGTACTTGGCCCTGTCTATCTGGCTGCGTTTTCACCACTCGTCCCATATGCCAACAATAACGAGGTGCCGTGTTGTCACCAAGAGCACTACATCTCCTACCTTGACGTTTTCCTCAGTTCTGTTCCACTTCTATCGTACCAGAAGTTGTGGCAAATACTCCTTTGTCCATTGTCTCCAGAACAGGTCCGCCAGGTATTGAACCTGACGGTTCATGGCCGAAGGAGACCTGGCCGTCCAAGCACATCATACTTGAAGTACATACAGCGCTTACTTGGTGACAATGAAGGCATGTTTCAAAAACGTCGGATAGCCACTCTTGCTACAGATCGCCGTGCTTTGAGAAAACTTGTGGTCGCCTGCTCCGCAGCCGAAGGATGATGATGATGATGTGTGTTAACAGAATTTCTCGCGTTGGTTGCGGGTAGACTCTACTTTGCCTTCTGCAATCTGTGTCGATGAACGCTCTTCATGCAGGACGGTTGGATGATTTCTTTTACACATGCTGCAAGTGAGTGTACAATTACAGTTTTTGCGCCTGTGAATGGCTCGTTTCATGCATCCAAAGCAAACCCTCACGGACTTCAAGTATGATAACCTATCTGTGACTGGGTGTACTTGTAGCTTTGTTCATGCAGGAAGTACATGGCTGTAATTGTTGCATTTCAAACATGGCTTTCAGTGGAAGACCTACTTAGATTGTTGTTTGTATTCTTAGCTGTGGTAGCAAGTGCCCTCCTTTCTGGTATCTGCGTGTCTCGCTTTCCACCAGATTTCTTGTGACCCTTGCTTCATTTTCTACGTGCACAATCCTTGAACACCACCACTTTACCAAATTCTTCTTGTATCTGATCCGTGTGAATTAACTCTGATACATAATACAGTCCTTCCATCTTGTTTTTAAACTCATTCAGGTATAAGGAAAATCTAATAGTCAAGGCCTCTTCGTCCTCCATTTTAATCTCAGACCATCTGTGAGCCTTTTGCAGCAAGCCATTGGATATCTGATGTTTGTTTCCATTTTTCTTTTCCCCAGCAATTTTCTGGCTTCGTCATAGCCTCGGTCAGGTTCCATGAGCATGCAACTCTCCACTAATCTATGGGCTTGTCCAGCGTTGTACACTGTTCTAGATAGCCTATCAGCTGGGTTCGAAGTTGTGGCTTTAATTCCATCCAAATGCTCAGATAAAACTGGCATATTCCAAAGGATTGCCGTTGTGGCAGAGTTGTTTTCATTTGTTGACCTATCAATAGCCTGGCCAGGTCTGTTTGGTGCCTGAGAAGTTTAGTTGTAGCCCAGTCGCTTTTACCGGTAGACATGCAGGTGTTGGTTCCGTCATTGTTAGAACTATAGGAAGGATGAACCATCATTATGTTTGCCTTGAGTTGTTGTTGAACTGTATTCAAACATTGCTGCTGTTCATGCATCCTTTGATTGTCTTGACTCATTCTGTGGCATCATCTGTTGTTGTGGTGTCATCTTTTGTTGGGACGTCCCCTGTTGTGGCATTAACGTTTCTTGTTGTAAAATTTGTTGTTGTTACATCATCTGCTGTTTTGGCATAGTTTCTTCATGTGGCATCATCTGTTGTGTTAACGTCCCCTCTCGTTGTGGCACCATCTGTACATGTGGCATCATCGGTTGTTGATATATCACCGGTTGTTATGTCATTATCTCTTCTTGGTGTAATGTTTGTTGTTGCACTATCTGCTGCTGGGGCAATATTTGTTCTTGTGGCGTTGTCCGTTGTTGTGGCATAGTTTGTCGTTGTGGCACTATCTGTACTTGTGGCGTTGTCTGTGTTGTGCAATTACCGGTTGCTGTGGTATTATGTCTTCTTGTGTCTGTTGTTGCAATATCTACTGCTGTGGCATTATTTGTTCTTGTCGCGTTGTCCGTAGTTGTGGCGTCCTTTTGTTCGTTGTGACACCATCTGTGCTTGTGGCGTTGTCTGTTGTTGTGCAAATACTGTTTGCTGTGGCATTGTGTCTTCCTGATATGTCTGATGTTGTTGCGTCATCCTCTGATGTGGCAATATTTCGTCTTGTAATATCTGCTGTTGTTTCGCCGGTCATCTGCTGTTGTGGCACCATCTGTACACTTGGCATCATCTGGTTTTGAGACATCACCGGTTGTTGTGGCATTATCACTTGTTAATGTAACCTCTGTTGTTGCACCGTCTGCTACTGTTGCATTATTTCTTCTTGTAACATCTACTGTTGTTGCGTCATCCGCTGTTGTTGTGGCACCATATGTACATGTGTCATCATCGGTTGTTGCACAATATGCTGCTGTAGCATTATTTCTTCTTGTAACATCTGGTGTTGCTGTGTCATTCGCTGTTATTGTGGCACCATCTGTACATGTGGCATCATCGGTTGTTGAGACATCACCGGTTGTTATGACATTATCTCTTCCAGTTGTAATGTCTGTTGTTGCACCATCTGCTGCTGGGGCATTAAGTGTTTTTGTGGCGTTGTCCGTTGTTGTGGCGTAGTTTGTCGTTGTGGCACCATCTGTTCTTGTGGCGTTGTCTGTTGTTGTACAATTACCGGTTACTGTGGCATTGGGTCTTCCTAGAATATCAGCTGTTGTTGCGTCATCCGCTGCTGTGGCGTTATTTCTTCTAGTCATATCTGCTGTTGTTGCGTCATCAACTGCTGTGGCATTATGTGTTTTTGTGGCATCGTCCATTGTGATGTCAGCTGTTGTTGTGGCACCATCTGTACATGTGGCAACATCTGTTGTTGAGACTTGACCGGTTATTGTGGCATTATCTCTTGTTGTTGTAACCTCTGTTGTTGCACCATCTGCTGCTGCGGCATTTCTTCTAGTATTGTCTGCTGTTGTTGAGGCATCATCTGTACATGTGGCGTCATCTGTTGTTGAGACATCACCGGTTGTTGTGGCATCATCTCTTGTTGTTGTAACCTGTGTTGTCGCACCATCTGCTGCTGTAGCATTATTTCTTCTTGTAACATATGCTGTTGTTGCGTCATCTGCTGTTGTTGTGGCACCATATGTCCATGTGGCATCATCGGTTCATGAGACATCACCGGTTGTCGTGGCATTATATCTTGTTGTTGTAACCTCTGTTGTCGCACCATCTGCAGCTGTAGCATTATTTCTTCTCGTAACATCTGCTGTTGTTGCGTCATCTGCTGTTGTTGTGTCATCTGTTGTTGAAACATCACCGGTTGTTGTGGCATTATCACTTGTTGTTGTAACCTCTGTTGTTGCTTTGTCGCTGTGGCACCATCTGTACTTGTAGCGCTGTCTGTCGTTGTGCAAGAACTGGTAGCTGGGGCATTATATGTTCCTGTAGCCGTTGTTGTGTAGACTACTCGGTAGTCCGATATTTTTTCTCTTTCTTCTTTTTCTCTCTTTTTATCCTTTCTCTCTATCCCATTTTCTGATTATTTATCAGCGTTTCAGCGTATTCATTAGTCCCAAATGCAGTATTTTAAGTGAGGGTACATGTAGGGCGCCTTTACTTGTTACCATTAACATCATGTTACATTAACATCATACATGGGCAGTATTATAAGTGAGGGCGCTCCTACTTGTCACTGTTAGCGTCATGCATTCGCCATTCGCCATTAGAGTTCGTCAGTTCGGGGCGGGTCGGTCACTAACGGGTACAATCACTGTATTACTCAGACGATGCCGGACACGGGCATATTCACGAATATTCAGGTTAAAATGTGTGAACGAGGTTACGGGATCAAGTGAATAGGACGAACGCTTAACAACGGATTATACTCAAAAAATGATACTGACACTGGAGTTGGTTATCCAACTCCAGCGGATTTTGGATGAAATAATTTAGTTCCAACGTGTGCTGAATTTTATGGGGTCATACATGTATAATTAAAATCCAATGTTACATTGAAACCTACGGAAATTCAAAATTTACGGCCGTTCGTGTCTACCATCGTCTGGTATTACTGGTGGACTAAAGGGAGCCCTCTGTTTATCGTATCAATATCGACAGGCTGACAGAACATAGACAATACTGCCCTCATTAGGAACATTAGAAATTTACTCATTGGCGTTACATGTAGGAACAAGAGCACTGCATGCAATATTAGACAACGGGTCAGACACTGATTAAAGGGGAGAAGTAAAAAAGAAGAAAAAAAAGTAATAAAAAAGGTAAAAAGGTAAAAAGGTTTAAAATAAAATTGACTATGCAATAGTGTAGTTGTTGTGGCGTGATTTGTCGTTGTGGCACCATCTGTACTTGTGGCATTGTCTGTTGTTGTACAATTACCGGTTACTGTGGCATTGTGTCTTCCTAGAATATCAGCTGTTGTTGCGTCATCCGCTGCTGTGGCGTTATTTCTTCTTGTCATATCTGCTGTTGTTGCGTCATCCACTGCTGTGGCATTATGTGTTTTTGTGGCATCGTCCATTGTGATGTCCGCTGTTGTTGTGGCACCATATGTACATGTGGCAACATCTGTTGTTGAGACCTGACCGGTTATTGTGGTATTATCTCTTGTGGTTGTAACCTCTGCTCTGCTGTGGCATTTCTTCTCGTAACATCTGCTGTTGTTGCGTCATCTCCTGTTGTTGTGGCACTATCTGTGCATGTGGCGTCATCTGTTGTTGAGACATCACCGGTTGTTGTGGCATTATCTCTTGTTGTTGTAACCTCTGTTGTCGCACCATCTGCTATTGTAGCATTATTTCTTCTCGTAACATCTGCTGTTGTTGCGTCATCTGCTCTGTTGTTGTGTCATCTGTTGTTGAAACATCACCGGTTGTTGTGGCATTATCACTTGTTGTTGTAACCTCTGTTGTTGCTTTGTCGCTGTGGCACCATCTGTACTTGTAGCGTTGTCTGTTGTTGTGCAATAACTGGTAGCTGGGTCATTATATGTTCTTGAAGCGTTGTCCGTTGTTGTGTAGACTACTCTGTAGTCCGATATTTTTTCTCTTTCTTCTTTTTCTCTTTTTTTATCCTTTCTATCTATCCCATTTTCAAATGTAGTACCTAGTATTTTAAGTGAGGGTACATGTAGGGCGCCCTTACTTGTTACCATTAACATCATGTTACATTAACATCATACATGGGCAGTATTATAAGTGAGGGCGCTCCTACTTGTCACTGTTAGCGTCATACATTCGCCATTCCCATTGGAGTTCGTCAGTTCGGGGCGGGTCGGTCACTTACGGGTGCAGTTACCATGGTTACTGTATTACTCAGACGATGCCGGACACGGGCGTATTCACGAATATTCAGGTTAAGATATGTGAACGAGGTTACGGGATCAAGTAAATGGGACGAACACTTAACAACGGATTAAATTTAAAAAATGATACTGACACTGGAGTTGGTTATCCAACTCCAGGGATTTTAGGACGAAATAATTTAGTTCCAACGTGTGATGAATTTTATGGGGTCATATAATCAAAATCCAATGTTACATTGAAACCTACGGAAATTCAAAATTTACGGCCGCTCGTGTCCACCATCGTCTGGTATTACTAGTGGACTAAAGGGAGCCCTCTGTTGATCGTATCAATATCGACAGAATGACAGAACATTGACAATACTGCCCTCATTTATAGGAACAATAGGAATTTACTCATTGGCGTTACATGTAGGTACAAGAGCACTGCATGCAATATTAGACAACGGGTCAGACACTGAATAAAGGGGACAAGTAAAAAAGAATCAAAAAAAGTGTTTAACAAAAATTAAAAAAGGGTTAAAAATAAAATTGACTATGGCATATTCTAGTTGTTGTGGCGTGATTTGTCGTTGTGGCACCATCTGTACTTGTGGCATTGTCTGTTGTTGTGCAATTACTGGTTACTGTGGCATTGTGTATTCCTGTAATATCTGCTGTTGTTGCGTCATCTGCTGCTGTGGCATTATTTCTACTTGTAATATCTGCTGTTGTTGCGTCATCCGCTGCTGTGGCATTATGTGTTCTTGAGGCATCGTCCATTGTGATGTCAACTGTTGTTGTGGCACCATCTGTACATGGGGCGTCATCTGTTGTTGAGACATCACCGGTTGTTGCGGCATTATCTGTTGTTGTTGCACCGTCTGCTGCTGTGACAATATTTGTTCTTGTGGCATCGTCCGTTGTGATGTAAGCGGTTGTTTTGGCACCATCTGTACACGTGACATCACCGGTTGTTGTTGTGTCATCTGTTGATGTGACATTACTGGTGGTTGTAGCACCATCTTCTGTTGTTGTGGCAACATCTGTACTTGTGGCATAGTCTGATGTGACATCACCGGTTGTTGTGGCACCATATTCCATTGTTGTGACATCATCTGTACTTGTGATACCACCTGTTGTTGTGGTGTTGTTGTGGTGTTGTTGCGACGTCACTGGTTGCCTTGATATTATGTTATGTTGTTTTGGCACCATCTCCTGTTATGACAACATCTCTACTTGTGGCATCATCTGTCGAGGTGATATCACCGGTTGATGTAACACCATATTGCTGTGATATTATATTCTGATGTTTTAGCAACATCATCTGTTGTTGTGGCACCATTCGTACTTGTGTGGTATTTTCTGTTGATGTGACATCGCCGGTTGTTGTGTTAGCCAATTATAGATGGCTACCGTTGATCCTGCTCTTCCTTTGAGTAGTACATCTGTACCAACCTTTTCATATACACCTTCCATTAAAGAATCTGAATCCATGAATCTGAATCCATGATAGAGATCTCACTTTCACCAGTCATTTGTGGCACCATCTGTACTTGTGGTTGTGTCTCTTTGGCTGACATCGCCGTTTTTTGTGGCGTCATTTGTTGTTGTACCATCCCCCGTTGTTATGTCACCACCTTTGGTGGCGTCACTGGCTGTTGCACTGTAACTAGCTGTTGTGTCGTCACAGGAACGTTTGTTAAACGTTTTATAGAGCTCATAAACGTTTACCAAACGTTTGGCAAAAGCGGCTGTGGAGGTATACTTGCACGGTAAGATGGCGACACATTGAAAGCGAGGCTCTCCCCTTACGACTGTTACTCATTAAAGACCAACTGTTATTTACAATTTCCAACACACACGTACTAATTGTTCTTAACTCACTTATTATGACCACTGTGTAGTCTAACAATCAGCCTTTTTTCGCTGACTGCAAAGCATGTCTTTTGTTTCACGTGTCTTCTCTTCTTCCATGTTCTCTTGTACCGTGATTTCTGCGTACTGCGAATGTTCTTTTCTGCGTCACGAGCTGCCAATGGTGCAGCACGCTTTCAAGCTTTGCCGTAATGCACGCGTATAGATTATTATGACGCAAACATGCAAATCGTATCTCAGGATAAGATCTTGAGTAAATCTTGAGATAGACTTTGAAAGTCTAAACATCTGTTTTGTATATGGTAACATACTAGCCGCGTGGAAAGTGTTAAAAGTATATGAAAAGAATACAGTAAACCATTACTTATTTTAATTGTAGACCCTCGTCTACTTGTAGGAAACGAACGCCGTAATAACTGTGAATAAAAGATGCTCGCTGGCTAAAGAAAACTTTTTAATGGGTAAAAACAACATGCACTTTTGCCTTTTTTCGGAAAGGTTATGGACTTAATTATGGCTACATCAAATCCATTATTGACAATCAAGATGTCTTCAACCGCGTATACTACGGCAATATTCTTTCGACAAATTACAACTTCAAATGGCAAGAGTTATTTTAAAAGCACCTAGAAATATTCCCGCGTCGGCCCTTCTCGATGATCTGGGCTGGAGCAACTTCAAAAGTATGCATGATTTGATCAAAGTCAAGTACTTCTCTAGACTTGTCGATATGGATCTGTATAGGTGGCCTAAACTTGTTTTCAAAGCACTTTACAGAATAAAACATACTGGTAGTCTGAAGTGGAAGTGGTTACAATTCGATTAAGAAATTACTCTTTGTGATAATGATGTAGGCTACATGTTCAAAAGGCACGTAGATAATAATTATGATATAGTAGGTAATTTCAAATAAATTCATTTTGTAAATGTTGATGTGTTGTGGTATGACAATGTTTGTCAAAATATAAGTGATTGCGTCAAATTTAAAAGAACATCTTATTATCTTCTTGATAAACTTGATTTGTATGGGGCATGCTCAAGAGCTGGCATGCTCTATTTGCAATGACAGATTGGAAGATGTCAATCACTTTAAAATAGCGAATGGTTAAAAACTTGCGCAAATCTTGAAAAGCGCCCTCGTGGTCAATTTTGACCCAAAACGTCAATTTTTAAGAAAATCAATGTCCGATTTGTATGTAACTTTCAAAATTAGATACTTTAAGCTCATTGACATTTATTTAGACACCAAAATCACAGCAACAAATCAATAAATGAGTAATATGAAAGAGTGTATACTCAAACCCACTCCTCCACAAGGATCAGACATGGTGACACACTTTTTTCTTGGACCCCTGACTGAAAATGTTGCCGTTTCATGTTGAAATAGGTCAAATGGAATTTAAAAAAATCGTTACCTGGTAAAAATAACCAAAAAAGCATTGTTGACCCCCGTATAGCCCACTCCTACTTTAACGAAAGAATCCAGAAAATCTACCCGATAACTTTTTTGTTTTTCAATAAGTGATGGGTCTTTAGGCCTATACATTCTTTTAAAAAGTGAAATAACAAAATGGGGTCACCGAATTACGTTTTCTGATATTTGGCTTTAAATGAGAAAATTACTGCAAAATCGAAGTATGCCGTTCAGCGCGTAAACACACGTTAGATGCGCATGCAGCAAAATATGAACGCCCGCCTATGTTTTTAAGAAAAGTTGCAAACAATTGCGATAATAGGGCCTATACATGTATTCTAAATTGTCTCGCAGTACACTATAATTGATTAAATCAAATAAATATTCAGCTAATTACTTAGTTATTCATATAATTATGCATATTTTAAACATTGTTTTAATCAGGTTTGCTGTTTTTTCATGAGTGGCAACAGCAAAAAAAAAGTAAATTATTTAAAAAATACCGGTCTTTATAATATGCCTCTTTATATGGACTAGCGGGACGCCCGTTCTTCGAACGGGCTCCCGCTAGTATGTAGCGCCTACCAGAAAGAACACCTACAAAATGAAATAACACATAAGTAGCTGTACGAACATTTATCGCGAAATTGGTAAGAATACATTTATGAGTTAAAATATAATGTATAGGCAGCTATATCCTATGGTTTATACTTTTAAGGAACCATACTATTTCATTCCACCTCATGACCCTCCCTGTTACGCAATTTAGTATCAAATTTCTTCATTAACCCCCTGCCACCCAAACCACATTACTTCATTAAACCCCCTCGCCCGGCCCACCCCCAACCCGCCCCGTGCTTATCTCAACCCTAACCATCTCCCCAAGCTATCCCATGGCTTATACCGTAAGGAACCACAGTATTTCTTTCCACCTCGTGATCCTCCCTGTTAGTGTTACGTACTTTAGTATCGCATTTCTTCATATACCCACTGCCTCCCAAACCACATTTCTTCATTAGACCCCCTCGCCCCAGCCCGCTGCCCCCCAGCCGTCCCCCGCCCCCGACTCGCCGCCTCCCGCCCTGCCGTCCCCGTATCCGCCCCCGCCCCGTGGCTTATCTCAACCCCAAAATCAAAACCACAACGTATTTCTCCAATATTTGCCCGCCCGCCTTTGTAGGGGTGCGGGTGGGTGTAGTGCGTGCGCGTTTATTTTGCATGGCGCACTGCGACGCGTTTTGTGTTACTCGCGCCGACTGCATGGTTACAGCGTACGCAGTGAAAAACAAACATGGCCCGTAGAAATAGTCTCAAAAGCCGGGCTGAAAAGGCCCTGGATTTCCCGGTTTTGCTCATATCTCGGTCAATTCTGTACGGTTTTCAGCCATTTATAGTTTATAACACTCACATTATAATCATCTTTTATCAGAGTAACGTTCACGGCGTTTAGTTGCAAACTGAGAGAGCCTTTTATGGATACATACATACATACAACATACGGTGAATTATAGTAAGATGACCATGCTAATAATGGGGATTGGTATTTATTCTCCTTTTTATTTTTTGTTTCATTAATATAATAATATAAACAGGTTTATATTTTAAAATGCAAAGCTTTTATCAAAGTGCATACATCTTCAGCTCACAACTCAACCAATAAACACACTCTCTATAATTAAAAACCTGATCAACGGATCGTGATCCTCTAATGGTTGTTTCGAGCTTCAAACCCGTATCGATAGCCATTTGCTTTAGCAATTAATGAAATAATAATGGTTTGCCATGATTAGATATCGATGAACGTTTTTTACGAACAATTTGCTTTTGTTTTCAACACTAAAATATGAATTAGGTTTTTTGATAGATAAAAAGCCGTGATCCTCTAATGGTTGTTTCATGGAGCATCAACATGTATCGATAGCCAGTTACCTTAGCAATTTAGCAAATTCATCGGTTGCCATGGTAATGAGGGACGCCAGTTTTCAGCAAGAGCCATGGATAACTCGTCCAATGTAATATAATTTTAACGCTTTACTTGTCATACTCTCCTCGTGTTGAAATGAAAAATGTGAAAATGAAAATCAGACTTGAGCTTACGTTTGAGATTGTAACTTCCTCAATAATCAACCATTCCTAGCGTGCAATATCTCAAATTAAAGAAGAAAATTTTACAACAACTTAACAATTTAATATGCTTATGTAGGATTTATACTTTAGAGTTATCAGCACATTTATTGCCGGCTCAGTTACTTATCGTGTTGACTGTATAGTATGACCAAAGAAGTATGTACAGTACTTTTTTATAGCATGGGCTTCATGTAGCTGATTATCCCACCAACAACTTTAAGAAAGTGCCCCCCCCCCCCCCCCCCCCCCCGGTATGAATAAATTACTACATGTAGAACCCTTGTTCATCTAATTAACTGCTCAAATGCACAATATATTTCAAAAAATTGTTCTGAATATTAGGGATACCTAAACAGCGTAACCCATATATTAGAAAAGACCTCAAATTTAGTTGCATTTAATGCTTACTTTTTATAAAAAAATTCATTGTACCTCCCTTTTCTTTTCTTTTTTTGTTTTCCCTCCATTTCCTCTTCATTTTACAAACCGTAAAGTGTGAAGAATAAAAGCAAGATATACTACCAGGGTCATTCAATAAGTTCTACCTCCTCCCCTATAACATCGCTAATATGAATGTCAGCCTCATGACATTTGAGTGGATATCAAAACAACAGTTTTGCCGTATTTTTTCAAGAACAAGGGTGAACATTTGAGTGAATATCAAAACAACCGTTTTGCCGTTTTTATCAGATGGATGTGAACATTTGTGTGGATATAGAAATAACCGTTTTGCCGTTTTTATATAGAACACGGAGGTAAACATTTGAGTGGATAACAAAATAACCGTTTTGCCGTTTTTTCAAGAACAAGGGTGAAAATGTGAGTGGATATAGAAATAACCGTTTTGACGGTTTTCTCAAGAACATGGAGTCGAAAATTTGAGAAGATATAGAAATAACCATTTTGCTGTTTTCTGAAAATAAATAACCGTTTTGCCGTTTCTATCAAAAATACGGAGGTGAAAATGTGAGTGAATATGAAAATAACCGTTTTGCCGTTTTTATCTAGAACAAGGATGAAAGTTTGAGTGGATATAGAAATAACCGTTTTGCCGTTTTTATCTAGAACAAGGAAGAAAGTTTGAGTGGATATGGAAATAACCGTTTTGACGTTCTTAAGAACATGGAGGTGAACATTTGAGTGGATATAGAATTAACCGTTTTGCCGTTTTCTGATAATGATTTGTAGAATATACAAATAACCGTTTCGCCGTTTTTATAAAGAACATGGACGTGAAAATATGAAAATAACCGTTTTGCCGTTTTTATCAAGAATGGATGTGAACATTTGAGTGGATATAGAAATAACCGTTTTACCGTTTTTATAAAGAACATGGAGGTGGACATTTGAGTGGATATCAAAATAACCGTTTTGCAGTATTTTTTCAAGAACACAGGTGAACATTTGAGTGGATATCTAAATAACCGTTTTGCCGTTTTTTCAAGAACATGGAGGGGGAAATTTGAGTGGATATAGAAATAACAGTTATGCCGTTTTCTGAAAATGATTTGTAGAATATAAAAATAACCGAGACCGCTCATCAAGAACACGAAGGTGAACATTTGAGTAAATATAAACATAACCGTTTTACCTTTTTTATATTTTGTAAAATATGAAAATAACCATTTTGCAGTTTTCAAGAACATGTAGGTGTAAAATTGCTGTTTAGCCATTTTCTGAAAATAATTTGAAGGAATGGAATCGTAAATATTAAAAAACCAAATCACCTAATTTCTCAGTCATTTTTTTCACGGTTAATATGTATGTAGGCCTTATGTCGTCACTGATCATGCAAAGGGGAAATTGCTTGAGCATACATTTTTAGATGCAGCACACATATTCTTTGGGTGCAATTTTTTTCTCGAGTTCACAAAAAAAATCTTCTCCTATATCATGACACATATCGCCTTGTTTTGATATCTTGCAAGCTGCTCGATGTCCAAATTTGTGTGGGGAGCCTCAGAAAGAGTAAAATTGTCAACTTTATCGAATGATTATGGAAACGGTGGTCTAAAAATGCTGAACCTTAAATATGTTTAGACTTGTTAACAATTATTGCTGCTCGATACGGGGCTCGATATTTGTTTTTAAATCAGGCTCGATAAAAAACGCATCGGGCCCGATACAATCTCGATCATGATATCGAGTTTAAATGGAACAGTTCCCTATAACATAAACCGATGGTGAAGATTCAAATAAAACTCAGACACACACGTACGAACGTAAAGTTTATTTTAACTCATGTTTGTAATGTTTGTAGTCACATCGTGCATCGTCATAAATCATAAGGGCTGAAGAGCATCGTCAAGACGTCCGTCGGTGTAAGAAGCAGGAGTCGAACAAAACACACGAATGGGCTCTTTTGGCCTCCACTCCAACGTGGATTCTAATAATAATAATAATAATAATAATAATGGCATTTATAATGCGCCGTCAATCTAGGTAAAACTATTCCGAGGCGCAAACATATAAAACAAAAATACAAATTAACATGAAAAATACATAAACAAGGATGATGTGCATATACATGTACATATGTATAATACAAAGAAATCAATTATAAACTGAGTCAAATAATCTTGTTTTTAACAAGTTCTTAAAAGAGTCAAGTGAATCACAGCATCTTAAATTATAAGGTAGTGAGTTCCAGAGAGTTGGTGCAGCAACCGAATTTGCGCGATCTCCAAATGAAGAAGTAGTCCGTGGAACAGTAAGTAAAAGTTTATCAGTGGACCGGAGAGTACGTTTTGGATGATATGGTACAAGAAGATTAGCAATATATGTTGGTGAAGTGCCATGCAAAGCTTTCCAAGTTAAAAGAAGAAGTTTAAAATGAATTCTTTCGCGAACAGGAAGCCAGTGGAGATCTTTCAATATTGGAGTGATATGATCGAATTTCCTTGTCTTTGTGAGAACGCGAGCAGCTGCATTTTGAGCAAGTTGTAGTTTGTGAAGTAAGTGATCAGTGATGCCAAAAAGAAGAGAATTGCCATTGTCAATACGAGAAGTTATATTTACTATATTTATAGTTCTACTCGTCAATGCTGGGGTGTCGGCTGTTGCGCAAATTGTGATAACCCTAAAAGTGGGGACGTGATTGGCTGATGCTTTTAATTATATGTAAATATGCATACATTCTCAGGTGTTGTACACCTGGATGACATGGGGAACGCTTAAGGGCTCAACATACTCCACAACGCTAGCGTTGGCCTCCGTTTCCAATCAGACTGCATCATTTAATTGTGACGAAGCTACTGCGCATGTGTGAGAGCGCACAGAGGTCGAGCGTTGTGGAGTATGCTAAGCGATTTATAAGTGAACTAGTAAACCACATTGCATAAGAGATTTGTTGTTGTCTAAGTGGTCAAATATTAAAAGCACAATTGTTATTTCTCACATCAATATTTTCCTTTGAAAATTGAGGACCTCATCCTATAAAAGTTGTTTATGTTTCGAGACAGTTCAAAGATACATGTAGCATTAAGTAAATATTTACATTTAAGTAACACCATTTTCTTTTATTTACTATCTCTTGTTTCTCTAGTTATATTATGTTATCAATTTCCTTTACATATAATATTTAACAAATCAAAAATGTATGTTATCGACATCATATAATTCTATTAAAACCTGTGTAAAATTATGAGTAACTTTCATACGACTATCTGTTTCTATCTCTGCGTTGCTTTCATTGTTATGTTCTTGGCTTTTGATCTTACGGGTTTCATACTTCTACATTTTTATCTTATGTTCTTTGTAGAATCATATTGTATACCTTTTTACATTACCACTTGTTATGAATTAACACAATACAAGAATATATACATGTGGTGACACAGCAACCACTATTTTGTCAAAACCGTTACAAAAATATTTACAGTTACAGCATAGAACATAATAAAAGGTCTTTTCTCCTCATGTCGTAATAATTTAGTGCTACTCAATATACAATGAGCATTTGTCCTTTTTCTGTAGAATTGCATATATCATTTAACACTTTCCATACAGCTCCAAAATTTCACAAAATGTTTCAAAAATGTCAAAAGTATTGAATTTCATCACTATATTTGGAATCTCCATAAAAATGCATTACAATAAGTAAAACAATACCTAGTATTGGTTCAATAATCCTTGAGATAGACTATGAAAGTTGGGATACTATTTGTATGGTAACACTAATAGCCGCGTGGAAAGTGTTAAAGCGTATGAATTTTATTTTGACAGGAATATAAAATGACAAATTTAGCAAATTTAAAATGTCTAACTGTACATTCATCCTGCAAAATAGAGCAAATTTGGCCCCACCAACATCAACATGAGCAATGCGTTATAGGCGCTACAGCACTCAGTGATCAAATTAAGCTAATATCAAGCAATTTTGACATTAAAACCAATAATTTTCATGCGCTTCGCGCGTACCCTCAAAATTGTTATTGACCCCGATATCTTTTCTTGCTCTCCCCCACCAAATAAAACCCAGGATGCTAGCTAGAGTGACGCCACTGATGGTTATTTATCCATTTTACTCTTCCACAATGAAGAAAAACAATACATGCTGAGACTACAAAACGAACTCCCGTCAGGAGCACAAAATCTAAATGACAAGCGTTCAGTTTATGTTAATTTATATTTGTAGTCACGTCGTGCATCGAATTGTGTTCCTACAAAAATGTCAAAATTATTTAATTTCATTACCATATTTTAAATCACCATGAGAAATGCATTGACATAAGTACAAACATTCCTAGTATTGGTTCAGTAATCCATGGGAGAGACCATGAAAGTTGGGAAAGGTTTCTGAAAATTCTGTTTTGTAATAGTAAAACTTAGAACTCGAAACGGGTTTCGTACATTTTGAATTTCGTTAGACTTTCCGTTCTCGTTGTAGTGTTATGGTAAATATCAGGTCAGAATAAGTTTCAACACATTCCGATGATGTCAGTCATCACTTTTGATGTTTCTAATGTTAACATTTATAGGGGTTTCACTGCCTATATGATATGCCAAAAATAGCCAACAAATTGCTTTTTCCTAAAACCTGTCCTTTTGACCTCTAATTTCTCGGAGATGAGATTAGATACCTTTTTGTTTATAAATAACAATATCATCCTTCCTCTCATACGTTAGGATTGGTTGAAATAAGACTTTGGCAAACATTTTAAGCGATGCATGTTTGTTCAAAGTTTAGCAAAAATTGATCAAAATTGCACATCCGGGTTAACTTACATTTTTGACTTATCATTTGTATTCTAGTGTTATGGTGAATATCAGGTCAGAATAAGATTCTACACATTCCGAGCATGTCAGTCATAACTTTTTATGTTTCTAATGTTAACATTTATATGGGTTTTTAAGCTTATAATATGCCGAAAAATAGCCAACAAACACCGGGCTAATTCAAATTTCAAATTTCAAATTTCAAATTTTAAATTGACCTCTAAGTTGTCGGAGATGAGGTCAGATATTATTTAATTTATTTGTGTTCTTAAATGACACAGTGTCATTTAAGAACACAAACTATCATCTTTCTCATCATATTCAAAGGACATTAGGATTAGTTGAAAAATAAGACCTTGGTAAACATTTTAGGCGATACATGTGTTTTTCAGAGTTTAGCAAAAAAATATTACATCTACAACTGTTTTAACTAAATCTCATTGTATTTGCCGTACATTCTAAATTCAAAATCTATTTACAACTCACAAAATACAAACGCGATATATATGTGTTTAGACTTGTTTTGTGGTAATTTGTAATGCACAATTCGATTATAACAAACAAAATCCACATTAATGAGTCGTTTTAGTTAATTAGTTTATGCAAGTATGGCATTAGTCAAATATTGACCGGCGCGGGTTAGTTTCAAATCCACTAAGTCAACAGTGTCGCTCAGCGTGAAGTAGATTTACAACCACTAGATAACAATAGGCGTAATTGGTGCGTCGGACGTTTTAAGTGGCTATTACATTGTCTCACCTGAGCTTGTTAAATCCAACTTGCAGATTTGAAACTCTCTAGATGGCATCCTAGTTCGTGGCCTGACAACTGAACTTGCCGATATCTTTAAAAAAGTTGCAGATTTGACCTTTCCGATTCCATTTCAGATATCTGAAAAGCCTTTCCGATATATTTGCCTCCCCTAAATGACAAGCGTTCAGTTTATGTTAATTCATATAATAGTCACGTCGTGCATCGAATTGTGTTCCTACAGATACCAAAACCGGGACGAATATTATTTGTCACCCCCACCCCTATCCGGGAAAGCTGGCTACGCGCCTGACTCTGTTTCAACAGTAAGCCTTTTCAAACCCCAAGTTAAAGATTTGTAGGGTGGGTTATTTCATTCAGTTCTCTCCTACATAGATCATAACAAAACCGATGGTGAAAATTCAAACAAAACGAACTCAGGTCAGGTGCACAAAATCTAAATGACAAACGTTAAGTTTATGTTAATTCATATTTGTAGTCACTTCGTGCATCATCAAAAATTATAAGTGCTGGAGACTGGAGAGCATCGTCAAGGCGTCCGTCCATCGGTGTAAGAAGCAGGAATCGAAAAAGAACCTACGAATGGGCTCTTTTGGCCTCCACTCCAAGTGGCTTTAACTCGTCAATACTGGACACGGGTGTTTGATCCCACATAATGTGTCCGTTTTATTCTAAGAATACCGTTACTTGCTGGCCCAGTTCTGTTTCTAACTGATTCAAATACCTGAATATACTGGCCATCTTTTGTAGATTACCGGACATTTCCGGAAATTACCGAGGACCATAACTTTTGACACGAACATGCAAAAGATGTAGAACAAAGTGTAAAAGATGTATTTCGTAACTCTATTCAATGTTCTGCACCTAACTCAATTTCGTCAAAAAGTGGGATTGATTCCTTTTGGAATAGAGCTCTTTCATATATGGTCGGAGAATGAAACTAGTTGACACATGATCTTGGCATTCAGAGCAATATATATATACAATTTATTTACAAAAATCACAACTCATACAAAATACAAATGTATGCATCGCAGCATCGCATCGCAGCATCGCATGAGCATCGCTCGCTGTCTAGCGCGTCAACGTGCTTTCTTAGCACGGCGTGCACCCCTTAGTTGGCATTGTCTATGCAATATCCATCATTCATACACTTTATGTAGTGTTGAACCAATCAGGAAGCAGGAATTACAAATACGCGGAGTGCATTGAAAGTGTCCACCTGCACTCCGCGTGTGCGCCGTTCAAATCACGCAGTGCGCGTTTTGTTTTGATTCGTTGTTCAAGATTCGCGGGTTCGCCGATTTTCACTGCGGGTGTTAGCAAACTTGTTAAAGTGTTTTTAGTCGTTTTACATAGATCAAAATTATGCTTAAATTGTGAATTTTTATTTGTATAGTGTCGTGTATGAATTAGATCAATGCATGCGTATCTTTTGTTTCTCGAAAAATTAGAAAATTCAATTCACTTGCGCAAATGTTGATATGCTCACAATAGCACTCCCCCTTCGGGGTCGTGCCATTATTCACACATCAACATCAGCGCGCGTGCATTGATTTGTCTAATTTCTCTCGAAACAGAACATACTCATTTATTGACCTAAATCATGATCATAGGCATTTATCCAGCGCAGGGTATATTGTCACGGACTAACGATGTATTTAGTTCGTCAGGACATTGGGGGGGGGGGGGGGGGGGGGGGGGAGAGACAAAGGGGGTCTTCTTTCGTTTTTATCGCCAAAATTGCCAATCATGACCGTAAAACAATGCATCCCTGTCTACCTGAGAATCATCTGCGCCATATTGTGTTGCATATTCATCCAATTTTGCGCTATTTTTGACTGTTTTCTTCAGCTAAATGACATCAAATCACAACGAAAATCTTGCGAAACAATGTATTTCACATCGGGTGAACATCACATGACTTTCAAGTCACATGACCACTCAGTCATATGATCAATGTGTCATCTGTTCGCTCAGGTCGATTTTTCAACCTATCGAGTTATACGACCTATCGGGTTCAAAGGGTTAAGACGGCATCTCATCCGCGTATTCGGGACCTGTATTTTATGAACAAAATACAAATATAGTAGCAGCTATATGATATAGTGTGTACATCCGATGGATTCAGGATGAAAGAGAGAGTTTCCAAAAACTCATGAAATACCATTTTTTATAGAACTAATCAAAACTTATATACATTTTCTACGATAAATAATATTCTCTTTTTGTATTAATAATCTATAGTTAATATATATCTCATTAATTGAGGACCCTAGGTCTTAAAGGGGGTTAAGTCACAATCTAGTGAAATAATTTATTAGTATCAGTTTCTGCTACAAGGAGGATCTCTGCACCCTCTATATAAATTTTACAGTTAAGTCATGTGGTAAAGCTGTGTAATAGTCCATGGGAGGTACAACCCGAGTGGGTCAAGTCCACACACACACAATGAAACCCAGCTTTTGCCATTTTTCTCACTGTGACTTAACCCCCTTTTAGATCTAGGGTCCTCAATTGTCGATCGATCCATTAATGAATAAGGTATCTCTTTTAAAATATGTAATTGTCCCAAACAATTATAATATGTTTTCAATGTTTTAAGTAACAATTAGATTTGAATAATGAATGATCTCAGTCATAAAACAATACAAATGAATTTGGACGTATAATTAATAAATCTCACAAAAGATATTAAAAGTGTGATAATTGACAAATCCAAAAGAATGGAATGCAACTTAGATGCCAAAAGAGTTGCTCTTGACATTAATTGATAATATCCAAAAATAGGTCATAGAAATTATAATATAACCATAATTATGTTCCTTATTAATTATAACTCGGTAAACATGATTTGCATAACATTTAATTAGTACATAACTTCGAAATTATAATCTAATCATTCAAACATGATTTAAATTAGTATCTCCAAACATTAGCAACATAATACAAATAATGCATTTATACTTAAATCATTAGCATTTGTATTTGTTCTGTAAAATATATACAACACACAATATTTGTAAACAAGGATGGTTGAATACATTATTAACATTCCTTGAAATTAGAATGTCCAAAGTAAACCATATAACATAGTAAATAAGTTTTATTACTATATATTCCATGAATATGTAAACCGACTAAGTCTTAACTCCCATAGCAACATGATTCCATATATGCATTTGTACCAATGCCTACCTACATGTTTCCTATTGAATAAGCTATGAACAATCCAAAGCACCTTGCAATAAATCAGCTAGCTAACCATATTATTCAGAATTTGTTTATATAATTTAAACACAGTTCAAAGAGATGGTCATATCCCCTTTGCGTAATGCCACAAAGAGAACTATTGTACCACCTAGATAGAAGCAAAGCTAAAAGCTCCTGTATTTGCCTTATCTACTATTATAGTCCATTTGCACAAATATGAATTTATCTCACATCATTTCCGGGTGAGGTCATAGTTACAAATAGTACAAAAACAAACAATCCTATTATGGGTTACATGGCATGTTCAACTGAATGGACTATACCAACATTCATCAATCTCTTGGGATTTAGCCACTCCGAGATTTCTAGCCCAATGGTATATTTCTTTAGTATGAGAATGCCATGGCTCAATGCAATTCGTTCGACAATGCACACACAAAATGGTCCAAAGGTCTACAGGCTAGGCACCCTCGGACCTGTATCTTATGGTAGTTACATTATACATTTTACATCTAAAATACTACTTTTATGATCATTCGAAAATGTATGATATCTGATTCCCTTAGTATTACATACAACTTATATGTGTGACTAAGTTCATGAATAGTTATGTCTTACTCTTACAGTAAGTTAGATGAGTTTATAAAATGAGAGTTTTCGTGTCAACAAGTCATAAAGCACATGGAGCATACATCAAAAATAGACCCAAAAGTAATGGCACATCTAACCACTGACATGACACAAAAGTCACATAATATTTACATATATTTACATTTGACATAATTATTATTAGCAAAAGAACAAGCCCTACCTGTATTTTATGAAGAAAATACAAATATAGTAGTAGCTATATGATATAGTGTGTCCATCCGATGGATTCAGGATGAAAGAGTGTTGCCGGAGCAACAATCACACAGTATGCTTCAAATGGGCTTAATCCCAAAGACACATGGATAACTCAAATCTCCCTTTAGAGATTTATACACAATGGTGCAAACTTTTGAGTGAAGTTGGTATTTTATACTTAAGTTATTAAAGTATGCTAAGCTGAGTACCAAATAGGATGAGAATAGTAATCAGTAATATATGGGTGGTTACATCGACATCATGTAACCTTATTAAATGCTTGGTAAAATAATGAGTAACTTTCATACGATTATCTGTTTCTATTTCTGCGTTACTAGTTTCATTGTTATGTTCTTGACTTTTGATCTTACGGGTTTGATACTTTTTATCTTTTGTTCCTTGTAGAATCATATTTTATACCTTTTTTTTATATTACCACTTGTTATGAATTAACAAAATACAAGAATATATACACGTAGTGACACAGAAAGCACTATTTTGTCAAAACCGTTACAAAAATATTTACAGTTACAGCATAGAACATAATAAAAGGTATATGCTCCTTTTGTCGTAATCATCTAGTGCTTCTCAATACTGTATATAAAGAGCATTTGTCCTTTTTTTGTGTGAGATATTCTTATTTACACTAATTATTATGTACGTGATAAGCATGTACAAATTTGAAATTCAACACAATATTGGTGGCACTTATTTTAACAAACACACACAATATCCTTTTTGCATAGAATTGCATATAATCATTTTACACTTTCCATGCGTCAGTCGTCTGCAGACGACAATTCCAAAATGTCACAAAATGTTTCAAAAATGTCAAAAATATTGAATTTCATCTCCATATTTGGAATCACCATGAGAAATGCATTACAATAAGTACAAACATGCCTAGTATTGGTTAAACAATCCTTGAGATAGACTTTGAAAGTTGGGATACCGTTTGTATGGTAAAACTAATTGCCGCGTGGAAAGTGTTAAATCGCATGAATTTTATTTTGACAGGAAAATAAAATGACAAATTTAGCCAATTGAAAAGTCTAACTGTACATTTATCCTGCAAAATAGAGCAGATTTTGCCCCACCAACATCAATTCTGTATAATTGCTACAGCACTCAGTGATCAAATTAAGCTAATATCAGGCAATTAAATCCAATAACTTTCGTGCGCTTCGCGCGTTCCCTACCCACAAAATTGTTATTGTCTCAGATATATTTTCTTGCGTCAAAGCGTCAAGGTCAAGAAGTCCTGCGTCAAGGTCAAGAAGTCCAGCGTCAAGGTCAAGAATGACAAAGACCTGCTTGCAGAATGGAGAAAGTATTTCAGCTCACTGCTAAACAATGACAGTGGTCAAATCCCATCTGATCTATCATCACCCGCTGCGCAGGACTTGCCCATCCACATTGATCCTCCCACACTTGAGGAAACACAGGAACCCATTCATCAAATGAAGCCCAAGAAAGCTGCAGGTCTTGACTGTGCAATCACATCAGAAGCACTCCAAAACGGCGGTGACGTATTGGTACAAGTTGTCCATGGGTTCTGCATGGAAGTTACACCACCCTGAAACTACCCAACCAGTGGACCACCAGTGTTATTGTGCCTCTACCTAAAAAGGGGGACCTCTCAATTATGACCAACTATTATAGAGGAATATCTCTTCTGTCAATTGCAGCTAAAGTATACAACAAGATCCTGCTCAACAGAATTAGAGATCATGTCGACCCCATCTTGAGGAATAACCAGGCTGGCTTTCGCCCTGGCAGAAGCTGTGCTCAGCAAATCCACATACTGAGGAGGATCATGGAAGGGTTTAAAGACCAGCAGCTACCTCTCACAGTCACCTCCATAGACTTCAAGAAAGCCTTCGACTCCATAAACAGGAAAGTTATGTTTGCAGTACTGCGACATTACGGAATCCCAAAAGCTTTAGTCGACGCTATAGGTGTACTGTACAACAACTCGAGAAGTGCTGTGATGGTCGATGGCAGTATCTCTGATCCTTTCGCTGTCTCCACTGGAGGGCTACAGGGTGACGTTCTGGCTCCATTTCTATTTGTGATACTGGTAGACTACCTATTGACGAAGGCCACATCTGATCCTGACTCAGGAGTTGTGACACATCCACGTCGTTCGAGGCGTCATCCTGCCATTGTTCTCAACGACTTAGACTTTGCTGATGACATTGCCTTACCCGAGACAACAATTCCACGAGCCCAGACGCAGCTGACATGATGGCATCGGGTGCAAGTGATCCCTCAAATAGGAGCACTCAAATAGGTATCACAACAAAGATGAAATTATTCAATACCACCTGTGTGACCATCTTACTGTATGGATGTGAATCCTGGGTGATATCTCAAGATATGGAATGCAAAATAAATGCCTTCGCTACCTCTTGCTACAGGATAATGCTAAACATCAAGCGCATGGATCATGTCCCAAACACCACAATTTATGACATGACCAAGACAGAGCCTCTTATCCACCATGTAAAGTGCCGCCAGCTGAGATTCCTTGGCCATATACTCCGTCTCCCTGATGAAGAGCCAGCTAAAAAGTATGCCACCTATGCACTAACACATGGCCGAAGGAGACCTGGTCGTCCTTGCACAACATATCTGACATATATACAACGCTTACTAGGGGACAATGAAGGCATGATTGAAGATCGACAGATTGTCACTCTTGCTCAAGACCGTCGTGCATGGAAGAAACTTATGGTCGCCTGCTCTGCAGCCGAAGGATGATGATGATGATTTTCTTGCTCTCTCCCACCAAAAAAACACCAGGATGCAGGTGACGCTATTGATGGTTATTTTACTCTTCCACAATGAAGAAAAACCATACATATGCTGAGACTACCCGAATTGTGTTCCTACAGTTACCAAAACCGGGACGTATATTATTCTGCACCCCACCCCCACCCCGACCGGAAAAGCTGGCTACGTGCCTGACTCTGTTTCGACAATAAACCTTTTCAAATCCCAAGTTAAAGATTTGTAGGGTGGGTTATTTCATTCAGTTCTCTCCTACATAGATCATAACAAAAACCGATGGTGAAGATTCCGAACAAAACGAACTCAGGTCAGGTGCACACAATCTAAATGACGAGCGTTTAGTGTATTTTTATTCATATTTGTAGTCACGTCGTACATCGTCATCATCGTCATCAATCATAAGTGCTGGAGACCATCCGTCGGTGTAAGAAGCAGGAGTCGAAAACCGAAAAAACCCCGAAAACCCCCCACGAATGGGCACTATTGGCCTTCACTCCACGTAGATTCTACTCGTCAATACTGGAAGGGGGTATCGGCTATTGCGCCAATTGTGATTACCCTAAAAGCCGGGACGTGATTGGCTGATTCTTTTAATTATATTTAAATATGTATACATTCTCAGTTGCTGTACACCTGGATGACATGAGGAACGCTAAAGGGCTCAACATACACCACAACGCTCCAACGCTGAGCGCAAGCGTTGACTTCCGTTTTCCAATCAGAATGCATTATTGTGTTACGGCGGAGCTACTGCGCATGTGTGAGAACGCACAGAGTTCGAGATTTGTGGAGTATGCTGATCGTTTTAGAAGTGAGCTATAGTCCAAATAACAATTGAACGAACAACACGAACACAGCACACAGATGATGTCGCCCGAAATTATCACGTATATGGTTGTGCGCGCTTCACGCAATGTATGCAATACGCTGCTTCAATGTGTTCGTTCAGTTATAAATCCGACTATTGTGAACACATTGCGTATAGAGACTTTGTTGTTGTTTTAATTGTCAAATATTAAAATAAAATAATCATACTTTATACCTTTTTTACATCACCACTTGTTATGAATTAACACAGCACAAGAATATATACATGTAGTAACACAGCAACCACTATTTTGTCAAAACCGTTACACAAATATTTACAGTTACATCATAGAACATAATAAAAAGTCTATGCTCCTTATGTCGTAATAATTTAGTGCTACTTAATATACAATGAGCATTTGACTTTTTTCTGTGAGAGAGATACTCTTTATGAAGAATAATTCATTGGTAGATTACCAGTGTAGTCACCTTCAGAGCCGTAAATTTCACCCTTATTAAGATGAGCACTCCTGATGTAGTTCTCGTTGAAAATGACTATTGGGGAAAAATCACCGTGCTGCATAATATAGCTTTTCTTTATCATCTTCATCTGTGTAGATAATTTTATGCTCTGAGGTCTCTGGGCTTCGGACCAGACTTTGGCGGGTTAAACCGGTTTTGTGAGCGCTCAACCGTCTCCCTTCCCTCATGGCATATGGTTGGAGGTGGAATCAACTCCGCTTGTCTGAACGCCTTGGTGCTTTTGCAAAGCCAGATAATGTAGCTTGCTCGCAAGGCTGTTTTGGCTGCTGTGTCTAAGATTGGTTTTCTCTTCCCGCTGGGGATTCCTAGTGAGGCCAGACATTTGCTGTTCGTGGTACTATAAATCCCCCTGCTTCCGACTTCAACGGGAAAGTAGTTTACAGACCATCCATTGTTTTCACATTCTGCTACAAGGTCTTGATATTTACATTTTTTCCTGGCGAAAGCATTTGCAAGGTTTTCCTCTGCTGGGACTGTCAATTCAATGATGATGACATTTTTAGTCTGAGTTGAGAAAATAGTAATGTCAGGTCGCTTGGCCGTCTCAACAATTTCTGGAGGAAATACTATCTGCGAGTGCTCTTCATCCACCAGGAGTTTCCAGTCACTGGCATTTTTCAGGATGTCTGTCTCTTTTGGCTTTCTGTACGGCAAGACTGGATTACGGTATTTTGTGCCATCTGCTGTTTGGAATGCTATGGTAGGACTGAAACTTTGAGACTGGGATGTTGATGGTCTGTACTTGTTTGCTTCATCGACATATGGTATCAGTCCTGATACAATTGCTCTCAATGTTTGGTCATGGCGCCAATTGTACCTTCCATTTTCTAAGGAAAAGCTGCAACAGTTCAGGATGTGGAGCAGAGTATAATTTCGGTGGTGACATAACTGGCACAATCCCATATTTGTCTTGCCCCAGAGTCTCAGGTTAGTTGGTGTTGGGAGTTGGTCATGGATGGCATTTATCTGGAACAACAGGAGTTCTGGTGTCCAAACATACAGGAGTTTCTTCCATGATGTGTCCACTTGCATGGCAGAGTCCCATCGCAGCCACTGTCCTTGTTTCGCGCATCCATAAAGGTAGATCAGCATCTCATCCTCGTCAACTTCTTTAACCAAACTGGTCAGGCACTGCCTGTGTTCTTTCAGGGTCATGTCTTTAATTAGCTTCTGATTTTTCTTGAACCCCAAGCCTGCTTTGTCAGTCTGACCTCTGCCGATTTTATTAAGGATGAGATGTCGTTCTTTTTGTTCCAGCTCCTTCACTCCATTCCATCTGGACCTCTTCTTTTTCATCTCTAAACACTCTCTGTATAGTGTTTGAGTTTTTCCATCTCTGGAGTGCTTGTTGAGATGGTATTTGGTTAGCTGCATACATTTCACTGAGGTGGTTAGTCGCTTTAGTTGTAGGCCGTAGCGTTTTCTGGACCTGTATAAAGCACTGTTGGTAGTGCTTCTGGTTACTCCTGCCCACCTCTTCAGATGCTTTGTGCAGATTGCCTCCAGTTTCTCAATATAGGTGATTGGGAAGTTGTAGATGGTAAATTCCCATATCATTTTTGGTACGTGACAAGCATGTACAATCTGAGATTCTAGAAAATATTGGTGGCGCTAATTTTAACAAACACACACAATATCATTTTTGCATAGAATTGCATATCATACTTTAACACTTTCCATGCGGCAGTCGTCTACAGTTCCAAATTTTCACAAAATGTTTCAAAAATGTCAAAAGTATTGAATTTCATCACCATATTTGGAATCGCCACGAGAATTGCATTACAAGAAGTACAGACATGCCTAGTATTGGTTCAGTAATCCTTGAGTGACTCGACGAGTTGCTCCGATCAGGCTTATACAACCAAACATTTCCAATAAAGGGCCTGCTGCAATTTAGGACAACTTGCATCCCAACAACTCAAATCTCAGACGGAAGGAATCCCCTTTATTAGCAGACAGAGGCCAGATGCGTACAATACGTGCAGTGATGGGAGCACCGAAGAGAATCTTTACAACAGTTTTGGGATCAGTGTTGGCGTTGAATATCTGTGGTAAACAATTAACAAAGAAACACACACAAAATGCGTGCATTAAAAACTGTGATCAGAATCAAAGATGATGGGTGACGCGAGTTGGGCCCAATTTTTCAGCATGGTGTTTTTACTTCAACATCGAGGTGCCACGGAGACTCTTATTCAAAGTGTTAGTTTATATAAATATATATTGTGGTTGTCAGTCAGGTATGCGGAATATATTATTGCGAATAAATTTAATAAACACGTGACTCATGTATAACCTAGTCCGGCGAGTGCAGCGGAGAAAAATCCCCGCATGTGGACGCTTCACTGTACAACAGCATAGGCATGTAGTAACTTAGTGAGATGTATACATTTCTTTATCAAGATACTTCTTGTTGTATGGAGATGAATTATTTGACCCTGACCTATTATATGTAATACAGGCATTTACCAGCGTAAATAAATATTTGCCGATGGAATCGGAAATCACAGCAAATTTATTATGCGACTTAAGATTCATTTCGGTGATTTTGTGTACAAGGCATGACGTTTGTAACAACATGCGCTACATATCGCGTGGTATTTGGTGTTGACATTTGTCTACGGGCTGAAAATAATAACCGTAAACGGTCTGCACTCTTTGTGATTTTTATATGTATCGTTAATAAGGTAAGCTTATTAGGAAATCACTTTGCTATTTGTGGAAAAATGCATCGAAAAAGATATCCATTAGCCAGGCATTATATAGGCGGCTACAAGATGGCGACACCCTATTAGCCACGTGTTTATTAAATTTATTCGCAATAATATATTCCGTATACCTGACTGGTTGTTTAGGATAGAAGTACAAATTTCATTTCAATTGTTTTCATACAACAGTATAGCTAATTTATTTTAACCAAGCCTGTCTAAATAGAGATGTACGTGAATGTTGATGTTGCTCAAAACTAAGTTCTACGGGTCCTCCAGGATAAATACCCTAGTTCCCATAATTATGATATCCCCATAGACCTAAGTGCTGGGTCACATATAGTGCTGTTCAAATCGGGTCATTGTAAGTGTGCGATGTAAACATTTTAAATCACGTCTTTAGCATACTCTTTTACGGACAATTACAGGGAGAGTCCATTAATTAATAACTACGTCTAGAAGATTTGTAAATGCATCAATCCCCATCATCATCATCACCATCACCATCACCATCCTTCGGCTGCATAGTAGGCGACAGCAAGATGTATCCAGGCACCATGTGCACGGCGGCATTCAGCAAAATTGACCATCTGTCTTTCTTGAATCATGTTTTTTTCCCCTTAGTCATGTTATTAAACGTAAAAACTGGAATCGGTCGCTCGCGGCTCATAGTACACTGATGACGAGCGGCGGCATCAGTGTATGGCCCGTGGTTTACGGCCCGTCTCCCGCTCGGTCTGCCTACATCAGCGGCCGAAAACGTTGCATATATGCCCGATGATATCCCCATAGACCTGAGTGCTGGGTCATATGGCTATGCTATCCCATAGACCTGAGTGTTGGGTCACATGGCTATGATATCCCCATAGACCTGATTGCTGGGTCACATGGCTATGATATCCCCATAGGACTGAGTGATGGGTCACATGGCTATGATATCCCCATAGACCTGAGTGCTGGGTCACATGGCTATGATATCCCAATAGACCTGAATGTTGGGTCACATGGCTATGATATCCCCATAGACCTGAGTATTGGGTCACATGGCTATGATATCCCAGTAGACCTGAATGTTGGGTCACATGGCTATGCTATCCCCATAGACCTGAGTGCTGGGTCACATGGCTATGGTATCCCCATAAACCTGAGTGTTGGGTCACATGGCTATGATATCCCAATAGACCTGAGTGCTGGGTCACATAGCTATGATATCCCCATAAATCTGAGTGTTGGGTGAGGATTGCAGTTAGGGGTCACGTACTCCGTTGCATGGAGTAAAAAATGCGTCTGGTGATAGGCATGTACATGCATTGATATATCTTTTAGGGGCTGATTTGAGCTAATGATCGTCCATACAAGTGCCATATTACACGGGTTTCCAGTAAGATAAATCATTCGGTAGAATTAATTCTTCAGTCGTAGCACAGTTACTGCGCCGTGTTGTAGGCCCGCTAAAGCATCATTGTAATATCAGGCCGACATAATAGAGGGCCTGGCGGAATTAGGCTAGTTTTACGTAGTACCGATTGAAGAGCCGTACCGAAACTCATTCCCAGAATGCAAAGCGAATGCATTATAAAAGTGAACTAATTTGCTTTGTTGTATATTACGCTCATTTCATTGAATTATGGGTGAATCAATTTCGCTGCAACTCAGCTTCCTATAACCCTTAATTCGCTGCTCACCTTTTTGACGTTGGTCTTTTTGCAGGTTTTGGTTTATTACATATGTTGCAACTGGGCTTAACGCTTTTCACGCGGCAGGCGTCTGCAGACGACAGGTCCAAAATGTCACCAAATTTGTCCAAAAAAAAATCACAATTATTGAATTTTATCACCATATTTGGAATCACAATGAAAAATGCATTCAAATAAGTACAAACATGCCAATTATTGGTTAAGTCATTCTTGATATAGACTTTGAAAGTTGGGAAAGTTTTTCAGAAAAAAAATGTATTGTAGTGGGCACTGTTAACAGGCATTTGATATTCAAAATAACAACGAACGTTTGTTTGATACACACCTTATCTGTATCGCCAACTTGAATAAAGATCCCTGGGTCTATTTGGGCGTCAGTTGGGAATGTGGAAACCTTGAGCGTGGTAATACAAAACGAACCGCCGCATTGTGTCAATAGACCAATCACATTGGCTTGGACACCGATGTCAGCTTGTATCCATCTTGATGAATCGTCACCAGCGACCCACTTGTCAGGGCCGTTAAGTCTTGCCTCTGATGCTACGTGGTATGACCATGATGATGACGCCGTGATAGCGCTATCGGGTATAGTATTGTCTTCCATGCCAAGGGCACGCTCTGTTAAACATGGGAATAAATGAGAACACTATCATGACGTAGAGCAATACACTAGTGACATTTTAGGCCGATATAAATACTTGGGAGGTTGTATACCATACTATATAGCACATGGAGGGTATCAGTAACTAAGCACCCCCACCCCCAGTAAACAGGGATGGGAATGTATTATTATCACATATTTATAAGCATATAATATTAGGATATCAACACTACGAACCGGTTAAAACAACGACGAAAGAACACGTTGCCTTGTTGCCACTCGCATCATTCGCTTCACACAAGACGTCAGATTCTCCCGTTATAAACGAAGTCCCGGACTCGGGGTCACAGGTCACACTGGTACTCCCAGAATTGTCATGAGTTTCCAGATTGGTCCACACAACTACGCGTACGGCTGCAGGCTCGCAAACAGTGTCTTGTACTACAGCCGGACAGGAATCGAACACAGGATTTTCAACATTTGAAACGATAGTAATTATTAGACTTTAAAAGTTGGGAAAGATTTTTGAAAAATCTGTTTTGTAGACTATAGTGATAAAACTTATAGCCGCATGGAAAGTGTTAAAGCAATCATTTAAAGCAAACTAGATATGAAGAACTGAGTGCAAGAAGTTCATAATGTCTGTTGTTATGGCCATTGTTGATTGATCATACATGTATCTCTGTTTGTCGCTATCTGTGCTTCGGGTCCTCCCAGCGTAGTTTAGAAGGAGTTTTCCTCCCGTGCATCTGGGAGGAGTTTCCCTCCCGTTAGCGTGCGTGCTTCGGGAGGAGATTTCCTCCCAGCTCTGTGCATCTTGTGCGTCGCGTTAGTTCGCGGTATGATCAACCAATCATTGCCAAGGAATGCGTTGATGCTGGTAATTGATTTTAGGAATAGAAGAATTAGGCAGTTCTTGATAATCTTTCCATAAAAGTATGGCCGTGCCGTCGAAATCTGTCCGAACCACCTTCTTCGTATCAGCCCGTATGTTAAAGTTTATTAACACATCCCACGCGGCTACCATACGGTACCGATTTTTCAGACAAGGTATTATCTCAAGGATTACTGCATCGACACTCTCAGCACGTTTGTACTTATTCCAATGCATTTCTCATGGTGATTACAAATAATATATGGTAACGAAATTCAATAATTTTGACATTTTTGAAACATTTTATGAAATTTTGAAATGAAATATGAAATGAAATGAAATGAAATGAAATGAAATGAAATGAAATGAAATGAAATGAAATGAAATGAAATGAAATGAAATGAAATGAAATGAAATGAAATGAAATGAAATGAAATGAAATGAAATGAAATGAAATGAAATGAAATGAAATGAAATGAAATGAAATGAAATGAAATGAAATGAAATGAAATGAAATAAGAAAACAACAACAGGAATAGAATAAATAAATGAAGGAGTGAGTGAGTGTGCGAGAGAATACCTTTACATGCTTCCAACATTTGTTTTAAATTGGCATGGCAACGTTTGATAACCACTGTCTATAATTATTATTACTTTCGAGTCCCCTTGAATATTGTTTTAATATTAATATTGACTTAAAACCTATCATCGTATAATTAATAACTCAAATTGGTTTTATTTGTATCTAAGACTTAGTACGCACTATACAATCGCTTTAGTTCATTGATCCTTAGACCCATTAGGTGGTCTTTAATAGTAATTAAGGTAGGTAATGGTCTACCATGCAATGGCTAAAAGGGGGCTATTAAGATATTATGCCTATAAGAAGCAGCTACATTTTTACTTGATTGCTTTCACAAAGAAACGGATCAGCGGTTCCAAAGTAACGTCAAATCAAAGTCGAAACTACAACGCATTTCTTATCGTAAACGGTTTTTTTTTTGTATTTTATTGTTTTTCAACCAGTGATATTTCACGTGTTATTCCTTATGAATTCCATAACTTTAAAAATAAGGGAGCTTTTGCCATGAAAATACCACCAAAATGTGTGATAATTCAAATATATATTTTTTAGTTTTATGTAGACCATAATGTACATAATACCAACACTGTGCATGAAAATGTACCAAATTTGGATACAATATTACTGCAATGTATCGCTTCAAATGGGAGTCAATAACCAATTGTTTGCTTCAATGACACAAGAGAAATGTGCACTGACTCAGACAACGTCTTGCATCACAGGTCACAGCAAACAATTTCAGCAACATAAAGTTAAAAACATTTCAGAGAGTCAAAACAAACTCATATTATATCCAAACAATGAAGTCATTAATGAAGCTGCACATATTTTATGAAGCCATCCAACAGAAATGAATACATTTCCAAACTGGAGAAGTGTCTCGTAGACGTCAAATCTTGGACTGTGCAGAATAAACTTCAACTTAACAACAGCAAGACAGAGATCCTACATGTAACATCGCGAAATGTCAAAATGTACCCCTCTCGCTGGTGTTCAAGTCGGCGACATTTCTGTGAAACCATCTTCATCTGCTCGCAATCTAGGCGTTACAATCGATGACAAACTATGCATGACACAGCATGTAAATATTGTGTGTCGTAATGCCACACATGCTATAAGATGCATCGGAAGTATAAGGCACTACCTGGACCAAAAGACTACAGAAAAACTTGTCCATGCCTACGTCTCATCGCGATTAGATCAATGCAACTCACTCCTCTACGGACTGCCTGACAAAGAGCTCATGAAGCTACAACGAGTGCAGAACACTGCAACAAGGCTGGTCACGCGATCGAAGAAACATGACAGCATTTCTAAGATCATGCGTGATCTTCATTGGCTTCCCATTCGTAAGAGGATCATTTACAAAATTTGCCTAATCACATACAAATCTCTGCACGGACTTGCTCCAATGTACATATCTGACCTCATCAAGCCATACAACCCCTATCGGTCTCTCTGTTCTTCAACACATAACCTTGTAAAAAACCCTCTTCGTCGTCCACGCACAGCGTATGGTAGAAGATCATTTGAAGAGGCTGCCTACAGAGAATGGAACATTTTACCCACACACGTACGACTAGCGCCATCTATTAAGGGCAATGTCAACCCGGCACTTGTTTCAAAAATTGAATTTCATATTTCTCTATTATTTAATACTTTTATATGTATTCTATCATTACCATCATAAGTTACTAATCGAAAGCTATTATTTCCCGTTCTTATGGGTGATTTTAAATTGTTGTTTTGGTAAGTTTGAGTCAGGAAAAGGCGCATAGTTAATTGGCGGGAATTTAAGCGGAGTTACGCGCTTTTCAAATGCTGCGACAGCTGTTCGATTATTGCGTCGCGCGCTGAAACTTCCCGCGCGTAATACTAGACGCGCCGCTTAATATCCGCGGCGTAGACGCGAAAAACAAAAGAGCGCAAAACAATGTCTAAAATGTAAACAAAGGCCAATCTTACGATCATTTAAATTTCAGTTTTCTTCCAATTTCTTCACATTATGACAATATAAATTGAATCTGATAGTTTATTATGATTGTTCATAATAGTATACTCGCTTTTTAGGTCACACGCCCGTGTGTTCCGTGAACATTTAGCTTTAAATGGTGGAAAATGTCAATATTTTTACTAAATCGATGTTTTCTAGAAGTTCAAATTTGAAGGAATTTTACGAATTTTCAGACAACATAACTAAAATATATCAAACTATCAGGTAAGCTTTTACTACCATTGTGTAGAGGACTTTCAGCGCTAGGAGGCAATTTTTTTTTTTTTTTTCGAATATGGATTTTAAACTCGAGATATGCATCCATTTCTAGCGACATGTACACTTTTCCGATGTTTTTAGCAATATTTCCAAAACCAAGCTTTATTTTGGCAAAAGAAAAAATTACCTCCTAGACAAAATTGTTTTGTTTACAAAAACGTATATTAGAACAAATTACCATTTTTTATTTTATAGTTATGCTGTCTGAAAAATTTGGGGTAAAAAAATGGCTTTTTGGTTCATTTCTCAAAATTTAGTTTATTTGGTATCACATTGATATCACCATCGGCTTCCTTATCAAATTTCCTTTCTAAAAATGTATACTTTTATGTACTTTTATTCAATATTCTCAAACTTAGAAGCAAAAGTTGATCATCAAAATAATAGGGTTGACACTTCCCTTAATGTCTTCAAAAAAACAACTCAAAACCTTCTTATTTGATCATTAAATTTGTTCAAGTGCAATATCATATATAATGTCATAGTCATAGATCCTTGTGGCTCTGCTTTATCTCAGCAATCATATTACATTGTTCTGGTCCGACTTCACGTATCATCTCGGCCTTTAAATGGTTTGTTTGTACAATGCTCTGCAATAGCCACAACAGTTTGTATTTGGCATACTTCTATCAATCTCTTTTTTTTTTTATTGTTGTTCTGTTTTGCGTATATTATACTTTTTACCTTTTAGTATTTCACACAGTTTTATTGTATCTTGATTTTAACGTTGTAATTTAATCGAAATTGTGTAATATCATATATATTATGTTCAGTTGTCCATCCATGCATTTGAGTGTTTATCCTCTTCCTTTGTTATTTGCTCGCCCTCCTATCATTTCTCTCTCACGCATGTGCATGCATGGACAACCTGATATCATGGTGCACTATCCTACATGTATCATCTCGGCCTTTAAATGGTTTGTTTGTTCAATGCTCTGCAATAGCCACAACAGTTTGAATTTGGCATACCTCTATCAATCTCTTTTTATTGCTGTATATTATACTGTTTTGCATACATCTATATATTATACTGTTTACTCTATTAGTATTTCACACAGAGTTATTGTATCTTAGATTTTAATGTTGTAATTTAATCACAATTGTGTAATATCATACTATGTTCAGTTCTCCATCCATTGCGTGTTTATCCTCTTCCTTTGTTGTTTGCTCGACCTCCTGTATTTTCCCTCTCACGCATACATTGTATGTGCATGTATGGACGACCTGATCATAGGTTGCGAGATAGCGAGACGAAATTTATGAGACCATTTGGTCGTGTCCGTCTTTCTCCATGTGTCCTGATGCTCGACCCACTATTTTTGCGACCTTTTTATATATATTGTTTGTGTTTATTGTGTTATATGCTATCATAATATGTTGTTAAGAGTGAATTTTTTCTAAGTTGACAAACTTTTGGACACACATTTTTTTAGATTTTGCCTAAAGTGGAAGGTGAAAGATATTTAGTAGTTATGTAAAAATATGGTATTCAAAAATTCAGCAACCCTCTATTGCCATGGTAACGAGCCTATCTTGTTTTAGGTCATTTTAGGGGAAAATTCTCCTAATTATACTGATTTCAGCAACAAAAAAAGTAAAAGTTTGGCAGAACCCTACACCAAGCTGGCATACTCATTCATATCAAATTGTAAGGTATGATATGCGCCAATGGTTTTGTAGTCATTAGTTGATGGACCAGACGAGATTAATTAAACTTTGGAAAGCAGTCGCAAAAGTTCCGCATGAATAGCTACATGTTATAAGTGTCTTACTTATCTTCGAGTTTCGAGTTTCGAGTGTCAATTTTGAGTACAGTAATTGTAGTTTCGAGTTTTGAGTTTCGGGTTTCGAGTTTCGAGTTTCGAGTTTCGAGTTTCATTTTCGAGTTCTGAGTTTCCAGTTTATAAATTCGAGTTTCGAGTTTAAAGTCAATTTCTAGAAACTGGGGTCTTAACCCTTGTCCCACTGAGCCATTTTATTGTAACACGGTTTATTACGGAATAAAATCCAAACAGAGACTCAGAATATAATTATTCTGGTACCATGGTGTAGCTACATGTAGAGGTTTCTTCTTTCCATGTTTACCAAAACAAGTAAACATCCCACACATGACGTCACAATAACGTCATAAATATGGCCGACTTTAAAACTCGAAATGTTGACCTATTTTTTTCGAGTTAAGAATTTCAATAAAGAAAATGGGGTGTTTGGAGTAGGCCAAATATTTTTATTCAAAACCCAGTCTTTTGTAATCCCAAAAAGAATAGTATGCGATCAAAAGAAATTTTCCAAAATACCCCAGTACTAAGCTACACCTTAACTCAAAATGTTGACCTTTTTTCTAGTTAAGAATTTCAATAAGAATTTCATAACCATGGGGTCCTCAGAATGGGCCAATTATTTGTAATCAAAACACAGTCTTTTGTAATAAAAAAAAAAAGAATATTCTTATTGAAATTTTAACTCGAAAAAACAGGTCAACATTAAGGTGTAACTTAGAACTGGGGCATTCTGGGATTCTTTTTGATCGCCTATAAATCTAGTTTGGATTACAAAATACTGGGTTTTTAATTTTAAAAATAATTTGCTCACTCCAAAGCCCCATTTTCATGAAATTAGTATTCAAAAACTTCTTAACTCGAAAAAAACCCAAGGTCAAACTTTGGAGTTAAGGGGGGGGGGGGGGGGGGGGGGGGGGGGGGGGGGGGGGGGGGGGGGGGGGGGGTTAGTCAAGAAAATTGGCAAAGGTTTACACACCGGCTAAAGTGAGATAATGTAGCTTTTAAAATCTGTGGAATTTACTCTTTGAGAGTGTTTTTGTTTGATCGCAATCGGGTATGTAGTTCTCGAGATATGACCGACTGTACTGATGAATTTCGTATGTATTTTATTGGGTTTTTCCACCCTGCTATATAAGGAAATTAATAAAAAATAAAATAAAAAGAGAACACATCACTCGATTTGGATGATTATTTCATTACAGTTTATGATAATTCACTATCTTCAACTAAAAATAACAAAATTGTATAAGTTAGTGTCTGACTAATAATATGCAAAAGCGCCCACATGTGTTTCAAATTTGTAACGGCCTGTATCTCAAAACAGCGAAAAGGCGAAACTGGCAACACGGGAACACGGATAACTCAAAAATGCAACGTTTGATTGTAATTAAATGTTGCCCAGATGTTAAGAAGAGTATTTTCAAGGCCTTGCTAGGTTACCATGGCAACCAGAGCAAAACTGAAAGCGTTTTTTAAAACTAGGCATCACGAGCTACAATATGGTATAAAACACTTATCGGCTGATAGTCGGGAAAGTTGTGTAAAATCGTTGTCTAACATAGGTTAAATTCTGACTCAACTGACTTTTTTGATCGCATAATATTCAATTTTGGATTGTGACAAAAGACTGGGTTCTTATTAAAAATAATTGGCCCACTCCGAAGACCCCATTTTCATGAAATGCTTATTGAAATTCTTAATTTGAAAAACATGTCAACATTTCTAGTTCACGTGTAGCTTAGTACTGAGGCATTCTGGTAATTTTTTTGATTGCATAATATTCTATTTTGGATTACAAAATAATGGGTTTTTAATCAAAATGATTGGCCCACTCCAAAGACCCCATGCTCATGAAATTCTTACTGAAATTCTGAACTAAAAAAAACCCAGGTCAAACATTTTTAGTTAAGGTGTAGATTAGTACTGGGCATTCTGGGAAAAAAATGATCGCATAATACTCTTTTTTGAATACAAAAGACTGGGTTTTGAATACAAATATTTGGCATACTCCAAAGACCCCATTTTCATTAAATTCTTATTGAAATTCTAAACTCGAAAAAACATGTCAACATTTCGAGTTAAGGTGTAGCTCATTACTGGGGCATTCTGGGAATTCTTTTTTGATCGCATACAATTCTTTTTGGATTGCAAAAGACTGGGATTACTAATAATAATTGGCCTACTCCAAAAACCCTCTTTTCATGAAATTCTTATTGAAACTCTTAACTCGAAAAAACAGGTCAAAATTTCGAGTTTTAAGGTCGGTCATATGTATGACGTTATTGCGACGTCATGCGTGAGATGTTTGTACTTTTTTTGGTATATATTAAAGAGGAGACCTCTTGGTACACCATGGTACAAGAATAACTACATTCTGCGTCTCCGTGTGGATTTTATTAGCCCCCTCCCCCACCCCGTAGTAATCCGTGTTACAAAAAAGCTCAGTGGGACGAGGGTAGACCCCATTTTCTTGAAATTGACTTGAAACTCGAAATTCGAAACTCGAAAATGAAACACGAAACTCGATACTCGAAACTCGAAACTCGATACTCGAAATGGTAAACTCGAAACTCGAAATTGTAAATTCGAAACTCGAAATTGTAAACTCGAAACTCGAAATTGTAAACTCGAAACTCGAAATTGTAAACTCGAAACTCAAATGCGCGAGAGTTGACAGCCCTCGCACCAGCCCGTATGTGTAAGTTATTAAAATCGTTCGTTTGAAAGGTCGGTTACCTAGTTTACAATATCACGTCAGTACTCACCTGTCACGGTGATGGTGAAAGAACACATTGCCTTGTTACCATTCGTATCACTTCCTTCACACACAACATCAGTTGCTCCAATACTAAACAATGACCCAGACTCATGAGTACACGATATGATAGGTACATCGCCAGAGTTATCGTAAGCTTCTGTGCTCCACGCAACAACGGCTGTCGATTGTCCAAGTAAAGTCTCTCGTGTAGTGTCCGATGGACAGAGAGAGAATACGGGGGCCTCAAAATCTGCAGTGATAATAACATTGGAATTTCCATAACTACATGTACCTGACCTTATCACATAATCTGTTGTTATCACACCTGTGACACTCATTTTCACCATCATAAATGATTGAAACTTTCACTTTAGTATTCTGGGGTCATTATGAATGGTTATCGGTGCGAATTTCGGTGGGGGCAGTAATTGTTTCATTATGGATTGATGAAATTATATTTTGTAACATTAGACTATATTTTTGACATGTTGGTGTGTCCAGTGATAGACTATCGTATTATACAAAATTCTCGACGTATTTATCACTCGAGTAATACATCTTAATAGTCTCTCAACAGGGGTTCAATGCCATCGTAGTGTAATAGGCACCGGGTTATCGGTAAACCATACATCTTCCGATGATTCATTTCTATCAGGGAGGGCTAGGGAATACAATGCACCTGAATATCACACCTACCCCACCCCAACACCACCCCACCCCACACCCAACCCACCCAACCACCACCCCACCCCACTCCAACCCGACATGTCTTCGCAGTCGATCTGTGCCAATTACAATCAAATTACCAAAAGTGTGTTACATCTTTCAGTTTACAACCCTCGAAATGTGACTGCGCACGATGATATCGAGATAAGTTTCAAAAGCACCTTTGACTGTACAAACAAATATCAAGACCAATTTGAGCAGCTAAAACTGTGCATATACCTACATTATGTGTTCAAATTGAGCAACTTTTATGAAGTATAATAGAATACCAAGATATACTTGAGAGCATGTTACTGTGCACATAAGACAAGAAAAGAAACAAACACCCAGTCGGACGTGATCTGTAAACGGAAACAATCGAAAGTTACTCTAAAGGACCTAAACAAAGTGTACAGTATGTCTTACTTTTGTTGAGCACTTTATAACAACTATCAGCTATTACAGCTAGGGCCTTGTGGCACTAAAGCCCACGTTATAATAACGTTGTTGGTTAGGCTTTTCCTTGCCTGTAGTTAAAGCTTTCAATTAACAAGTACCACTTTATTACACATATTTAAAACTCGTCCCATAATAGACAGTGACCTGGGCATCTAGCTATTCTCTTTTACATCATTGGCGTTCAATTTGAGGTGGAAAATGAGGCTACCACCAAACCCGGGGGTAGGTAAGCCGTAAAAGTCTTATGGTAGGTGGTTACAAAAAAGGCTAAGTAGGACGACGGTTAAAGAATATAAGAATGGATCGCTATGATTAAGTTAATGTTATTGTGTTTACAATTGTAATCAAAATATGCAATTTTGATTCCATAAACTTACACCCAGCTATAAAGACATTTGGAAAACTACTCAAGCTTCGTGGTTATTTTATTATTTGGCTAGCTTCCATTTGAAAGAAAAAGCATGTATTATGTACTACAACTTCAAAATATTAACCATACCTACCGGGACAATTTACAGCTAAAAATCTTCTAACTGTATTAATATCTTCTGAGAGTATGAGTTGCTCCGTATTGCTGGTTAGAATGAGACGGGTGCAGTCACATGGGTCACGAGGAGTGAGGGTGTAGCTCCATGTATGAATGGAGCTACCACTACGCTTTCCAACGTAGCAATCTTCAGCTGCAGTGATCAACGAAAAGTTTAATTCTGAAATTAAATAATTCCTGTTTTTATTAGTCCCATCTAATCAAAAGCGATTTTGTTTTCAAGAGGTTCCCTGCTTTTGGACTTTTTTTTCTTTTCCTTTTGTGTGAACATTCCGGAAGGGATTTTGTTTTTAAGAGATTCCCTGGTTTTGGATCTTTCCTTTTGGTTTTTTTTGCTTTTGTGTGAACATTGCACTAAATTGCCCTGCCTTGGTCCTTGGCGGCACGTAAATCCTTAGTGTATTTAAGCTGTGGCCTTGGTCTCCCTAGCTAAATTTGTGATTGGCCATATTAATATTCATGTACGATGGTCGTCCAATCGGTTGGCGCGTCTTGAATTGCGGCATGAATTCGCGCAGTTTTTGGGCTGTGTTGTTTAATATCTGGCTGGACAAACCTAGTTATCCATACTGGAGGAGTTGTTTGTGTCGTGTTTAGGGATTTTGAGTCCTGGTGTGGTTATGCTTGCTTGGGTCTGAGCCGAACTCGGCCGATGACTAGCAGGTGTTTTTTTGGATAAGGGTGTGGACCATATTTGTTGTTGCTCGTTTCAATGGTTTTTCCCATGCATTTGTGGAAGGCTTGAGTGCTTCGTTTGGGGGCTCGACCCCTTCCAAATCGTGGTCCAGATCCTCGTCCTACTAATATGTAGGATTGGCTTATATCTATTGTTTACTAAAGCATGTTGTATTGTTTACTAAAGCATGGTGTATTGTTTACTAAAGCATGGTGTATTGTTTACTAAAGCATGGTGTATTGTTTACTAAAGTATAATATTGTTACTACTTCTGTGATAAAGGAAAAAGTGTTGTAGTTATAATAATAATATAATAATCAGTTTTTATATAGCGCCTTTTCCAAATGGCTCAAAGCGCTGTGATTTTGCTGCTGGTGAATCATCAGAATCATGTCGCATCAACTAGGGTGCTGCCAATTTCTAGCGCAAACCTATCCGCAGTTAGATTGTAACATCATAGTTTCTTGTCTACAGGACGTAGTTTAACCTTCTGAAGACAATAATGTAACTGTTATAGTAATACGCCAACGGTTTCACACCACTAAATCACGTCTGGTCCTGCCCCCTTTGAGGCAATATTCCAAAACCGGCCCGTTTCTATGCCGAAACGGGAGACCTATTCTAAATTACAGTTTAAAATTAGGGTATTTATTACATGTTATGGCGAATTTAATATAGTGTGATTTTTAACAGACACATCACCGTTCTTCATGTCCAAAAATATTGATGCAATGATGATTTTTTCAATATTTTAACAGAGACATTTGTGTTCAGGTCATTTCCGGTAGCTGACGCCATCATCTAAATCAACAATTGCGCTTGACCAGGAAAACCCAACTCGTACTTTTTGAAAAGGCTCTAGCTCAAAAAAATGCCGGTTACCCCCCATATATGAGTTGTTGAGTTAGTAGTCATGGCTTTTATCTTTAAATTGAAACCAAATTTCAAGATACCAGTTTCCTATAACGTCGAGAAATATCCATTTTAAAATTGTGCATTTCGCGTGTAAACCTATGAGAGATGTATTTGGTGGTGTGAAACCCTACGATATCAGTATTGGGTATAAGCCCTATCTAAAATCGCATTATGTATATAATTCTATATTGTAACACATGGTCCCACACCGATATACATGTATTACAGTTTATCGTTTGTTCGTGTTTTTGCTTTTCTCCTTATCAATCAATATTGTTATAGGGCCTACTGTTGCTACGATACAAGAGTGTACCCATTGAACTATCATTGTCTGACATTTTGCAGTGATAAGCAGAATGATATGCTCTTCTTTTCAACGCGACTCATGATTTTTTTTAAAACTGGGTTAACCAATTGCAGAGCTTACAAGTGAAAAGGTAGGAAATATAACTGCTTTATTTTAGGGTATATCAGAGTATATAATGTCCGACCTTAATTAGTGAATTGGTTAATTATGAGACCAATCTGATGCCAACTTGTAGAAAGACAAATATTTGAATAGAGCGTGGTCAGAACCCGTTTGTCTTGATTTTTCCTTCACCAAAGTTTTGCCTTTGAATTTATTCTTTAAAGGGGCATTAAGAGATGTGGTGGAGGCAGCGCCCTCAATTACGAAAATATATGATAAAAACTTGGATTTGTATATTTTTACAATTGTATTACATGTATGAACTTACACCTAGTATAAGGATTAAGAAAAATCAGCCCTCTTTGTACTTCGATTCAAAAATGCTGGTAGAGCCGCAACCAGCATTTTACATATATGGTATTCCAACATATCTAAAACATTGTTTTAATCAAGTTTTGCTGGGTTTTTTAGTAGAAATAACAATAATGGCAATTTTAATGTTCATCTTGAATTCTGAAGTAAATTAATTAAAATTTAAAAAAAATCAACATGATATTGTGTCCCTTTAAACTAATTTATATGCAGAAAACATATCTTCGTCATAATAAAGGAATTTTACAAGAACATGTTTTGAATATTTTCAAAAACATTGAGAGAGAGGTAGACATACATTACATGTTTGTTGTTAGTATGGACCAAGCCCTTTAATTATAGCGGGAATATAAAATAAATAGCCCGACATGGCTGGTAATACTCTTAAAATAACAATACATACTGCTATTTTAGAATTCCCCTATAATAGAAGGGACCATGGGTCCATACCAACAACAATTTAAACGGAAAATCAATAATATGCTATGCTGCCTCAACTCAGCAACATCTTCGCCTCGACTTTACGCTCATTTTGTTGGAACAGGTCGCATATTAGGTTTAAATTTACAACTTCTGGATTTTGCATTCTCTTTCCGCATCAAAAGACAACTAAAATATACTTTTCAACCACATCAAATGCACCAACTATATGCCAACCTGTCAGAAAAAACTATGCCTACCAGGACATGTATCAGGTGGTGTCGCCACTGACTACACTACATTATGATTACGGCCAAGGACATGGGTTCAAATATATTATTAGGAGTCGATAGATAAAACACGCACAATCTCTATGGGATAAATAACACCATACTTCCAACTTACCTGACAAAAGTAACATAACAACCATTACTAGTTGACTATCCATGATGGTTGGTATTATCACATATAATACGAAGATAGTGAAACCCTGATGTTAAAACGTGATCAATAACAAGTGATCTGGTGGTCTTTGTGTCAAACGATTCTATGATGACTGTCTATCAATATTGCAAGTTGATATCGGAGTTATAACCAGTAACTATGGTAAACGACTAACGATGCGCATATGCATGCCGGTAACATCCCGTTGTGCACATTTAAATGATAATATATATAAAATAACCAAGGTAATATAAGAGATTGGAGTTGATTGCGATGCGAGGTAATTAATAAATAGTTATAGCAGAGCGGCGGCTCCATAAGACAATTAACCAAGATAAGTTAATTGAATCATATAATTATCAAGAACCACTAAGTGTGTGAGATTTGTTGTAGTGTCATATTTTAAAAGAAATAACTAATCTCAGCCCGTAATTATGAAAAAATAATTTTGATGCATATAGTACATTGCTGTAATATGTAGTCGATCCAATGACAACGAAAAATTCAATGTATTTTCACGGTGGCGTTGCCATCTATGATCAACGACAGTAAACTTAGCTGTAAACAAAATGGGAAAAGTGTACTTTCGGTCCTAGGTACATGGTATATCAGTATCGTTCAATACTGGAACATAAAAGTTGCTGGTATCACTCAATACTGGTAGGATTTTACTGTTCCAGTATCGGTCGATACTGGTACACATGCTGCCAATGTAATTTGTCCCAGTATTTAACGATACTGGTGCAAAATTTTGTTCCAGTCGTCCGATACTGGAACACTGACTTTGTACCAGTATCGAACGATACTGTGTATGCCTACACTTAGGCCTTCACTTTTCCCAACAATTGTTTTAATTATTTTGCGCATAATGTATTTTGTATAGGCCAATGTTAACACGTTGCAATATACAACATTGAAAGGCCATAATCTGATATACGGTTAGAACGACACTATATTTGACACCGTACATATATGTTTAGGACCTGTTGATAGAAAGATATGTAGAGGGCTCGTCATGGTATTTTCGGGAAAAGGTCCTAGATTCTGGACTTTACTAGTATCATGAGTATCGTACGATACACCCAGTATCGTTCGATACTGGTACAAAGTCGGTGTTCCAGGATGCGGCACAAGCAATGTGATTGAAACAAGAGATAGTTTCATGTTGGACTAAATAAAGTGTACTTTTAATTCACATTCGAGTAATCTATGATTATGGTATCGTAAAAAATAAAAAAAATAAGGAAAAAATCACTGAAAAAATCTTCGCCACGCGGCATGATGTTATATAAGCAATACTACACATCTTGAAAACTCATTATCTCCTGAAAAATGGTATGTTCTATATTTAAACAAAAAATTGAATTTTTGTGTTTGTCAATTAGAAAGACCTTCACAATCGATGCCACAACACTGACAGAACACCCCATACGAAAATAAACGAAAATACAAAATTTTATTTCAAAATGTCTTTTTTTCTTTAATTTATTTCACTTTAAATTGTTCTACTCTCTTAACCAAACCAACCTTTTTTTTTAAGTGTTCCGTTGTTATCAGACGGATTTCTTCGGAACGGACTTAAAAATAAAAAAAAATTCGCGTAGACTTACACTTTTGTATTAGGCCCATATTCCACATGACGTGTCTTCATCAGTGAATTTAGATGCCCGTGCTGACCAGCAAAATCAATGTAAAATCAGAGCATTGAATTACGCGAAACATTTAACGCAATCAGCGCCCGCGACTTAACTGCGATGAGCTTGTAATAAAAAATAATGGTGAAACACCAGTAGGCCTACTCGCTATTAAATTCTGCTTGCAACTGAATATCACACCTACCCCACCCACCCCAACACCACCCCACCCACCCAACCCCCACCCAACCCACGTTAACGTAGAAGTTGGAACAGATTGGATTTTATAGAATTTGGATAATTGCACCACAACAGACAACACCACAAGTTGTCTGTTGTGGTGCAATTACCGGTTGCTGTGGCACTGTGTCTTCTTGTAATGTCTGTTGTTGCACCATCTGCTACTGTGGAATTATTTGTTCTTGTGGCGTTATCCGTTGCTGTGGCGTAGTTTGTCGTTGTGGCACCATCTGTACTTGTGGCATTGTCTGTTGTGGTGCAATTACCGGTTGCTGTGGTATTATGTCTTCTTGTGTCTGTTGTTGCACTATCTGCTGCTGTGGCATTATTTGTTCTTGTGGCGGTATCCGTTGTTGTGGCGTCGTTTGTCGTTGTGGCACCATCTGTACTTGTGGCATTGTGTCTTCCTGTAATGTCTGATGTTGTTGCGTCATACTCTGATGTGGCAATACTTCGTCTTGTAATATCTGCTGTTGTTGCGTCATCCGCTGCTGTTGTGGCACCATATGTACATGTAGCATCATTTGTTGATGAGACATCACCGGCTGTTGTGGCGTTATCTCTTGTTGTTGTAACCTCTGTTGTTGCACAATCTGCTGCTGTAGCATTATTTCTTCTTGTAACATCTGGTGTTGTTGCGTCATCTGCTGTTGTTGTGACACCATCTGTGCATGTGGTGTCATCGGTTGTTGAGACATCACCGGTTGCTGTGGCATTATCTTTTGTTGTTGTAACCTCTGTTGTTGCGCCATCTGCTGCTGTGGCATTAATTGTTCTTGTGGCGTTGTCCGTTGTTGTGGCGTGCTTTGTCGCTGTGGCATCATCTGTACTTGTGGCGTGGTCTGTCGTTGTGCAATAACTGGTTGCTTTGGCATTATGTCTTCTTGTACTATCTGCTGTTGTTGCGTCATCCGCTGTTGCTGTGTCATCCGCTGTGGCACCATCTGAACATGTGGCATCATCGGTTGTTGAGACATCACCGGTTGGTATGGCATTATCTCTTCTAGTTGTAATGTCTGTTGTTGCACCATCTGCTACTGTGGCATTATATGTTTTTGTGGCGTTGTCCGTTGTTGTGACGTAGTTTGTCGTTGAGGCACCATCTGTTCTTTGGGCGTTGTCTGTTGTTGTACAATTACCGGTTACGGTGGCATCGTGTCTTCTTAGAATATCTGCTGTTGTTGCGTCATCCGCGGCGGTGGCATTATGTGTTTTAGTGGCATCGTCCATTGTGATGTCAGCTGTTGTTGTGGCACCATCTGTACATGTGGCATAATTTGTTGTTGAGACATCACCGGTTGTTGTGGCATTATCACTTGTTGTTGTAACCTCGTGTTGTTGCTTTGTCGCTGTGGCACCATCTATACTTGTAGCGTTGTCTGTCGTTGTGCAATAACTGGTAGCTGGGGCAATATATGTTCTTGTAGCGTTGTCCGTTGTTGTGTAGACTACTCTGTAGTCCGATTTGTTTCTCTTTCTTCTTTTTCTTTTTCTCTCTTTTTATCCTTTCTATCTATCCCATTTTCTGATTATTTATCAGCGTTTCAGCGTATTCATTAGTCCCAAATGCAGTACCCAGTATTTTAAGTGAGGGTACATGTAGGGCGCCCGTACCTGTTACTATTAACATCATGTTACATTAACATCATACATGGGCAGTATTATTATAATGAGGGCGCTCCTACTTGTCACTGTTAGCGTCATACATTCGCCATTCGCCATTGGCGTTCGTCAGTTCGGGCGGTCACTAACGGGTGCAATCACTGTATTACTCAGACGATGCCGGACACGGGCGTATTCACGAATATTCAGGTTAAAATATGTGAACGAGGTTACGGGATCAAGTGAATGGGACGAACGCTTAACAACGGATTAAATTCAAAAAATGATACTGACACTGGAGTTGGTTATCCAACTCCAGGGGTTTTAGGACGAAATAATTTAGTTCCAACGTGTGCTGAATTTTATGGGGTCATATAATCAAATTCCAATGTTACATTAACTTACATTGAAACCTACGGAAATTCAAAATTTACGGCCGTTCGTGTCTACCATCGTCTGGTATTACTAGTGGGAGGGGAGGGAGCCCTCTGTTTATCGTATCCAATATCGACAGACTGACAAAACATAGACAATACTGCCCTCATTATGAACATTAGGAATTTACTCATTGGCGTTACATGTAGGAACAAGAGCACTGCATGCAATATTAGACAACGGGTCAGACACTGAATAAAGGGGAGAAGTAAAATAGAATTAAAAACAGTTTTAAAAAAAGAGTAAAAAAAGGGTTAAAAATCAAATTGACTATGGCATAGTCTAGTTGTTGTGGTGTGATTTGTCGTTGTCGGACCATCTGTACTTGTGGCATTGTCTGTTGTTGTTGTTGCCTTTGAACTTGCTCTTCTCTTGAATAATATATATGCATCAACCTTTTCATATACACCCTCACTTAGTGAATCTGAATCTATGGTAGAAAACTCACTTTCGCTGATTAAGTAAAGTTTCTGGTTTACCAGCACTGGCAATTGCATTGTCCTAAGCGACCACTTTATGTAACGTCATCTGTTGGTGTTGCTGCGCCATCATTTATTCCTGCGACGTCATTCTCGAATAAAACTGACATACGCCAAAGGATTGACTAAATCTAGAGATGTCCTACACCGTCTGGGCTGGATAACCTCACATATTTATCGATTCTGTTGCAACACGCCACAGTCTACAGCTTTATTTCCAGTCATTAAACTCATGAAGGAACTAGCACTCAACGAGTTTGGCCTAAATCTAGTAGAAAAGGGGCGTCCTGCACCGTCTGGGCTGGATAAACCTCGCTTGTGAAGTGTAGAAATGGCGTAGCAAAACTTATTTCTAATGAACTTTTGGTAGTTATAGGCGTAATATTCATCTGCACGGATGACGTACATGCATAGTGTTTGATGGATTACTTCTATCCCGGAGTGAAATGATTCGAATATGGATATAAAACTGTGCTGTTTTACGTGACCTTTAACTGCTAAAGCTGTGTTTTAAACTAAATGTGGGGCCTATCGTCTGTTCGGCTTTCAAAGTTTTGGACCCCGTTTTGCTCCGATCTTATGCAATGCTACCTGGTATACGCTTCCTGAGACATCCGTATCTTGTCATCCATTGTCTTTAATACTTGTAACTGATCCAGAAGAAGGTTAAAAACACTTTTTGATTCCTAAAGTACCACCGCAATAGACCTTATCGCAGATAGGTAAAAGCAATTGATTATACTTTTCTGATGCATTGTGGGATTGAAAAGGGACAGCATTTGCCCACTTTTAGATGTACATGTAGATGTATAAATGTCCAATTATCCCGAGTGGCCGATGCATCGATCCCAATACAAACACGATAACTGATCAAAAACCAGAGAGGGCGCAATGCATAAGCCACGGCAGAGAGAGGGGGACAATTGGCACCAACAATGCCTTTTAGAAATATTCGGAACTATCATAATCATGATAACGTACATGCCCTAAATTTATTGTTAAACGTCCAGTTAAACGTTTGGAAAATAATCACCATAAACATGTTTATTTGAGTAAAACACAAAGTAAATTATAAAAAATAAACACATATTCAGTGTAAATATAAGAACGTTTGATAAACATTAATATTAGTCGCCGAATAAAAAAATAAAAATAAACGTTTGATAAATATTTTAAAGGTTCAAACGTGTAATAAACGTTGATCGAAACCGTTCAAGAACGTTTGTTAAACGTTTAGAGCTCATAAACGACAAACGTTTGGGGAAAGCGGCTGTGGAGGTTACTTGCACGGTAAGATGGCGACACATTGAAAGCGAGGCTCTCCCTCACGACTGTTACTCATTAAAGACCGCCTGTTGTTTACAATTTCCAACACACACGTACTAATATTGTTCTTAACTCACTTATTATGACCACTGTGTAGTCTAACAATCAGCCTTTTTTTCGCTGACTGCAAAGCATGTCTTTTGTTTCACTTTTCTTCTCTTCTTCCATGTTCTCTGTACCGTGATTTCTGCGTACTGCGAATGTTTTTTTCTGCGTCACGAGCTGCCAATGGCGCAGCACACTTTGCAGCTTTGCCGTAATGCACGCGTATAGATTATTATGATGCAAACAAACACATCGTATCTCAGGATAAGATCTTGAGTAAATCTTGAGATAGACTTTGAAAGTCTAAACATCTGTTTTGTATATGGTAACATACTAGCCGTGTGGAAAGTGTTAAAAGTATATGAAAAGAATACAGTAAACCATTACTTATTTTAATTGTAGACCCTCGTCTACTTGTAGGAAACGAACGCCGTAATAATTGTGAATAAAAGATGCTCGCTGGCTAAAGAAAACGTTGTAATGGGTAAAAACAAACATGCACTTTTGCCTTTTCGGAAAGGTTATGGACTTAATTATGGCTACATCAAATCCATTATTGACAATCAAGATGTCTTCAACCGCGTATACTACGGCAATATTCTTTTGACAAATTACAACTTCAAATGGCAAGAGTTATTTTAAAAGCACCTAGAAATACTCCCGCGTCGGCCCTTCTCGATGATCTGGGCTGGAGCAACTTCAAAAGTATGCATGATTTGATCAAAGTCAAGTACTTCTCTAGACTTGTCGATATGGATCTGTATAGGTGGCCTAAACTTGTTTTCAAAGCACTTTACAGAATTAAACATACTGGTAGTCTGAAGTGGAAGTGGTTACAATTCGATTAAGAAATTACTCTTTGTGATAATGATGTAGGCTACATGTTCAAAAGGCACGTAGATAATAATTATGATAAAGTAGGTAATTTCAAATAAATTCATTTTGTAAATGTTGATGTGTTGTGGTATGACAATGCTTGCCAAAATATAAGTGATTGCGTCAAATTTAAAAGAACATCTTATTATCTTCTTGATAAACTTGATTTGTATGGGGCATGCTCAAGAGCTGGCATGCTCTATTTGCAATGACAGATTGGAAGATGTCAATCACTTTAAAATAGCGAATGGTTGAAAACTTGCGCAAATCTTGAAAAGCGCCCTCATGGTCAATTTTGACCCAAAACGTCAATTTTTAAGAAAAACAATGTCCGATTTGTATGTAACTTTCAAAATTAGATATATACTTTAAGCTCATTGACATTTATTTAGACACCAAAATCACAGCAACAAGTCAATAAATGAGTAATATGAAAGAGGGTATACTCAAACCCACTCCTCCACAAGGATCAGACATGGTGACACAAGAGGGCGCTGCACACTTTTTTTTTCCTTCTTTTTTTTCTTCCCCTGACTGAAAATGTTGTCGTTTCATGTTGAAATAGGTCAAATGGAATTTAAAAAAATCGTTACCTGGTAAAAATAACCAAAAAAGCATTGTTGACCCCGTATAGCCCTACTCCTACTTTAACGAAAGAATCCAGAAAATATACCCGATATCTTCTTTGTTTTTCAATAAGTGATGGGCCTTTAGGCCTAAACATTTTTTTAAAAAGTGAAATAAAAAATGGGGTCACAGAATTACGTTTCCTGATATTTGGCTTTAAATGAGAAAATTACTGCAAAATCGAAGTATGCCGTTCAGCGCGTAAACACACGTTAGATGCGCATGCAGCAAAATATGAACGCCCGCCTATGTTTTTAAGAAAAGTTGCAAACAATTGCGATAATAGGGCCTATACATGTATTCTAAATTGTTTCGCAGTACACTATAATTGATTAAATCAAATAAATAATCAGCTAATTACTTAGTTATTCATATAATTATGCATATTTTAAACATTGTTTTAATCAGGTGTGCTGTTTTTTCATGAGTGGCAACAGCAAAAAAAAAGTAAATTATTTAAAAAAATATCCTTCAACACTACTGTGTTTAAGTATGGACGATCCTATGATCGTCACCGTCTGAATTTTAGTTGTTATCACAAAATATACGAAACAGGCGATTGAGGGGGAAAACCGGTCTTTATAATATGCCTCTTTATATGAATGACCATGCTAATAATGGGGATTGGTATTTATTCTCCTTTTTATTTTTGGTTTCATTAATATAATAATATAAACAGGTTTATATTTTAAAATGCAAAGCTTTTATCAAAGTGCATACATCTTCAGCTCACAACTCAACCAATAAACACACTCTCTATAATTAAAAACCTGATCAACGGATCGTGATCCTCTAATGGTTGTTTCGAGCTTCAAACCCGTATCGATAGCCATTTGCTTTAGCAATTAAGGGAAGTGTCAACCCTATTATTTTGATGATCAACTTTTGCTTCTAAGTTTGAGAATATTGAATAAAAGTACATAAAAGTATACATTTTTTGAAAGAAAATTTGATAAGGAATCCGATGGTGATATCAATGTGATACCAAATAAACTAGAATTTGAGAAATGAACCAAACAAAATTCAGACAGCTAAATAAAATAAAAAATGGTAATTTGTTCTAATATACGTTTTTGTAAACAAAACAATTTTGTCTAGGAGGCCATTTTTTTCTTTTTCCAAAATAAAGCTTGGTTTTGGAAATATTGCTAAAAACATCGGAAAAGTGTAAAAGTCGTGTTTTTTTTGCATACATTTTGCTAGAAATGGATGCATATCTCGAGTTTAAAATCCATAATCGAAAAAATACAAAAATTGCCTCCTAGCGCTGAAAGTCCTCTACACAATGGTAGTAAAAGCTTACCTAATAGTTTGATATATTTTTAGTTATGTTGTCTGAAAATTCGTAAAATGCCTTCAAATTTGAACTTCTAGAAAACATCGATTTAGTAAAAATATTAACATTTTCCACCATTTAAAGCTAAATGTTCACGGAATACACGGGCGTGTGACCTAAAAAGCGAGTATACTATTATGAACAATCATAATAAACTATCAGATTCAATTTATATTGTCACAATGTGAAGAAATTGGAAGAAAACTGAAATTTAAATGATCGTAAGATTGGCCTTTGTTTACATTTTTAGACATTGTTTTGCGCTCTTTTGTTTTTCGCGTCTACGTCGCGGATATTAAGCGACGCGTCTAGTATTACGCGCGGGAAGTTTCAGCGCGCGACGCAATGATCAAACAGCTGTCGCAGCATTTGAAAAGCGCGGAACTCCGCTTAAATTCCCGCCAAATAACCATGCGCCTTTTCCTGACTCAAACTTACCAAAACAACAATTTAAAATCACCCAAAAGAACGGGAAATAATCGCTTCCGATTAGTAACTTATGATGGTAATGATAGAATACATATAAAAGTATTAAATAACAGAGAAATATGAAATTCAATGTTCAGTTTTCAGCAAGAGCCATGGATAACTCGTCCAATGTAATATAATGTTAACGCTTTACTTGTCATACTCTCCTCGTGTTGAAATTAAAAATGTGAAAATGAAAATCAGACTTGAGCTTACGTTTGGGATTGTAACTTCCTCAATAATCAACCATTCCTAGCGTGCAATATTTCAAAAAATTGTTCTGAATATTAGGGATACCTAAACAGCGTAACCTAATATTAGAAAAGACCTCAAATTTAGTTGCATTTAATGCTTACTTTTTATTAAAAAAATCATTGTACCTCCCTTTTCTTTTCTTTTGTTTTCCCTCCATTTCCTCTTCATTTTACAAACCGTAAGTGTGAAGAATAAAAGCAAGATATACTACCAGGGTAATTCAATAAGTTCTACCTCCTCCCCTATAAAATCGCTAATATGAATGTCAGCCTCATGACATTTGAGTGGATATCAAAATACCCGTTTTGCCGTTTTTTAAGAACAAGGGTGGACATTTGAGTGGATATCAAAACAACAGTTTTGCCGTATTTTTTCAAGAACAAGGGTGAAGATTTGAGTGAATATCAAATAAACAACCGTTTTGCCGTTTTTATCAGATGGATGTGAACATTTGTGTGGATATAGAAATAACCGCTTTGCCGTTTTTATATAGAACATGGAGGTAAACATTTGAGTGGATATCAAAATAACCGTTTTGCCGTTTTTTCAAGAACAAGGGTGAAAATGTGAGTGGATATAAAAATAACCGTTTTGCCGTTGTTATCTGTTATAAAGAATGGATGTGAACATTTGAGTGGATATAGAAATAACCGTTTTGCCGTTTTATATAGAACATGGAGGTGAACATTTGAGTGGATATCAAAATAACCGTTTAGCCGGGTTTTTTCAAGAACAAGGGTGAAAATTTGAGTGAATATCAAAACAACCGTTTTGCCGTGTTTATCAGATGTATGTGAACATTTGTGTGGATATAGAAATAACCGTTTTGCCGTTGTTATCAAGAATGGATGTGAGCATTTGAGTGGATATAGAAATAACTGTTTTGCCGTTTTTATATAGAACATGGAGGTGAACATTTGAGTAGATATCAAAATAACCGTTTTGCCGTTGTTATCAAGAATGGATGTGAACATTTGAGTGGATATAAAAATAACCGTTTTGCCGTTTTTATATAGAACATGGAGGTGAACATTTGAGTGGATATCAAAATAACCGTTTTGCCGTTGTTATCAAGAATGGATGTGAACATTTGAGTGGATATAGAAATAACCGTTTTGCCTTTTTTCATATAGAACATGGAGGTGAACATTTGAGTGGATATCAAAATAACCGTTTTGCCGTTTTTATCAAGAATGGATGTGAACATTTGAGTGGATATCAAAATAATCGTTTTGCCGGGTTGTTTTTTTCAAGAACAAGGGTGAAAATGTGATCAAAATAACCGTTTTGCCGTTGTTATCAAGAATTGATGTGAACATTTGAGTGGATATAGAAATAACCGTTTTGCCGTTTTATATAGAATATGGAGGTGAACATTTGAGTGGATATCAATATAACCGTTTTGCAGTATTTTGTCAAGAACACGGGTGAAAATTTGAGTGGATATTAATGTTGTGACGCTAAATTTATATTGATATTATTAATATTATTATTAATTCTAGATATTTCCATATCTAGAATTCAGGCCATGATTGACTTGAAATGGCAACACCGTACTTCCGTATTCTGAATCCCATTCAGTCTACGCGCCAATATCTCTGACCAATTCAAGTCTTCGTGCCACGCTGACAACACCTCATGATAAGTTTAGGCCATATAGTTTTCAATTCACACAACAGGATTAGTGAGCTCTGAATTACAGAAGCTCACGATTGATGCGTGTCATGTCATTTCTTTAGGATAGTCTAGATGCTGGGTGCTGTGTTCGTTTATAATATGAGTAAGTGAACTATTTATGATGAATTAATAAAATGTATATATAAATAACTTGGAAGCTATATCCGTTATATTTATTCTGTGTGTTTTGATCCCCTCTCCGCCATGCGAGTATTTCCCCTAAAACCACGTCACAACATTAAAAAATAACCGTTTTGCCGTTTTATCAAGAATGGATGCGAAAATTTGAGTGGATATAGAAATAACCGTTTTTATTAAAAAAAAATGGAGGTGATAATTTGAGTGGATATCAAAATAACTGTTTTGCCGTTTTTATTAAGAATGGATGTATACATTTGAGTGGATATAGAAATAACCGTTTTGCCGTTTTTATCTAGAACAAGGGTACAAGTTTGAGTGGATATAGAAATAACTGTTTTGACGTTTTTTCTCAAGAACATGGAGGTGAAAATTTGAGACGATATAGAAATAACCATTTTGCTGTTTTCTGAAAAGGATTGATAGAATATAAAAATAACCGTTTTGCCGTTTCTATCAAAAATACGGAGGTGAAAATGTGAGTGAATATGAAAATAACCGTTTTGCCGTTTTTATCTAGAACAAGGATGAAAGTTTGAGTTGATATAGAAATAACCGTTTTGCCGTTTTTATCTAGAACAAGGATGAACGTTTGAGTGGATATGGAAATAACCGTTTTGACGTTCTTCTCAAGAACATGGAGGTGAACATTTGAGCGGATATAGAATTAACCGTTTTGCCGTTTTCTGATAATGATTTGTAGAATATACAAATAACTGTTTCGCCGTTTTTATAAAGAACATGGACGTGAAAATATGAAAATAACCGTTTTGCCGTTTTTATCGAGAATGGATGTGAACATTTGAGTGGATATAGAAATAACCGTTTTACCGTTTTTATAAAGAACGTGGAAGTGGAAATTTGAGTGGATATCAAAATAACCGTTTTGCAGTATTTTTTCAAGAACACAGGTGAACATTTGAGTGGATATCTAAATAACCGATTTGCCGTTTTTTCAAGAACATGGAGGGGAAAATTTGAGTGGATATAGAAATAACAGTTATGCCGTTTTCTGAAAATGATTTGTAGGTAGAATATAAAAATAACCGAAAACGTTATCATCAAGAACACGAAGGTTAACATTTGAGTGAATATAAAAATAACCGTTTTACCTTTTTTATATTTGTAAAATATGAAAATAATCATTTTGCAGTTTTCAAGAACATGTAGGTGTAAAATTGAGTGGATAAAAAATTGCCGTTTAGCCATTTTCTGAAAATAATTTGAAGGAATGAAATCGTAAATATTAAAAAACCAAACCACCTAATTTCACAGTCATTTTTTTTCACGGTTAATATGTATGTAGGCCTAATGTCGTCACTGATCATGCAAAGGGGAAATTGCTTGAGCATACATTTTTAGATGCAGCGCACATATTCTTTGGATGCAATTATTTTCTCGAGTTCACAAAAAAATCTTCCCCCTATATCATGACACATATATCGCCTTCCATGCTAGTGCCTTCCTTGTTTTGATATCTTGCAAGCTGCTCGATGTCCAAATTTGTGTGGGGAGGCTCAGAAAGAGTAAAAAAAGTCAACTTTATCTAATGATTATGGAAACGGTGGTCTAAAAATGCTGAACCTTAAATATTTGTAGACTTGTTAAAAATTATTGCTGCTCAATACGGGGCTCGATATTGTTTTTAAACATCCGGCTCGATAAAAAACGCACCGGGCCCAACACAGTATCGATAATGATATCGAGTTTAAATGGAACAGTTCCCTATAACATAAACCGATGGTGAAGATTCAAATAAAACTCAGGCACACACGTACGAACGTAAAGATTATTTTAACTCATGTTTGTAATGTTTGTAGTCACATCGTGCATCGTCATAAATCATAAGGGCTGAAGAGCATCGTCAAGACGTCCGTCGGTGTAAGAAGCAGGAGTCGAACAAAACACACGAATGGGCTCTTTTGGCCTCAACTCCAACGTGGATTCTACTCGTCAATGCTGGGGTATCGGCTATTGCGCAAATTGTGATAACCCTAAAAGTGGGGACGTGATTGGCTGATGCTTTTAATTATATGTAAATATGCATGATAAATTCTCAGGTGTTGTACACCTGGATGACATGGGGGTTGCTTAAGGGCTTAACATACTGGAAGGGGGTATCGGCTATAGCGCCAATTGTGATAGTCTTAAAAGTGGGGACGTGATTGGCTAATGGGGATTGCTTAAGGGCTCAACATACTCCACAACGCTCTAACGTTGAGCGCAGGTGTTGATCTCCGTTTTCCAATAATCCTTGAGATAGACTTTGAAAGTTGGGATACTATTAGTATTTGTATGGTAAAACTAATAGCCGCGTGGAAAGTGTTAAAGCGCATGAATTTAATTTTGACAGGAATATAAAATGACAAATTAGCAAATTGAAAATGTCTAACTGTACATTCATCCTGCAAAATAGGCCTAGAGCAAATTTGGCCCCACCAACATCAACATGATCAATGCATTATAGGTGCTACAGCACTCAGTGATCAAATTAAGCTAATATCAGGCAATTTTGACATTAAAACCAATAATTTTCTTGCGCTTCACGCGTACCCTACCCACTTGCTCTCCCCACCACAAAAACACCAGGATGCTGGTGACGCCACTGATGGTTATTTATCCATTTTACTCTTTCACAATGAAGAAAAACAACACATGCTACCCGAACTGTGTTCCTACAGTTACCCAAACCGGGATAAATATTATTCTGGGTGTGTTATTTCATTCAGTTCTCTCCTACATTGATCAAACAAAACCGATAGTGAAGATTCCGAACAAAACTCAGGTCAGGTGCACAATATCTAAATGACGAGCGTTAAGTTTATTTTTATTCATATTTGTAGTCACGTCGTGCATCGTCATATCATAAGTGCTGGAGACTGGAGAGCATCGTCATCGGTGTAAGAAGCAGGATTCGAAAAAAATCAAAACGTATGGGCTCTTTTGGCCTCCACACCACGTGGCTTTAACTCGTCAATACTGGAATGGGGTATCGGCTATTGCTGCGCCAATTGTGATAACCCTAAGAGTCGGGACAATTGGGATCTACTTTCATAGTAGAGGGTAACAGTTGATTAAGACGGCATCTCATCCGCGTATAATTGTCGATCCATTAATGAATAAGGTATCTCTTTTAAAATATGTAATTGTCCCAAACAAGTATTTATTCATAATTTGTTTTCAATGTTTGAATCCTTTACTTTAATAAGTAACAATTAGAGTTGAATAATAAATGATCTCAGCCATAAAACAATACAATTTAATTGAGTATCTCCAAACATTAGCAACTTAGATGCCAAAAGAGTTGCACTTGACATTAATTGATAATATTCAAAAATAGGTCATAGAAATTATAATATAACCATAATTATGTTCCTTATAATTATAACTCGGTAAACATGATTTGCATAACATTTAATTAGTACATAACTTAATCAAATCCAAAATGTTATTCTAAATCCAAATAATCACTCCAAATTATAATCTAATCAAACGTGATTCAATTGAGTATCTCCAAACATTAGCAACATAAAACAAATAATGCATTTTACACTTAAATCATTAGCATTTGCATTTGTTCTGTAAAATATATACAACACACAATATTTGTAAACACGGATGGTTGAATACATAAACATTCCTTGAAATTAGAATGTCCAAAGTAAACCATAATACTATGTTATATTATAACATAGTAAATAAGTTTTATTACTATATATTCCATGAATATATAAACCGACTAAGTCTTAACTCCCATAGCAACATGATTCCATATAGGCATTTGTACCAATGCCTACCTACATGTTTCCTATTGAATAAGCTATGAACAATCCAAAGCACCTTGCAATAAATCAGCTAGCTAACCATATTATTCAGAATTTGTTTATATAATTTAAACACAGTTCAAAGAGATGGTCATATCCCCTTTGCGTAATGCCACAAAGAGAACTATTGTACCACCTAGATAGAAGCAAAGCTAAAAGCTCCTGTATTTGCCTTATCTACTATTATAGTCCATTGCACAAATATGAATTTATCTCACATCATTTCCGGGTGAGGTCATAGTTACAAATAGTACAAAAACAAACAATCCTATTATGGGTTACATGGCATGTTCAACTGAATGGACTATACCAATATTCATCAATCCCTTGGGATTTAGCCACTCCTAGATTTCTAGCCCAATGGTATATTTCTTTAGTATGAGAATGCCATGGTTCAATGCAATTCGTTCGACAATGCACACACAAAATGGCCCAAAGGTCTACAGGCTAGGCACCCTCGGACCTGTATCTTATAGTAGTTACATTTTACATTTTACATCTAAAATACTACTTTTATGATTCGAAAATGTATGATATCTGATTCCCTTAGTATTACATACAACTTATATGTGTGACTAAGTTGATGAACAGTTATGTCTTACTCTTACAGTAAGTTAGATGAGTTTATAAAATGAGAGTTTTCGTGTCAACAAGTCATATAGCACATGGAGCATACATCATGAAAGATGCTGTACTTGACACAAATAAACCCAAAAGTAATGGCACATCTAACCACTGACATGACACAAAAGTCACATAATATTTACATATATTATTTACATTTGACATAATTATTATTAGCAAAAGAACAAGCCCTACCTGTATTTTATGAAGCAAATACAAATATAGTAGTAGCTATATGATATAGTGTGTCCATCCGATGGATTCAGGATGAAAGAGAGAGTGTTGCCGGAGCAACAATCACACAGTATGCTTCAAATGGGCTTAATCCCAAAGACACATGGATAACTCAAATCTCCCTTTAGAGATTTATACACAATGGTGCAAACTTTTGAGTGAAGTTGGTATTTTTATACTTATACTGTTATTAAAGTATGCTAAGCTGAGTACAAAATAGGATGAGAATAGTAATCAGTAATATATGGGTGGTTACATCGACATCATGTAACCTTATTAAATGCTTGGTAAAATAATGAGTAACTTTCATACGATTATCTGTTTCTATTTCTGCGTTACTAGTTTCATTGTTATGTTCTTGACTTTTGATCTTACGGATTTGATACTTTTTATCTTTTGTTCCTTGTAGAATCATATTTTATACCTTTTTTACATTACCAATTGTTATGAATTAACATAATACAAGAATATATACATGTGGTGACACAGCAACCACTATTTTGTCAAAACCGTTACAAAAATATTTACAGTTACAGCATAGAATATAATAAAAGGTATATGCTCCTTTTGTCGTAATCATCTAGTGCTTCTCAATACTGTATATAAAGAGCATTTGTCCTTTTTTGTGTGAGATACTCTTATTTATACTAATTATTATGTACGTGATAAGCATGTACAAATTTGAAATTCAACACAATATTGGTGGCACTTATTTTAACAAACACACACAATATCCTTTTTGCATAGAATTGCATATAATCATTTTACACTTTCCATGCGTCAGTCGTCTGCAGACGACAATTCCAAAATTTCACAAAATGTCAAAAATATTGAATTTCATCTCCATATTTGGAATCACCATGAGAAATGCATTACAATAAGTACAAACATGCCTAGTATTGCATTGTATTGGTTAAACAATCCTTGAGATAGACTTTGAAAGTTGGGATACCGTTTGTATGGTAAAACTAATTGCCGCGTGGAAAGTGTTAAAGCGCATGAATTTTATTTTGACAGGAATATAAAATGACAAATTTAGCAAATTGAAAATATCTAACTGTACATTTATCCTGCAAAATAGAGCAAATTTTGCCCCACCAACATCAACATGAAAAATGCGTTATAGGCGCTACAGCACTCAGTGATCAAATTAAGCTAATATCAGGCAATTTTGACATTAAAACCAATAACTTTCGTGCGCTTCGCGCGTTCCCTACCCACAAAATTGTTATTGTCCCAGATATATTTTCTTGCTCTCTCCCACCAAAAAACACCAGGATGCAGGTGACGCTATTGATGGTTATTTTACTCTTCCACAATGAAGAAAAACCATACATATGCTGAGACTACCCGAATTGTGTTCCTACAGTTACCAAAACCGGGACGTATATTATTTTGCACCCCACCCCCACCTCCGACCGGAAAAGCTGGCTACGTGCCTGACTCTGTTTCAACAATAAGCCTTTTCAAATCCCAAGTTAAAGATTTGTAGGGTGGGTTATTTCATTCAGTTCTCTCCTACATAGATCATAACAAAACCGATGGTGAAGATTCCGAACAAAAACAACTCAGGTCAGGTGCACACAATCTAAATGCCGAGCGTTTAGTGTATTTTAATTCATATTTGTAGTCACGTCGTGCATCGTCATCATCGTCATCAATCATAAGTGCTGGAGACCATCCGTCGGTGTAAGAAGCAGGGGTCGAAAACCGAAAAAAACCCCGAAAAAAAACCCCACGAATGGGCACTTTTGGCCTTCACTCCACGTAGATTCTACTCGTCAATACTGGAAGGGGGTATCGGCTATTGCGCCAATTGTGATTACCCTAAAAGCCGGGACGTGATTGGCTGATTCTTTTAATTATATGTAAATATGCATACATTCTCAGGTGCTGTACACCTGGATGACATGAGGAACGCTTAAGGGCTCAACATACACCACAACGCTCCAACGTTTTCCAATCAGAATGCATTATTGTGTTACGGCGGAGCTACTGCGCATGTGTGAGAACGCACAGAGTTCGAGCTTTGTGGAGTATGCTTATCGTTTTAGAAGTGAGCTATAGTCCAAATAATAATTGAACGAACAACACGAACACAGCACACAGATGATCTCGCCCGAAATTATCACGTATATGGTTGTGCGCGCTGCACGCAATGTATGCAATACGTTGCTTCAATGTGTTCGTTCAGTTATAAATCCGACTATTGTGAACACATTGCGTATAGAGACTTTGTTGTTGTTTTAATGGTCAAATATTAAAATAAAATAATCATACTTTATACCTTTTTTACATCACCACTTGTTATGAATTAACACAGTACAAGAATATATACATGTAGTGACACAGCAATCACTATTTTGTCAAAACCGTCACAACAATATTTACAGTTACAGCATAGAATATAATAAAAGATCTTTGCTCCTTATGTCGTAATCATTTAGTGCTACTTAATATACAATGAGCATTTGACTTTTTTCTGTGAGAGAGATACTCTTTATGATATTTTATGTACGTGACAAGCATGTACAATCTGAGATTCTAGAAAATATTGGTGGCACTAATTTTAACAAACACACACAATATCATTTTTGCATAGAATTGCATATCATAATTTAACACTTTCCATGCGGCAGTCGTCTACAGTTCCAAAATTTCACAAAATGTTTCAAAAATGTCAAAGTATTGAATTTCATCACCATATTTGGAATCGCCACGAGAATTGCAGAAGTACAGACATGCCTAATATTGGTTCAGTAATCCTTGAGTGACTCGACGAGTTGCTCCGATCAGGCTTATACAACCAAACATTTCCAATAAAGGGCCTGCTGCAATTTAGAATAACTTGCAACCCAGCAATTCAAATCTCAGGCGGAAGGAATTCTCTTTTTTAGCAGACAGAGGCCAGATGCGTACAATACGTGCAGTGATGGGAGCATCGAAGAGAATCTTTACAACAGTTGTGGGATCAGTGTTGGCGTTGAATATCTGTGGTAAACAATTAACAAAGAAACACACACAAAATGCGTGCATTAAAAACTGTGATCAGAATCAAAGATGATGGGTGACGCGAGTTGGGCCCAATTTTTCAGCATGGTGTTTTTTCTTCAACATCGAAGTGTCACGGAGACTCTTATTCAAAGTGTTAATTTAAATAAATATCTATTGTGGTTGTCAGTCAGGTATACGGAATATATTATTGCGAATACATTTAATAAACACGTGACTCATGTATAACCTAGTCCGGCGAGTGCAGCGGAGAAAAATCCCCGCATGTGGACGCTTCACTGTACAACAGCATAGGCATGTTATTAAGTAACTTAGTGAGATGTATACATTTCTTTTTCAAGATACTTCTTGTTGTATGGAGATGAATTATTTGACCCTGACCTATTATATGTAATACAGGCATTTACCAGCGTAAATAAATATTTGCCGATGGAATCGGAAATCACAGCAAGTTTATTATGCGATTTAAGATTCATTTCGGTGATTTTGTGTACAAGGCATGACGTTTGTAACAACATGCACTACATATCGCGTGGTATTTGGTGTTGACATTTGCCTACGGGCGGAAAATAATAACCGTAAACGGTCTGCACTCTTTGTGATTTTTATATGTATCGTTAATAAGGTAAGCTTAAGGTAAGCTTATTAGGAAATCACTTTGCTATTTGTGGAAAAATGCATCGAAAAAGATATCCATTAGCCAGGCATTATATAGGCGGCTACAAGATGGCGACACCCTATTAGCCACGTGTTTATTAAATTTATTCGCAATAATATATTCCGTATACCTGACTGGTTGTTTAGGATAGAAGTACAAATTTCATTTCAATTGTTTTCATACAATAGTATAGCTAATTTATTTTAACCAAGCCTGTCTAAATAGAGATGTACGTGAATGTTGATGTTGCTCAAAACTAAGCTCTACGGGTCCTCCAGGATAAATACCCTAGTTCCCATATGATATCCACATAGACCTAAGTGCTGGGTCACATATAGTGCTGTTCAAATCGGGTCATTATAAGTGTGCGATGTAAACATTTTAAATCACGTCTTTAGCATACTCTTTTACGGACAATTACAGGGAGAGTCCATTAATTAATAACTACATCTAGAAGATTTGTAAATGCATCAATCCCCATCATCATCATCATCATCATCACCATCACCATCCTTCGGCTGCAGAGTAGGCGACAGCATGATGTATTCAGGCACCATGTGCACGGCGGCATTCAGCAAAATTGACCATCTGTCTTTCTTGAATCATGTTTTTTTTCTCCTTAGTCATGTTATTAAACGTAAAAACTGGAATCGGTCGCTCGCGGCTCATAGTACACTGATGACGAGCGGCGGCATCAGTGTATGGCCCGTGGTTTACGGCCCGTCTCCCGCTCGGTCTGCCTACATCAGCGGCCGAAAACGTTGCATATATGCCCGATATGATATCCCCATAGACCTGAGTGCTGGGTCACATGGCTATGCTATCCCATAGACTTGAGTGTTGGGTCACATGGCTATGATATCCCCATAGACCTGAGTGCTAGGTCACATGGCTATGATATCCCCATAGACCTGAGTGCTGGGTCACATGGCTATGATATCCCCATAGACCTGAGTGCTGGGTCACATGGCTATGATATCCCAATAGACCTGAGTGTTGGGCACATGGCTATGATATCCCCATAGACCTGAATGATGGGTCACATGGCTATGATATCCCCATAGACCTGAGTCACATGGCTATGCTATCCCATAGACCTGAGTGTTAGGTCACATGGCTATGATATCCCCATAGACCTGAGTGCTGGGTCACATGGCTATGATATCCCAATAGACCTGAGTGTTGGGCACATGGCTATGATATCCCCATAGACCTGAGTGCTGGGTCACATGGCTATGATATCCCAATAGACCTGAGTGTTGGGCACATGGCTATGATATCCCCATAGACCTGAGTGATGGGTCACATGGCTATGATATCCCCATAGACCTGAGTGCTGGGTCACATGGCTATGATATCCCAATAGACCTGAGTGCTGGGTCACATGGCTATGATATCCCAATAGACCTGAGTGTTGGGCACATGGCTATGATATCCCCATAGACCTGAGTGATGGGTCACATGGCTATGATATCCCCATAGACCTGAGTGCTGGGTCACATGGCTATGATATCCCAATAGACCTGAGTGCTGGGTCACATGGCTATGATATCCCCATAAACCTGAGTGTTGGGTCACATGGCTATGATAGCCCAATAGACCTGAGTGCTGGGTCACATGGCTATGATATCTCCATAGACCTGAGTATTGGGTGACATGGCTATGATATCCCCATAGACCTGAGTGTTGGGTCATGTAGCTATGATATCTCCATAGACCTGAGTGTTGGGTGACATGGCTATGATATCCCCATAGACCTGAGTGCTGGGTCACATGGCTATGATATCCCCATAGACCTGAGTGCTGGGTAACATGGCTATGATATCCCAATAGACCTGAGTGCTGGGTCACATGGCTATGATATCCCAATAGACCTGAGTGTTGGGCACATGGCTATGATATCCCCATAGACCTGAGTGATGGGTCACATGGCTATGATATCCCCATAGACCTGAGTGCTGGGTCACATGGCTATGATATCCCAATAGACCTGAGTGCTGGGTCACATGGCTATGATATCCCCATAGACCTGAGTGCTGGGTCACATGGCTATGATATCCCCATAAACCTGAGTGTTGGGTCACATGGCTATGATATCTCCATAGACCTGAGTGCTGGGTCACATGGCTATGATATCCCCATAGACCTGAGTGATGGGTCACATGGCTATGATATCCCCATAGACCTGAGTGATGGGTCACATGGCTATGATATCCCCATAGACCTGAGTGTTGGGTCACATGGCTATGATATCTCCATAGACCTGAGTATTGGGTGACATGGCAATGATATCCCCATAGACCTGAGTGTTGGGTCATGTAGCTATGATATCTCCATAGACCTGAGTGTTGGGTGACATGGCTATGATATCCCCATAGACCAGAGTGTTGGGTCATGTAGCTATGATATCTCCATAGACCTGAGTGTTGGGTGACATGGCTATGATATCCCCATAAACCTGAGTGTTGGGTGAGGATTGCAGTTAGGGGGTCACGTACTCCGTTGCATGGAGTAAAAAATGCGTCTGGTGATAGGCATGTACATGCATTGATATATCTTTTGGGGGCTGATTTGAGCTAATGATCGTCCATACAAGTGCCATATTACACGGGTTTTCAGTAAGATAAATCATTCGGTAGAATTAATCCTTTAGTCGTAGCACAGTTACTGCGCCGTGTTGTAGGCCCGCTAAAGCATCATTGTAATATCAGGCCGACATAATAGAGGGCCTGGCGGAATTAGGCTAGTTTTACGTAGTACCGATTGAAGAGCCGTACCGAAACTCATTCCCAGAATGCAAAGCGAATGCATTATAAAAGTGAACTAATTTGCTTTGTTGTATGTTACGCTCATTTCATTGAATTATGGGTGAATCAATTTCGCTGCAACTCAGCTTCATATAACCCTTAATTCGCTGCTCACCTTTTTGACGTTGGTCTTTTTGCAGGTTTTGGTTTATTACATTTGTTGCAACTGGGCTTAACGCTTTTCACGCGGCAGGCGTCTGCAGACGACAGGTCCAAATTGTCACCAAATTTGTCAAAAAAATCACAATTATTGAATTTTATCACCATATTTGGAATCACAATGAAAAATGCATTCAAATAAGTACAAATATGCCAATTATTGGTTAAGTCATTCTTGATATAGACTTTGAAAGTTGGGAAAGTTTTTCAGAAAAAAATGTATTGTAGTGGGCACTGTTAACAGGCATTTGATATTCAAAATAACAACGAACGTTTGTTTGATACACACCTTATCTGTATCGCCATCTTGAATAAAGATCCCTGAGTCTATTTGGGCGTCTGTTGGGAATGTGGAAACCTTGAGCGTGGTAATACAAAACGAACCGCCGCATTGTGTCAATAGACCAATCACATTGGTTTGGACACCGATGTCAGCTTGTATCCATCTTGATGAATCGCCACCAGCGACCCACTTGTCAGGGCCGTTAAGTCTTGCCTCAGATGCTACGTGGGTTGACCATGATGATGACGCCGTGATAGCGCTATCGGGTATAGTATGGTCCTCCATGCCAAGAGCACGCTCTGTTAAACATGTGAATAAATGAGAACACTATCATGATGGAGAGCAATACACTAGTGACATTTTAGGCCGATATAAATACTTGGGTGGTTGTATACCATACTATATAGCACATGGAGGGTATCAGTAACTAAGCACCCCCACCCCCCAGTAAACAGGGATGGGAATGTATTATTATCACATATTTATAAGCATATAATATTAGGATATCAACACTACGAACCGGTTAAAACAACGATGAAAGAACACGTTGCCTTGTTGCCACTCGCATCATTCGCTTCACACACGACGTCCGATTCTCCCGTTATAAACGAAGTCCCGGACTCAGGGTCACAGGTCACACTGGTATACCCAGAATTGTCATGAGCTTCCGGATTTGTCCACACAACTACGCGTACGGCTGCAGGCTCGCAAACAGTGTCTTGTACTACATCCGGACAGGAATCGAACACAGGATTTTCAACATCTGAAACGATAGTAATGATTAGACTTTAAAAGTTGGGAAAGATTTTTGAAAAAATCTGTTTTGTAGACTATAGTGATAAAACTTATAGCCGCATGGAAAGTGTTAAAGCAATCATTTAAAGCAACTAGATATGAAGAACTGAGTGCAAGAAGTTCATAATGTCTGTTGTTATGGCCATTGTTGATTGATCATACATGTATCTCTGTTTGTCGCTATCTGTGCTTCGGGAGGAGATTTCCTCCCAGCGTAGTTTAGGAGGAGTTTTCCTCCCGTGCATCTGGGAGAAGTTTCCCTCCCGTTAGCATGCGTGCTTCGGGGGGAGATTTCCTCCCAGCTCTGTTCATCTTGTGCGTCGCGTTAGTTCGCGGTATGATCAACCAATCATTGCCAAGGAATGCGTTGATGCTGGAAATTGATTTTAGGTATAGAAGAATTAGGCAGTTCTTGATAATCTTTCCATAAAAGTATGGCCGTGCCGTCGAAATCTGTCCGAACCGCCTTCTTCGTATCAGCCCGTATGTTAAAGTTTATTAACACATCCCACGCGGCTACCATACACAATACCGATTTTTCAGACAAGGTATTATCTCAAGGATTACTGCACCGACACTCTAAGCACGTTTGTACTTAGGGATCACGTCAAAACTCGACCGCCCGGCAACCGCCGGTTACGGCCGGTTCCGCCCGGTTCTCACAAAACGTGTCGTCTGTTATAATATACACACATAATGAGGTCAAATAGTAACACTCTGGTGAACACGACCGGTTGATAGTGCCTCGTCACACGCGTGAGCAATAACATCTTGAAGTAATGGGCTCTTTTAAGACTTAAAAGTCTCAGTTGACAACCAGTACAATACAGCTATTGATTTTCGCTGGGGTTGGCTTTTTCAATCTGTTTATAGCTCAATTAACTTTTTAAAATCAATACCGAAAGTCTATGAATGTTTTTTTTTATAGAACGATTATAGAGAGAGCTATTATGACCGCAAAGTAACAGATTGTAGTGTAAATTGGTCAGATTACAGCATTAAGTCAACCGGCGGTTGTTCAGTGTTGCATGCGCGAATATTCATATACCAGTAAAACATTTGACCTGAAAGAACCGGGCGGAACCGCCCGTAACCGGCGGTCAACGGGCGGTCGAGTTTTGACGTCTCCCCTTATTCCAATGCATTTCTCATGGTGATTACAAATATGGTAACGAAATTCAATAATTTTGACATTTTTGAAACATTTTATGAAATTTTGAAATTAAATTAAATTAAATTAAATTAAATTAAATTAAATTAAATTAAATTAAATTAAATTAAATTAAATTAAATTAAATTAAATTAAATTAAATTAAATTAAATTAAATTAAATGAGAAAACAACAACTGGAATAGAATAAATAAATGAAGGAGTGAGTGAGGGTGCGAGAGAATACCATAACACGCTTCCAACATTTGTTTTAAATTGGCATGGCAACGTTTGATAACCACTGTCTATAAATATTATTACTTTCGAGTCCCCTTGAATATTGTTTTAATATTAATATTGACTTAAAACCTATCATCGTATAATTAATAACTCAAATTGGTTTTATTTGTTTCTAAGACTTAGTACGCACTATACAATCGCTTTAGTTCAATGATCCTTAGACCCATTAGGTGGTCTTTATTAGTAATTAAGGTAGGTAATGGTCTACCATGCAATAACTAAAAGGGGGCTATTAAGATATTATGCCTATAAGAAGCAGCTACATTTTTACTTGATTGCTTTCACAAAGAAACGGATCAGCGGTTCCAAAGTAACGTCAAATCAAAGTCGAAACTACAACGCATTTCTTATCTTAAACGGGTTTTTTGTTGTATTTTATTGTTTTTCAACCACTGATATTTCACGTTTTATTCCTTATGAATTCTATAACTTTAAAAATAAGGGAGCTTTTGCCATGAAAATACCACCAAAATGTGTGATAATTCAAATATATATTTTTTAGTTTTATGTAGACCATAATGTACATAATACCAAGTGAAAACACCACTGTGCATGGAAATGTACCAAATTTGGATACAATATTACTGCAATGTATCGCTTCAAATGGCAGTCAATAACCAATTGTTTGCTTCAATGACACAAGAGAAATGTGCACTGACTCAGACAACGTCTTGCATCACAGGTCACAGCAAACAATTTCAGCAACATAAAGTTAAAAACATTTCAGAGAGTCAAAACAAACTCATATATCCAAACAATGAAGTCATTAATGAAGCTGCACATATTTTAATGAAGCCATCCAACAGAAATAAATACATTTCCAAACTGGAGAAGTGTCTCGTAGACGTCAAATCTTGGACTGTGCAGAGTAAACTTCAACTTAACAACAGCAAGACAGAGATCCTACATGTAACATCGCGAAATGTCAAATGTACCCCTCTCGCTGGTGTTCAAGTCGGCGACATTTCTGTGAAACCATCTTCATCTGCTCGCAATCTAGGCGTTACAATCGATGACAAACTATGCATGACACAGCATGTAAATATTGTGTGTCGTAATGCCACACATGCTATTTAAGATGCATCGGAAGTATAAGGCACTACCTGGACCAAAAGACTACAGAAAAACTTGTCCATGCCTACGTCTCATCGCGATTAGATCAATGCAACTCACTCCTCTACGGACTGCCTGACAAAGAGCTCATGAAGCTACAACGAGTGCAGAACACTGCAGCAAGGCTGGTCACGCGATCGAAGAAACATGACAGCATTTCTAAGATCATGCGTGATCTTCATTGGCTTCCCATTCGTAAGAGGATCATTTACAAAATTTGCCTAATCACATACAAATCTCTGCACGGACTTGCTCCAATGTACATATATCTGACCTCATCAAGCCATACAACCCCTATCGGCCTCTCTGTTCTTCAACACATAACCTTGTAAAAACCCCTCTTCGTCGTCCACGCACAGCGTATGGTAGAAGATCATTTGAAGAGGCTGCCTACAAAGAATGGAACATTTTACCCACACACGTACGACTAGCGCCATCTATTAATGTCTTCAAAAAACAATTCAAAACCTTCATATTTGATCATTAAATTTGTTCAAGTGCAATATCATATATAATGTCATAGTCATAGATCCTTGTGGCTCTGCTTTATCTCAGCAATCATATTATATTGTTCTGGTCCGACTTCACGTATCATCTCGGCCTTTAAATGGTTTGTTTGTACAATGCTCTGCAATAGCCACAACAGTTTGTATTTGGCATACTTCTATCAATCTCTTTTTTTATTTATTGTTGTACTGTTTTGCATATATTATACTTTTTACCTTTTAGTATTTCACACAGTTTTATTGTATCTTGATTTTAACGTTGTAATTTAATCGAAATTGTGTAATATCATATATACGATGTTCAGTTGTCCATCCATGCATTTGCGTGTTTATCCTCTTTGTTATTTGCTCGCCCTCCTATCATTTCTCTCTCACGCATGTGCATGCATGGACAACCTGATATCATGGTGCACTATCCTACATGTATCATCTCGGCCTTTAAATGGTTTGTTTGTGCAATGCTCTGCAATAGCCACAACAGTTTGAATTTGGCATACCTCTATCAATCTCTTTTTATTGCTGTATATTATACTGTTTTGCATACATCTATATATTATACTGTTTACTCTTTTAGTATTTCACACAGAGTTATTGTATCTTAGATTTTAATGTTGTAATTTAATCAAAATTGTGTAATATCATACTATGTTCAGTTCTCCATCCATTGCGTGTTTATCCTCTTCCTTTGTTGTTTGCTCGACCTCCTGTCTTTTCCCTCTCACGCATATGTGCATGTATGGACGACCTGACCATAGGTTGCGAGATAGCGAGTCGAAATTTATGAGACCATTTGGTCGTGTCCGTCTTTCTCCATGTGTCCTGATGCTCGGCCCACTATTTTTGCGACCTTTTTATATATATTGTTTGTGTTTATTGTGTTATATGCTATCACAATATGTTGTTAAGAGTGAATTTTTTCTAAGTTGACAACCTTTTGGACACACATTTTTTAGATTTTGCCTAAAGTTTGGGAGGTGAAAGATATTTAGTAGCTATGTAAAAAAATGGTATTCAAAAATTCAGCAACCCTCTGTTGCCATGGTAACGAGCCTATCTTGTTTTAGGTCATTTTAGGGGAAATTCTCCTAATTATACTGATTTCAGCAACAAAAAAAGTAAAAGTTTGGCAGAACCCTACACCAAGGTGGTACATTTTTTGCCCAAATTGACTTCATGAATGAGTTGCCCTATCTCTGGTCTAACAAACCAACTGATTTAAATAAGTCAGTGTTGCCATATTGATACCCTGTTGCCATGTTCAAATATCACATTTTGAGGAAGTTGAAAAAGTCAGATATTACTAACCGACTTCGAGTTGCTACAGTTCCCCTCGAGGTGATTTGTTTTTCTTTGTACTTTGTTTATATAACAAAAACCTTATACCCTCTGAGTTAAATCAAGAAAAAAATGGGGAAACCCGGCACTTGCGTATCACGTGACCTGAATTCACATGATCCAATTTACGGGAAATTGCATAGCCGGGTATATATGGGGGGGGGGGGGGGGGGGGGGGGGGTTACCGTGCACCCCAGGACTTCCCCAAACAACTTTTTTTTAAACTTCCTTTCATTGTCCTGAAACATATTCAGTATGTTACCAGCATGATTTTAGTATGCTAATGGGTTACTCAAGATGGCGTCGGAAATGGCCGCCAAAAGGTCAAATTTCCTAAAATGACATTATATCAATCATAATCGGGATCAAAATGTATGGTGAAAGTATAGTTTTAATAGTGGGACGTATGTATTAGACAACTAGGAACTCATATCGAGTACTTTTGCTTTGTTAACATACCTAAATCCAAGATGGCCGCCAAAATGGCTGCCAAAAATGCTAAAATTACATACATTTGGCATATATCAGCCCAACATGTATGATCAGAGTATCGTTTTAACAATGGGATGTATGTGTTAGATCCTAGAAGCTCACATGCTGCATTTTTGCTTTGTTTAAAAATCTTAAATCCAAAATGGCCGCCAGAATGATGGCCAAAATTGGTCAAAAGTCCATACAATGATATAATATTATCAAAATGAATGATGAAAATATAGTTTTTAACAATGGGATGCATTTATTATATCACTAGTAACTCATATCCAGTTTGTTTGCTTTGTTAACATACTTAAAATCCAAAATGGCTGCCAATATGGGTCCCAAAATGGCTGCTAAAATTGTCAAATTCCATAAGATAAGGATAATAACAACCAGAATGTATGATGACAATATAGTTTTAACAATGGGATGTATGTATTGTATTAGACCACAAATTAGAACTCATATCCGTGTCATGTCATGTCAGGTCATGATGTTGCATGTCGTGTCATGTCATGTCATGTCATGTAGTGCCATGCCGTGCCGTGCCATGTCGTGTTGTGTCGTGTCGGGTCATGTCATGTATTGTCTTGTTTTGTCTTGCTTTTTTTCAATGGTTAAATGTACATCGTCTTTAGTGTTTAAATAAATTTGTAATAATATCATTATAGGTATCTTTTAAGTTAGCTTAATAATGTATTTTGTAATAACATAACCAAAAATGTTAATAAAAAATAAAATTAAAAAAACTCATATCCAGTATTTATGCTTTGTTAACATACTTAAATCCAAAATGGCTGCCAAATTGGGTCCCAAAATGGCTGCAAAAATTGTCAAATTCCATAAGATAGGATACTATCAACCAGAATGTACGATGAAAATATAGTTTATCAACGGGATGTATGTATTAGACCACTAGTAACTACTAGTAACTACAGTATTTTTGCTTTGTAATAGCATACTTTAAATCCAAAATGGCCAGAATGGCCAGAATGATGGCCAAAATTTGTCAAAATTCCCTAAATTGACATAATATTAACCAAGATGTATGATGAAAATATAGTTTTTAACAATGAGCTGTATGTATTATTTCACTAGTAACTCATATCCAGTATGTATGCTTTGTTAACATACTTCAAATACAAAATGGCTGCCAAAATGGGTCCCAGGATGACTGCCAAAATGGGTCCCAAAATGACTGCCAAAATGGGTCCCAAAATGACTGCCAAAATGGATCCCAAAATGACTGCCAAAATGACTGCCAAAATGGGTCCAAAAATGACTGCAAAAATGGTCAAATTCCATAAAAATAGGATGATATCAACCAGAATGTACAATGAACATATAGTTTTAACAATGGGACCACTAGTAGCTACTATTCAGTATTGTTGCTTTGTAGTACTTTAAATCCAAAATTGCCGCCAAAATGGTTGTTGTAAATGTAAAAAATAGTCTATAAGTGTGTATTTTGTATCACATTCACCAAATGATATATTCTTATATGACACTAACAATAAATTAATACTGCTTCTCAGGTATTTTAACCTTTGGCCAACATCTTAGATGTTTTAAAATACTCAAACTAGATACAGCCCCTAGGCTTTATCATATATTATAATGATGTTGGTCCCATTAGATTTGGGGTATTGGTATTACATAGTATGGTCATTTACAATACAACGCAATTTGTTTAGGTCATTTAACATCAACTTAACAAAAAAAATTGTCACAGAGGTGGGTCTTATATCTAAATGAAATAGCGTAGCAGCTTAGAACATACTATTTGGCGAATGTGATGCAAACTACACATTCATTTTGGAAGCCATTTTGGATTTTAAGTATGTTATCAAAGCATAAATACTGGATATGAGTTACTTGTGGTCTAATACATACATATATAAATCCCATTGTTAAAACTATATTGTCATCATACATTCTGGTCGTTATTATCATATCTTATGGAATTTGACAATTTTAGCAGCCATTTTGGGACTCATATTGGCAGCCATTTTGGATTTTAAGTATGGTAACAAAGCAAAAAATGGATATGAGTTACTAGTGATATAATAAATGCATCCCATTGTTAAAACTATATTGTCATCATTCATTTTATTTTATGGACTTTTGACCAATTTTGGCCATCATTCTGGCGGCCATTTTGGATTTAAGATTTGTAAACAAAGCACAAATGCAGCATATGAGCTTCTAAGGATCTAACACATACACCCCATTGTTAAAACTATACTCTGATCATACATGCTGGGCTGATATATGCCAAATGTATGTAATTTTAGCAATTTTTGGCAGCCATTTTGGCGGCCATCTTGGATTTAGGTATGTTAACAAAGCAAATGTACTCGATATGAGTGTCTAGTGGTCTAATACATACGTCCCACTATTAAAACTATACTTTCACCATACATTTTGATCCCGATTTTGATTGATATAATATAATTTCAGGAAATTTGACCTTTTGGCGGCCATTTTCGACGCCATCTTGAATAACCCCTTAGCATACAAAATCATTTTGGTAACATACTGAATATGTTTCAGGACAATGAAAGGAAGTTAAAAAAAAGTTGTTTGGGGGAGTCCTGGGGGTGCACGGTAACCATTTTTTTACATGACTACTAAATGTCTTTCACCTCTCAAACTTTAGGCAAAATCTAAAAAATGTGTGTCCAAAAGTTTGTCAACTTAAAAAAAATTCACTCTTAAGCGCCCTGAGGCCCCTTTGGGCTAAGGGCGCTATAAAAGCGCTTTGTATTATTATTATTATTATTATTAGTGTCATCCAAGCTTGTCCCAGGCTACCATCAGGAACTTGATTGGAAGCATGAGAAGGAGATTCACAGCCTGCCTGCAAGCTGGAGGTGGACATACCCGTTATTAATGACTTCATTGTTTGTTTGGATAAAAAAAAATTCTTCTCTTTTTATTTTTTTCATCTGCTATGACAAATCAAATATACAAAAAAATATATGATTACAAATCAGTTAGAATACATAATGTGTGTGGATAACTGTTAGAGTAACATCGATAAGTAGACAATATATCGCATGAATATGGTTATTATGCATAAATACAGGATGACGTACTAAAACATATACTAAATTACAAAATAATTATACAAAAACAATTATACAAAAAGCATGTGGAAAACGTCCCATTTTTTTTGGTAGAGAGTATTCTGAAGAGATTTTTTCCACATGTGTCTTTCAGTGTTATGGTACTTAATGATATCATGTTGGATATTTTGAAATGACGGTTTTGAACCATTGCACCTATTTCTGTATACAGCAAATTTCGCAATCAACAAGATGTTATTGAGACCAGTATGTTTACTAATGGGGAATTTGCCAAAGAGAATGTCATTATCGCACAGCGAATCCTTAATTTTACATTTACATAGTATCCATTTCTCGAGCTTTTTCCAGATGGTATTAGTCATAGGGCACATACAGAATATATGATAAATTGTTTCCTGGACCTGATAGCAAAAAGAACATCGATCGTCGCTAGAAACCTTTATCATCTTAAGGAAGCAGTTTGTGCTCAGGATACGCTGAGTTATTCGAAACTGAAACCATCTTAGCTTGATATCCCCAGTACATTTAAATGGCGCGTTGCAGATAGTTTTCCATTTGTTATCGTCGATTTACTGAAGTTTTTGCGACCATTTTAGTTGGGTAAAAGGATTTTGTAGATACGCCTACAGCCCTTTTTTTCTTTCAATAGAATATCAATGTTTATACCAGCACTTAAAAGACGTTTAATCCATGATATTTTCAGAGCGTTGAAAAATATACCAACTTGGATCATTTTTTGTACCCTCTTCGTCATAATCGCCACACATCTGGTCCCTGCCAATCCTATCCGTCTTGCCTTTCCATATAAAATTGAAAAACATATTGTTAAGCTCATGTATCAAGTTGCAATCTGGATTGGGAATGGCCAGAACCAGATGACTGAATCTCGAGATAAAAAGGGACTTAACCACTGCTATTCTACCCAGAACTGTCAGTGCTGCAATAAGTGTTTGTCTATTGACACTCTTCTTGATACATGTCATCCAAGCTTATCCCAGGCTACCATCAGGAACTTGATTGGAAGCATGAGAAGGAGATTCACAGCCTGCCTGCAAGCTGGAGGTGGACATACCCGTTATTAATGACTTCATTGTTTGTTTGGATATGAGTTTGTTTTGACTTTCTGAAAAGTTTTTAACTTTATGTTGCTGAAATTGTTTGCTGTGACCTGTGATGCGAGACGTTGTCTGAGTCAGTGCACATTTCTCTTGTGTCATTGAAACAAACAATTGGTTTTTGACTGCCATTTGAAGCAATACATTGCAGTAATATTGTATCCAAATTCGGTACATTTCATGCACAGAATTTTATTTGGTGATCTGTTAAAATTGTATAAGTTTCTTTTTTGGCTCATTGTATATTGATCAACCTACATGTCAACATGCTGTACGTTCATTGATACTCTCACGTCTCGATTATTGTAATGGCCTTCTCTCTTCGCTACCATCTACTTACATCATTCTCCTGCAACGTTTGAAAAACTGGGCTGCACGTCTTGTTTTTGAAGACGATCGAATACATCTTAATAGTTTCTCAACAGGGGTTCAATGCCATCGCAAAGGCCGGTTACCTAGTTTACAATATCACGTCAGTACTCACCTGTCACGGTGATGGTGAAAGAACACATTGCCTTGTTACCATTCGTATCACTTCCTTCACACACAACATCAGTTGCTCCAATACTAAACAATGACCCAGACTCATGAGTACACGATATGATAGGTACATCGCCAGAGTTATCGTAAGCTTCTGTGCTCCACGCAACAACGGCTGTAGATTGTCCAGGAGAAGTCTCTCGTGTAGTGTCCGATGGACAGAGAGAGAATACGGGGGCCTCAAAATCTGCAGTGATAATAACATTGGAATTTCCATAACTACATGTACCTGACCTTATCACATAATCTATAATATGTTGTTATCACACCTGTGACACTCATTTTCACCATCATAAATGATTGAAACTTTCACTTTAGTATTCTGGGGTCATTATGAATGGTTATTGGTGCGAATTTCGGTGGGGGCAGTAATTGTTTCATTATGGATTGATGACATTATATTTTGTAACATTATACTATATTTTTGACATGTTGGTGTGTCCAGTGATAGACTATCGTATTATACAACATTCTCGACGTATTTATCACTCGAGTAATACATCTTAATAGTTTCTCAACAGGGGTTCAATGCCATCGCAAAGGTCGGTTACCTAGTTTACAATATCACGTCAGTACTCACCTGTCACGGTGATGGTGAAAGAACACATTGCCTTGTTACCATTCGTATCACTTCCTTCACACACAACATCAGTTGCTCCAATACTAAACAATGACCCAGACTCATGAGTACACGATATGATAGGTACATCTCCAGAGTTATCGTAAGCTTCTGTGCTCCACGCAACAACGGCTGTAGATTGTCCAAGTAAAGTCTCTCGTGTAGTGTCCGATGGACAGAGAGAGAATACGGGGGCCTCAAAATCTACAGTGATAATAACATTTGAATTTCCATAACTACATGTACCTGACCTTATCACATAATCTGTTGTTATCACACCTGTGACACTCATTTTCACCATCATAAATGATTGAAACTTTCACTTTAGTATTCTGGGGTCATTATGAATGGTTATCGGTGCGAATTTCGGTGGGGCAGTAATTGTTTCATTATGGATTAATGAAATTATATTTTGTAACATTATGCTATATTTTTGACATGTTGGTGTGTCCAGTGATAGACTATCGTATTATACAAAATTCTCGACGTATTTATCACGTGATATTGTAAACTAGGTAACCGACCTTTGCGATGGCATTGAACCCCTGTTGAGCCATACTAAACAATGACCCAGACTCATGAGTACACGATATGATAGGTACATCGCCAGAGTTATCGTAAGCTTCTGTGCTCCACGCAACATATATTTTTGACATGTTGGTGTGTCCAGTGATAGACTATCGTATTATACAAAATTCTCGACGTATTTATCACTCATGTAATACATCTTAATTGTTTCTCAACCGGGGTTCAATGCCATCGCAAAGGTCGGTTACCTAGTTTACAATATCACGTCAGTACTCACCTGTCACGGTGATGGTGAAAGAACACATTGCCTTGTTACCACTCATATCACTTCCTTCACACACAACATCAGTTGCTCCAATACTAAACAATGACCCAGACTCATGAGTACACGATATGATAGGTACATCGCCAGAGTTATCGTAAGCTTCTGTGCTCCACGTAACAACGGCTGTAGATTGTCCAGGAGAAGTCTCTCGTGTAGTGTCCGATGGACAGAGAGAGAATACGGGGGCCTCAAAATCTACAGTGATAATAACATTTGAATTTCCATAACTACATGTACCTGACCTTATCCCATAATCTGTTGTTATCACACCTGTGACACTCATTTTCACCATCATAAATGATTGAAACGTTCACTTTAGTATTCTAGGGTCATTATGCTATATTTTTGACATGTTGGTGTGTCCAGTGATAGACTATCGTATTATACAAAATTCTCGACGTATTTATCACTCGAGTAATACATCTTAATAGTTTCTTAACAGGGGTTCAATGCCATCGTAGTGTAATAGGCACCGGGTCATCGGTAAACCATACATCTTCCGATGATTCATTTCTATCAGGGAGGCCTAGGGAATACAATGCACCTGAATATCACACCTACCCCACCCCAACACCACCCCACCCCACACCCAACCACCACCCCACCCCCACTCCAACCCGACATGTCTTCGCAGTCGATAAGTGCCAATTACAATCAAATTACCAAAAGTGTGTTACAGTTTACAACCCTCGAAATGTAACTGCGCACGATGATATCGAGATAAGTTTCAAAAGCACCTTTGACTGTACAAACAAATATCAAGACCAATTTGAGCAGCTAAAACTGTGCATATACCTACATTCAAGGGCGGAAATCCCGGGGGGGGGGGATGGGGGGGATTTATCCCCCCCCCCCCCCCCACTTTTTGACCTGGGGGGGATGGTCAATGTAATCATCCCCCCCTGATTTTTCACATCTACCAAAAAAAAAAGGAAAAAAGGGAGGGAAAAGGAAAAAAAAAAAAAAAAAAAGGGGAAAAAGGAGAAAAAAAAGGAAAAAGAGAGGGAGGGAGGGAGGGAGGGACATAAGAACGTTTGGAGTTTATTGTACGTTGGTTAGGATACATACGCGTATGTACGTTAAGAATCCATCTTTTGGAGGTAACTTATTAACTTCTTTCTGGTATAGGCCTATCTGCCTATTTAAAAAGCCAATATTGATCAGAAATAAAGTGATTGCTTTTCAATAAAATATTGGTCAAAAGTATAGGCTACCAGATCGCACGAACATTTCTACTTCTCAGGGGGGCATATCCCCCACCCTCAGACGCCCCCTGTTGGAGCTTTTAAACCATCTATACTAAAATCAAGAATATATCAGTATGAAAATTCTCAACTTCTTTCGTGCATTGATAAAAAACAAGATATTTATTGAAAATGAAGTGATGGCCTTTTAATACAATATTGGTCAAAGGTATACACCAGATTACACCAAATGAGTTTGAAAATTGAAATTTTTCTACTTCTGAGGGGGCACATCCCCCATTAGACTCCCCCTGTTGGAGCTTTTAAACCATCTATACTAAAATCAAGAATATATCAGTATAAAAAATGCTCAACTTCTTTTGTTCATTGATAAAAAACAAAATATTTATTGAAAATGAAGCGATGGCTTTTCAATACAATATTGGTCAAAAGTATACACCAGATCGCACCAAATGAGTTTGAAAATTGAAATTTTTTCTACCTCTCAGGGGGGCATATCCCCCCTCAGACTCCCCCTGTTGGAGCTTTTAAACCATCTATTCTAAAATCAAGAATATATCAGTATAAAAAATGTTCAACTTTTGTTCATTGATAAAAAACAAGATATTTATTGAAAATGAAGTGATGGCCTTTTAATACAATATTGGTCAAAAGTATACACCAGATTAAACCAAATGAGTTTGAAAATTGAAATTTTTTCTACTTCTGAGGGGGCACATCCCCCCTCAGACTCTCCCCTGTTGGAGCTTTTAAACCATCTATACTAAAATCAAGAATATATCAGTATAAAAAATGCTCAACTTTTGTTCATTGATAAAAAACAAAATATTTATTGAAAATGAAGCGATGGCTTTTCAATACAATATTCGTCAAAAGTATACACCAGATCGCACCAAATGAGTTTGAAAATTGAAAAAATTTCTACTTCAAAGGGGGGCACATCCCCCCTCAGACTCCCCCCTGTCCGAGCATAGCTCGTAGTGCGGTGCTGCGCACCGCCTGGATGGTACCAGCTAAATTTAATTTTTTTTAGGGCCAAAACTTATCATCCCCCCCACACCTAACAAGAAATTTCCGCCCTTGCCTACATTGTGTGCTCAAATTGAGCAACTTTTATGAAGTATAATAGAATACCAAGATATACTTGAGAGCATGTTACTGTGCACATAAGACAAGAAAAGAAACAAACACCCAGTCGGACGTGATCTGTAAACGGAAATAATCAAAAGTTACTCTAAAGGACCTAAACAAAGTGTACAGTATGTCTTACTTTTGTTGAGCACTTTATAACAACTATCAGCTATTACAGCTAGGGCCTTGTGGCACTAAACAGGGGCACCCAACGAGAATTTTGGGATATTGCTGGACGTACTAAATATTTGGAAATTGGGTGTACATTTGATCATGATATGGGTTTCTATCATCATCATCATCATCATCATCATCATCATCATCATCATCATCATCATCATCATCATCATCATCATCATCATCATCATCATCAGTACGCTTATCGTCCTAATTGGACATCGCGTGCTCCACCAGCTCAATCCATCCCCCCCTATCACTAGCCGAATTAATCATATTGCATAAATCAGTGTTCATAATGTGTGTGTTTTTTAAATCTTTCCTAATTGTTGACCACCAAGAGGTCGGAGGCCGTCCTGGGTCCCTAAGTGTTGGGTTGAAATACTCTGTTAGTGCTTTCCGAGCTGGAGTATAAGCATTGAGTCGGAGTAGGTGACCTAGAAAACGTAGTCTTCGTCGTTTAATGATTTTACTCCAGGGCTGTGTCTCTGTTCTTTCGTATAAGTCTGAGTTCTTTATTTTGTCCAGTTTTGTCACATTCAAAAGCTGTCTTAAAAATATTCGCTGTGTAACATCTACTTTATTTTCCATTTTTGAAGTCATTGTCCATAGTTCTGAGTTGTAGAGAAATATTGTGCTAACAAAAGCATTGAATCTTTTTTGATTTTGTTTTGAAGACTTGAATTTTTGTTTGTTAGGAATCTCTTGATCTTGTTTCTAATGGTTACAATAACTATTGTTATCATATTTAACATGTTTAACATGAATTTCATGTAAAAAGCTAAAAGAAATCCCTTTTTAATGACAAAATGTGTACACATTAACTGCTCCTCACAGCCAGCTAGTATGCGTACTAGCAATTATGTTTCCCAGCTAGGGGCAGTTGAAATGTTCGCTTTGACAGCTAGATAATGATGATAAATCTGCTAGCCAGCCAGAAATTAACAAAAATCCAAAAATTCACCATCTACGAAAGTTTGCGAACATGTTATCAGCCAGGTATACCAGTATAAATCACTGAAAAATGATACGTTATTATTATAATTAGTAATAGCGCACTATTACGAGTTTGTACCTTAATTAATTGATATTTCATTTAAAAAGTAACCAAAGACCACTTCTTGAATCGAGGGCGCCGTTTTATTGCGAGACTCAATCGATTCCGCCAACTAGCCAGGATTTCATTCCCAACTAGCCAGGATTTCATTCTTATAAAAACTCAGGCCCTAAAATAAGTGTGCTGCCAGCACATGTGTGCAGCTGAGATTAGAAAATGTGTGGTTAAAATCCCAAAAATGTGCAGTTCAAATGTTGGCATACAAAGCTCATAGCATTTAATAAGCAAAACGGATTTTATTTTTTAAAGTTCAACTTTTAGACTATGTATGATACTCGATTTGTATCTGCGCATGCATTAACGACTCTCGTGTATACAGTCTATGCAATTTGATAAACACGGCAGTCTTGTGCTATTCATAGATTCGGCCATAATGTATATTGGTTCGATTCGACTGTTGCCACGCAAATAATATAAATAAGTTATTATTATGTTCGTCACAATAGGCTTACGAGTTGAAAACACCCAATTTACTTAAGTACAAGTTGAACTCAACCATCAATAATAGACAATGAATGATTGCCAAGTCGATTACCTTGAATGAAACAGCTCGTGTAATGTCATTAAGGAAATTATTTATCACAATTTTGTGAATACTTGTGCATAATGCGCGCACCTTTGAATCGGTGCTGCGTAAATATCGTCAATTAAATAATTAAGCAAATGCCAGTTTTTAAAAGAGGGTTTCCAAACGCGTAGGGAATACAATGTTCTAGTCATCAAACGATCACTTAGACAAACATATTGCGGCTCAAAACTGACTTCGAAAATATTTAAAAAAATTGATATTGTTTCCATAATGTCACACCATCGATGAACCCGGGACAGTACCCAAGCTAATTTTGATTTTGTTTCACCATAACTTGCGCAGCACAACCAAAACAAGTTTAAAACATCAGACGAATCATGTTGCGTCACAATGCGGACGCGAAAAAACAGCACCCTAAATATTGGGTGGATAGGGCCATCTCCTTATACACTTGAAGGGTAATAAAATGAAATGCATTTACGAAACTGAACTTGGAACTTGAAATTTGGAGCGCGAGTGTTTTCGCCTTGCTCATACAGAACAATATTTTGAACATCATGAGTGCCTGATATTCGAAAATAGCCTATTGATATTAATAATACGTTCCAACTGGCCTAAAATAATTGCCGTATCGATCAACTCGTATGATGCCATTAAAGTGATCAGATATACACATTGAAAAAAGTATCGCACCGCTGGTTGAAAAGTGCAAATGTGGCCTCGAATTTTGCCACCATGGTGTAATAATAAGGATAATTTGTTAGCGAAAACTGTCCAGCAAAATGTTATGCAATAAAAGGGCCACATTTGAGTTTGTGACGTAATCGATGTAATTTTTTCAAGGCCAATTGGAAAATGCATAGGCCCTACAACAAGTTAGGGTATAACGCGATATTGAGAGGCCCGATGATTAATCTCTATAGTTGTAATCCTTGGTAACACATTCAAGTCTTTCAAGGTCAAAGGTCATCTGGGGTCAAATTTCAAAAAGTTGCCCGATTGTCCTCAAACATGAAAAAAACTCCCTTTTTCGTACACCCAACGGTTATGGGAGCAAAGGTCAAAATGTATTTATTTATTTCTTTATTTATTTATTCACGGTATTCACAGCTGAAAAAGCCGGCTTTACAATAAAAATATATATATAAATATCAAAAATACATGCATAAAAATATTGCAACGAAATACAGACATCAGCTAAATACATTAATTATCCAAAACGCCATTGAGCTTTTTTATGATGTAAGGAATGGTGGATTTTTGTTATTTGTTGGTATTGCACAATGGTTGAGGAAATATGTTGCTGCGACGGAGGTTGTGGTTAATCGATCTCTTCTCTGGGAGAAGGTGGCGATGTCTTTCAGAGTTGAGGACCTGCTGACCAAATTTCAAAACTAATTCTTCCCTGCGATCGACAAGACTGGTGATGTTTAATTCGCGAAGCGCAGACTCGTAGTCTTGATATTTGTTGCCAAGGATGATTTTGCAAGTGCGCTTTTGAATCCTTTCAATTTGGTAGCTTTGATTTTTGGTAAGCGCAGGATGCCAGACAGCACAAGCATATTCCAGAATTGGTCGGATATATGTTTGAAAGATGGTCAGCATGTTTACGAAGAGAATATAACATAAATAAACGTCTACTGGCACGGGATATCATATTTTTGACTTGGATGTCCCATCCCAGATTGTTTTGGATTTCAAGACCAAGTAATTTCATGTGATCAACAACTTGCAGGACCTCACCACCAAGAGAAAGTTGTGGAAGCAAGACAGGTTTTTTTAAAAATAGGTCAAATTTTAAATAAGTTCAAATGACAAAAGCAATATTGCGGAAGTGTTGACCTAGGTCAAATAAATAAACAAAATCAACGGTGACCTCTTCGTATATGCTGAATTTATGAGCAACAAAAAATGGCATGTTTGGACTCATTCACTGCTTTGTAGCCTATAACGTCTAAATGGAACATATCTTGCGCCAAATACAGAATTAATATAATGACTATTTTAAGTTTTTAACGTCTATTCAATATCGCGTTGTACCCAAACTTGTTTCATGCATGCTTTTGGACAAAAAAATGCATTTTCCCCTTGGCCTTGAAAAACATTACATCGATTACGTCACAAACTAAAATGTGGCCCTTTTATTGCATAACAATTTGTTGGACAGCTTACGCAACAAATGATCCTTAATATCACACCATGGTGGCAAATTTCGAGGCGAAATTTGCACTTTTCAACAAAAAAGCAGTGGTGCGATACTTTTTTCAATGTGTATATTTCGTTATTGCATGGAAGTACGATTCTTCCATGGTATTGTGAAGACCAATTTTATTAAGTGGAACCGGCGCTTGGGCAACTGACGTAATGAATATTTTAAACGATAGCTGGCTGTCGATTAAGAGGATCAGACGGTGAATATATATATAAAGAGTGTGACATAAATTATAAATGATCATCTATTGTAATTTCTTCTACTCATACATAATATACATCCGCTCAAAACATGTATTCGATGGCTTTTGGTGGTAATGGCCGGTTGCCTGGAAACGCATAAACACAAACTGACACGCTTCATTATTCTAAAATATCCCTAGTAGTTTTCCATTTTCAAAACGTCTTTGATTAGAAAAGGTTACTGGATAGGATTGAATTAAAGGCCTTTAAATAATGTTATCACAACCACCGAACTTATTTGAAACAGAGCAATTCTAGAATTTCGGATGTTCCAAAATATAATGAGTTTTATAGGAACGTAAATTGCCAACACTTTGAAAATGGCCTGGATATCTGGATGGTCATGGCTTATTTATGTTATATGTACCCACATGATACACTTAATTGCATGTATACCTAAGGCTGAGTTCTATCGAAATAAAACCTTTCATGTCGTGTCGGTTGATATTAGCACTGTCGGTCATACAAGAGGAATCATGGAATTATGACGGTCAAAAGTACGAAGATAATTACTAGTTATTAGCCGAAACTTACTTCAATTATGGCAAAAAAAGTGCAAATGCCAAATAGTTTCGCATCCTATGCGCGCATTTGTTCCCTCTCAATATGAAATATCTTGACACATTACTGTACACGCATAGTACTAGACAATATTTGGATCATGTATCATGTAAATTTGTAATAAAACATGTGTTTCAGATATTAACTTGTTTTATTGTTATCTTTTTAAGTTCAATATTGTAGAGGGGGTAAGCATGGGGTAACGGCTTATCGTTGCCTAAAAAATGTGTGCACAGCTGAGGTTTTTCCTTATTATTTTTAGGTCTGTAAACACTTGCCAGCCAGCTACATTGTTATGACTTAAAAAATCGTTTGCCAGACAGGAAATCATTTGATAAGCAAACAGAACCAGCCAGATTCATACATCACGGGAGCAGATATTTGCCAGGAAACCTCGTTGGGTGCCCCTGACTGCGTCACCAATGGGATATTGAAGACCTTGATTATTTTTGGCTTGGCATCCTGATAATGTTATCAGCGTGATGTAAGCACCGGACTGATCGCTGCAGAAAGTGAACGGGTGTTAGCGACCTTATTTAAAAAAAAATGACAATTTCGAACAGTTTTGCGTTCTTTTCCTGCGTGTTATTCATATTTTGATACTTTTTCATCGCAATGCAAGCGCTGGTCTGTTCGCCGTAGGTGTGACAGGGTTATTAGCTCAGTTGCATAGGCGGCGGAATCCCTACTCCCGTTTCCCACCATCTGCAGCATGTCAACGTCGGTCAGTAAATTAAATGTTATCCTTGGTTTTTTAAGCATCGCGTCGTAAGAAAGTTTCGGAGTGGTGTAGTACTAAGCGGGATCGAGACTATAATCTTTTTTTGTAATGAGCCAGATCACCACTTTTACAACATTACTATCCTTCATCCATTATAAATGAAGTTCTGGACTCAAGCCAGACGATGTGCATATTTTCAAAATTGTAAGACCCACATGTGGATCTGTCATTGATATTCCGATAGAAAAGTGGACAGAAATACTACATGTAATACCATGCTATCACGTCTTTGCTAACCTTGTATGTTAATTATGAATGTAGCGCTAATATAATTCCCATAAGTATCTATTGCCGTGTACGCCACCGAAGTGTTACCCATTGAGAACGTTGAACCAGGACTGTAGCTGGATGTCAGTGTTTGCGTGCCAGTGTTATCGGTCGCGTATGGCTCAACCCAGTTCACAATGGCCGTTGCGACACCATCATCGGTGTATTGGACGATGTTGACAGGCATATTAAAGATGACTGGCTTTTCGGTATCTGTAATTTACCAAATACAAAAACATATTTTTCAGAAACATTTCCCAACTGTCAAGGTCTATCTCAAGGATTTCTGAACCAATACTAGGCATGTTTGGATTTATATAAATATGGTAATTCAATTCAATAATGTTAACATGTTTGAAACATTTTGTGACAATTTGTTATGTTGTCTTTAGATAAATATGACTGACTTCTCTGAATCTGAAATAGAAGGAAGAATGTCCAAGAAAGAGTAATAATCTAAAGCAGATGTTTCTCTTTGTTTGTTTGTGCACAATAAAACCCCACTACAAATAAAATACTTCGATAGTTTCAAGATTGTAAGACCCACATGGGAATCTGTCATTGATATTCCGATGGAAAAAAAGGAAAAACAGGCACCGCCGGCTCCCGGGGAACCCGGGTCGCCTGTGTGGCTGTCCACCGCCTATCCAACAGTGAGTTAATGACCCTGTCACTCTTACGGCATAACAGGGTCATTTGCTCAGTTGTATAGACTGCGGAATGACACACAGGCGACTCGGTTTGATCCCCGGCGCCGGCGGTGCGTGTTTTTACCATAGTGTTTACGTTGTTCAATGTTATTTACTAGTCAGGCCTCGAAAACAAGACTGAGCACGCAGGATGCTCTGTTTATTCTCTCTTTGCATGGATATGCCAGTTGCGAGGAGAGCCTCTAACATTCTAAACTGAAATCAGATTGTATCGTTTCTCAATGTCTCACTACATATTGTGCAGAGACATCACTACCAGTTCGAAACCCTGCTCGCAAATGACGAACCTTGCAGGATCAATGGTTCAAATCATCCTCCAGAAGATGGCATGCATGGATGGAGTACAGTGCCAATCACCTGTTAAACTGATATTTATCCAAGTGAGACTTGGAACGCAATGGATTATGCTAAGAGCGCAATGAAAACGTAATAAGCGGGATATGAGCATACTAAGAGCTCTTTTAAAGATTCGACAAGGTTGGACCGTTGACGGCGTTCTTTATGTGATATTTTTGAAATTGTTCGTTAAAATAGGACAGTGTTAATGACAGTGGTTGAAGTTCCAAAAGCATAGATTTTCGGTTACATTTTCATGAATTAACATGGAGTCAAGGGGTGAAAATGTGACTGAAAATGGTATTTTAACACTTTCCACGCAGCTATTAGTTTTACTTTATTATACAAAACATGTTTTAAAAAACCTTTCCGAACTTTCTAAAGTCTATCTCGAGAATTACTGAATGTTTTTACTTATTTAATGCATTTCTTATGGTGATTCAAAATATTGTTATGAAATTAAATAATTTTGACATCTTAGAAACATTTTGTGAACGTTTGGAATGTCGTCTGTAGACGCCTGCTGCATGGAAAAATGTACATATCTTTTCATAGATGCGTACAATTTAATGAAATCCGAGACAAACCCTCTCCCCCAAGTGATTTATCCACCGACTTACCACAGTCAAATTTCCTCTCAAAAAGTACATCAAGTATCTCTGGACTCCAGTTCTGACGATCGATGAGAGGATACGGATCATCTGTAAACCACAAATTCGGAATTGTAACCTCTGGGCAGACGTTGATATTACTTTGTCTCATCGCTACACCCGTGCAGGAACAGCGTTTCTTTGATGGGATTGACCATCGCAAAAGTCCGGATGTCGGGTCTTTTCGTCTGATCATCATACACATGTCTGATCCCACAGGGCAAGTAAAGTATACTGTTTTAATAAAAAGGCAGATAACAACAATATTGTACATTAGGTCCCTCAGTCTTGAATCAATAATTTGTTCACCGGAAAACAAAAGAAAACCAAATCAAATATGGCTAATTGTGTCACAGGGTCAAACAACTCAGAGCGCTCTGCGGGGTTTTTTCTTCTTTTTTTCCGAATATGAAATGACCGCAAGGAAAGCTGAAACCATGAAGATGACGATGAAAATATTAACAAAGACGAAGTCAATGATGGCAATGACAATGACAATGAAAATGACAATGGCAATGACAATGACAATGACAATAACAATGAGATGATAATAACAATAATAATGACGATAACGATGACGATGACGATAACGATGACGATGATGACGATGGCGGAGACGATGACGATGACGATGACGATGACGATGACAATGACAATAACAATGACAATGACAATGACAATGACAATGACAATGACAATGACAATGACAATGACGATGATGATAACGTAAGCCTTTTTTAATACGTGTATGCCTAAAGTTGGTTTACACCAAAAACATGAATATATGACTGATTAGATTAGTCAGTGTTCCAGTGTGCCAAAGGCATAGTAATACATTCGAGTTGATATTACACTATGTACAAGCCTACTTGAGTTAATATTGCTTGCAATCTTATTTATGCATGATAATACTATAACCGTTACCCATATTCAATGGATAGTGTAACCAGAAATGGTTGTCAATAAATATTACGCTCCTGATTTATCAGTTGAGCACTATTTGATTATCTTTTGATAATATGTATTGACCTCTTTTGGGATTAAATGTTGCTCTGACCGCTGGTTTAAAACTCCATTGAATGTGTATATTCATTTTCAATGGGTCAAAAGCCAGCGATCAGAGAAACATCTATTCGCCTGATGATTGAAAGAATGACCGTATGGGATTGTCCATGAACCTCCAGAGTAGCGATATATTCCGGAAGGTCTATACCTCTGCATTTTTTTATAATACTGTAATTTATTACAGATAATCAAAGTGTTGGCACTTTACGTTCCTATAAAACTCATTATATTTTGGAACATCCGAAATTCCAGAATTGCGCCGGTTTAAATTATTTCGGAGAAGAACGGTGGTGTTTAAATTATGTAAAGGCCTTTATTTCAATCCTACCCTGCAACCTTTTCTAATCAAAGAAATATTGAAAATGGAAAACAACTAGGGATATTTTGGAATAATGAAGTGTGTCAGTTTGTGTTTATGCGTTTCCAGGCAACGCTTCATCAGTGTTCATTATAACAAAAAAACCATCGAATAGATGATCATATATTATTTATGTCACACTCTTTATATATACCGTCGATAAGAGGATCAGCCAGCTATCGAGTAAATATTCATTACGTCAGTTGCCCAAGCGCCGGCTCCACTTAATAACATTTTTCTTAAATTGCACGCATTATGCACACGTCTTCGCAATAACGAAATATTTGATCACTTTAATAGCATCATTAAGATGATCGATGCGGCAATTACTTCGGTCTATAATTTATTTATGTTCAACGTACTATCAATAGATTATTTTCGAGTTTCAGGCACTCATGATGTTCAAAATATTGTTCTGTATGAACAAGGCAAAAACACTCGAGCACAAAATGAAGTTCAGTTTCGTAAATGTATTTCATTGTTATTACCCTTCAAATGTATGAGGAGATGGCCCTCTATCCACGCATGATTTGGACTGGTGTGGTGTGTTTTTTCGCGTTCGCATTTTGACATTATTTTGACTGATGTATTAAACTTGTTTTGGTTGCGCAAGTTGTGGTGAAGAAAAAAAATCAAATTCAAAATTAGCTTGGGTACCGTCCCGGGGTGCTTAATTTCTTTCTGCAACCATAACGGGATGCATCCCATTGTGTTACTACGATTTATTCCGTGTAGCAATCTGTCGTCTGTGCATCGATGGTGCTACATTACGGAAACAAATTTGCGTTTTTATAATATTTTATATTATTTTTTATAATATTTCGAAATCGGTTTTGAGCCGCAACAGGTCTGTCTAAGTGATAATTTGACCACTAGAACATTGTATTCCCTTACACATTTGGAAACCCTCTTTTGAAAAAAAACCTGGCAATTGCTTAAATATTTAATTGATTAATTATAAGTTCAAACTACAGCGTTCAAAAGTGCGAACATTATGCACAATTATTCACAAAATCGAGATTACTAATTACCTTATAATGACATCATACGAGCTGTTTCATTCAAAGTAAACGACTTGGCGATCATTCAGGCCTATTATTGATGGTTGAGTTCAACTTGTACTTAAATAAATTTGGTGTAAGTCTATTGTGACGAACATAATAATACAATATTTATATTATTTGGCAACCGTCGAATCGAATCAATATACATTATGGCCGAATCAACAGCAGCCTAAGCGTGTATCCCATAATTCTACAAAATACCAGACAGGGGCTTGTGTACGCTACAAAAAAACAGCCATATAATAAAGATATAGGTTGGTTGAGGAATTGAACCCAGGATTTCTGTGTGGGAGCGCTAGAGTGTGGCCATTATGCTACACTAGAGATTATCTAAACTGCGCCAATAAAGTATCTAAACACTTACAAATGGTCAGATTTATCGGAACATGAAATAGTATGCAACAAAATAATTAATTAATTCGATTCACAGTTATCTTATGCGCATTTTGACACCTCTTTTGTTGCGCTAAGATGTTGTTTGGCGGATTTATGGGCACTTGAGTGGCTTAAGGTCGAATTCAAAAGTTGCAAAAGCCCCTATTCAAGCAAGAGCATTGTACTGTGATGAATAAGATCAGCATTATTTTTGCCCGCCTTTTATAAATGATTTGTTTGTCGCGTGTTGGATAAATCGATTGCGATGAACATCAGCATTAATTGTCAATAACGAAACAAAAGGATCAGAGATGGGAGGCATAAATCAATAATTAATCAATCATTAATTGTCATGGTTAAGTAAACAGAACAAATTGGTGTCTTTTGTCTTGATTTTGTCTGTGATGCTTGTTTGAGTTCCCTTCTGGAATTGGGGTGAATAGGAGCTTTTGCAACTTTTGAATTCGATCTTAAGCCACTCAAGTGCCCATAAATCCGCCAAACAACATCGTAGAGCAACAAAAGAGGTGTCAAAATGCGCAGAAGATAACTGTAAATCAAATTAATTAATTATTTTTTTGCATACTTTCGATAAATCTGACCATTTGTAGGTGTTTAGATACTTGATTTGCGCAGTTTATTTTGTATATCCTAATGTATTTCTGTATACCGTTATGTGTTATAATTATGATGCAAAAGGATTCTTACATGTAGGGGAGATGCGGGAGAGTTGAGCCACCGGGAGAGTTGAACTCGAAAAGTGGTAACTTACTAAAATTTATATTGGCATATATTGTTATATAGCATCAATACGACATTCTTAGTGTTAAACTCTACTGTCATGTGTGCTCAGTATCAAAGATACCTAAACAAAATCATTTTTTTCACTTTTGAGTGAAAAATAGAAAAATAAATGTTTGTCTTTTTTCCCATAGCAAGACTTAGAATATAATAGCGGTAATTTGTTTATTGAAAGGGGTATATATGACCATTATTTTAGAGAACTATTGTAAACTACCAAAAGTTCTACACCAGACAGGATTTGGGTTATTTACAAAATGGTCACCATGAGGAGAGTTGAGCCATTGGTCATGGGGAGAGTTGAGCATAGGGAAAACATGTAGTAACATTTTGATTTTTGGACTTAAGGTGAAAAATGTATAATAAATGAGAGAAAATGTTATTTTGTGCCATGATAATAACAATTGAGCACCATATTTACTTTAAGGATTAATAAATCAAAAGTTGAAAAAATCTGATTTTTTTTCTTTCACCAGCCATTGACTTATCATGCTGGCTCAACTCTCCTGTAATGGTGGCTCAACTCTCCCATACTGTAGGGAGAGTTGAGCCACTTTACCATTTTTTTTCAACCCTTTTGTATAAATAAGCCTTAACTGCTATCCCAACTGTTATTGTTTCACAACGAAAACAACACTCTAAAGTTTATCTTACACTAATTTTTTACAGGTTTGTACTTTTCTTCCGCATATGGTGACACAAAATATAAAAAATGGCTCAACTCTCCCGCATCTCCCCTACCTCTTAGGCTTAATAACAATATGTTTGGGGTCTTTGTGGCTTGTCTGAGGCTCCGTACAGGAAAAAGTTGCTGTCATTGGTACCATCATTACAGGAATGATATCCAGCAAGTTGTGTCCATGTATAATAAATGCCAATTTAAGTGACTACTTAACTTTGTTAATACATACGTTAGGGCGAAGAATATAATGCGATTTATTCCGTTCTTTGTTCGAAATCTATTTTTTTAAATGACGTTAAGGCGAAATTATTTTGAAAAGAATTTCGCCCTATTCCACTATTAAAATCATAATAATTATCTTATTGATCAAAAACAAATATTGAAAGGCCAATTATTGGGCAATTGATTATTAATTTGTCACTTACATTAATTAATTAAGGCTTTTGCTTTTAAACATAAACAATGTAATAATATAAACTAATAATATAAGCATTATTTATCAAACAACTTAATTCCATATCTTAAAATAAAGACGACAGAGGAAAAAAACTACCTACTTTTGGGATCTATTTAATTTCGAGAAACTATTGCAGGCTCAAAGTCGCGAACAATAAATACCACGCATGCTGCCGCTTAAGTTTTATGATAAGTGGTTATGATTTTGACTTGATAACATTAATTAACAACTTTGATTAACATGCAGAAGTAGTTTTTTTCAATTCAAAGAATTAACCAATGGCAAAAAAGCAGTATTGCCTGATTCGGCAATATGTTTCCAGATTAGGATTAGGATTTCAAAGGTTTCCTGACTGAGTATAGGAAACGTGTTCCTCTTTCTACAACAGGCATTATACTTGTACTGCTCTTATTGTTTTAGTATTATTTATTTTCTTCAAACACGGTATAAACCATTCTGGGACACCTATTATCGTGCTTGACGGAATAAACCAAATTTAAGAGTATAAAATAGAACCTTAAATACATCTCATCTACGAGGGTCATTCAATAAGTTATACCTCCTCACTCATAACATCGCTAAAATGAATGTCAGCCTCATGACATTTGTCATGATTATAGCTCTGAATCATAGCTACACATATATATTAAATGATAACTGATACATGTTTTACTTTTCTTACGACGCAGTCAAAGCCAGTGAGAGATTTTGGACGACGGACACAGAAAATTAAACGATAAATATATGTTTTTTAGGTTTTCTCTCCGTATTGTATGATTAGATATAACAGTTCGATTTAAATACTGAAAATAGAAAACAATATGGATGATATCATACACCTTTCGCATACTGTAATACGTAATACTGATATTCAGTCAAATGTTCGTTGTTACAAGCCACAGTGATGCCTCAAATGTTAAATCTTAACATGCATATGTAACCTTTATAATAGTCAATCAGGTAGTCATTGGTAGAAAATTATCACTTTGATATATCTGTAATCCCTCATTTTTGTCCTGTATATTGAAGATCCCTTAGTTCTTATGAAAAGCGAATATGACTTCTGCAGCGGTTTTCTAGGGTATGGTTAAAACTAAAGGCTGTAATGGTCTGGTTCTGGCTAATTTGAGGGCATTTTTCTCCAAGAAAATCAGTGACTTTTATTTTTCATAGTCTGTTCAAGCGATATCTGTAATATAGAACGGTTTTAATTGACCTATATGTACGTTTTGTCGCTTAGAATTGGCAAAATGAATAGCACTTAGGATACATTTGGCTATTTGTTATCCGTTTCCGTCACACTAAATGGACCATTGGCTTCCACAGCATCTCCAGAAAAGTACAAACAGTACTCAGACCAATTTACTATGAATTTGTACCTGATATACAGGGCTACAATTCTGGAATATTTCATACGACTGGCTTATATACTAGCAAAGTTATGAGGTAGGAGGTAGAACTTATTGAATGACCCTCGTATATTAACATTAAATTGCTAAATAAGTACTTACCCAATAATGACACCAGTAAGACTATCTGAATAATATATACCATCATGATGGCTCCTTACAAATATAGTTCCATTTAAGAAAGTGTTTAAACACTCCCGAGGATGTTTCTAGTGCTCGCCATGAAATGCGTGAATACGAGGGGCACCGAAGGAAATCCTGTTCAGGTAATAAAATGGAACATAATATGTAGTATATACATCAATTAACATACATTCATGAATGCGTTTTAACTTTAATGCATGTCTTATGTTTTTCCCATTCTGTATTCTATTTGCTTGAAGTGAATTAAATTCCATTTTTACATCGACTGATTTCTTATAAACAATTAAAAAGTATGTTAGAGAAGTGAACAAATAAAACTTATTAATAAATGAAAAAATATACATCTTAATAAAAAATAAAAAAATAAAAAATAAAAAATAAGGTAACCTTACTTAAAAACTATAATTAATTACAACTAATAAATAAATAAAGATGAATTAATTAATCAATTAATTAGTTGAAAATAATTAATACAATTCTAGATACGAATTAATGCTACTCCAATTACGTACATAAATAGGTTTAAATACATAAATACTACTCAAATTGCATTTATTTCTATATATTTTATGATCAATATTACAGAAATATAAACTACTTAGTTTGTTAATGTGGTGAGCAATATTTACTTACTTATTTGATCCACCAATTAAATCTACCAAATATATCTTCAGAAGACGATCGGGATGATGATTGCTCTCTGATAGGTGGCTGACTATAACATGATGTAGAATGTCGTACGTTTGGTATTTGGTAGGAGAGAAGCGAGCGTCGTAGTAACGCCTAACAACGTTTTGTTGATAGCAACCACCGTTAAAATTGAATACGTAATGGTTTATATTGTCAAAACATAATGATAGGTTTCGTGTCTCTTAACCCGTATTTGGTAAATTAATGGAGAAATATTCGTTGTAGCAAAACGGTCAACACTGATATGTTGATAGCAACCACCGGAATTTTTTTAATAAACGTTATGGCTCGGATATAATTGTAAAAACATAATTATGGTCCAAGCGCTATTTTTTTTGCGAAAGGGGTAGTTGCAACTTCATTGCCCTTAAATCAGGGAATGACCCTCAATTACCATTTATGATCTTTTAATGACCCTTTAACCATGTGATGACCCTTAAATTGGAGATGCGACGAAACTCCACCCTTCCTCCTGTTCTACTGACAAACGGACCGCTTATAGGTAGGGTCGGTCGGTAAAAAAAAAAAACCGGAAATTTAAAAAAAAAACACCGTAGAACAAAGTTTTTTTTCGTGGCCTAAATGACCTTTTAATGAACCCTTAAATCATGTGATGACCCTCAATTACCATTTATAACCTTTTAATGACCTTTTAACCATGTGATGACCCTTAAATTGGAGATGCGACGAAACTCCACCCTTCCCCCTGTTCTACTGACAAACGGACCGCTTATAGGTAGGGTCGGTCGGTAAAAAAAAAAAGGACATTTAAAAAAAAAACACCGTAGAACAAAGGGTTTTTTTCGTGGCCTAACGAGATTGTAACAAAGAACACATGACATGCATGGTAACGGTATTACGTACGTAAATTAAATGCCATCAGTTGCGCGCTTTTACTTCGTTAATTCGCTCTAATTAGTTGATTACAACGGGGATAGCGCAATGTCAAATTAGAGAAACTAATGATTGATTGTAATAAACTTTGTATGGGTTTTTTTATGAGATAGACTAAATTATTCATGAACTTGCTTTCAACGTACTAAGAGTAGGGGTGGGCAAGCATGTATCCATTTGTAAAAATCCAGTTTTTCTGTGGTCAAATTGATAACATCCAAAATGCCAGCCAAAAATGACAGATTTTTAACGAATTTAGAAGACTGTCTGGCTGGAACGACTCACCAATGTTAAATTAATACATGTTTTTAGCTTTTTCAGGTAGGTGCAAACATGCGGTGTTTATAATCTACATATAGAGAGAAAAATACAAACTGGCCACAAAAATGACAGATTGTTAACGAATTTGTTGTATTTCTGTCATGGTTAACCAAGCTACTCTGACTATGTTGATGAATATTATTAATACATGGGCGACATATCAGTATTCAGAGACCATACAAAATACAGTAAAACATTACATGAACATTCTTTTTGGAGGCCACTTTAAATTCCGCTTTGGCGGCCCGATGACACCATTTCTGTCCCTGTTCCGATGTGGCGATGGTAAGCCATGTTTTCCTACTGCTAAACATTTTATATCCCATTTATATTTACTGTTTGCACTCTTTAATTTTTCTCTTTCGCTGTTCCGCTGTGGCGGCCCCTATGACACCCATTTATTTCCCTGTTCTACTGGGGCGCTGGTAAGCCATGTTTTTTCTACGGCTACAAACATTTTATATTCCAGATATATTTACTTTTGCACTCTTTGATGTTTCTGTTCCGCTATTTTGCTGTGGCGGCGCCGATGACATCCATTTGTTCCCTATTCCTCTGTGGCGCTGGTCAGCCATCTGTTCCTTCTGCTATTTAATATTCCACATATATTTACGTTTTCACTGCGTACTTTTCCTGTTCCGCTGTGGCGGCTCTGATGACATCCCATGTTGTCCCTGTTCTGCTGTGGCGCTGGTAAGTTTTTCTACTGCTATAACACATTTTATGTTCCATTAATATTTACTTTTGCACTATTCAATTTTTCTGTTGCCCTGTGGCGGCCCCGATGACACCCAATTTGTCCGTGTTCCGCTGTTGCGCCAGTAAGCCATGTTTTCCTACTGCTATAAAGCATTCTATCGTGCACATATTATCTTTACCTTTTTCAATCTGTTAGTTTCCTGTTCCGCTGTTCCGCTATGGCGGCTCCGATGACACCCAATGTATTCCCTGTTCAACTGTGGCGCTGGCAAGCCATGTTTTCCTACTGCTTAACATTTTATATTCAATTTATATTTACTTTTGCACTCTTTTGATTTGTCTACTCCGCTGTTCCGCTGAGAAGGCCCCCGATGACACCCATTTATTTCCTGTTCCGTTTTCGCGCTGGTAATCCAGGTTTTTCCTACGTAAACAAAGCATTTTTTAATCTACATGAATTTAATTTTTCACTCTTTTTTATCTACATAGCATTTTATATTTTACACACATTTACTTTTTCACTCTGTAATATTCCTGTTCCGCTGCTCGGCTGTTCCGCTGTGGCGGTCCCGATGACTCCCAATTTTTCCTCTGTTCCGCTATGGCGATGGTAAGACATATTTCATACATCTACAAAGCATTTTATATTGTCTTTTTCACTCTATAAGTTGTCTTCTCCGCTGTTCCGCTGTGACGGCCCCGATGACACCCATTTCTTTCCTGCTCCAATGTGGAGGCCCCGGTGACACATAGTTCTTTCCTGTTCTGCTATGGCGCTGGTAAGCCAGGTTTTCCTAAATATCCTTTTATAAGCTTTTTATAATCTACATGAATTTATTTTTTCACTCTGTCATCATGGTTATATTCCTGTTCCGCTGTTCCTCTGTGGCGGTCCTGATAAAACCCAATTTCCCCCTGTTCCGCTGTGGCGCTAGTAAGCTATATTTCATACATCTACATGGCATTTTATATACACATATTTACTTTTTCACTCTGTAATTTTCCTTTTCCGCTGTGGCGGTCCCGATTACCCCAACATTTCCCCTGTTCCGATGTGGTGCCGGTAAGCCATACTTCATACATCTACATAGCATTCATATTTTACACATATTTACTTATTCACTATGTATTTTTCCTGTTCCGCTGACTTTGCAATGGTCCCCCCCCCCCAGTTAGTACCCACAAAATGTTGTGACCGAACTCTTTTCAATCAATCCCCACCCCCACGTTGACCCTAAACAGTAGAGAAACAAATTGAATTTGAAATGAAATTTCCTTAGATTTAGCTTAAATTAAAGCTACTTTCAGGCAATTTTACATCAAACCCCCATTCACTGCTCGATTCAATATTTAAAGGAGCAGAAATACTTTTCATATTTGGTGAAATTTCTAATGCAATACCTTAGTCAGGTTTAATAACATGACATACAGCAATAAAAAGGTATGGTGAGAGTATAGTTGTAATAGTTGGATATATGTGCTAGACCACTAGACACTCATATCCAGTACTTTTGCTTTGTTAATATACCTAAATTCAAGGTGGCCTCCAAAATGGCCGCTACATAAATTGGCATATATGAACCAATATGTATAATCAGAGTATAGTTTTAACAATAGGATGTACATTATCTGTTAGACCACTAGAAACTCATATCTAGTATTTTTGCTTTGTTAACATACTTTAAAACAAAATGCTTGCCAAAATGCCCCCAAAATGGGTAAATAATTGTCAAATTTCATAAAATTGGATAATATCAACCAAAATGTATGATGAACGTATTGTTGTAATAACATAATTAAAATCAAATATCGGCGCAAAAATGGCCATTGTAACTGTAAAAAATAGTCTGCAAGAGTGTATAATATTCCAAAATAGATATTGTAAGAGTGTATATTGCATCACATTCACCAAATAGTATATTCTGTACTGCTAAGCTATTGTTTTTAGATATAAGAACCACAAATTCTGTATCACTTTCCAAAATGGCTACCAGAATGGTTAAGTTGATGTTAAATGACCTAAAACAGTTGTTTTGTATTGTAAATGACCACACTATGTAATACCAATACCCTATGTAATACCAATACCCTAACATATATTGGGATAGCATTCTCTATGTATGTCTGTGATCAAGCTTAGGGGTTGTAGATCTAGTTTGAGAATTTTAAAATGTTCCAGATGGCTGCAAAAGGTTCAAATAACTGACAGCAGTATCAGTTTATTGTTTAGTGTTACATTATAAATTACCAAATTGTTATATCTATAGCTTTTAATGAACCCAGTAAACGTATTTTTATGTGACGGGATTTCAGTTTAGCAGTACTTCTTAAGGGTAGGGAATATCCTATTTAGTGTAGTGCACCCTTAATAAAATAAATATTGTGCTGAACGTATTTGAAATGTGCTGGAATAGTTACCTTGAATAATTTTAAACATTTGTTGATCGTTTAAATGATATTTCCATGTTGTTATAATTATTTGTGAGCGGAAATTGTCATGTATGGATATCTGCTATCTACTGAAGATAGCAAAATATCAATATTATATTTTGTGAGGACAGCTACCATCCTTTTAAAGATATTTGTCAAGGCAGCTTTCATCCTTTTTAAAGACATTCTTTTTGATTTGAATGTCTAGGTGTTTGTCCACATTTGATTAATATTCATGTACACAGTAACACAGCAATATGTACTGGTACATCGGGGAGTACAACTACTACACGACTACATGAATCGCATGCTCCAACGCGATGGGTATCACGGAAATTATGTTAATGGCTACCTTTTCCTGTATCATACCCTTTATCAGAATTAACTCACCTGTTAAAATGCTTTTGCCTCCAGAATGCAGGCTATATACACGATAACGTCATGGATGCGATTCTCACATTTTGAAATAGTTTTACAAAGCAAAGAGTACACAACATAAGCTCAGGCCTACTCCATCATCCACGCATGGATTAAAAATCATAGTAAACATAAGCTTACTTCATAGATTCAAAGTAGGCTTTCATTAATATAAGCTTCATTGTAAGTTACTCTTATGCTCAGTAATACCCCCTCCCCCAAAAAAGGTCCCTAATCAGATGATTACATGATATGATTTTACCTTATTTGTAGTCTGTGCACCATACTAAATTACGCAGGACTGCCAATCTTTTCTTCTCTAGCATATAATTACACTTCCCAATTTACAAAACTCATCAAAATGGGTCAGATTAAGGATGAACTTGGATCGATACAGTCTCAATCTGGTTTATTTTATAGGCAGTGTACATGGGGTGATGTTCCATTAATCATAATGAATGAAATATCCTAGGCATTTGCACAGTCTTTTTATTCCAGGATTTTGTCATGCATTCTCTCTGATTCTAGTTTTGCAACACTTTTTGAGCTTATAAGAAATCCTTTCCAAGAAATTTTAGCACACATACCGATATGTAGCATTATTAGTATACACACCCCATCCGTAGGTTAATTTGTAAAGTACCGCGTTAAGACACAATCGGCTTTAGAAAGAAAAACAATCACCTGTATGGACGTCGCTATATTGATCGACGTTATGACGAAACAGTTACCAGATTTCAACATCTCTGTTTCGTGTATTGATATTTTCGATTATGCATTGAGTTCCTTTGGGATTATGTGCAGCGACTTGTCACTGATGAGGAGATTTTGGTAACGATGACGTCACAGAAAACTGGCGCGAATTTCAAATAATCACAGGTTGGGGATGTGCAATTTAAAATTCGTTTCATTGAATATTATAGTTCTTCTATGTTCAATTAAACTTTATCAATATACATAAGATAATTATTTTCCTACCATACGATCCTATAATAATGATTGGTTTCATGATTAGCACTGTTTTCAGTATATAGGCTTGGTTGATTACCTCATCGAAAACCGTCTGCACATGCGCTTGGATATAGACTTTCTTGGAGTACTTTGTAGTACGCAAACAATGTTACTTATCCTGGATCCATCTATGTCTAATACGAAGGTTAAACAGTTTCAGGCTATTATTAGGCAGGAGTCCAGTGCTTAAATAAGGATTAAAAGATAAATAGTTTACTGCTACCGTGTAAATTGGAAACCTTACTAAATTGAAGTATATGAAATAACTGCAATTTGCACCTCCGATTTATGGTTTTGTTAATAGAAATTGAAGTCATTGTTTAGGATCAATTGATGGGGAGATCTTAAAGGTTGGGGTTCTGATTTTAGGCCCATTTTTCAACTTGATTTTGTCTATTACACATGAATGGTCATCCTTAAAATAGTTGTATTCCAAAGTTTGAGTTGCATAACTGCAATGGTTCTTTTACGAAGCACAAAGTGACATGGAATTTGCCCATTGCAGTAGTAAACAAACTGGCCGAGTTGTTAACCACATTTGGCAGTACGTTACTGCTATTTGGCCTATAACGTCTAAATGGAGCATAACTTGCGCCAAACATTTATCAGAAATAATGAACAAAATATGGTGTTTCTTCTGATATCACAATATGTTGATGGGCTGAAGAAGGGCTAAAAGTGATCGGAACATCCACCTCAAATTGAAAAGTATAAAATATTAAATTTGAAAAAGAACAAGGACTTGAAATGTTATATGTGCATGACACGCCACGACTTGTTTATAAGAAACCATGGTAATAAATGACACAATTAATTTTGTAGGTAATAACCATAAGATAATATGAATATCTACTGAAACTGAATAGCCTATTAATACCTGTCATGAAACGTTAAAGGCATATTATGTGATCTTTTCGAGAGAGCGCCCTCTATTCATTATTTTTTTTAGAAAGTAGATTTTCTTGCAGATTTACATTTCTGATCATAAATCATACATAAATTCCAAGTTACAGAGCGATACGATTCCTAATTACCTCAAAATCATGGTTTTAGAGTGAATTTAGAGTGAAAATATAAACTGTCGGTGTTATCCGACAGTTTATTTTCACTCTAAAATCACGATTTTGAAGTAATTAAGAATCGTATCGCCCTGTAACTTGGAATGTATGTACGATTTATGATCAGAAATGTAAATCTGCAAGAAAATCTTCTTTCAATTTTTATTTTGATGTGGAGGGCGTTCCCTGGAATGATCACATAATATACCTTTAATGCTTCGATATTGCGCTATCCTAATTGGTTGAACTCTACTTGGTTTTACCATTACCAGAATTGTGATTAGTATGTGTTTTGCTTCTGCGTCATGTAAGATCAATTATTGATTATATCATAAGGCCTTGCTCGGTTACCATGGCAACCAGAGCGACCCAGAGCGAAACCAAAAACGTGTTTTCAAAACTGGGCATCATGGGCTACTATATGGTATACAACACTAATTGGCTGATATTTGTGTAAAATTGATTTATAGGCCCTAAATCCGACTCAGCCTCCCTTTTAATATTGACTCTATTCCCTTGATGAAATTATATACAATAACATCTTAAAAGTTTTTCTGAACTGAAATGTTGTGCTGATTCCAGATATTTTATGAACCATATGTCAGAGTATATTTGTCAAATTAAAGGGATAATACTCGAGTTGTGCTTTTCAATTACATTCACCTTTACATTCCTTCAATAATAGTTGACATTTCTTTTTTTAAATTATTTGTCCCAAATATGATGCTCTGTAGTGTTGAGAGCTGATCTAAAGTAGTTCAGTGTCACTTTTATAGAGGTATTTCCATTGTTTGTGTCTGCACATGTTGAATTTGGTCATATTTCTTGGAATATATGCCTGTAATATTGACTCTGTTATTTTATGGAGTGATAAACCACCAAATCTTAAACTTTTTTTCTGAACTGCAATTGTGGCTAATTAATTCCAAATCTGATCATTTTATAAACCAAATGCGAGGGAAAATTTGTCAAATTAAAGGGATAATACTCGATTTGTGCTTTTCAATTGAATTCACCTATACGCACTTATAATGGGATTCGTTCAATATTTCTTTCTCAATATTTGTCCCATATGTGATGCTCTGTAGTGTTGAGAACTGATCTAAAGTATTTCACATATTAAAAGGGTATTATGTTGTCAAATTTCAAGGAATTAATATTGACCCTGTTTTTTTGATGGAATGATAACTTAAAATCTTAAACATATTTCTTGACTGAAATGGTGTGCTGATTCTAAATCTGAGAGGGTAAGATGGTCACATTAAATGGGTAGCACACGAGTATGCTTCTTTAATGATATTCACCTTTATTAAAGGTACATTTTCATGAGATTCTTTCATTATTTCATATTTGACTTTTCCCAAATAATTATGATGCTCGCTATTGTTACGAACTGTAACTAAATCTGCCTCGCATTAAAAGGGTATCACCCGATGTTATAGTTTTCAAACCTCAAATTTGATCAAAAGGAATGTGCCTAGAATGATATTTATTGATGCTATGCTTTGATTTCAAATATGTTGAGTCTACAAACCGAGTCTGTGGAGAAAGTTGTCAAATTAAAGGGGTAATATATGATATAATGGTAAAATAATGAATTTGGCAGATTAGCAATACTCAAGCATTTATCTGAATGTTTTTGATAACTTATTACCTATAATTCTATGTTTTAGTGTATAGGACATGATAATAATAATTTTGCAATAAACATGACTTGATTTCCCCCAAATTCTGGATTTTTGTTTAAAAAAGAGTAATACCCTATAATGTTGTCCCTGCAGTTTGATGGGCTAAAGCACTTATCATAATGACGTCTCCGAATAGATTTGATTTGTCAAACAATTATCATAATATAAAATTTGACTTATAAATTCTTCTAATATTTGATATTTCTACGTGATATTTTCAAATATGATTATTTTATAGTGGAGCTGGTTGGAAATAATGTCTCCCATCTTATGTTTCAATACCTGATTTTTATTATAATTATGATTTTTAAACTGGATCTGCAGTCATCGTCAAATTAAAAGGGAAATATAAGACGACATCCCTGGTATATATGATGGTAACAAGGTCACCAAAAGTCTAATTCTTTTTGAAATTGCAGACATTCCTTTTCATTATAACTGCTATAGTAACAGACGAATTACCAACAGGCTATAATATTGAACATGGTTATCATTAAAGAGGTGCTTTCCACATACTTGTTAGCCTTGATCAGGCTTTCTAAAATTTGTACCGGGTTGTAGTAATCCGCGCTGTTATATACCAAACTCGATCCTTGTGCATACTGATATTAATAAATAATAACAAGTCCTACAAGCTTATCTATTTAGTGCGATAAACTTAGCATCCAAACTGCCGCCCCCCCCCCCCCCCCCCTTCACTGACCCACCAATTACTCACTGAACACACCGGGCGAAGCCCGGTGTAAACTGTGCAGTGATCGCCATTGAGATATACCATCGCGGGAGAACGAAGTTCGACTGAGGCCGCTTGCGGCCGAAAGCCTTGTACAATCTGTTATGACTGGTGAAGTAATTTATGCTAATTGCATAAACATGTTGACCCGCCTCCACTAGTGTCGTAATAGCGCAAATGTAATGAATATTTACGATGTTTACCGGTCAAAGGCTGCTTGTCTTTTCTGATTGGATGTTATACCTTATGAATAATACATATTCGCCATATTTGGGAATATTACCCCCCACGAACAACTTTTGCATTTCCACCGGTTTTATAAAGTGAAACATTAGATTGGCATTGCAGAATGTGCAAGGCTTCGTGTTCAGCACAGCTCTCAGCTCGTAAATCCTATGTCACTTGTCTTAGCACGCTATAATCAGCTTAATAAAGAAGGGTGGGATTTCCGTGTTATGGTGTTAGCAACGTCAGATATGGTTACTGACAATATTATGAGACTGCGTAATATTTTAAATGATTTTAGAAGCCTGGTCAAGGCTACATACTTGTATGATCCCCAAACTGATATCAATCATGTTGTTAAATTTGAGTGATTGGGTTTTGTTCAGATCGTATTGTGTGGTATTATCCGCCAATTATGAGGGTGGGAGAGTGACACCATCAAGGTCACCACAAGTGCAATTATGTTTGAAATTGTAGACTTCCCTTTTCATTTTAACTGTTATCAGTCAGCTGTAGAACGGGGATCCGTTTCAATTGAGGGCGCTCTATTTAGTGACGCACTGCCGTCATTTTTTACACGGCGATTGATCAAGTGACGGAAGCCGTCGCCCGCCGGAATACGAACAAAAAACACTTTTCAATAGAGGGCGGACTTGGGAACGGAATTCAAAATTCATAAAAAGCCGATTTTGCTGATTTGTAACTCTCTTACCACAGAGATAACCGTTACAAAGGCATCACTTCTGAATACTATAGGGCTTATATTTAATGTAAGAATTATCACACTTACCCCTTAAAATTCTATAAAATGGAGTAATCTCGTCTAGAAAATGGTAGTCTCATCGCAGCAAACCGGACATAAAACACATTATTTTAGCTTGTGTCGTGTGATGTTGGGTCAAAGAGTAAATTAAATCATCGAACTGGATGCCGTAAGGAGTTCTGGTACCTTATGCTGCCCTCAACTCGATGGATAGTTACTTTTTTGTGCAGATAATGGGGGTAAAAGGCGAAAATTCAATTATTGCGCCCTCAATTGAAACGGGGCTCGTTCTACCGCTGACTGGTTATAGTGACAGACGAATTACCATCGGGCTATATTGAACATGGTTATTTTAAGTGGACACAGTCTTAATACAAGCCAACTACATATAGAGAGTCTTATCCCACCCGCATATGTTGGTTATCAATATGATGAGAATGATGTTGCTATTCCTCCTGCACTCTATGATAGAACTCAGAACTCTTATGGAATCTGGACATCAATAAAAATAACACAAGTTGTGACACTTACAAATGTAGATGCATGTCGTCAGGGGCATGAACATTACTGTATACTTACTGGACTGAAAGGGGAACCTACATTGATGTGAGGGCGCCTGGTCTGAAAGCCTACATTATTAAGTAGTAAAATTAAAGTAATATTCTTATTTGAGTAGCGCTGGTTGAGAAGAGTAGTGTATTACGTCAAACTAGCACTAGACTCGTGCCTCCTCAACAGATTTTTTAGAAACCTTTTACCAACTTTCAAAGCTTATCTCAAGAATTACTAAACAAATACTAGAAATGTTTATGTTAAAATAGTAAGCTATCAGATAAATGCATAACTACCACTTTACAATCAGCCATCAAAATATCGTAACGCACCTTTAAAAATGTAAAAGTAAGTGGCTGTAGGGGTTCGCCAATCCTCCCACACAGCGAGTCTGTTTTAATATGAAATAATGTCGGTACCCATTTATAATATACACTTGGGTGAAGAAGACACAACACGCTGGCCGCAACGGGACTCGAACCCACAACTTTTGTATTGTGGAGCGAGAAAGTTTCCGCTGGACCACTCGTGCCCGCGTGTTACAAAAATCATAATCAGTAAAACGTGCTAAAACCTCAATTGTTTAAGTGTTATTCATGATTATATAACGCATGAAAATATTCCTGTCATTTTATTGGTGGAAACTGCATCACGTGACATAAAATAGTTTCACCTTTTCACCCAAATAACGGGTCAAGCGGTCAATAGTACATTTTGATGGGAGCTTTTGGACCTGGCGGTCAATAATACATTTTGATGGGAGCTTTTGGACCTGGCAGTCGCCCACTTTTTCCCCGACTCGCCCACGCCCCACGTACGCCCATCCCTACCTTCATTTCGTGAAACGGTGAGAAAGTAAACAAAACGCGTCGTCTGCAGCTGTTGCTGCGCTCCCGGTTGACTGTATATTAATTTATAGTACAGTTTTGTGTAACTTTTCTAGATAGAATGGACCGCCCGAGAATGGATCAATTAGGTTTTGAATTACTTGATGAAGATGCCGTTAACGAGCTGTTGAATGGCGTAGACAGCGTTCGGACTGATTATATAAACCTAGTCCTAGGCCTAGCCCTAGGCTAGGTCCAGCAGCTTGGCTTGACCCACCGCTGGACTAGGCCTACATCATTTGCCAGTTGAATGATTTTAACTTGAACTGTTTCGCGTGGAATATTACACGATAAAGACTTTTTGACGAGGAATCAATTTGTTTTGGATTGTTTTATGACTACTTGGGGAACTAATGATTTCGGACTGATGGGGAGCTCAACTCTGCTAAAGTAAAGTAGGTGAGTACCGTATCACTATCACTGATGGTTGATGAAAATGTGTAAAATGACAGAAATATTTTCATGCGTTATATAAAACAAATATTTAATGATCTTTATTCGGGAAATGGTGCAAACTATTGGCCCCTCGGTGACTGGAGGCCGTGGGCCTACTATTTTCCCTCGACCTCCGGTCTCGGGAAAATAGTAGGCCCACGGCCTCCAGTCACCTCGGGGCCAATAGTTTGTACCATTTCCCTCATGATCATTACATATTTGTATACTATTTTATGGTGTATATGTTAGTTCAATTGTCAAGTCAAGATGTAATTTAATTTAAAATGTAAATACAATATCAAATGCTAGTAAATTGTGGTTGGACAAAGTGTAACGTGTGTTACCGTAACACGAATAACCGAGTATTTGCAGTTTACAAAAAAAAATATATATATCTTGAGTTATTATTATTATTCTAGTATTATGAGCCTTAGTATAGTATTTGCTTACCAATAAATTGTGGATTGGTTAGTTTTCGTACAAAAGCATTTTGGTTTCCACAAGTGAACTACTAAAATATTAAGGTGATAATGGTGAACAAATAGCACTAGTTCAACTATCATATTTCAATTATACGTATTACATGAATACAATTACATTGTTTATTTGTCCCTGAATCTATACTAGCTGGCGCATTCTGTGGCTCCAACATATTGTTGATATATAGCAGGGCTACAGTACTATTAGTCTAGCGCCATCTATGAAACGGTAATAGCTATAACAGTATAGAGGGCTTTTTGACGAATGCTGTGTTTTATTCGATTACATTCGGCTAAATTCCTGATAAGCTTAATCAGAGAGAATTGACATGTTTAAACTTGGATCAGAAATTGCTTGACATTCTAAAATGTTTACTAAGTAAACATTCCGAAACCAATCATGTTGTTTGTGTTACATCTGAAAATCAACAGGTTTATAAGATGGATGATTCTGTGTGAATGCAGTTCGAAACGGGCACGTGTAATATGGTGCTCCCAACGGTGACCATATCAGGTTGAAGCATAGATTACAGTCACCGGGATGGACATGTGGGTATTATATTTTGAAGCTATAGGCCTGTCGTTAAATTGCCCAGTAGAAACAGCCACCCGTTAAATCTTACCGCTAAGTTGTTAACATGCAATATTAAAAGACAAAGCATTACGGCGGCAGTCTTTTTCAGTGGGGCGGCATTGTTGGTATAACGAAAGGTCAAATGTCGTGGCCCGTCGATCAGGACGCTAGTAAACGTAGCGGTAACTTTTAACGGTAATTATCATTATTTTAACTTAGCGTTAACTTTCCAGTGACTCAGTAGGAACACTCTCTATGTATGTTTTGGACCACGGTCGCTCAACGCAAAAAGCCATGTAGTATCTCGCCCTGTCATTAGAATAACTGTTTAATAACTAATACCCGGCGGACACTATGTTCAAAGGCACAAAAAGTGGAATTGTTTAAAGCATTTTTTTGCAATACTGAGGTGTGTAGATCGTTTTTCTTTATCAAATTGGTTAAAAAATCCACCCATTTTAGAACATATGAAATTTAAAATGATCTACACACCTGGGTAAGTATGATGCCAAGGGCATTTATTTTGTACGTAAATCCAATACAAAATTTCAGAAAACCATTGCCCCCCCCCCCCCCCCCCCCCCCCCCCCCCCCCCCCCCCCTAGGAGACGGAGTATATGGCCAAGGAATCTCAGCTGGCGGCGCTTTGCACGGTGGATTGGTCATGTCATAAATTGTGGTGTTTGGGATATGATCCATTTGTTTGATGTTTAGCATTATCCTGTAGCAAGACGTTGCGAAGGCATTTGTTTTGCATTCTATATATTAATATATGCTCCAGGATTAACATCCATACAGTAAGATAGTCACACAGGTGGTATTGAATAATTTTGTGACACCTATTTTAGGGCTCCTCCAGAGGCGTTCTAACTTCCAGAATGCGCACCATGCTATTACCTTGCGTCTTTTAAGATCACTTGCACCCGATGCCATCATAGAGCCAAGATACCTGAAATCCGTCACATGGCTGATGCTATCCCGATAGACTTGAAGTGCTGGGTGAGGATTGCAGTTGGCAGTCATGTACTCCGTTTTAGATACGCTAATGATGAGGCCAAGGTCTTTAGCTGCTGCAGCAGTTTCTGTCAGCTGCGTCTTGACTCCTTGAATTGTTGTCTCGAGTAAGGCAATGTCATCAGTTAAGTCTAGGTCGTGAAGAACAACGGCAGGATGACGCCTCGAACGACGTGATGTGTCACAACTCCTGAGTCAAGATCAGATGTGGTCTTCTTCAATAGGTAGTCTACCAATATCACAAAAAGGAATGAAGCCCGAACGTCACACTGTAGCACTCCAGTAAAGACAGCAAAATGATCAGAGATACTGCCGTCGTCCATCACAACACTTCAGGAGTTGTTGTTACAGTACAAATATAGCGTCGACTAAAGCTTTGGGGATTCCGTAATGTCGCAATGACTGCAAACGTAATGACTGCAAACATAACTTTCCTGTTTATGAAGTCGAAGGCTTTCTTGAAGTCTATCTATGAATGTGACTGTGAGAGGTAGCTGAGCTAATGGTCTTTAAATCCTTCCATGATCCTCCTTAGTATGTGGATTTGCTGAGCACAGTTTCTGCCATGGCGAAAGCCAGCCAGTTCCTCAAGATTGGGTCGACATGATCTCTAATTCTGTTGAGCAGGATCTTGTTGTATACTTTGGCTGCAATTGACCGAAGAGATATTCCTCTATAGTTAGTCATAAGAGTCAGGTCCCCTCTCTTTTGTAGAGGAACACTAGTGGTCCACTGGTTTGCTGGTTTCAGGGTGGTGTAAACTTCAATGCAGAACCCATGGACAACTTTTACCAATATGTCATCGCCATTGGAGTGCTTCTGATGTGATTGCACAGTCAAGAGCTGCAGCCGTCTTGGGCTTCATTTGATGAATGGTTTTTGTGTTTCCTATAGTGTGGGAGGATTAATGTGGATGGGCAGGCCCAGCAACATCAGTGTGTGATATGTGGCTGTCTAATCCAACTCGGGCATTAAAGTCTTCCAAAATGAAGTGGATGTTGTGAGTTTTCACAAACTCAAGATGGTTCTCCAAGTTGTTATAGAACTAATTTTGTCATCAGGAGGAGCACTTTCAGTTGGAGCATAATTAGCCAGTATTAAATCATGTAGTTGCTTTACCGGGCTTTTTAAACATGCTAGTCGTAACAGGTGTGGGTGATTCAGACACGGTATAACAGCTTCACACAACATTGCAATAGAAATTAAATTAAGGTAATCGTCACTCTATTGTGGATCTATGGTTTTCGGGGAATGTGCAGCCGAGTTAGAAATTAAAGAGCGGGGTGCGAAAATAGAAATCAATAACCCACAGTACGCTAATACTTTTGATTTATGTTAATTTGCAGGCAATTTTCAAAATATTTCACAAATTGAAGAAGAAGAAAAATTTGGAAATTCCAAACAAATGGGTCAATCGGGTATGGTATGGCAAGTATTTTGCACAATAGAAGAGATACACCAATGAAAAACCTGGGATTTTTATTGAAAAAACCCAAGTTTTTTTTGGTCGAAAAACCTGGTTTATCGAGAGAAAAATCCTATGAAAATAAAAGATATACTTGGTTTTTCGAAATTTATCAACCGACAAACCTGATTTTTTTTCTTCAAAGAACTATGACAATTGAATCGAAAAAAAACCAGGTTTATCAAATCGAAAAACCAAGTTTCTATGGCAAGTATTATGCGCACTAAAATGGATAAACCATGTTTTTCGTAGCCTTGACCAGGCTTCTAAAATCATTTAAAATAACGCAGTCTCATATTCCATAGTTGCTTTATATAACACCCATTTTAGAACATATGAAATTTAAAATGATCTACACACCTGGGTAAGTATGATGCCAAGGGCATTTATTTTGTACGTAAATCCAATACAAAATTTCAGAAAACCATTGCCCCCCCCCCCCCCCCCCCCCCCCCCCCCCCCCCCCCCCCCCTAGGAGACGGAGTATATGGCCAAGGAATCTCAGCTGGCGGCGCTTTGCACGGTGGATTGGTCATGTCATAAATTGTGGTGTTTGGGATATGATCCATTTGTTTGATGTTTAGCATTATCCTGTAGCAAGACGTTGCGAAGGCATTTGTTTTGCATTCTATATATTAATATATGCTCCAGGATTAACATCCATACAGTAAGATAGTCACACAGGTGGTATTGAATAATTTTGTGACACCTATTTTAGGGCTCCTCCAGAGGCGTTCTAACTTCCAGAATGCGCACCATGCTATTACCTTGCGTCTTTTAAGATCACTTGCACCCGATGCCATCATAGAGCCAAGATACCTGAAATCCGTCACATGGCTGATGCTATCCCGATAGACTTGAAGTGCTGGGTGAGGATTGCAGTTGGCAGTCATGTACTCCGTTTTAGATACGCTAATGATGAGGCCAAGGTCTTTAGCTGCTGCAGCAGTTTCTGTCAGCTGCGTCTTGACTCCTTGAATTGTTGTCTCGAGTAAGGCAATGTCATCAGTTAAGTCTAGGTCGTGAAGAACAACGGCAGGATGACGCCTCGAACGACGTGATGTGTCACAACTCCTGAGTCAAGATCAGATGTGGTCTTCTTCAATAGGTAGTCTACCAATATCACAAAAAGGAATGAAGCCCGAACGTCACACTGTAGCACTCCAGTAAAGACAGCAAAATGATCAGAGATACTGCCGTCGTCCATCACAACACTTCAGGAGTTGTTGTTACAGTACAAATATAGCGTCGACTAAAGCTTTGGGGATTCCGTAATGTCGCAATGACTGCAAACGTAATGACTGCAAACATAACTTTCCTGTTTATGAAGTCGAAGGCTTTCTTGAAGTCTATCTATGAATGTGACTGTGAGAGGTAGCTGAGCTAATGGTCTTTAAATCCTTCCATGATCCTCCTTAGTATGTGGATTTGCTGAGCACAGTTTCTGCCATGGCGAAAGCCAGCCAGTTCCTCAAGATTGGGTCGACATGATCTCTAATTCTGTTGAGCAGGATCTTGTTGTATACTTTGGCTGCAATTGACCGAAGAGATATTCCTCTATAGTTAGTCATAAGAGTCAGGTCCCCTCTCTTTTGTAGAGGAACACTAGTGGTCCACTGGTTTGCTGGTTTCAGGGTGGTGTAAACTTCAATGCAGAACCCATGGACAACTTTTACCAATATGTCATCGCCATTGGAGTGCTTCTGATGTGATTGCACAGTCAAGAGCTGCAGCCGTCTTGGGCTTCATTTGATGAATGGTTTTTGTGTTTCCTATAGTGTGGGAGGATTAATGTGGATGGGCAGGCCCAGCAACATCAGTGTGTGATATGTGGCTGTCTAATCCAACTCGGGCATTAAAGTCTTCCAAAATGAAGTGGATGTTGTGAGTTTTCACAAACTCAAGATGGTTCTCCAAGTTGTTATAGAACTAATTTTGTCATCAGGAGGAGCACTTTCAGTTGGAGCATAATTAGCCAGTATTAAATCATGTAGTTGCTTTACCGGGCTTTTTAAACATGCTAGTCGTAACAGGTGTGGGTGATTCAGACACGGTATAACAGCTTCACACAACATTGCAATAGAAATTAAATTAAGGTAATCGTCACTCTATTGTGGATCTATGGTTTTCGGGGAATGTGCAGCCGAGTTAGAAATTAAAGAGCGGGGTGCGAAAATAGAAATCAATAACCCACAGTACGCTAATACTTTTGATTTATGTTAATTTGCAGGCAATTTTCAAAATATTTCACAAATTGAAGAAGAAGAAAAATTTGGAAATTCCAAACAAATGGGTCAATCGGGTATGGTATGGCAAGTATTTTGCACAATAGAAGAGATACACCAATGAAAAACCTGGGATTTTTATTGAAAAAACCCAAGTTTTTTTTGGTCGAAAAACCTGGTTTATCGAGAGAAAAATCCTATGAAAATAAAAGATATACTTGGTTTTTCGAAATTTATCAACCGACAAACCTGATTTTTTTTCTTCAAAGAACTATGACAATTGAATCGAAAAAAAACCAGGTTTATCAAATCGAAAAACCAAGTTTCTATGGCAAGTATTATGCGCACTAAAATGGATAAACCATGTTTTTCGTAGCCTTGACCAGGCTTCTAAAATCATTTAAAATAACGCAGTCTCATATTGTCCGTAACCATATCTGACGTTGCTAACACCATAACACGGAAATCCCACCCTTCTCTGTTAAGCTGATAATAGCGTGCTAAGACAAGTGACATAGGATTTACGAGCTGAGAGCTGTGCTGAACACGAAGCCTTGCACATTCTGCAATGCCAATCTAATGTTTCACTTTATAAAACCGATGGAAATCCAATGGTTTTTCGTGGGGGGTAATATCCCAAATATGGCGAATATGTATTATTCATAAGGTATAACATCCAATCAGAAAAGACAAGCAGCCTTTGACCGGTAAACATCGTAAACATTCATTAAATTGCGCTATTACGACACTAGTGGAGGCGGGTCAACATGTTTATGCAATTAGCATAAATTACTTCACCAGTCATAACAGATTGTACAAGGCTTTCGGCCGCAAGCGGCCTCAGTCGAACTTCGTTCTCCCGCGATGGTATCTCAATGGCTATCACTGCACAGTTTACGCCGGGCGAAGCCCGGCGTAAACTGTGAGTAATTGGTGGGCCAGTGACGGGGGCGGCAGTTTGGATGCTAAGTTTATCGCACTAAATAAATAAGCTTGTAGGACTTGTTATTATTTATTAATATCAGTATGCACGAGGTGTTTGGTATATAATAGCCCGGACTACTACAACCCAATACAAATTTTAGAAAGCCTGATCAAGGCTATGTTTTTCGTCGACAAGAAGTTTTGTTTGTATCTTAAAGTATATGTTAGAAACATCATGTCCCTCACTTTTAAGCACGGATGAAAATCCGATATTTGGAGCTTTTCGGCGAACATTTCAATGTTGGCCTATATTCAAATGTACTGACAAATACAGCGGGGTTTTGAGGTTGGCCATGTTTATTGACGTCGGGCGTGGTAACAGTGTTAATATTGGCGCTTGATTTATAATGCTGATACTTGTCAATTTTCAGTGCCCAGAGACCATGATGTTTAGAGTACTGACATTACATGATAAACATGACCCACATGTTTGAAATTTTCCGTGAGAAAGGGGTAAGACTTACAGTTTAAGTATCATTAGTTTAGTTTATTGACACATGTCACGGTTTAGAGATTATTTTCAATGGTTGTATTGAATGCATTGAATGCCCCTAGTCGTATATAATTGTATGGAATACGGAGACCTCTATCTATACCATTGTATCATATCTGGGATTTTTTAGGGAGTGTGGTGTGTTACTGTTACTAGTGTTACAAAAACGGACGAGGGTTAAATATAATTTTGGTGTTGTAAATTTATCAGCCATGATTACACCCCGGTCACCAGAGAAATGTTAAAATAAATTTCGGTGATAAAATAAGATTTCAAACAATTCATGTGAATGTTCACAATACGCAAGTGCGGAATTTTATTAAATAGAAATATGTACACAACAATGATAAAAATGACGACACATCACATCAAAAAATACCTCTTGTGGTTTTTATCTGATGTCTGACTTTAACATCACAAAAACATGCAAACATCAAGATTTAAATTGATACCTCATAATTGAAATGTAACCTTAAGAATCAGGAAATATGATGAATAGAAACTTAGCATTTACTTTCCAATTTCTTTATATTTTCAAGATATTTTAGTTTATATCTAGAAAGTACACAAACCGACAGGTAGGTGTTGATGTGATGGGTCACAAATATAAACAACTGTACTATGTGTGAGTAACAAAAAATAAATAATGTCAATGGGGTCTTTTGTGTCGTGAAAACATATAATCATTCAGAAAAACGATGATAAGTTCCATTTAATGAACTCGGCCCCGCCTCATTCAGTGGAGTAGAACATTTTCATATTTTATTGAACGAAAATATTATTAACATTACGGTACAGACTGTAACACAATATACAGTTGCATCTATGTCTCCAAGAAATGACATATTATATTTCCTAATGCGAAATAAATAATAAAATGTGATCTGTGAAAACCCGTCAGATGTGAACTAGGGATTATGTATAATATATTCATCTTATTTTTAGATCTTATTTTAGAAAGTTCTTTCCAATATTTTGTGTCATAATCTTCATGAAATGTCACCTTCGAAAACACTTTTCTAATTAACTTCATAATGCTATTCTATCGATCTATGTATTCTTTTTTGGCCTGTTTCATGATTTCTTGTTTTATAGCTTTTTCGTTCATAACTGTGTTTGTAGTGATCGTAGAAAAATGATCAAAACAAGTTCTGTAATCAGCACAGTTTAAGCTCTATTATGATATAAATATCTCCATTATGAAAAAAATCTCATCATGAGGCGGGTTTTCACAGATCGCATCACATATTGGTTACCCAACGCAAATTAGTAGGGGTTTATTATTGGTTTTTGTTCACAAGTTATACTCATTTGTTTGACATTTTTATTATTGCACAAATAATAGATGATGATACAGTTGTTGACGTTTTATTATTTCACAAACAATAGATGATGTCACATTCGTTAAGGCCAAGTAACAAAAATAATGTGTTTCTCATTCGGATTTTTTTTTAAATTCGGTGAGGGAGGCACTTATTATTTGTCATTTGTCACACATTTGTTATTAATTCTGTGTTAAGTTCCCATTGTTGAAAGTTTGCCGTTAATCATAAAAACGGAGAGGCCCTCGTTATTTTTTGGTTTTTTTCCTCATTACTCTACCCCTAGCCTGGAAATCTTGTGTGGACTGTGTTTATAAATGATACCCAAGCACTTATTATCATCTTTTTTCATCACAACATTTGATGAAACAAAGTAAATAAGAAAAATAGCAAAATATTTGACAATCTCAATAACTTGGTGAGGGCGGGGACGAGAAACATGTTTATTATTTTACTTGGCCTAACATGTTATTATTGGACAAATAATCGATGATGTCCCATTTGTTGACATTTTATTATTGCACAAATAGTATCGATGATTTTACATTTGTTGACATTTGAGACGCCCTCTGTTGCTTTCAGACTAAACACACCAAACTCTGGCAATAGTTCATATAGTTCAATGGCACATCACATTAAGCCTGTAGTGTAACAATAGAGGGCCTCTCATTTGTAAATAGATTACATGATCATAAACGACCTCATATCTATAGGCATGCAATAGTTTAATATAATTAAATCACTTAATTATTCTTCTAGCCCTGTGATTGTTATGCAAATATGGTGAAAATGTACTTTAGGTCCCAGATTCTGGACTGTATTATTCGATACTCGTACAAAGTCAGTGTTTCAGTATTGCACGATACTGGTGCATATACAATATTCAATCGTGCGATACTGGAACACAATTATGTACCAGTATCGTTCAATACTAGGACAAAATCCTACTGGTATTAAACAAGTGTACCAGTATCACTCTATACTAGTACACAATTTGGTTTTCTAGTACCGATCGATACTGGAACAGTTAAATCGTACCAATATCGAGCGATACTTGCAACTTTTACGTTTCAGTATTGAACGATACTGGTATACCAGTATATGGGACCAAAAGTACATTTTTTCTCAAATATGGACTGCTCACCAGAAAAAATGGGATGAACTCTTTGCCCCCGAAGTGATCTGTAGACCGTACGCCTACTGTTTTCACGAAGCCGAAGGCTAAGGGAAAAGAGTAGGTTTACGGTCTGCAGATCATCGAGGGACTATAAAGACAATTCCATAGTTGCTTTATATAACACATGGAATTACTGTAGAGTGTAATGTTGATGACAACATAGAATTAAACATGAACATACCTTAAAATAATAGGCTAGTCGTTTCTTAAATATAAGCTTACTACATCGAGTCGCCGAGAAAGCTCGCTCATGCTAAATTCACCTCATCGATAGAGACCTAGGCTTTGCAGAATGCTCTCATCGGGTTCAATGACAATTGACAACAACTAAGTATTCATCATACATGACTATATAACATGTACTGACTTGTTCGAATACATACAACCGTAAACAATAACATGTGTGGTAACTGTGCAATAACATGTGTGGTTACTGTGCAGTAAAACATATTTACGTTTTAAGCGATTCCTCTTTCCCCGTTGTGCACTGAGTGGACAGCCGGACGTCGTATATATACGGCGGTGGAATCAATTTATTATTTACACCGGAGATGGCCTACTGCTAGATTTGTAAAAAATCATAGAGAAATGTTTATGGAGGAATGTATACAAATACTGCTTACTATCGGATCGGATGGTGATCTGTCAACCAGGGAAACTGGAATACCAACACCTACTATTGCCAGTAGTGGGTGCTAGTAGCACCTTATGGACCGCCTGTGAACATTCGGTGAAATGAATTTTAATGAAATGATGCCAATATTTGTGTGCGTTATTATTCAATGCATAATGGAACAATCCAAATTTGACCGAGTGGTATGATGCTACTATTACACAAATCGTTGCACTAATATTTGTTTACATACTAAAAAAATATATACATACATACACCCTCCACACCCCTTACATACATATATACATGTAATGCTAATCTATTTAAAATAGTAATTATTCTAACAATGTCTCATTTGACACATCGACCAATCGGCAGGTAGTTCTCATATCATTTGCCAACTTTCATTGCCATGATAAAAGAGACCATCATTTGACCTATGTCCAATAACAGCAGCCTTTTCCCTGACCTAGGTCAGATGATAGCCCCTAGCGTATGTCCACATTTTAAGAGGGCACATCACATTACACCCATACTATGTAGAGCAATTGGCTTCTGTTGACACGAGATGTATTAGTATAGGCCTAAATGAGTGATTAATAAAACAACATAGTTAACACTTTCCACGCTGGAGGCGACATTCCAAAAGTTCACAAAATGTTTCAAAAATGTCAAAATGCGTTGAAAAAGGTACAACCATACCTAGTATTGGTTAATTAATAGGCCTTGAAAGCGGGGAAAGGTTTCTGGAAAAACTGTTTTGTATATGGTAAAATTAATAGCCGCGTGGTAAGTGTTAACCTCAATTCGATATATGAAACGAATATATACATCGACTGGTCTTATATCGGGTGATGGATAAAGAGGATCGCTCCTTCGTTACCCTAGCATATTTACGTCCTACTATAATGTGCAATATAATGTGCAATATATTTATTGACAGTAATAAACACCGCCAAAACGAAAGTCCACACTCATTCAAGCGGTTATGACATAATTTCTTTTGATATTTCAAATGATTTGTGTAGCTATATTTTGATTCCTTATTTGCCACCAAAGATTAATAACGATTTCTGAACAAATATTATAATAATGTATGAATACGCTTAATGCATTTTATGCACAATGATCTCGAATCTCTAGCATTTTTTGCGGTGTTTATGTTTATTACAGTGCTCTCTGTGATGTAAGCATGTTGCAGTAGGGTAGCAACCAAAATCATTATCGTTAACTGCTTTATAGGCGAAAAGGATCGATGATATTTAACATATTTAAAGATCTCCAAAATTACAGAAAAAACAAGTTGACGCTGTTCGTCGCGTCAATTATACGAATTCCTCACTATTAGAATTACCTCGTCCTCTTCATCGTCACCCTGCTACGATAACTGTATAACTCAATTTATTCTAGTTTTGCGTAAACACAAACACTACACAGACTAACGTGTTTCAAGCAAAACAATAAACATGTTTACTAACCATATGAAGAAAAAACACCTGATGTTGACATGTAGATTTTAACCTCTAACAGTTTGATTGGTTGATGACTTAGAGATAATATAACATCAGATGCACATGATCATGGAGTTGGGACTAAAAAGGTGAGTTAGGTAGTAATCATAGCAGAGAGACGACATGATGTACCAGAATGTTGCCTATGTTTGTATAATTTGACGGCTATTGTATAATCATTTGCTTACTACCCTACCGTGTATTGTGAAACATTCATTTTTGAACACATCGATCTGAACTTAAAAAATACAAACATTTATTTACTTCAATCCAAAGAAGATTTAGTAAGCAGTACTAGCAGGGCTTTCCCCCAAACACAAACAGTGCTGAACAGGTGTTAAAGTAATTTTAGTTACAGGTCGTCTGACATATATCTAATTGTGACACGTATGAAGAAACACTTGAAACCAAACAACAAATGTACATAATTGTGTGTTATTTTAAAACTTTTTAGCTAATTTGAAGTCACATCAGTTGTACTACTTGCAGGAGGATTTTTTTAATAATACTCTCGATTAACCACATTGTAAGCATTTCATTGCGCTGTAATATCAATGGGAATCAGCAGACACTCTTGGCAGAAAACAGTGCGGTCATGTGATGAAAGTGAAGCTTGCTGGTACTGCTCAAGTAATCTTCTTTGACTTCAATCCAAACATAAATTCATACACCTATGACGCATACATTTTTGAATCTTTACATCTACATACAAAGTTGGGTGCAAACAAGAGCTTCAATGCTGTCATACGGTGATACAAAAAGGAAACATTCAAATAATTGTGTTCGAGCTACAATACAAAGTGCGCATCTCATTGGAATGCATGCACACTGTGATATAACACTATACAAGTGTATTTACATGTACAGGGTAGGTCAGTGTTTGGAGGCATTTGCATGCCTTCTATATTACTCAAAAGCATCTTCTACCAGTATCAATGATCTCTGTGCATAATTAACTTAACTTAGTTATCAATCATTCCCCCTATTTGTTTACGTTTGGTGTCAACTTGAACCAACAAGTAATAACCTTCTATGGGTATTGCCTATGAAGCTCTTACATTATCAATGCGTTTAAAACAAAACACATCGTACAATATACAACTAACTAATGTCGATGTCATGGGTGAGAGGTTTGTAGAGAGTGATGTCATCTGCGAAGAGAACCAAGGAACTGTCGAGGGAAAACTTAAAAGGCAAAGGTCATTAATATAGGTAAGAAAGAGAAGAAAGAAAGAACAGGAACAGCAGCAGAGGAGACACCATGGACAGACACTGACTGGGTTCTGTCAGATAGATAGGACCTAAACCAACTGAGAAGAGGACCGGTGATGCCAGTAGAGTGGAGTTTAAGCAAAAGAGGGCTGTGTGGGACTTTGTCGAAAGCCTTACTAAGATCGAATAAAGCAACAGCCATGCTTTTACGTTTCTCAAGATGACCATACCAGTCATGCAGAGCGGTGAGGAGAGCATCATATGTGGAAGACTTAGGAAGAATTCCAAATTGATGCTTAGTCAGAACATTGTTGAGATTCAGGTGGGCAAGGGTGTGTTTGTGAATAATCCTTTCCAGAAACTTGCACACAATAGGTTGCAGAGATATGGGACGATAATTGGAGACAGAGTGCCGATCACCGGACTTGTAAATTGGAATTACACGAGGAAGTGTCCATACTTTGGGTATAATAATAATTAGTATTTATATAGCGCCTTTCCAAAGTGATCAAAGCGCTGTAATTTCATTGCTGGTGAATCATCAGAATCAGGTCGCATCAACTAGGGTGCTGCCAATTTCTAGCGCAAACCTATCCGCACTTAGATTGGGTGAAGGAAGTTTTTGATAACCGAAACAACTAATCACAGATTTTGAAAGCAGGAGGAAACCGGAGATCCCGGAGAAAACCCGCGAGAGCATGTATGGATCGTGATAAACCAAATGCACATAAAGCCCGACCGAGCACAGATTTCGAGCCCGGGATTCATTGGTGCAAAGCGAGGGTATTTACCGCTACGCCAACACGCTCTCCCAATATAGAGAGTATAGCACCTGTGGTAATAGAGAGATTAAATATCCTGCGCAAAATAGGTAAAACAGAAACAGCAGTGTTCTTGAGCATCAGTGTTCTTGAAATATATTTTCATGAGCTAAGCATGCTAATTCATTGCATAGCATGCATAATTTGTTGAAGGTGAAATTTCACATTGGGATATTTGTGACTATTTCCATACAACTTATTGGGTTATTTATTGGGTAATCCTCGGTACAGGTCTTTAAACCCATCTCCTTTGGAATGGAAGTACCGCAGGGAAATGGTTTATCACATTACTCTCCTTTCCATTTTGAATTTGTACAGTGCCAGCCTGCCAGGTTTGGCAATAATAGGTGCATACCATATCTGCCTGAAACAGGTGGCGGAAACAGGCTGTGGCAGAAGTAGGTGATGCAACCTGTGTTCGTGTTGTTGCCCCCAGCTAAGACATACACCTAGCAACAAAAGTCCCGGACCAGGTGCTTTGAGGTTGGCTAATTCAAAATAGATAATCGGTACCAAACATCTGAGATATACATTAGATGGGCAAATTTCTTCTCCGCAGTTTGATACCTCATTCAACAAAATCGGATGAATACTTTTAAAGTTATGGCGATTTTAATGACCGCGCATAACAACAGCAAAGTTGCACTAGGTATAGGAAATCATTAATTTGTGTGACAGTTATGACAGTAATCACACACAATTCAACGAATACCTAGTGCAACTTTGCTGTTGTTATGCGCGGTCATTGAAACCGCCATAACTTAATAAGTATCCATTCGATTTTGTTGAATGAGGTATCAAACTGCGGAGAAGAAATTTGTACATCTAACGTATATCTCAGATGTTTGGTACCGATTATCTATTTTGAATTAGCCAACCTCAAAGCACCTGGTCCGGGACTTTTGTTGCTAGGTGTATGTTAGATACGACGCGGTTAGGCGACGAATAATGAAACCATATTCTATGGGCTCGGCCGACCATTTTTTTTAGAAATCGGTACAAACAATATTCACGTGCAAAAGAATACCGACCCAAATAAACATTTTGGCTTGTTAAAATACGGCAAGATGTATACGTTTGCCCGTAGAACAGGGTTTCTTTTTTCGTCGCCTTATACACAGGGCTTACATCCGAGCACTTCAAATCGCAAAGAAATCCGCGTGTGCCACTCCGTAGGATTTATCTTGACAAGAGTTGCAGCCACTGGTTCAGGAAAAAGGTTTTGTACAGGGGAACTTTCATCAGAGTTTCCATTAAATATCTGTTTAAAAAAATGAGATATACGGATTATATACATTATAGGCACGCGTACACAAAATCAGGTAACACGTTATCTGTATTATTAGTTAATAACCATGGACATTACGTATTAGATAAAGGACGAATAGCAGACCATCAGCAATAATAATGGGCGCCCGGCTAGCCTCTTTTGCAGGCGAGGCCGCAGGCCGAGCCTGCAAAAGGGGCGCGCCGGCGACCATTATTATTGCTGATGGTCTGCTATGAGGGGTTTATCTTTCATACACGTCGACACACCGTATCTGTACAAATATAGATGATAAATCATAATTCGTAATTTACCTAATACAAATTGGGCAATAGATCTTGGGAATCGTTTGTTATAATGTTGCCAATGCTAAATATTGCAAGAGACTATCAAATAAAGTTGGTCTTGTGCTTAGTTCCCCATGACGCACTAACATAATACAATCACTTTCAGACCCAACTTAAAGTTAACTATCCATGAACTAGTTACAAACACTGATATAAGTTGAAATAACGAATTCAATATTACTGAGTGCAAGGGAGCGTGTTGAGGAATAAAAAAGCTCGTCTGATTAGAGTTATACTTGAATGCACGAGTGAGCGTTTTAAATATCTACAATGGTTGACTATCAGCAGAAGGTATTATATAAACATTAGAATTGGTTCAATAAAATGATTTGTCCTCTGGCATAAGCAAGTAGATTATTTGACCTATGAGTTACTTTAGTTATATAATGTGGTACAACACAAACTATTAATTAATATAAAGGAATTAGCATAATCTGCAGTTCTTTTAACTGGTCGGTCAGGTGTGTCAATTTGCCATCAGCTTTGATCAGGATAACATCACATTGGTTCACCGTATGAAAACTATCGCCGATAACAAGGACTAGGCCTACACATGTATGGATATACTTGGAAAATGCCTATTTTTACAGAACATGTTCATGTGACTTGACAAGAAAACTAAGAGAATGTGAGTTTATCTATGATTTTGTATCATATTCTACTAAATTATTATATTTCACATATTTTAGATTTCAGCGTTTTCCCAGTTGCGTATAGATTTACACGAAAAATAAAATAAAAATTAATATCATGACCGCTACGTTAGACGTAATTAACCCCAGTCACAACCTTTGCCCTCCCAGTCAGCTCACCAAGTCCTACGCATTTGGATCCCAACCAATCGAAAATGTTTACTTTTTTATTTAAATTACATACATTTAGTTTAAATAGTTTAAATTAAGTTAATTTAGGCCTTGTTGCATTAATGCATGATAATATTTTCACGGGCGCGCGAACTCAAAAATATATTTTGCCTCAATTGTTTTTCTTGCCCAACCTCTCGCCCCCCCCCCCCCGTTTCAGTTTGACCCCCACCCCGATTGACCCTCTCCCAATAACACCAACAGTTTTGCTGGAGCCGCCACTGTTTTTATACTAATTTGCTGTTCGATTCCCCAATTGACGTCTTGAAAATGTGATTTGTTTACCTCCAAATCATGAAAATCAAATTGTTGGCACTTATCTAAATCTAAAAGGGGTCAAAAAACCGTGTTTTTATCTTTTTTTCAAAATTGTAAATGTCATGTTCATGGTTGGATTCATTGAACCCTTTTTGGAAAGGAATGGAGAGAATCCAACATTTTCTCAATTTTTAACCTAATCCAATATTTTTTTAAATTTTGACCAAAAAGTGCCAAAAAAGTGATTTTTCCAAAATTTTAAACTTTCCATCATAATCAAGCGATTTTGGGCATTTTTGGAAAGGAAATAGATTAGAAAATCCAAATTTGGCGTCAATTTTAACCAAACATATTGATTTTTTGAGAAAATCACACCAAAGAAATCACTTTTTTGACCCAACATTTTTGAACAAAGCTAACAAAAATAATTTTGAGTAAAAAATGCCCAAATAGTTTGATTATGATATAAAGTTTTAAAAATTGGAAAAAGCATTTTTTTGCACTTTTTGGTCAAAATGTCAGGATTAGGTTAAAAAACGAGAAAATTCGTCCCTAAGTTAGAGTCTTTACATTATAATCAAGCGATATGGACAATTTTTACTCACAGTTATTTTTGTTAGCTTTGTTAAAAAATGTTGGGTCAAAAAGGTGTTTTTTTTGTAATTTTTGGTTAAAATTGATGCCAAATTTGGATTCTCTTATCCATTTCGTTTCCAAAAATGCTTAATAGCTTGATTATGATGTAAAGTTTAAAAATTTGGAAAAATCACTTTTTTGGCACTTTTTGGTCAAAACTTATTAGAAATATTGGATTAGGTTAAAAAATGAAAACAAATCGTCCCCAAGTTAGTATCTTTACATTATAATCAAGCGATTTGGACACATTTTACTCACAGTTATTTTTGTTAGATTTGTTAAAAAAAATGTTGGGTCAAAAAGGTTTTTTTGTTTGTGATTTTTTCAACAACAAAAAATAAAATAGTTGGTTAACATTGACGCCAAATTTGGATTCTTTGATCCATTTCCTTTCTAAAAATGCCCAAATCGCTTGATTATGATGTAGAGTTTTAAAAATTGGAAAAATCACTTATTTGGCACTTTTTGGTCAACATTTCAAAACTTATTGGATTAGGTTAAAAAATGAGAAATTCGTCCCCAAGTTAGTGTCTTTACATTATAATCAAGCGATTTGGACATGTTGTACTCACAATTATTTTTGTTAGCTTTGTTAAAAAATGTTGGGTCAAAAAGGGTGTTTTTTTGTGTGATTTTTTCAAATTTGGACATTTTTTAGAGCACTCACAAAATGCAAAAAATCAAACATGAAGCCCCCCTTTAATGTCCCCGAATGTTTGCCCTACTTGGATACACCATTTTCAATTTTACCCCTAAATTGAAGAATTGGTAATGAAAAATCCACCACTATAAAGTTTGTTTTCTGGTGCTATTTATATGCACATCCTATAAAAAGGCTTGATTAAGTATCCCGATCTAAATTGTAATCATTGCGTTATTATAAGGCCTACTATTGATCATGTTCACTGTTGCTGCCTACTTAAAATCTGTTATGAGATGTTTACTCAGAAGTGTTAATCTTATCCGATAGGTGATTATATGGTTTTAAATATTATTGAAAAACTATTGATCATGTTCACTGTTGCTAGGCCTACTTAAAATCTGTTATGAGATGTTTACTCAGAAGTGTTAATCTTATCCGATAGGTGATAGTTTAAAAAACCTTCTTCGTAGGTAATCCACTTATCTTTTCTTTGTTATTATTGTCTTCTTGTTGATCATCTGCTCAATATTTTGGAAGAGGTCACTACAGGGCAGACGACGTTATGTGAGCTAGAGGACGTTATCAAAAACCTTTGTCTAATAATGGGCTCTTGGTTAGATAACGGGCTGTTCATACGCCGTGACCAGAATGGTGACCTCTTCATACAAAATAAAGGGCTGATGCAACAATAGAAAGACAATAGATAATAATGAAAGGAAAGGTGGCTAGACGTGTATGGGAGGAGAAACGCTCTTACAATACATAATCTGAGTGTGGCGTTATATGTAACCGCCGTAACCATGACTTTTCAGATTACAAGATGGAGCGTGTTCCTTTCAAATTGACTGGATTGGACTAGTATCAGTCCGGACTGGCCTATATTGCAGTGGCGTAACTAGGGTCTTCAATTGTTATATAAAAAAAAAATTTGGGGGGAGGGCATGTGGGGGGCAGGCCTTTGAGCAGGGAGGCATAACCTACTATTTGTTGTAAGTATGCATAACGTTTTTCATTTCATTCGGGGAGGCATCGGGGGGGGGGGGGGGGCAAACCTTCTGGCGTGGGGAATGCCGCCTGCCCCCACCCCTCTCTAGTTACGCCACTGCTATATTGTGTATGCATTTGGATCCCACTATACACTCTTCAAGGGCCAAACAAGCACATATGTATGTGTTTCAGTAGTAGTTATTTGTTTTGATCGAATTACCTCATCATCATTTCAATTGGAATGTTACTGAACTAAGATATGGCTGATAAAGATGCGGATGTTTGCTAATTGGCTTGAACGGTATTACTTAAATAATTGATACGGCGGTACTGCAAAATCAGGGCCCCCGGCACTGAAAGTAATTTAAGTGACTTTTACTTGAAGTTAACGATGGCATCAACATATATATGTCACCCTCAACCACTATTAACCATGAAATGTGTTTTACGAATCTTTTGTGAAGTAATATGACATTTTTATGAATAGGCCTATTCGAATATATGTATAATGAGGCAATGTATTAATCCGTACAGAGTGAATATCTTTACTCGGTTGACCAGTATACTATTTTCACCGTGCCTACATATGAACTTACCAACTCATCTTGTTGGTTGACGTCCTTGATGTACATCCCTCCATTATCATTGCTGTAATAAACCTTATACTTGATCACCCACTCATCCGCCCCTTCGCGTCCTCGTACCACTAGCCCTGATACCAGCTTTGAATCAACCAGATCTACCTGTATCCATTGGTTAAGGTCGTGGTTGGCAGGAATCCATGAATTAGTGTCATTCAACCGGCAATGACTTGCACCAAAATACCACTCTTGCTCTCCAGAAGCTGTAATCTGATAGTCTTGTATTCTTCCATCCTCCATGCCAAGCGGATTTGCACAACCTAAAAGAATTACAAACATTGCCAACACTTGTCATGCTATAAACATATAAGTACGACGGAGGGAGGGGCTTATCCATATTCCCTAAATTAATTTTGGTTTTTACAAGATATTTGGAATTTAATTAACAAATGCACAAAATATTGCATAGAGGAAGTCTTTTCCACAATCAATATTCAAAATGGAACCTTTGTTTAACCGATAATTATTTATCAATAAACACGACTCATGTCATCACCGAACAATAGGAATTATCCATGCTCTCTTTTATCAATGTGTACGTTGACTTAATGGATTATGGGACTTCTGGATTTCCAACTCCAATTAAGACATATGCTAAAATAAAATGTATAATGTCATCAAACAAATAGAATTCCAAATTGTGTGCAGTCGTGTGAGAACTAAAAGACCCTTTTCCGGAATTAGGTGGTAGGATTTTCTACCCACTGGAGAAAAAGTTCTTCCAACAGGATTTAAAATTATCGTGCATCATTCTCTCACTTGTCGATTAAAGTTATCAATACCGTGGCACTGCCAAAGGAAACGGCTATTATCAGGCTCAATGTGTAATAATTAGATAAACCTGAATTACCGCCAAAAATCTTGGATTATCGATTAAAAATCAAGGTTTTTCGACCGATAATCCAAGATTTACAAGGACAAATTGGATTTTTCAATCGATAATCCAATATTTACGGCGATAATACGGGTTGATCTAATTATTGCACTTTGGGCCTGTCATAGACGTTGTCATTTAACACTTTCCACGCGGCTATTAGTTTACAATATACAATCAGATTTTTCATAAACCTTTCGCAAGGATTTCTTATGATATGGTAATGTAAGATGAAACTCAATAATGTTGACGTTTTTGAAACACTTTTTGAACTTTTGGAATGTCGCCTGCATACGCCTGTCAGGTGGCAGTGTTAAAAGGTGGACGAATTTTGCTTCAATTTTCTTTGGCATCGAATAAAGATAATATTTTATGTTGTGAGGGAGGATCAATTCTCTCCACAAATTAGGTTTACAATGGTTTAGAAGTGTATCATAAACATGAGAGATCTGTGACCGTGCCAGTGTTCACCTTTTCCCCAATGACTTCGCCTTCCCCTTTGAGGAAGCAGGGAAGTTCACTAGAACCTCCGGCTGACAAATCAGGTGCAAGTAAAAACGACTAGCTTGGGAAGTCGTGCCGATCGTGAGAACTAGAATAACATTTGGACATACTTGGTTTTATTCAACAATTTCTGCGCTTAGGGTTAATAAACCCAATCCATACAGGGGGTTTGTAGGAATAAAGCTAACAGGGGTAGGGGCATATATTGACCAAAATAATGGAGAATTTACCGTAAATATAATTCGTTCCAGTAATAATAGTTTAATCGATACAGCCAGGATTGCATTGGCAGGTGAAACTACTGAGAAGAGAACCGGTGATGCCAGCAGAGTGGAGTTTAAGCAAAAGAGGGCTGTGGGGAATTTGTCGAAAGCCTTACTAAGATCGAATAAGGCAACAGCCATGCTTTTACGTATCTCAAGATGACCATACCAGTCATGCAGAGCAGTGAGAAGAGCATCAGATGTGGAAGACTTAGGAAGAATAATAAGTTGCAGAGATATGGGACGATAATTGGAGACAGAGTGCCGATAACCGGACTTGTAAATTGGAATTACCCGAGACAGTGTCCATACTTATAGCACCTGTGGTAATAGAGAGATTAAATATCCTGCACAAAATAGATGAAACAGAAACAGCAGTGTTCTTGAGCATCAGTGTTCTTGAAATATATTTTCATGAGCTAAGCATGCTAATTCATTGCATAGCATGCATAATTTGTTGAAGGTGAAATTTCACATGGGGATATTTGTGAGTATTTGCATACAACTTATTGGATTATTGATTGGGTAATCCTCGGTACAGGTCTTTACACACATCTGCCAGGTTTGGCAGTAATAGGTGCATACCATATCTGCCTGAAACAGGTCGCGGAAACAGGCTGTGGCAGAATTAGGGGATGCAACCTGTGCTCGTGTTGTTGCCCCCAGCTAAGACATTATATGTTAGATACGACGCGGTTAGGCGACGAAAAAAATAAACCATATTCTAAGGGCTCGGCCGACCAATTGTTTTAGAAACCGGTACAAAAAATATTCACGTGCAAAAGAATACCGACAAAAAACCCCATTTTGGCTTGTTAAAATACGGCAAGATTTGTACGTTTTCCCGTAGAGCAGGGTTTCTTTTTTCGTCGCCTTATTCACAGGTCTTACATCCGAGCACTTCAAATCGCAAAGAAATCCGCGTGTTCCACTCCGTGGGATTTATCTTGACAATAGTTGCAACCACTGGTTCAGGAAAAAGGTTTTGTACAGGGGAACTATCATCAGAGTTTCCATTAAATATCTGTTTAAAAAAATGAGATATACGGATTATATACATTATAGGCATTCGTTCACAAAATCAGGTGATACGTTATCTGTATTATTAGTTAATAGCCATGGACATTACGGGTGGAAGAAAGGTCTTACAATACATAATCTGAGCGTGGCGTTATATGTAACCGCCGTAACCATGACTTTTCAGATTACAAGATGGAGCATGTTCCTTTTAAATTGACTGGATTGGACTAGTATCAGTCCGGACTGGCCTATATTGCAGTGGCGTAACTAGGGTCTTCAATTGTTATATATATATATATATATAATGATAATCCAAAATATATATGAAATCATCCAAATGGTAAAGTGCTCAACCAGTAAGGGAGCTTAATACAATATGAAATTTGGACTTGATCCTGTTACATGGTTTTACATATCTGTTTCGTAAGGACCGTTAGGTCCTCACTCGTCAGAAACTCAATACAGAATGATGGTACAATTATAATACACATAGCAGTGCGACCCTGTATACACATGTTTTACGCATAAAAACCTGAAAGTTTATATAAAGTTCATAAACATGTATACATGTGTACACATACACATGATTGATTACGCATAAAAAGACAACCTGAAAGTTTATATAAAGTTCATAGATCACAAGAAGTCACTCAAAATGCCACATTTGTTTAGAAGAAAAGTTCTTCATCATTCACAAACCAGATATATCTTCTTTGAACAAAAGAAATGAACTCACAAGTGCATGCCGCCATAGAAAAAAAACACTTATTGTGTAACTTCATACATGATTAATAGTCAGTATAGGCCTTTAATCATGTCAAATAATAGGATCTATCAATTGATATACTCAAGTGCTCTGACACCATGCATTTTGAGTGACTTCTTGTGATCTATGAACTTTATATAAACTTTCAGGTTGTCTTTTTATGCGTAATCAATCTTGTGTACACATGTATACATGTTTATGAACTTAATATAAACTTTCAGGTTTTTATGCGTAAAACATGTGTATACAGGGTCGCACTGCTGTGTGTATTATAATTGTACCATCATTCTGTATTGAGTTTCTGACGAGTGAGGACCTAACGGTCCTTACGAAACAGATCTGTAAAACCATGTAACAGGATCAAGTCCAAATTACATATTGTATATATATATATATTTATTTATTTATTTTTTATTATTATTATTATTTTTTTTTGGGGGGGGGGGGGGCATGTTGTAGGACAGGCCTTTGAGTAGGGAGGCATAACCTACTATTTGTTGTAAGTATGCATAACGTTTATTCATTTCATTCGGGGAGGCATCGGGGGGGGGGGGCAAGCCTTCAGGCGTGGGGAATGCCGCCTGTCACCACCCCTCTCTAGTTACGCCACTGCTATATTGTGTATGCATTTGGACCCAACTATACATTCTTCAAGGGCCAAATAAGTACATGTACATGTGTTTCAGTAGTAATTATTTGTTTTGTTCGAATTACCTCATCATCATTTCAATTGGAACGTTACTGAACTAAGATATGGCTGATAAAGATGCGGATGTTTGCTAATTGGCTTGAACGGTATTACTTAAATAATTGATACGGCGGTACTGCAAAATCAGGGCCCCCGGCACTGAAAGTAATTTAAGTGACTTTTACTTTAAGTTAACGATGGCATCAACATATATATGTCACCCTCAACCATTATTAATCATGAAATGTGTTTTACGAATCTTCTGTGAAGTAATATGGCATTTTTATGAGTAGGCCTATTCGAATATAAGTATAATGAGGCAATGTATTAATCCGTACAGAGTGAATGTCTTTACTCGGTTGACCAGTATACTATTTTCACCGTGCCTACATATGAACTTACCAACTCATCTTGTTGGTTGACGTCCTTGATGTACATCCCTCCATTATCATTGCTGTAATAAACCTTATACTTGATCACCCACTCATCCGCCCCTTCGCGTCCTCGTACCACTAGCCCTGATACCAGCTTTGAATCAACCAGATCTACCTGTATCCATTGGTTAAGGTCGTGGTTGGCAGGAATCCATGAATTAGTGTCATTCAACCGGCAATGACTTGCACCAAAATACCACTCTTGCTCTCCAGAAGCTGTAATCTGATAGTCTTGTATTCTTCCATCCTCCATGCCAAGCGGACTTGCACAACCTAAAAGAATTACAAACATTGCCAACACTTGTCATGCTATAAAACATATAAGTACGACGGAGGGAGGGGCTTATCCATATTCCCTAAATTAATTTGGTTTTTACAAGATATTTGGAATTTAATTAACAAATGCACAAAATATTGCATAGAGGAAGTCTTTTCCACAATCAATATTCAATCAAAATGGAACCTTTGTTTAACCGATAATTATTTATCAATAAACACGACTCATGTCATCACCGAACAATAGGAATTATCCATGCTCTCTTTTATCAATGTGTACGTTGACTTAATGAATTATGGGACTTCTGGATTTCCAACTCCAATTAAGACATTGCTAAAATAAAATGTATAATGTCATCAAACAAATAGAATTCCAAATTGTGTGCGGTCGTGTGAGAACTAAAATATCTTCTTCCAGAAAAAGGTAGTAGGCTGTTCTAGTGGGGATTGACCCACTGGAGAAAAAAGTTCTTCCAACAGGATTTAAAATTACCGTGCATCATTCTCTCACTTGTCGATTGAAGTGATCCATACCGTGGCACTGCCAAAGGAAACGGATGTTATCAGGCCCAATGTGTAATAATTAGATAAACCTAGATTACCGCCAAAAATCTTGGATTATCGATTGAAAATCAAGGTTTTTCGACCGATAATCCAAGAAAACTTGGATTTTCCAATCGATAATCCAAGATTTACGGCGATAATCCAGGTTGATCTAATTATTGCACATTGGGCCTGTCGTAGACGTCGTCTGCATACGGCTGCCAGGTGGCAGTGTTAAAAGGTGGACGAATTTTGCTTCAATTTTCTTTGGCATCGAATAAAGATAACTTTTTATGTTGTGAGGGAGGATCAATTCTCTCCACAAATTAGGTTTACAATGGTTTAGAAGTGTATCATAAACATGAGAAATCTGTGACCGTGCCAGTGTTCACCTTTTCCCCAATGACTTCGCCTTCCCCTTTGAGGAAGCAGGGAAGTTCACTAGAACCTCCGGCTGACAAATCAGGTGCAAGTAAAAACGACTAGCTTGGGAAGTCGTGCCGATCGTGAGAACTAGAATAACATTTGGACATACTTGGTTTTATTCAACAATTTCTGCGGTTAGGGTTAATAAACCCAATCCATACAGGGGGGTTGTAGGAATAAAGCTAACAGGGGTAGGGACATATATTGACAGAATTAATGGAGAATTTACAGTTAATATAATTCGTTCCAGTAAACAATAATAGTTTAATCGATACAGCCAGGATTGCATTGACAGGTGAAACTACCGGCGTTGTTTGTACATTCAGCGTTGCTGTCGCAGTTATGACCCGATCCTTCGCATTGCATTTATCTTGATCTGTGTTTTGAAAAAATATTGATGTAAATGCCATATTTATTTAATAAGAAGAAATGACAGCATTACTATAAAGGATCCGTGCATACTGTAGACATATTACTCTAGTGCGACATGTAAAGCATAAACTGATTTTGACAAATAAAATGATATGCAGAGCAGCAACCGTCGTGCAGAGCAGCAACCGTCATTCCAAACTGTCAAGGTCTATCTCAAGGATTTCTGAACCAATACTAGGCGCGTTTGGATTTATGTTATTGGATTTCTCGTAATGATTCCAAATATGGTAATTCAATTCAATAATATTGACATTTTTGAAACATTTTGTGACATTTTGTAATGTCGTCTGCAGACGCGAGGCATATCAAAAACCATGAATGTAGCTACTGTATGGCAGTCCGCCGCCCACCCAACATTGAGCTAATGATCCTGTCACTCATAAAAGCGGCGATCAGGCCAGCGCTAGCCTGATCGTCCTAGGTGTGACAGGATCATTAGCTCAGTTGTATACATGTAGGCGGCGGAATCCCTAATCCCTTTTTTCCACCATCTGCAACATGTCGACGTCAGTCAGTAAATAAAATGTTATCCTCGTTTTCTTAAGCATCGTGTCGTAAGAAAGTCCCAGAGCGGTGTAGTACCAAGCGGGATCGAGACTATTTTTTGTTTGTAATGAGCCAGAACACCCCTTTTACAACAACTAACCTTCATCCATCATAGATGGAGTTCTGGATGCAGACACCTGCCTCAAGCCAGACGATGTGCATATTTTCAAGATTGGGGATCTGTCATTGATATACCGATGGGAAAAGGAAAGAAAGACTACATCTAATACCATGTTCTTACGTCTTTGCTAACCTTGTATGTTAACTATAAATGTTTCACTTATAGAATTCCCATAAGTATCTATTGCTGTGTACTCCACCGAAGTGATACCAATTGAGAACGTTGAACCAGGACTGTAGCTGGATGTCAGTGTTTGCGTGCCAGTGTTATCGGTCGCGTATGGCTCAACCCAGTTCACAATGGCAGTTGCAATACCAGTATCGGTGTATTGGACGATGTTGACAGGCATATCAAAGATGACTGGCTTTTCGGTATCTGAAATTTACCAAATACAAAACATATTTTTTCAGAAACGTTTCCAAACTGTCAAGGTCTATCTCATGGATTTCTGAACCAATACTAGGCGTGTTTGGATTTATGTTAATGGATTTCTCGTAATAATTCCAAATATGGTAATTCAATTCAATAATGTTGACATTTTTGAAACATTTTGTGACATTTTGTAATGTCGTCTGCAGACGCCAGGCATATCAAAGACCAGGACTGTAGCTGTATGGCAGTCCGCCGCCCAACCAACATTGAGCTAATGATCCTGTCACTCCTAAAAGCGGCGATCAGGCCAGCGCTTACATTGCGTAGTAAGTACCTACTGCGTCACCAATGGGATCTTGGAGACCCGTTGATGCGTTTGGCTTGGCATCTTGATAATGTTAAGCGCCGGTGGACTGATCGCTGCAGAAAGTGAACAGTTGTGAGCGACCTTATTTTAAAAAAAATTACAATTTCGGACAATTTTCCGTTCTCTTCCTACGTGTTATTCATATGTTGATACTTTGTCAACGCAATGCAAGCGCTGGCCTGTTCGCCGTAGGTGTGATAGGGTTATTAGCTCAGTTGTATAGGCGGTGGAATCCCTAATCCCGTTTCCCACCATCTGCAGCACGTCGACGTAGGTCAGTAAATCAAATGTTATCCTCGTGGTTTTTTTAAGCATCGCGTCATAAGAAAGTTCCGGAGATGTGTAGTACTAAGCTGAATCGAGACTATATGTTTTTGTAATGAGCCAGAACACCCCTTTTACAACAACTAACCTTCATCCATTATAAATGGAGTTCTGGATGCGGACACCTTACTCAAGCCAGACGATGTGTATATTTTCAAGATTGTAAGACCTACATGTGGATCTTTCATTGATATTCCGGTGGAAAAGTGGACAGAAAGACTACATTATAATATCATGCTATCACGTCTTTGCTAACCTTGTATGTTAATTATGAATGTAGCGGTTATATAATTCCCATAAGTATCTATTGCTGTGTACTCCACCGAAGTGTTACCCATTGAGAACGTTGAACCAGGACTGTAGCTGGATGTCAGTGTTTGCGTGCCAGTGTTGTCGGTCGCGTATGGCTCAACCCAGTTCACAATGGCAGTTGCGACACCATAATCGGTGTATTGGACGATGTTAACAGGCATATCAAAGATGACTGGCTTTTCGGTATCTGAAATTTACCAAATACAAAACATATTTTTCAAAAACTTTTCCCAACTGTCAAGATCTATCTCAAGGATTTCTGAACCAATACTAGGCATTTTTGGATTTATGTTAATGCATTTCTCGTAATCATTCCAAATATGGTAATTCAATTCAATAATGTTAACATGTTTGAAACATTTTGTGACATTTTGTAATGTTGTCTGCAGACGCCAGGCATATAAAAATATGACTGACTTCTCTGAATCTGAAATAGAATGGAGAATGTACAAGAAAGAGTAATAATCTAAGGCAGATTTGTGTCTTTGTTTTTGCACAAAAAAACCACTACAAATAAAATACTTCGATAGTTTCAAGATTGTAAGACCCACATGGGAATCTGTCATTGATATTCCGAGGGAAAACAAGAAAAACAGGCACCGCCGGTACCCGGGGATCAAACCGGGTCGCCTGTGTGGCAGTCCACCGCCTATCCAACATTGAGTTAATGACCCTGTCACTCTTACCATGCTTACGGCGTAACAGGGTCATTAGCTCAGTTGTATAGACTGCGAAATGCCACACAGGCGACCCGGGTTTGATCCCCGGCGCAAGCGGTGCGTGTTTTTACTATGGTGTTCACGTTGTTCAATGTTATTTACTAGTCAAGCCTCGAAAACAAGACTGAGCACGCAGGATGCTCTGTTTATTCTCTCTTTGCATGGATATGTCATTTGCGAAAAGCGGCGATCAGGCCAGCGCTTGCATTGCGCGTAAAAGTATCAATACAGGGTGTATCAAAAAAAATAGGACACTTTTTCATGACGGTGTAATAATTGTTATAATCATTGGACTATGACCAATTTAGTCTCAATGTAAAGCCCAATTATTTATTATGATATCCTGAAAATATGAGATCAATCCGATGAAAAATAAGAAAACTAGCATAATTTGCGTAAACCATGTCATTTACTGGTTTGTACAATGGGATTTACATGTATAGACCAGTAAATAACACGGTTTACGTTTCAATACGTTACAACAATTATGAACATAGAAAATAGTCTATCAGTCAATAGCAAAGATTAGTTTGGTAATCCATTTAATTCTGGCACAAATCAATACTGGCTAACTAATCCACAAATCAGATGCATGCAAAAAAGTTCTCGAACCCACTGCAGATGGATGGTTTATTAGCATGATAAAAAGTAGAAATGGCTTAGTGTGCACGTTCATTTACTCTACTGTTACTGTGTGAATGACCATTGTACATACTACAAAATAGACTGCCTTACCTAATAGGTCACAATTCCTTAATTAATGATGGATTTTTCTCATCTTTTCAGGATTTTATCTTTATCGGTTGTACTTTACATTGAAATAAAAATTGGTCATGCTTCAGTGATTTAACAAGGATTTAAACCATCATCAAAAAGTGTCCTAATTTGTTGATACACCCTGTATATGAATAACACGGATACACTGGCTCTAAAGGGCTCTAAAGGGCGATCATTGCGACCATCTCACGTCATAGTAAGTACCACTGCGTCACCAATGGGATCTTGGAGACCTTGATGCGTTTGGCTTGGCATCTTGATAATGTTATCAGCGTGATGTAAGCGCCGGATTGATCGCTGCAGAAAGTGAACGGGCGTTAGCGACCTTATTTTTAAAAAAATGACAATTTCGGACAATTTTCCATTCTCTTCCTACGTGTTATTCATATGTTGATACTTTGTCAACGCAATGCAAGCGCTGGCCTGTTTGCGGTAGGTGTGACAGGGTCATTAGCTCAGTTGTATAGGCGGTGGAATCTCTAATCCCGTGTCCCACCATCTGCAGCACGTCGACGTCGGTCAGTAAGTCAAATGTTATCCTCGTGTATTTTTAAGCATCGCGTCATAAGAAAGTTTCGTTGATGTGTAGTACCAAACTGGATCGAGACTATATTTTGTGTGCGTAATGAGCCAGAACACCCCTTTTACAACAACTAACCTTCATCCCTTATAAATGGAGTTCTGGATGCGGACACCTGACTCAAGCCAGACGATGTGCATAGTTTCCAGATTGTAAGACCCACATGTGGATCTGCCATTGATATTCCGATGGAAAAGTGGACAGAAAGATTACATATAATACCATGCTATCACGTCTTTGCTAACCTTGTATGTTAATTATGAATGTAGCGCTAATATAATTCCCATGAGTATCTATTGCCGTGTACGCCACCGAAGTGTTACCCATTGAGAACGTTGAACCAGGACTGTAGCTGGATGTCAGTGTTTGCGTGCCAGTGTTATCGGTCGCGTATGGCTCAACCCAGTTCACAATGGCCGTTGCGACACCATCATCGGTGTATTGGACGATGTTGACAGGCATATCAAAGATGACTGGCTTCTCGGTATCTGAAATTTACCAAATACAAAACATTTTTTTCAGAAACTTTGCGAGGAGAGCCTCTAACATTTTAAACTGGAATCAGATTGTATCGTTTCTCAATGGCCCACTACATATTGTGCAGAGACATTTGAACTATACTACCAGTTCGAAACCCTCCTCGCAAATGACGAACCGTGCAAAGAGCGAATAGAACAATTGCAGGGTCAATAGTTCAAATCATCCTCCAGAAGATGGCATGCATGAAAATGTAATCGAAAATCTCTGCTTTTGGAATTTCAACCACTGTCATTAACACTGTCCTATTTTAACGAATAATTTCAAAAAATGCACATAAAGAACGCCGACAACGGTCCAACCTTATCGAATCTTTAAAAGAAGGTAGCTCTTAGTGTGCTCATATCCCGCTTATCACGTTTTCATTGCGCTCTTAGCATAACCTATTGCGTTCCTACTTTCAAGTCTCACTTGGATAAATATAAGTTTAACAGGTAGACTGAAAATGGTATTTTAACACTTTCAACGCAGCTATAGTAGTAGTTTAACTTTATTATACAAAACGTATGTTTTAAAAAAACTTTCCGAACTTTCTAAAGTATATCTCAAGAATAACTGAATGTTTTTACTTATTGTAATGCATTTCTCATGGTGATTCAAATTATTGTTATGAAATTGACATCTTAGAAACATTTTGTGAAAGTTTGGAATTTCGTCTGCAGACGCCTGCTGCATGAAAAGATGTAAATAACTTTTCATTCATGCGTACAATTATGATTTAATGAAATCCGAGTCCATCCCTCTCCCCCAAGTGATTTATCCACCGACTTACCACAGTCAAATTTCCTCTCAAAAAGTACATCCAGTATCCCTGGTCTCCAGTTCTGACGATCGATGAGTGGATGCGGATCATCGGTAAACCACAAATTCTGAAGTGGAACCTCTGGGCAGACGTTGATATTACTTTGTCTTACCGCAACACCCGTGCAGGAACAGCGTTTCTTTGATGGGATTGACCACCGCAAAAGTCCGGTTGTCGGGTCTTTTCGTCTGATCATCATACACATGTCTGATCCCACAGGGCAAGTGAGGTATACTGTTTTAATAATAAAAAAGGCAGATAACAACAATATTGTACATTAGGTCCATCAGTTATGAATCAAGAATTTGAAGACCGGAAAACAAAACAAAAACAAATCGAATATGGCTAATAGTGTCACAGGGTCAAACAACTCAGAGCGCTCTGCGGTGTTTTTTTCCGAATATGAAAATTATGAAAATAATAACAAAGACGAGGTCAATGATGACAATTGAATGACAATGACAATGACAATAATAACAAGATGAGGATGATGACGATGGCGGAGACGATGACGATGACGATGATGATGACAATGACAATGACAATGACAATGACAATGACAATGACAATGACAATGACAATGACAATGACAATGACAATGTCAATAAAATGACGATGATGATGATGATAACGTATTAAAGCCTTTTTAAATACGTGTATGCCTAAAATTGGTTTAGGGGAGGATGGGGCAACTGGTCCGGTTAGGCATATTTCATGATATAAAAGCTTAAAGCTCGTGTAAATATTTATGGAATTGCTATGAAAATATCACCCATGTAACTGTTTACATATAACATATAATCAATGTTTAAAGATATCCAAACAAAAGGCCAATTACCACTAACTAAAACATGTACTGGGCACGGACCAGTTACCCCATCATTGGGGCAACTGGTCCTATATGTTCCAACGATTAGAATACACATAAATCATTGAATGACAACACTGAAACTAGTCTATGTATTTTCTTTACAAACACATTCCCATATTAGTTAACGTGTAAAAAGGATACATGTCTCATGAAACCCATGTTTTATACAGTTTCGTGATTAACGTGTAAATAACAGTAATACTAATGGTGTACAAAGCAAGCGAAATTTTCGACTGCACGTTTGTTAGATAAAACGGTATGAACCTAGTTAAATGGTTACATGGTTGTGATATTCAGATGCCCCATACATTTGTCTATATATACCCCTTTCTTTAATGATTTTATTTACTTCATATAATCATCATTTAGTACTTTTAATAAACCATCTTGATATATAGCCAGCTTTTCATGTTACAGGGGAAGTTAGTCAATATGACAATGATAACCAAGAGGTTAATATACACAAAAAGCATAAAATAAAATAAAATACATAAATCATGATATTTTGTCATTGAAAATAATTATATTTACAGACACCATTTAAAATATAATACAGATGTAATTCATAATACCGAGGTTTTAAACCATTCTAAAGCAAGTTCGTATCATATTGTAATCATTCAATAGCAGAAATAGTGGAATTAGACCAAAAATACCCAAAAATGTCTAAGAACTAGAAAGAATGTGAAATATTTCGAGCACGAGAAGATTTGGTTAATCTGGCCATGTTCTCCCCATCCATTAACATTCCTTTACATTAAAATCCTTCACCCATGCATCAGTTTACATTTAAATTAGCCCGCGCATTGAGGGATATGCGCGGTGATCAGTACGGGATAAATACGGTATGTGTGTGTGTTAACAATTGGCCCTTTCTTCTCGTGCTGTGTATTGAAAATGCGACTTTTGAAAATGGGATATTTTCCTTTAAATGGTGCTAATCATGGTTTATCTTTGTTGTTAGGTGGCAAATTTGGTATCAAATTATGCCTAAAAGATTCATCTAAATGCCTATCTAGCCTGTTTGGACAAGAATAAATTGAAAATGACTCAAATTGACATAAACAAAGTTGTATACTTTCTTTTGTTGAACCCTTTATAACCGTTACACATGTTCAATGGCTAGTCTAACCATAAACGGTTGTCAATAAATATTACGCTCCTGATTTATCAGTTGAGCTCTTTTTTATTATCTTTTGATAATGTGTATTGACCTCTTTTGGGATTAGATGTTTCTCGGCCCGCTGGTTTAAAACACCATTGGATGTGTATATTCATTTTCAATGGGTCAAAAGCAAGCGATCAGAGAAACATCTATTCGCCTGATGATTGGACAAAATGACCGTATGGGATTGTCCATGAAACTCCAGGGGAGCGATATATTCCGGAAGTTCTATACCTCTGAAATAATATATTACAGATAATCGAAGTGGTGGCACTTTACGTTCCTATAAAACTCATTATATTTTGGAACATCCGAAATTCCAGAAATGCGCCGTTTCAAATTAGATTCGGAGAAGAACGGTGGTGTTTAAAATATGTAAAGGCCTTTATTTCAAACCTAGCCTGCAACCTTTTCTAATCAAAGAAATATTGAAAATGGAAAACAACTAGGGATATTTTGGAATAATGAAGTGTGTCAGTTTGTGTTATAACAAAAAGCCATCGAATAGATGATCATATATTTTTATGTCACACTCTTTATATATACCGTCTGATCCCTTTATCGACAGCCAGCCATCGTTTAAATATCATTACTTCAGTTGCCCAAGCGCCGGCTCCACTTAATATTTCTTTCTTAAATTGCACGCATTATGCACACGTCTTCGCAATAACGAAATATTTGATCACCTTAATAGCATCATAGAGATGATCGATACGGCAATTACTTAGGCCTATTATTTATTTATGTTCAACGTACTATCAATAGGTTATTTTCGAATTTCAGGCAGTCATGATGTTCAAAATATTGTTCTGTATGAGCATGGTGAAAACACTCGCGCTCCAAATGAAGTTCAATTTCGTAAATGTATTTCATTGTTATTTCCCTTCAAGTGTATGAGGAGGTGGCCCTATACACACATGATTTGTACTGGTGTGTGTGGTGTGGTGTGTTTTTTTCGCGTCCGCATTATGACATTATTTTGACTGATGTATTAAACTTATTTTGGTTGCGCAAGTTACGGTGGAAAAAAAATCAAAATCAAAATTAGCTTGGGTACCGTTCCTAGGTGCAACATTACGGAAACAAATGTGCGGTTTTTTAATATTTCGAAATCGGTTTTGAGCCGCAACAGGTCAGTCTATCTAAGTAATCATTTGATCACTAGAACATTGTATTTCCTTTTTTTTCCCTCTTTTGAAAAAAAAACCTGGCAATTGCTTAAATATATAATTGATTAATTATAAGTTCAATCTACATCGTTCAAAAGCGCGCGCATTATGCACAATTATTCACAAAATCGAGATTAGTAATGACCTTATTAGTTCATCATACGAGTTGTTACATTCAAAGTAAACGACTTGGCGATCATTCAGGCCTATTATTGATGGATGAGTTCAACGTGTACTTAAATAAATTTGGTGTTTTCAACTCGTAAGCCTATTGTGACGAACATGATAATACACTATTTACATTATTTGCGTGGCAACCGTCGAATCGAACAAATATACATTATGACCGAATCCACAGCGATTATCTCATAATTCTTCAAAAAAACAGATAGGGGCTGGTGTACGCTAAACAAACAAAAAAGCTATATAATAAAGAAATAGGTTGGTTAAGGAATTTAACCCATGATTTTTGTGTGGAAGAGCTAAAGCGTAGCCACTATGCTACACAAAAGATTATATTGAATTCATCGAAGAGCGATCTTTGGTGCTTGGATGGGCAGAGGTGATGAGCAAAAATAAGATGTACGGTATTCTGGCGTATATTCGGTAGTTGTAGAAGGATCTCATTTTATTCCAACCTCCGGTCGAACCTCATCTATAATGTGAATTGAAACAATTAAGCTGCCTTATGCAATAATATCAGTTTCAGTTCAGTTTATTGATTTTATTTTATTTTATTTTATTTTATTCAGCATATTATCACATTATACAAAAATAGGATTGCACGGAATACAAATATAAAAACTCTATTAGAACTACAAATATACATTCATTTATACAGCAAAACATTTATATGATAACATGCCAAGGATAACCCTTTAAGTTAAAGCCAATAACCTAGCAGCAGTAATCACCTACATTGATTTTAGAAAGGCCTTCGACACAATCCACCGTGGCAAAATGCTGAAAATTCTGCGAGCTTATGGAATACCAAAACAAGTCGTTGAAGCAATCGGAGGAATGTACGAGAATACCATGGCTAAGGTAATATCACCTGATGGAGAGACTGCACAGTTTGAAATATTGGCTGGAGTTCTACAAGGAGACACACTTGCCCCATATCTGTTTGTGATTGTGCTGGACTTTGCCCTGAGGATAGCCATAGAGGGGAGAGAAGAAGAGCTTGGTTTTCATCTTGACAGGCGTAGAAGTAGGCGAATCGGGCCAGAGGTGGTGACAGACTTTGACTTCGCCGATGACATTGCATTGTTGTCAGAGAAATTTCATCAAGCACAAGATCTGCTGAAAAGAGTTGAGACATCAGTAGCAAAGGTCGGTCTCAAAATGAATGCTAAGAAGACCAAGTTTATGTCATATAACCAGAGCCAGAAGGGATCCATACAGACAAATGATGGCAACAAGCTGGAGGAAGTTCAAGATTTTAAATATCTTGGTGCCTGGATGGAGAGTACGGTAAAAGACATTAAGCAACGCAAAGCATCAGCATGGAGAGCGTGCGGCAAAATGAACAAAATATGGAAGTCAACTCTATCTCGGAAGTTCAAACTTCGCCTGTTTGCCTCAACGGTGGAGTCAGTTCTGCTATATGGATGCGAAGCTTGGACCATTACCCCCAAGCTACAGAAAGAGTTAGATGGCTGCTACACCAGAATGCTGCGAGTAGTACTCAATGTCAACTGGAAACAACATATACCAAACACCCAACTGTATGGTGACCTCCCCAAAATAAGTCAGAAGATCCGGAAGAGAAGAACAAGGTTTGCTGGCCACTGTTACAGAAGTGAGGAGCCAGTATCCAAACTGGTGCACTGGATCCCCAAACATGGCAAAAGAAAGCCGGGACGACCTGCCCTGACATTTATCGATCTACTCAAGCAAGATACTGGACTGGAGACGAGTGACATAAAGACAGCAATGAACGACAGAAGAGTGTGGAGAAACATCGTAGATCGGGGACACGACCCGAATTAAGCAAGTAAGCAACCCTTTAAGCTAAAAGAAACTTATTTCCAAAGGGGTCCTTATATTACAAATAAGAAAAGGTATGACCCTACATATACCGTTAAACTTCATCTATAAGCACCCATTGACTAATAATTAATAAGCAGAGAATAGATAAAAAAGGCATGAGCGCCCTCTTTTGATCTAGAGAAATTAGCACGAATTTGTTTAGTGTATTCGATATTCAATACTATAAAGTTGTATTACTCTCTAAGTAATTTCATGGACAGACGAATTGCTCAATTGGTAAAGCGCCCGGTAAAGCGTCAACTTCAGTATCACGAGGTTGGTGGATCAATTCTCAACTACACCTTTTGCAATTTCTTTTGAAATCCAAGTGATATAGAAATTAATGCAAACTTGAATGTAAAATGATTACTCAATTATACTAGCTTTATTGTTATTTTTCAAAAAACAAGCGCATAATTAATTTGATTGTATAAAGTAATGATCTTAATAGTCCAACCTTTTTATAAGCTAAAACACATTTATACTACAAATTAACCACAGCAAAATGTATTCATTGGCTTATTTTAAATGTTTCACACAGTAATCTTAAACGTTTCCTTCATCATGATTTAAGGGCAAATTATGATGATGCATATTAGGTTGGTAGATCAAGTTAAGCAACAAAATGAAAGTAACTATGCAAACCACTATAATCCTGGTCTCACAATGAATGAATAGGTGAATGAATGGATGGCTATTAAATCAATTTATTTCCAATAAGATAGAGGGCCGTCCATTTATACCGACCCATCAATCATACATGTAGTTATAAAACAGTATCTGACACAGCAGTCTCGTTTAGATCAATTGGTTAAGCCGGCAGTTAGGGCAATTGTGATCGCAGGTTCCAGATGACAATTCCTGGTTCGAATCTCACTTTAAGACTTCTTCTTTTGGAAAGTTTATAAATATTTACGGTGTATATCAAATTCTTAACTTTGTTTTCACCATGAATAAATAGTGAATCTATCTTTGTCTTTAATGTGGGTTTTCCCTTTTTTTTCCCTCTCTTTCTACTATTTTTTATTTTAATTTTAATGTTATCACAATCGTTTATAAATAGTACAAACATTTAAATCAACCTCAACGACTTAGTATTTTTGTGAAGACATGCACGGATGGAGTACAATGAGACAATACGTTGATTACAATTCACTGCTTTTCAGTTCTGCTACTTATGGTATTTTGTTAAGTTGTGGTTTTTGTGAGTAGTTGGCCATTGTTGGTTCTAGATGACAATTCCTGATTGAGTTTATAGAGACACATACATGTACATGTACATGTATATGGTTCACAGTTGATCGATCGATACAAGCATGTAGCATGTCTATCGAATTTGGGGCAGAGGACTTCTTTAGTGATATAGACACAGTTTCGTAATTCTAAAACTAATCCGTTATAAATCAATAACACGTGGCCACTATACTACCATTTACATGAATGTAATGCATGACCTTCAATACCACGTGAGCTGCTCAAACTATGACATGTTCATTAGGCGTGCAATTTAAAGGCAATCCGTCAAACGTGTGTATTATAGTTCCGAAAAACTTAAACAGACTTAAAAAGATGGATGGTGCCGTAAATAAGTCCTTCGCGTGATTTCTTTTATTATTTCCACTCAGTTTGTTTTATTTGTTTTGTGCTTTGTGTTTCTCCAAGAATAGGTATGGCACAAACGTGTAATATCGCGTTTCGAATCAATGAGGACAATAGGCAAACAGTCAAAACGTTATTGACTGGCCATGGCTTGCGTGTCCAGTTTGATTAAATTTTTGTTTCATTTAAAAAAATATATATAAAAAAACCAACGAAAAAGATAGATTCCTTGTTCATTCATGATAAAAATAAAACACTGTCAAGAATTTGAAAATTATGACCTTTCCAAAAGAAGAAGTCTTGAAGTGAGATTCGAACCAGGAATTGTCATCTGGAACCCGCGATCACAATTGCCCTAACTGCCGGCTTAACCAATTGATCTAAACGAGACTGCTGTGTCAGATACTGTTTTATAACTACATGTATGATTGATGGGTCGGTATAAATGGACGGCCCTCTATCTAATTGGAAATAAATTGATTTTATAGCCATCCATTCATTCACCTATTCATTCATTGTGAGACCAGGATTATAGTGGTTTGCATAGTTACTTTCATTTTGTTGCTTAACTTGATCTACCAACCTAATATGCATCATCATAATTTGCCCTTAAATCATGATGAAGGAAACGTTTAAGATTACTGTGTGAAACATTTAAAATAAGCCAATGAATACATTTTGCTGTGGTTAATTTGTAGTATAAATGTGTTTTAGCTTATAAAAAGGTTGGACTATTAAAGATCATTACTTTATACAATCAAATTAATTATGCGCTTGTTTTTTGAAAAATAACAATAAAGCTAGTATAATTGAGTAATCATTTTACATTCAAGTTTGCATTAATTTCTATATCACTTGGATTTCAAAAGAAATTGCAAAAGGTGTAGTTGAGAATTGATCCACCAACCTCGTGATACTGAAGTTGACGCTTTACCGGGCGCTTTACCAATTGAGCAATTCGTCTGTCCATGAAATTATTTAGAGAGTAATACAACTTTATAGTATTGAATATCGAATACACTAAACAAATTCGTGCTAATTTCTCTAGATCAAAAGAGGGCGCTCATACCTTTTTATCTATTCTCTGCTTATTAACTATTAGTCAATGGGTGCTTATAGATGAAGTTTAACGGTATACTATAAAAACACCACACTCACTTTAAAACGGGAAATGTAAAACTAGCCATTCATGTGATTCAAAAGGTGAGTTTTTGCATCTTTTTTAAAAATGGATTTCAGTGAAATAGATTTAACATTGTCAGGCAGCCTATTCCAATCGGTGATTGCATTATAATACAAAGAACAAGAAGTTGGGGTCTTGATCTTAGGCACTTGGAAATTAAAATCACTTCCCTTGTGTTATAACGATGTAAACTTGAAAGTTTTATACAATTGTCTTTCATGTAGTTTGGACATGTGTCACAAAAGATGTTATGAACATGGTTCAAACGGGGTTGTTCAGCTCTGGTATTTATATTCAACATTGGAAATCAGCAAGATTTATATGATACATATAATCTTTGTTGAGGATGAATCTAATAACCTTGTTATGAGCACATTGTAATCGTTGTTTGTGATACTTTGAAGTTCCTTCATACCAGGATGAGATTGAATAATCAAAAAGACATAACACCAGAGCTGAACAGATCATTTTTTTTACTTTCTGGTCAAAAACATTTGCCTGCCTGTAAAGAAATTTGAGCCGAGAATTAACTTTCTTTATAATGTTAAGAACAATTTGCTCCCCATCCAGGTATTGATTTAGCTCAAGGCCAAGGTAAACAACAGACTGCTTTGATTCAATGACATGACCATCACTCAGTACAACTGAAAAATCTTTATGTTTGTTTACTTTACGCTTCGAACCAAAAAGGATCAGGTCAGTCTTGCCCGTATGCAAAGACAATTTGTTTTCAATAAGCCACTTATTACAGCTTTCCAGATTGGTGCAAAGAGCTTGTCTGATTTTGTCTGGATCTTTGTCGGAACACAATAAAGCACTATCATCAGCATATTGTAAAAGTAAACAATTTACAGAGTTTGGCATGTCATTAACATAACATAGAAATAAAAGGGGTCCGAGAATACTGCCCTGATGTACCCCACAGGTAATGAATGGTTAAAGGATCAGATTCCACACCATTCAGATTAACAATTTGCTCTCTGTTAGAAAGATAAGAATGAAACCAGGTGGTTGATTGGACACCCATAGCGGATAATTTGTTACATAAAATTTGGTGATCAACGCTGTCAAACGCCTTTTGGATGTCCAATAAGATCATGCCGGTGAAGCGGCTAGAGGCCACTTGTTTTCTTATATGATCTTGCAAGTGGATAAGGCATGTGTCTGTGGAATATGATCATCTAAATCCAGATTGAAATTGGTAAAGCGGTCTATTGTTAACCAGATAGTCATTCAATTGCAGATCTTTGAAACAGTAGATAGAACACTAACTGGTCCATAGTTACCGGCCTCAAGTCTACTTTTCTTTTTGTAGAGAGGTTTAACCTTAGCCTTTTTCATTTCGTTTGGAAAGATGCCAGATCTTAAAGACAAATTGACAATATATGCAATGGGAACGTTGATAACATCAACTGCATCTCTAATAAACCGTGCTGGGATGCCATCAAGACCGGTACTCTTATTGATGTCGAGACTTTGGAATTCCTTTTTTTTCTCCATCTCGGTAAACATATACAATAACAGTGGTTTATAAATACAAATATACAGGAGATGTGGATGCCAATCTAAAACGCAGAGCGTGAGGAAGATGGCACCCAATGATAGAATAATTACAATCAATATAAAAGATTTTATAACACAATATCAATAAAATGGAGTTATACATAAGATGTAGGTTAAGCTGCCTTATGCAATAATATACACCGTATACTGCTGCAATGCATATTATTCTCATCACAGACATTTGCACGTAGCAGCTATGTTTAGTGTACCATTCAAAGATATCCAAATATCGAACCATTTGCGCATTATTTGAAATCAAAAGGCTTTGAAATCGTCACCTGTGATTTCGGCATATGAATAAAAACACAAAGCTGAAAACGATCGAAACTGGTGAACTTAGAAGATTTATCACAACGCAGGAGGCCACAATATTTTGTTAATTGCCATCTTGTAATTTTTAGTAAAAGTAACAAGTAAAACCTTTCCAAACATTCCTGAAACTCATCTATATAATAATACGGAATCGCCGATTCTTGTCCGTAGATGTTCTCCCCTTTCCGCACCTTCCATTGACTTCAAATTTGCTGTGGGGTGCGTATGGGTCCCACGACGAACCAGTTTATGTTTGATTTTTTTAACTTGGGTTAGATTTCGTGAACTTCGAGGTTTTTTAGCCCGTTGCTATGTTATTGCTACGCGCCGCGTATACGATGGGCACGCCATGGCAATGGCCGGCGCACAACTCGCGTAATCGGGCGATTGTCGACGCGCGAGTATTCAGGCGATTGCCGGCGCACGCGTAGTCAGGCGCCGATTGCCGGCGCACGCGTAATCGGGCGATACCGGAACACGCGTAGGTGCACACGTGTTAGTGGCTCAAAGCGGGGCGTCCGCGAAGGGGGTTGTGAAATCTAGGCCTACACGTGTGTATGAACACATGGGGTGGGTATAGGCCTGTCTGGATTATATGGGTACACTGGGTACCTGGAGTATGGAATATTAAGGGTACCTGTGATAACTGGATTTTAAGGATGTATGGGGTAGGGCCTACCAGAGTGGTTATTTCATGTCTTATTATGGGATACCTAATAATATTTAGCGTTTCTGGGTAGGCCTTATTAAGATCCCTGGATTATTAAGGGCGCTGTTGCACCGATATTAGGATTAAGGGCACCTCAGTATCAAGGACCTCTTGCTATTGCACAACAGCCTATATACGCTTTGATCATGTTGACGACAAACCGCACACTATCTTCTATACCATGTATACACTATATGGGGTATGGGGTTGGTACTGCACATTTTGGGGGGTTTGTTTGTTTGTTTAAATCGTCGGTCCGTACGGACACACGCTTGGGTCTAAAGGGACCAGGCTCAAGCAAAATGCTCGGGCCAGGCTTAAAAAGCCTATATATGCATGCTGGCTGAATGAAATGAAAGTTAGAAAAGATGGAAGAAAAGCCTGAAGTAAAAAGAGCCACTTCCAACAAATGGGGTAACTATAACATTGTTTCCCTCCTAAATGGGGTATTGAAATTGGGTCCGAGATTCAAAGATATCACAAAACTCAATTTCTGTGAACAAAGTCTATTTCAAATGAGAAGAAAAAAAATTCAGGGATCTACAATTTTGAACTCATTATCTATGCCCATTTTGCTACAAAACATGAATGTATCTAGATATGTATTTAGATAATAATAATAACGCCGCTAGTCATGTATAATACTATGTAGCGTTGAGAGCGAAATACCAACATCAAGTAGTTTAATTAAAGGCTAAAAGGCAGGAATGACTAAATAAACATTAACATTCGTTGAAGATTCTTCAACTTTATGATGTCATTAAGAAGTACTGACACAAATTACGGAATTTCAAAACTGACGACTTGCAAAAGATAATGGACATGAAATAATTAGACTACCGCAATATCACTGCGATTTAAATCCGGATGAAATTATTTGTGCTAACATCAAGAGATAAGCAGCCAGAAATGACAAACATATTTCACAAACAGACTGGCAAAATGGTATAAGCATCCGCAGTTAAAACTTAATATCATGGTACAACCTGGATTTTAATGATATGTTAAACATAATTATTTTCTATTATGGCTATTTTTCATTCAAACTTATTCCATAGATTCCATCGATATTTTCGTCAGAAAATAGCCTCCTCTCCCAGTCAAGGAGTTATTCAAGCATCACATTTATTACGTGTTGCTGATCCCCATACTTCTTTCAACATTAAAATAATGGAGCGATTATCATTTTAAACACTGGGAATTGTTCAATAGCTTCACCAGCTTCTTGTGGGTGCTGTTTAATCTCTAATCGCTTTAAAATGATCGAGCCTGATGTGGGCTGAATCTATACATACAGTCAATATTTAGGTCACCCAAGCCCTATATGAAAGCTATGAAGATTGATAACGGGTCAGCCGTCACAAACATGCACAAGCACCATAGTAATTCATTATCCGTCGGCTGCAGAGCAGGCGACTACAAGATTTCTCCATGCACGACGATCAGTAGCAAGTGCGGCAATCTGTTTTTCTTGGATTTCACCTTCTTTGTCCCCGAGTAATTGTCTTACATATGTAAAGTATGAAGTGCGCGGTCGACCTGGTCTCCTTTTGCCATGTGTTGGTAGGTATAGAGCATATCTTTTTGCAGGCTCTTCCTCTGGCAGCCGGAGGATGTGACCAAGGAATCTCAACTTCCGTAGCCTTACCAAATGAATAAGTGGCTCAGTGCTGGTCATGGCGTAAACGCTGGTGTTTGGGATGTGGACAATCCGCCTAATATTCAGCATAATTCTGTAGCAGGAGGTGACAAGGGTATTGACTTTATTTTCCATGTCTTGGGAGATCACCCACGACTCGCAGCCATAGCCCAGAATAGTAATGCAGGTGGTGTTAAACAACTTCACTTTAGTTGAGATGGGTATTTTAGGACTCTTCCACAGGCGTTTCAGCTTCCAAAAAGCACACCAAGCCAGTGACTTTCTTCTTTTAATGTCGCTTGAACCAGATGCCATCATAGAGGCAATATATCTGAAATCTGACACATGTTTGATGGGATCACCGTAGACTTGAAGTGTTGGATGGGGTTGCAGTTAATAGTCATGTACTCTGTCTTAGGTGTGGTAATGATGAGGCCGAGGTCGGCTGCTGCCGCCGCTGTTCTGGCTAGCTGGGCCTGCGCCCGCGGAATTGAAGATTCCAACAAAGCAATGTCATCAGCGAAATCTAAGTCATTTAGCAACTTGGCCAGGTGACGGCTGGAGCGATGTGTTAAGACTCCCGAATCTAGCTCTGATGTGGCCTTCTTCAGCATGTTCAGTAGGTAGTCGACCAATATAACAAATAGAAAAGGAGCCAAACATCTCCCTGCAAAACTCCTGTGGAGACATCAAATGGGTCTGAAATGTTTCCATCTACCATTACAGCGCTTCTAGAGTTGTTGTATAGCACACTTATAGCATTGACTACAGCTTCTGGAATTCCATAATGCCGCAGTACTGAGAACATCACCTTTCTGCTGATGGAATCAAAGGCTTTCTTGAAATCGATAAATGTTACTGCAAGCGGGAGTTGATAATCTTGGAAACCTTCCATGATCCTTCTGAGTATGTGAATTTGTTGGGCACAACTTCTCCCTGGTCGAAATCCTGCCTGATATTTAGAAGGATCCTGTTGTATACTTTTATAGCAGCAATCAAAAGGAGGGATATTCCCCGCTAATTGGTCATGAGGCTAAGGTCTCCCTTCTTGGGCAAAGGAACAATAACACTGGTGGTTCATTGGCTAGGTGGTATGCGAGTCGTGTAAACTTCTGCACAGAAATTATGGATTACATCTGCCATTACATCGCCGCCACTCGGGAGTGCTTCTGAGGTGATCGCACAGTCAAGACCTGTTGTTGTTTTTCATCTGGCGTATAATGGCTTTCAGGGTTTCCTCGTATGTAGGTGGATGATCTTGGATTGGCAAGTCATGATCAGCAGGCTTGGGCAGATCAGATGGTGTTTGACCATTGTCATTGTTGAGCAGAGAGCTGAAGTATTCCTTCCATTCTGCAAGCAGATCTTTGTCACTTGTAGGGGACGTACCATCTCTTTTCTTGACCTTGATGCTCGGCTTTTGATCTTTCCCTGAGAGATCATGGACCATGTGGTGGTGTAGTCACCTTTCATATCTGCCAATCGGAGTTCTTCCATTTGCGTGTTCAGCATTGCCAATTTGTCAGTTTTATACGACTCGTTCAGACAGGTATTAATTAAGCCTCCTCCATCTTTCTCTGGACTGTCGAGATTTCGATATTAGATACCTTCTTTTAGCCTTATCCCTCTCTGTCTTTATTTGCTTGGTTCTGTCTGCCACCCAACTTGGCATCCCACATGGTTTGCATTTACCAACAACCTTCTCTGCCACTTCTGATACAGCATTTTCAAACAAATCGTACCTCTCTGTTATTGTTATTGACAAGTTGTTGCACTGGAGGGCTTCAAATCTGTTTGACAATTCAAGTTGAAACTGTTCTCTTGTAGCAGCATCCTGTAATTTCTTCCAGTTAAACTTTGGCCGCTTACATGGTTTCCCTTTGGTAGTTCTAGACTACGGACCAGTTTGATGCTGACAATCCGGTGATCGGAGTATAATTCCCCTGAATTGTATGCCCTGCAGTTACGTAGGGAGTTCAACTACTGCACGATTTAGGGAGTTTTTGAAGTGTAAGGTTTTCAAACCTTACATATTTCCTAACATTTTACGCCCCCTATCGACAGAGCTTTGACTAGCTGCAGCGTCGAGTCGTCTCGCTATTTAACAACAACAAAATCGTCCAACATTGGATCAGATCAATATTCCTAGTTTTGTTTTATAACGTTCCAGAGATCGAAGGACTAAACGACCAAGTATCCAAGTAAGATGTACTGCTTTCTAAATTATTACTGTATTATTTTTTTATCATCATGTTTTGTAAGGTAAGCTTATTTCATGATTTGCCTAGGCCCATGCAGGGATGTATAATACATCATGATGTATTTGAGTATTTCATTACACTTTACTAGTACACTAGAAGCTGTTTGAGTCTCACATTCCATATGTGTCTCACTTTATTTTCCAATTTCTATGGGCCATTAACTATTGTTCTCCTAATGTCATCAAAGTGAAGAGGAGACAGACTCTAGTATCTTATTGGATTAAAAAAGGACTAAACTAAAAAAGGACTAAAGCTAGTAAGGGTACACACCACCATAACCTTCCACGGGCCAGGGTGCGGGGTACTAATGTCCCTAAAAAAACTTTAATTGCTGCTTCAAATGTGATTGGATTAAAAAAGGACTAAACTAAAAAAGGACTAAAGCTAAGGGTACACACCACCATAACCTTCCACGGGCCAGGGTGCGGGGTACTAATGTCCCTAAAAAAACTTTGATTGCTGCTTCAAATGTAAATATTTTGACCAGATTTTCGCCATAGGTCTTAGATTTTGTTTTATTAAAAAGTTCAAACCTTCAAGATTGTAATCTGAAACTGAATTGTAAAAAGTCATGAATTATTCTTGGGAGAATTCTTGATCACACGTGTGAAGCGACCCGAAACGCAGATGTTCCTGTTTTTTACGCACTAGATAGTCGGGTGCTTTGCGAAATCAAAATTACTGAAAAACTGTAAACGCTCATAATTTGCAAAATATTATGGCGATAGCCCAATTAAAATCAATAATCAGGCAGCGCCCTATCCCCCCTATAACATCAACAGGGGTGTACCTTCATTTTTACTCAAACCCGCCAGCCGGGCTGGTAGCATGTAAAATATACCGGCCGGGCGTGTATATTTGAAAACTTACCCGCCCGATGCAAAAGTTACCCGCCACAGGTGTGCGGGCTGGTACTAAGTACACCTGAACATCAATAATCAGGCAGCGCCATTTATGTTTCACTGGCCACTGCATGTGAACAGCCAATCAGCATATCTCTAGTCTAATCTTCTGGACCCCTCCTGATGGGAAAGCTAACAGAGGCAGAAGACACATTCAGTATCCTGATACCGTCAAGAATGAATGATTTAGATCCTCCAGAGATCCGCCAACTCATGAATGACAGGAAAGTCTGGGCCCAGTATATGTTGCAATTGCTTCCTCCATTTCGTCCACAGACGACAAATGATGATGATGATCCAAGATGTTCAACATATGCCATCTCCGTTTCACTCTTCTCTTCTGCCCCCCTCCCCCCCCCCCCCCCCCCCCCCCCCACTGGCTCCGCCAATGACATCTCCGGGAGATCCTCATCACTTTGATTGGATGCATTGAATCTCATGCCCCACTTGTGCGATCGCTTGATTGATCTACATGATACTGTAGTGTATTCACTGTAAATGGTCATCGGTTGAGCCTAAATTGATAGGCCCTTGTGGGATAAAATGTCTGGTTTATTGTCAACGGCAAATAGTACTAGAGCTAATTGTGATCATACATGTAGATCACGGATATTAGTCAAAGTCGTTGACCTTTGACCTTTTACGGTCAACAGGAATATGTTGACCAATTCTGACGATCCTAGGTCATTTCACTAAATTGCAACGGCGTTTTATGTGAAAGTAACTTTTTGACCCAAGTGACCTTTTCCTTTGACCCCAAACTTGTAATTGACTTTTGTTCTTATCTCATCAATGCCCACAAGATAAAACAAATGGGCAATTCCAAGCAAATGTCAACCAAATAGCCAAAATTTCAAATTTGCATCCAAAGTTTAATTCTATGCCTATAATGTAGGCAAGAGTCCAAAGTTCAGGAATTTTTAGTTTGTTTAGCGATACTATGTTTTTTGATGTATAAACTAATTAGCAGAAATTTGCATATTTGCAGCTTACAAAAACAGTGAAAGGCTTGTTTTTATTTATTCCATATCTTTTAGACACATAGGTATGATGTTTAAATAACATCTAATACTCTCTAAATGTAAAAGAACTAAACCTCACTCTCTTGAGAGCTCTAGGAGGGACGGCTCTTCTAGGAAGTGAAGTTCACTCTTTTCAGATTGATTGTTCACTCTTTTAAGAGTGATTTCCACTCTTTTCAAAGTGATTTTAACTCTTTTAGAGTGATCGCTCTTTTAAGAGTGAACTTCACTCCAAAAAAAGAGCTGTCACTCCTAAAGTTCTCGAAAGAGTGAGTTTTAGCTCTTCTACATTTAGAGAGTTGCAACATGCCTGCTGAGAGTCCGTTCCGCGAACGGTTACCAGGCTTCATGCGACCATTCGCAGCCCGCGTCGCTAAGATGGTCGACGTCCACTTCCGTCCATCACCGCCCTGCGAATGGGCGCGAAACGGGTGCGAAACGTGTGTGAAACGGGTGCGAACGGGTGCGCCGTCCTTATACCGTCTTCATACCGGGCTCGTATCGTTCGCCGCCGCTTTTATTCACCCGCCAGGAGTTTTGAGCATGTTCAAATCTCCGGTGGCCGGCAAAGTCCCCTGAACGTGTTCAACGGACGGGAAACGGACCACCGTGTGTGCCGCCGTCCGCACCCATTTTTCACACGGTAAGGGGCCGCTCAACTCACACGGATACATGTGAGGGCCCCATAAAACACGTACCCTGCGTTACGCTCGTAGCTCAATTCCATACATGGTAATACTCCTAAATCATACATTATAGTTCTGTTTCCAATCGGGGGTGGGTTGTTGTGTTATGCATGCTTAGTTGTTTCTATAGTTCTATATATTACATATTGTAAATATTGTTGTAATTCAGCATTTTGCTGCGATAATGATATGTTTATTAAACCTTGAATTGAATTGAATTGATGAGGATTAAAACAATTACTTCCTAATATGATAATGATGAGTTTTAAAAAAATTCTTTACTTTGTTCTGTTTTACGTATCGGTGGACAGCTAATAAAATGGGTTCTTTTAGTAAATTAGCTATAACTCTGGATAGGAATTATCGATTTCAGTCATTGTTTTCATCAGATGATCGGAAGAATATTCTCGTCAAAATATCGCTTGAGTTTTAGGTCAATTTTCTTTTTCTTTCTCAGGAAAAAATATTCAAATTCGTACAACTTCTTTTTCACCTGTATATATCGTGCAGTTACGGTCGGGTGGAGCTATATATAAATTATTAATTCTCATTACAATTATTGGACTGGTAAGGTCAAGGTCGCGATTAACGACGGTCGTTTACGGTCGTGCTTAGCAACCGAATACTGCATACCGAGGGCTTAGAGGTAGAACTGACTATGTCCATTTTGACTTTGTCCAGATAATTGTACAAGTAACATGGATATGAACTTTCTTTCTGAGGAAAAAAGTGTCTATGTCTATGTATCCCCCCCCCCCCCCCTTTTGATTATGTCCGTGAAGGTGTTTTTAGTTTTGTTGCAAAACAGGCCATGTCCAGCAGGTGTATGTCCAAAAAGTCAAAATGGACAAATAGTCAGTTCTACCTCTAAGCCCTCGATACAATACATCAACAAAAATATCCCTGCGTAATTATTTTCACTACAATTTTAATTTTGACAACAAAATAAAAGTTACATGTACATGACTGATGTCTCTTGAATTGCAAAATAAAAAAATAAACTTCCTTTTTACGTTCCTCTTCAATTGTTGTTTTTGTTTTTGTTTTTGTTTTGTTTAGTGTTCCTAAAACAGCAAAACTCAAAGCGTTTCACCATATAAGCCACCCACCCACTCACCCACCAATCCAATGCTCGTAAGTCCAAAGTCATTTGTCTTATCATACGGTATTCAACTATGTGTGCCCAAGTGTGGCACGGAGGGAGTGGACTCCCTGATAAGGCCAATTCAAATGTTAAATTTAATTATTTAATTATCTTTTATTTCCTTTATTTCAAAACAAGTGGTCACAACCAATACCGGAACAAGGGAACACAACTTCAAACTCTTCAAGAAGCAACTGACGAAAGGGTTGTAATTGCGGAAGCGTGTCGTAGATGTGTGGAATAAACTTCCGCCTTCAGTTGTGAAAGCCAAATCTACAAATCAAATCAAGAATCAACTTGACAAGTTTTGGTCCACAAATGGATATGGGGATCAAATCTTAAGTGTCGGAATATCGTTAACACATTCTATATTGTTGATCAAAAGTGCATTAAACCCCGCTGCCGGGACTTGAATGATGCATGGATCTACTCGTAAACAAGAATAGTGAGCATGATCGAAAACATTGCGATGTAAAATAAAAGATAACATTATCACATAATCTGAAATAGGTAGCGAAAAAGATATAACGCGGTAATTATGCCACGACACATTTGCGCTTTGCGCAAAGAGAATAACGACATGCACTTGGTGCAAATGTTTCAAGTTAGACATTTTTCAAAAAGTTAGACGCGTATTTAAGTAAACATAATTTTGAGAATTGCGTTTATACAGTTAAACGATATGGTTAACGTCAAAGTTATACGCGGGTTTGGCTTAAAACCGTGTTTATTAATGTACTAGAATGTTTACACAGAGATGTTTAAACAATCTCTCTGGGGCTCTCTGGTGAAATTGAGCCCTAAGATGCTAAGGCACTCCCGTGGCCTTCACAAGAGCTCGTCAACCTTCTCAGTCTATTGCCGTGCATTAAGCAATTGCTCCACCTCCTCCTGCCTATTTCCTATGTCATCTGTCCATGCTAAACGATATCTTTCTCTACATCCTCTCTTTGTCCCTGGAATAACTGGTTTGTATCCTAGGCCTACTTTGAAAACCGCAAACAAGCTGTTGCCGTTGATACTGCACTCTCTGATACGCTTCCAATGGACTACGGCGTACCGCAGGGATCAGTAGCAGGACCTGTCATCTTCACAATGTATAGTGCACCGATCGAAGACATAGCCTCTTCCAATGGCATCGAGTGACATAAAATCATGGACTGTGCACAACAAGCTTCAGTTAAATGACAGCAAAACTGAAGTGATCCATGTAACATCAAAAAACTTGAAGACGACGCCTTTATCTGGAATTAGGGTTGGCGACATGACCATTGAACCAACGTCCTCTGCGCGCAATCTCGGAGTGTTCTTGGATAGTCAACTAACTATGAAAGAACATGATTATATCATCTGTCGGAATGCAACTCACGCCATCAGAAGTATCGGAAGGATCAGACATTTATCTCGACCAGGATACAACTGAAAAACTAGTTCACGCTTATGTCACCTCGCGTTTAGATCATTGAAATTCCCTTTTCGATGCTCTTCTCCTATCTCATGATGTGACCAAATAGCTTTATGTTTCTATTCCTTATGATCCTGCTCATCACCTACATGTATAACTTGTTACGCGATTGCATTTAATGTTAGCATCAAGGTAATTCGTGATCACGTTTACGTTACAAACCGACTTGGAGCGACGCGAATGTTACTAAATGTAGGCAAAACTTGTGTAACATCATCTGGGTCCTATTGCATAAAACTTAAGATTAATCTTAAGTAGAGTTATTCTTCTTAAGAATTTGCGAGTTAGTCTTCATCACATAGATCATAGATCAATCCTAGGTCAAGCTGTAGAACTCGGCCCTTTTTTCTTAAAACTCAACTCATGAAGAATCAAACATATTCCTCTTATCTTCATTTGTTGAATTGTGGGATTGCATTTCGGTAAGCGTTCAATAATAGTAATTTGACATCAAAACAGACATTAAATGACTAGGTATTTGTTTTTGAACCTCAAAATGTCATTTCTAGTATTCTCTTCTGCTACCATACTCCAAATCCAAATGACATCAATAGCTACCTACACTAGTTGTTGACTTCTTGAAAGAATTATAATATATCACATCCCCTAGTGTAAACTGTGAGATATGTATTAGGTCAAGTCAAAGTTATGGATGTTATTACTCATATATACATGCAGAATACACGCAAGAACGTCAGCCCCGGACCACAAGAGCAGCTGCAAAGAAGCAAGAACTCTGCATCGTGAATACAAGTGGAATTAAGGCAGAGACTTTTACATTATTTGCAGACATAAAAGAACCAGTTGAAAGGCTTAAGGGGCCATATCCAAACTCTCAGTGATTTTAAAGCATTTTTCTACCGATTTTACCCCGGTATTCCAACGGTATTTCGTTCTATTGTTAAAAGCATCGGAAAAAGATCGGTGATTAACTAGAGCCTCTCTACTTATCTGGCGTTAACAATAGAACTATTGTAGTACTCTCGATGGCTCAATTAGTGAAGCAGACACATGAAAGCGCGAGGAAGATTGTGTTATATTCTTTAAGAAATACTATAAGCTTTTTAAATCCGATCGTAACATGTTTACGTTCACCGCCGATCAATGTATCTGGTCGTCTAGAAATATGAATTAAGCTACCGCTCCATCACGAGTGTGGCATGTTGTTAACTCTCACTCTATTCATCTATTGTTCGGCGCAGTATTGCCAAGATCTTGTGAAAGTAGCCCATTTCCCCCTTCATTCCATTGAAATCAATGCTGAAAACATTTTGGCGATAGGTCACGTAACATATTTGTACAATGGATGGGTGATGACGGAGGGGGCGTAATATATTGACCATCGTGTTTGGAAGTATTATACAATATAATACTTATGTATTATACAATATACAATCCAAGTCATTAGTTTAGAGAGGATATTGTTTCCGACTTTTGTCCTTTCTTCAATTTTCGATACAATGTTCCCTATCAATAGAATATAATGGTCTTTGCTGGTTGTCAACTGTCACATCGCATTGCATTTGGCCTGTAACCATTTGGAACATGAAACCACCATACAACTTGCGACATATTTCTCATAGCCTGAGTCAACTGAAGTGATTCTGTAATCGCTTCAGTATTGCGTTCACTAGGGCTATGATAATTGAGCGTCAAATGATTGCACAGCACCGGCAAGAAGCTGAAATCCTAAAGAACAATTCCCATTTTTTTTAAATGTTAATCGCTTCATTATTTTAATTTTGAAAACAAAGTTTGGGGATCAGCAACGCATAAGAAATGTGATGCTTGAATAACTCCATACTAAATATATATTTATCAACGACTTTGCCAAAATTGTAATAGTCTAGTGTAGCATAGTGGCCACGCTCTAGCGCTCACACGCAGAATCCCGGGTTCAATTCCTCAACCAATCATTATTTCTTCTCTGTCTGTTTTTTCCCTTTTCTTCTTATTTTTTCTCTCTGTGTCTCCAATTTCTCTGTTTTGTTTTGTTTTGTTTTGTTTTGTTTTATTAAAGTTTTCGTTTTGTTATTTTGTAATATTTTTTATTTATTTTTCTTGGGGAGGGGCTTTGTTATTCATAAGACCTATTATTGTGTTATCATTTTTTTTAAAAATCATGTGAACCTATCCATATATTTGAATGCGCATGACAAGAAATTGCTGTGTACCGGTTAGCTCAGTTGGCAGGGCAGTGGATTTACAATGAACACTCATATTGATATAGATACCATTGAATCGTAAGTTCGATCTCAGTAGTACCTTTATTTTGTACGTCCCACGGTTTTTACCCATATTTATGATTATATTTACTTATGTTATCCCTTTATATTTATTTCTTCTGTTTTTTCTTACTTTTTTTTTGGGGGGGGGGGGGGGGTGAATTTGTTTTTTGTTGTTTTTGTTTATGTTTGTTGGGGGCTTTTTGTGTGTGTGGTTTTTGATTGTTGTTTTATTATAAGGAGCTACATACGTAGTAGCAATAAAATTATAAGAAACAGAACATGGATTTTAACAATATTCGATACGAAATCGGATACAGTAATTGGACAGGTACAATTGAATGTTTTCCTTGTCCTCCTCGTGACAGAAAAAAACAAATCCTTTTTGTAATCTAAATTATATTCAATGCTATATATATTGATTTAGATAATGTGATGTGAATACTAGCAATAGAAGCCATCCATGAGTCGGTCATATTTGTAGGAACTAAAGTCTGTTCCCAAATTTGAAAAGACTAATACTACAGATCAACACGCATGTTGACGGATACTCGTTTAAATAACCCGCCAAATGTATAGGTCATTCTTTGAACAGTAAGACTTGCATCAAATTGATCTGAACAACGAATACTACGGGAACAATAACCTTTTGTTACGGACACGCATGAGTGAAGTGGATTCTATTGAGGTAATTCCTTGTCTGACTGTGCAATCGATAGGGATTTACATAAGTTTCGTAAAAATCGTTGAGTCATGAAATATATTTATAATAGTAGTGAAGTAATCGATTTTGAAGAAGTGTTTTGCAGGTGTGACGTAATGCGAGGTGTAGTGGAACGTGACGATGGTAGATAGGGCACAGACCTAGTTCGGCGTGCAGCGCAGCAGACAGATTTAAAATTCGCGCTTGATTCAGCGTTTTACAACAGGGCGGTTACTGGATAGCCAATGTCTTTTAACTAGTACTACTTGGCGTTCGTTGAGGATTTAGAGATCTTCAATGTTCAATGTTTACATGCATCCTAGAAAGCTTCACTCAGCTTGTCCAAGGATGGGTATCATTCAATGTGTAGATGATATTAATCGTTGATGGTGAACCAGGATGCTGCACCAAACATAAAGATGTTGTAGAAACACAAGGATTATAAAAGGTATTGTGATTTAAATATTATGTTTACAGCTATTATTTAGCTGGTATATGCAAGCATTTGCGGATGCAGTGAGTGTCCGGTGGATTCTCACCACGAGATTGAATATGCAGAGACAAGCCTCTGAGGGGCCAGGGCATCCTCGATTGTAAGTTTTTTGTTTTTACAATTTACATATTTTATCAGCTATTGCCGACGCCATATCCATTGGTCAAACTTGGAAGTCCGTTCATTTAATATTGTATAGGCCTAAATGTGCCTACCTTTTAACCTACTGCATACACTGTATGGGTCATCCAGAGAGATGTTATAGATAATTCCATCTGAATTTAGATTACTCCTGAGGCAGTTAAGCTGTAATCGATCAAGTACCATTTGATATCTATTATACACTCATTGTATATATGATTGTAACGGGTTTACCCTGTTCTGTGAAGTCGAGTTCCTGTCATGATAATCATGATCATGATGATTATGAATAATATTGTGTTCATGTCTATAGATATATATATTTAGTGTTATTGATTGAACGGTTACAGGGAGAAACCATGTTTATGGTGAAACTAAAATAATGTTCACGGTTACGCTTGAATTAGCCATGTTCGAGGTCACTTACTGGATACCTGAGACGAGTTATACATTTATAATCGTTTTAGCTGAATATATTATAAGTATTGACGTTTTTACACGCTCGTGATGTTCACACATCATTTTAGTCATCCAATGCAGTGTAGATGTGAAGTGCAATAATACTTTATAATCCATACGTTCTTGACGACGAGTTAAGCTTAGGATTAGATCTTCCTTAGTTCCCTCCGCTCATAATTTTAGTGTTTATTTATTCTATAGTGCAGTTTTATTTCTATTATGCAGTTGGTCACTGCTTATAGTCACATGACATTGATTTGATATAATGTGGTATAAGCCGCATTATGCGCAGTATACAATCCTAAAAATAAAATATAAATTGATGTTTAATTGTTGCATCAATGGATTCAGTATTACCCAACAGTTAAGATGACAAGACTGGATATTAATTATGGTTATCATATAATACTGCCCGCAGTTTACGTGTTCACTTTGGATAGCTATTATATTAACATCGGCTTTTGTTAATTTTGCTATTAATTTATTCACGAAATATATTAGGATCTGTTGCAGATCATTCAAGTTGATTGTTAAATCCTCCATACATATGTATGATATGACTTTTTCTGATAAGATTGCTATATAGATGGCATATGATAGAAGTTCGGAGGTTATGGTTGTATCCCGTGATGATATAGATCTGTCGTGTAGATCATGTGATGAATTTTCTGTGCGCCTCACTCCAGAAAGTCTAGTCATCATAGGTTTAGCTGGAATTGTACGAGAATGTTACAATTTACATTTCGTATTATCTAATTATCGCTTTTCCTGACTATATGGTTGTTAAATCCCACTCGGGTCTTTAAGATTATGTTGAATGTAATTTGTATTCAATGAATACTGAGACTATTTTGTTCATGGTATGGTTGGTTGCCCATGCAGATAATGCTAATTTGAATTTTTTGAAATTCTTCCAGAACTGAATTAATAATGTAGATGTTTTATCATGAGAGTCTACACAGGGGTTTTCTTCTTGACACTTCGACGTTTGCATCAACTTACGATGATGGATTAATATATACTGATTAAGCTCATTATCTCATCTGTTTTGGAGTGGATGTTTTCTGACTCAGAGACTAATATGAGAATGTGTATTATAGATACATTTATGCTTATAAGAAGGCTATCACGGTATTCTCTCTGTGATATTATTATATCAGTATTGTTGATGAAGGGATTTTCCAACATGCTATATAGAAGAGTATATCATGATATTTTTATGTCGATTGTTGAATTTCTATCAGTTCCTGGGATTGGGAAGTCATTTGTAGTATCTGAGAGATTATTGACAGTTTGAATTGTACTTGCTCTATTGACACATGTACATGTAGCTGGTTTTATTTATCATACGTTATATGAAGTTGTACGGATGGTCGTCTTTTATCATATTGTATCTGGCGACGGTACATTAACATGTTTTATGCAGGTTGGGGTTCAAAATAATTTAGTTTTAGGCCTGTGGCTGTTGGTCCGAGATGAGTCAAGACAGGGGCTTGCTCACCCGGGGTGTCCATACTTTGTGGGGTATTTAAGGCCTGTTGAGGGGCACGTTCTTCGTGCACCTTTTAGTATTTATATTATTACATAAAAAAAAATAAACAATAATAATAATAAAAAAATAATAAAATAAAAAATAAAAAATAAATAAAAAATAAATAAATAAATAAATAAATAAAAAATCATTGGTTGGAGTTCACCACTTGTGAAAAAATAAAATAAAATTAAAAAATTAAAAAAATGGTACGTTGGCCCGTTGTGTGTCCACATCTTATAAGATGTTTGGGCCAGTGTGTGCCTTGTGCATGATCTTTGTTGGTCATACACCGTGCCGTTGATAATAATTGTGTACCATAGGGTACGGTTGGCCCGTTGTGTTTCCACAGCAATGTTGATGCCTGGAACGGTGTGAGCCTGTTATTCATTGTTGTTTATCTGGAGTTTGAACAAAAGCAGGCGGAACTATACCCCCCGGAGTAACTGGGTAGGCCAGAATCACTCGGGTTTCACAGGCTACCATCCTTAATGGTTACGAGAGGTATTCTGGTTCACTTTTAGTTTACATCCCCGTGTTCCTGCCAGCTACGTACGTGCGTTCAGTATTCATCTCCAGGCGGTTTGTTTGAATGTTTGTGGGTTAATTGTTATGTCTGGTTGTGCATGTTTGTCTGTACATACTGGCTTATGCCATATACGGTATTCACATATAATTCCACTGTACTTAGTTATGCATAATTTTGTATAATGTCTGGTACAGTATAAGCCAGTGGTGAGGTCTGGCGTAATAAATGCACTTCAGATATTGGACTGGGGATACTTCACATAGTTTTTATTTTAATTTTATCTTTATGCAGGATGGCACCTAAAAGATTGACCAGTCAGCGACGTGCAACTAAGCGAAGTGCTACGGGATCCAGCACAGCAGGGTGCCAGACTGACGACCTGGATATGAATCTTAGTCAGCAAGAGGTCACAGGGCCCAATTCACTGGACGCGGGGACCGGTCCCACAGGCCAGTCTGACTCACAGGTCATTTCGGTGAGCGCGGCTGACGTTATCCAAGGTGGGTTAGCATCTAACTCAGGGGGCTCCAATTCCAATACCCAAGGGTTTTCAGGTCCTGACATGCAGCCTATGCCAATGGGTTTTCAGGGTAGGCCAACTGATTATATTGATCACCCAGTTTCACAATCTACACCTATTGACTTCCATGTTATGGCTAAGGTTAAACAGCAGATATGGTGTGATGAGTTTTTCGACATTGCTATTTTGTTGAGCCGTTCAATGGTAGTTCCATAGCATGCATTTTCTTTTGAATTTATTGATGGAGTTCCAGTGCTGTCTACAGCTCCAACGAAGACCAAAGATAAGATTGAGTCCATATTGCAATGGGTTGGCGCTTTCGAGGTCTTTATCGCTGTATCTTTTCAACGGTTTCCCCAGCGAACACCATCACTATTGAAATACTCTCAGGTAGTACAGGAACTTGCTAGTCTGGGAGGGGATTGGCGATATTATGACACCGAGTTCCGTATGATACGTCAATTCAGGCCTATTCCATGGGGGGAAGTCAATACGACACTGTGGAGTAAAGCACTTCTGTACAAGAATGTATCCTTCCAAAATAGCAGGGGATTTCAAAGTAACAGGGGATTCCAAAGAGGCAGGGGTTTTGGTGCCTCATCTTACAAACAAACCCCAAAACAAGGACTGGCACCAGCAGCAAGGGCATCAGCAGACGGTCATCCCAAAGGTTTTTGTTTTCGGTACTCAGAAGGACGACAATGTACCAGCGAGAGGTGTCCATTTGTGCACAAGTGCTACCTCTGCAAGCAAGGCCACCCAGCCAAATCATGCCCAAATAAGGGTGCAAGGGGGCAGCCAGCACTTGCCACCACCTCTACCTTCTCCCGTTAGTTTCAACAGGCTTGCGGAAGTTCTATCGGGATACGATACACAATTGGCACAGTATTTAATTCAGGGATTTACGTTTGGGTTTTCCATTGATTACCAAGGCCCAGCGTTGAATAACAGGTGTATTAATCTACAATCAGCACGGGAACACCAAGAGGTACTCAGCAAGAAAATGTGCACCGAAATACGTTTAGGTAGGATCAGTGGGCCGCATTTGACTCCTCCATTTACACCCTTCAACTGTTCTCCACTAGGCCTACAACCGAAAAAGGTTCCCGGCGATTTCAGGCGTATTCATCACCTCTCTCACCCACAACTGAATTCTGTGAATTTGTTCATACCACATGAGTTAAGCACAGTAAAGTATGCTACTATTACAGATGCCATTGAAAGCATTCAATACTTTGGACAGGGGTGCTATTTAGCTAAATCTGACATCAAATCAGCATTCAGACTGATCCCGGTCCACCCTAGCAATTACCCCCTCCTCGGTATGGTCTGGGCAGGTTCATTTTATTTTGATCGATGCCTTCCTATGGGAGCAGCTAGCTCCTGTGCCATTTTTGAAAAGGTTAGCACAGCCCTCGATTGGATCACTACATCGGGATTGTTATTTTGCAAGGTTCATCACGTTCTGGATGATTTTATTTTTCTGGGGAAAAATTATGAGTCATTCCGGCAAGGGTTGGAGAAATTCAAAGCACTCTGCAACTATATTGGAATCCCTTTGGCTATGGAAAAAACTGTAGGCCCGGCAACCATCCTCACATTTCTGGGAATCGAGCTAGATACGGTTGCTATGGAATCGCGGCTACCTCGGGATAAGTTAGATCAGTGCAATACAGCTATTTGTGCTTCACTTCAACGAAAATCGTTGCGGTTAAAGGCTCTGCAATCAATTATCGGCACATTGAACTTTGCTTGTTCAGTAGTCTTGCCAGGGCGGGCATTCCTGAGGCGTATGATACAACTTACAATGGGGTGACTTCGAAGAATCATCATTTGGCTCTGAATGTAGGGGCGAAGAAAGACTTACAAATGTGGAGCTTATTTCTCAGTAACTTTAATGGGAAGTCGGTGTTTCTTTCTCACCGGTGGGTCTCCAGTAATGCACTAAAGCTATACACTGATGCAGCAGGGTCACTAGGTTATGGAGCAGTGTTTCAAGATGCATGGTTTTACGGACAATGGCCACTGACATGGAAACAGTATAGTATTTCAGTCCTTGAATTATACCCTATAGTCTTAGCAGTTGAACAGTGGGCTCACATTATGATGAATCAGTGTATTCTCTTTTACACGGATAATGAGGCTAATGTATCTGTCATTAATAAGCAAACTTCCCGGGATCCTATGCTCATGGTGTTGGTACGACGTCTGGTAATAGCTTGTCTCCGTTTCAACATTCTCTTTCAGGCAAAACATATACCAGGAGTCCAGAATGTGTTAACAGATTTGCTATCCCGACAAAAGATATCCAGGTTCAAAGAAGTGGCAGGCGAGGAGGTGGATCGATATCCGACAACAGTGCCGGATCCTCTAAACGAACTGAGATAATCGATCGGTGCAGCGAACTTATACATTCCATCTTGGCACCTTCGACGATACAAACGTATGACAGGGCCTGGGCTCTATTCTTTGAATTTGCCAACATATTTGGGCTAGTCCGTCAGGGGCGGCTAGTTCTACCAGTTGGGACAACCACATTTGCTTTATATATTGCTTTCTTGGACAACCGTAATCTGGCACCAGCTACGATTGCCACATACGCTGCGGCTATTGGTTATCAACATAAAATTAGGGGAATTACAGATCCCACTTCGGGTTTCATAATACAAAAGATTTTAAAAGCCACACGGTACGGTAAGCAGATGCCGGACACACGGCTTCCAGTCACGGAGCCACTCTTAGTGCGCTTATGTGACGCTGCAAACTTTATTTGCATTTCTAAGTACGACCGGCTGTTGTTCAAAGGCATGATGATTGTGGCATTCTGGGGATTCTTTAGGATTGGTGAAATTACGACTTCGGGTCAAGGAAAGGCCATCCAGCTTAAGGATCTCACATTTAACTACAAAAATAGGGTTGCTATTGCAGCAGTAATAACCCTAATGGAGTACAAGCATAAAAGGGCGGGTGACCCATTCTTTGTTGTTATGCCAGCAGTTGACAATCAGGAAATTTGTCCTGTACTGTCCCTCACGACCTTCCTGGGTACACGCGGGGTCTCATCAGGACCGCTTTTCAGCCTAAGTAATGGGGCTGCAGTATCCCGGTCTTGGTTTTCCAATCGGCTGCTACAGGCGGTTAACTTCTGCGGTCTTGACTCATCCAGATACAAGTCGCACAGTTTCAGGATTGGAGCAGCGACAACAGCAGCGGCAAACGGTTGGACTGATGCTCAGATTAGATACAAGGGTCGGTGGCATTCTGATGCTTTCAAAAGGTACATTCGATTATAAAATGAGGGTCCTCGCTCAGTTTTCATATATGAATAGGACAGTTTGCTTAGGCTATGCTCATATTTTCGTGGGATCTCACTTCAGTCTTCATTATATTAGGGCACTTTGCACAGGGGCAATGCTCATATACATGTGATGCAGGTGATATTACGGTTCATATTTTGTGTTCATCTAGTAAAATTTGGGTACAATCTCTAATCGTCTAAGGCAGCCTGTGCATGGGACACTGTCTTATTTTGTGGTTCGGTATGCCAAATAGTTGATAATACGTCAATCATATTAGGGCACTTTGCACAGGGGCTATGCTCAAATACATGTGATACAGGTGATTATTACGTTTTAATAATTTGTGTTCAACTCGTAAAAATTGGTTCAGACTTTAAGGCAGTTTGTCAGGGGACAATGCCTCAGTTAGTGGTTTGGTATTCTAAATAGTTGGCTTGGGCTGCACACAGTGGGGTTTATCTCTCGGTTTCCCAGTCACCCCCCCCCCCCCCCCCCCCCCCCTGCGCCCGTCCCGGTTCTCATGGGGTTTGCCCGGTTGCCCGGGCAGTGGGTGTTGAAACCCCACTCAACGCGTACGGGTGCATTCGGTTTTTCGCACTCGTCATTTAGGTTTCATACAAACGCGATGATCATTTAGGTTTCATACAAAGTGCTTTGTTGGGGAGCTGGACATGCTCCATTGGTCATTTATGGTGCACACTTGTCACGATAATTTTCCCGGTTTCACGGGCTGTGACACCCCCGGCATGACCAGTTCCCCAACATGTCAATTTATGTCGATACATGTTTGCTTGGAATAAACGCTGCTTGCAGCCAAAGGCCAGACCTTGTTTTAAGTGACTTTTCATTACGAGTCTAGCATAAATGAAGTTGTTGGCACTACAACTATTGTATGCAGACTGGAATGGTACCAGGACTTTCTTTACGGTATCACAACTTATCCCATCTTCGCAGGCCTGAGCGCAAGGATATCACCCGTCTGACCGACACTGGCTGAACCAAGATCTCACTCGTCCAGCGCCCTCATCGTCGGATACACGCATGGAATATGCCTTTTATTTCTGACATTTTATAACAGGTGATCAACAACCTCCACCATCCCCAGTCGCCACCCTATTTGGGATGACCACGGGTCATCAGGATGCTGGTTACTTTTAATATGGGGTGTTGAAACCCCACTCAACGCGTACGGGTGCATTCGGTTTTTCGCACTCATCATTTAGGTTTCATACAAACGCGATGATCATTTAGGTTTCATACAAAGTGCTTTGTTGGGGAGCTGGACATGCTCCATTGGTCATTTATGGTGCACACTTGTCACGATGATTTTCCCGGTTTCACGGGCTGTGACACCCCCGGCATGACCAGTTCCCCAACATGTCAATTTATGTCGATACATGTTTGCTTGGAATAAACGCTGCTTGCAGCCAAAGGCCAGACCTTGTTTTAAGTGACTTTTCATTACGAGTCTAGCATAAATTAAATTAGACGGCAAGGTCCTATACAATTACTTTTTTCAGTTTATACATACTATATTCCCTTAGTGGACATGTGATGAATCTAGAGATAGTAGCACCGGTCTTCCGTTAGCTACCTACATGCTCGTCATGCTCGTGGTGATATGTACTTCATTATAGCCTTTTTCCAATATCTTGAAGTGAATTCAGTGATATTCTGACGGTTCTGATCTTACACGCACACGACACAAGCCTATTCCTTTGTTTTAAGTGCGGGGCACTGCAATCTCAGGTTTTGAGATTTTTACCTCAATGTATAGTGAGGTTTTCTGTGTCAGACTTGACATGATTGATTTTTTATAGATCATTTTCCCTTTGATGTTTGAGCGATTAGCGGAACTGGTACATTGAGCGTTAGATCTAAAGAATATAACCAGTAAGATGTTTTGAAGAAGTTTTATATAGCATAACTGTTATAGTATACAACTGTTGAATAGAAAGGAGCTCGTATATTAATACATTGTACTTGGGACCGAGAGTCCCGGAGACCTATCAGGAAAGGTTCTCGTATACTAATACACTGTACTTGGGACTGAGAGTCCTGGAGAATACACTGTAATGGGACTGAGAGTCCCGGAGACCTATTAGGAAAGGTGCTCGTAACTGTACCTGGGACTGAGAGTCCCGGAGAGTACTTGGGACTGAGAGTCTCGGAGAGTACTTGGGACTGAGAGTCCCGGAGAAAGCGTCCAATTTTTCGCATATCATAGGGTTTTCTTAAACCGCGTGGTACTTTTTAACTTAGAAGATGTATTGTTATTGTGCAGCGTTGCATATAAGAGAGCTATATTCCGCATGGTATTCTCTCTGTGATATTTATTATATCAGTATATTGTTGATGAGATTTTCCAACATGCCAAAAGATGAGTAAATCATGATAAAATCATGTCGATTGTTGAATTCCTATGATCATTAATCAGCCTTGGGATGCAGTATTGCAAATAGTAACAATATAACCGTTTGTTGTGTTATAAACAGCATTGTTTATTTAACATTCATCTCATAGAATTCATCATCGGATGATAACTGTGTATCATATTCATGTTTATCATTAATAAGCTCCACCAATCGTCGATTAAAAACAAAACAAGACTATAGTATCAACGTTACGACTCAATATTTGTCACTAGTCAACATCACATAGTTCATGGACTCGTACTTCCATGTTAAAGCCACTCATTTAAGGGGTTAAAGACTTGACCAATGTTGATATACCGGTTAATGATCTACCAATGACTGGCTTAAGTTATTGATATTGCAATGTAACATGATTTATAGAAATATGAATTATGCATGTTTGCCAAGTGGATTTTTGCTATCCAGAGTTTTGTTAATGAGTTATACGACTAGCTGATTGTATGTTCGGTCATAAATATGATACGCAGTTTTGTATTACCGGTATTATACGGGTTTCTTGTGATATTTCGAGTCGGCTATAAGTGATTAATTAAATTTATTAGTATGGCTTCGAGTCATAATACATGTGTGTTATGCATCACAAAATTGCAGTATTTTTTGAAGGAATTAATACACATATTTGTGTGAATATTATGTTGATGGTGATCCAGCCGCGGCAAGTTTTGAAGGCGTACCGGAATGATTGATTTAGTGCCTAGTATACTTATATGCACGCTGGTGTTTTGATACCGCCAGAAGGATACTTTATAACAATGCCTTGATTATAAGGATTCTTTGCCTGGACTCCTTGAAGAGTAGACTAATTGCAGGTTGCTTTAATACGTTAGGCTGTGTTCATACAGGATTGTGAATTGCACATGTTGTAGAAGCATGGTAGAAGCTGTCTTATGAGCTAATTAGTGGGTTTACTATGTAGCTACAATTGATTGATGTATATGATTCCTTGATGATACTCGTGACCTGTTCTCGAGCCCGTTCTTTATACAGACATGGGGAGATTAGACATGTGTCTCACACTCAAAGCTCGGGTGTTCCCCAAGTTCAAGTGTATTATATAATGTGTCTTTTATTTCAGCTTCTATAAGAAGATGCTGATGCGGAATTATAAATGCTTTATTCGCGTTTGAGTATGCGAAATAGAGAATAAATATATTTATAATAGTAGTGAAGTAATCGATTTTGAAGAAGTGTTTTGCAGGTGTGACGTAATGCGAGGTGTAGTGGAACGTGACGATGGTAGATAGGGCACAGACCTAGTTCGGCGTGCAGCGCAGCAGACAGATTTACAGACGGCTTGAAGGATGTGGTGGGAAGGACTACAAGACCAGACTGTGAATCGGACCGGGTGGGGTATGTGTGTTGGTTTAGCCAGGATCAGAGGGATATGCTCAGGTAAAGGACGATTGCAGTTCTTAGGATGGTTAAGAGGTGGATGGCCGGGGTAAGTCGGATGATTCTTTGTTTCTACCCCGGGGTCTCTACACGTCTGCTGTGTCTCACACTCGAAGCTCGGGTGTTCCCCAAGTTCAAGTGTATTATATAATGTGTCTTTTATTTCAGCTTCTATAAGAAGATGCTGATGCGGAATTATAAATGCTTTATTCGCGTTTGAGTATGCGAAATAGAGAATAATGCAACCTTTGAGTTGGGAGTTGGAGGGGGGGGGGGGGGGGGGGGGGAGTGGGGTATACTAGGGGTTTTGTTAAATTGTACATTTATCAGACCGCGAATAGCTTTTAATGTTGTTCAAAAATTATATATAGGCCGAACGAAAATAACTTAAGACTCGTTTCACAAAGTACGGGATTTGTTATTCGTTAAATCTAATAAATCATAGACTCATTTTATAGACAACAACACCGTGTTGAAAAATCCGTGTGTATTTAGGGAATAGTTGAATGAGAACTATATTTGGGTATAAAGCGCTGAGGATTTCAGGAAAATCGAAATAGCTCAGTTGGTAAAGATTAGGACTCTCAATCAGCAGGCCGTACGTTCGAATCTTTGTGGCGGTTTATATTCCTTGTGCTCTATACTTAGAGCGGTCGAGTCTGGGTAGAGGTCGGTTAGGGTTTTAAGTATGCCGAAATATAATATTTATTATTGTTCTCTCATACGTCCGTTCGGGGTTTTCATTTATATGTTTATTTAATTATTTATCAATCAATTAATTATAAATAGGCCTTAATATACAGTTTATTTTATTGATATAATTATTAATTTATATATTATTTATTTACATTAATTACTTAATTTCTTCATATTTATTATTTATTTATTATTTATTAGGTCACGTTCAGAGTGTATGCAACATTCTTAAATAGTCTAAAAACGCAGAAAAATGACACTATTCAGGGGAGTAAGATTCATAATGCTACTTGATTACACACATTATGCCTATACCAGAAAACAATAACACGTTGTATGTTTAATGGCTCCCATATTGTTTAGTATTCAATGATAACATTATTCATGCTTGTACTGCTTACTCTAAAATCATCCACGGCTGAACAATAGTCTTTAAAGGCCACTTCAAGGAGGATTATTCTTATGACGTTAACGAGTGGATTACAATAAGCCTAGCAATGAATAGGCGGCTACAAACATATCTCGTTTGAGTCGGAGTTCGAGGAGTGTCGCGATTAGCCTCTATCGCCTGCCATGATTGAACCTGGCACTTGTACTAGAAACCCGGTAGGTGTACAATCTGGCAAATGGGTCGCTCTTTACGTCACAACGGGGGTCGGGTGAACACTGGTCAGCTTAATAACACAATCTTCCTCGCGCTTTCATGTGTCTGCTTCACTAATTGAGCCATCGAGAGTACTACAATAGTTCTATTGTTAACGCCAGATAAGTAGAGAGGCTCTAGTTAATCACCGATCTTTTTCCGATGCTTTTAACAATAGAACGAAATACCGTTGGAATACCGTGGTAAAATCGGTAGAAAAATGCTTTAAAATCACTCTGAGAGTTTGGATATGGCCCTTAAAGTACTTCATCATTTGGCTTAACACTCCGAGGGAAAGTAGTACTAGTTAAAAGCTTTGGCATTTCTCAAATGACTTATTTAATGTCAATGCTTTCTATTACACATGAAACTCTATCTTATATTAAGCAACGCATCTAAGCATGATATTGATAGGCTAAAGGTAAAGAGCTATACAAAACAATTAACAACACCATCAAGGCAGCTATGTTATGAGCGTTTACTGGAACTCCCAAATAAAATCAATTGGGAACATATTTGGTATATTCCTTTTAAAGTAATAATTGAGGAACAAATGAGATATTACAAATTTAAACTACTATATCGTATTATTCCAAGCAATTCCTTTCTAAAATCTGTACACATTATTGATGATGACGAGTGCCATTTAAAAATATTGAACATATGTTATGGCTATGCCCAATTATAAAGAGTTTTTGGCAAAATGTTGAATTAAGGATAAATGATACATTGAAAACTAACATAAAAGTTGACTGTAAGGATGCAGATTTTTCAAACTACTCTACATATACAGGGTGAATAAAACAAAATTGTGCACGATATCAAACGGCCATTTGACCTTGATGCGTGCATTGAACCATAACATGTGTTGTTTACACATAGCGTTGTTAATCTAGTTTATCCTCCACAAAAATGGAAGTAATCGACTAAAAAATAAACAAACTGTGGCAAGTGTCGTAAAATGACCGCGTTTTTTGCCATTCCAATGGGATTTACACACAGTAAATTGGTTTTGCTAAAACGGTCATTATCATCACATTAATTGTCAAAATGTTCCTGAAAAATCATTCTTTCACCCTGGGATAAGTAATTAATAGTCTGATACCGAGTTGTAAAATGAAAAGGTAAATCTGAATACAAGCATCACCAGTCCTGTTACAGACTAAGAAGTGGAGGCAAGAAGTCTTCAAGAAGAGGAGGCACGTGTCAGAGCCGAAGTGACATATCCCTACACCGCAACAGGGGAATGGTTAGACGAGCTGTTCGCAACAGGTTGGACAGGGAACACACATGTCATCAGCAAAATGGTGGCCATGTCGAAGGAAGGTTTCATTAAAAAAAACACTTGATATCAGCAAACAACTAAATGATTTCTATTTTAAATTGAAAGGAAGCTAACATTTTATTTTATGTCTTAAAAAAGACCGTAACTCATACGTACCGCATAATTTGTGAACCCTCATGCAAACGTGAATGACTTGTCAGTGAAATTATTAAGAAACAAAGTGTCTTCAGAACATTTTATTTGTGCAATATTATTAATTTGCGAAGTATTATTATCTGAACTATTTATTTCGACAATGTGTTACCACCTTTTGCTCATTTAATATACCAGGAACCTGTAATGAATAACAGGCACAACAATGCCTTGCTTGTAGACTCTTACTCCATGTCATCATGCTGCAGTAATAGTCATGTCTTAACTTTGTAAATCCCATTGGAATGGCAAAAAATGCGGACAGTTTACAAAACGTTTCACAGTTTGCTTATTTTTCAGTCGATTACTCTCTTTTTGGGGGGAGGATAAACGAGATTAACAACGCCTTATACAAAAATGTCATGGTTCAACACACGCACCAATGTCAAATGGCCGTTTCAAATCGTGCACAATTTTTTTTGATTCACCCTGTATAGTGATGAATTATGTGTTACAGTATTGTTTGTTCCAAACTCGATATCTAAAGAGCAAACCCGATATTGATAGAATAAAACGTATTATTGACTAAAAGATTAAAGATGATAAAAGCTATTCTATTTGTAAATATTGTCTTGTCTTGTCTTGTCTTGTCTTGTCTTGTCTTGCACGTCACATTGATTTGTTTTATTGTCTTTATATTATACACTTTTCTGTTAACATGTTAGCTTTAAATTTTAAAGTATATTTTACTTTAAAACTAGTTGTATGTTGCACAACGTAAAACAAAAACGAAAAAGCTATTTCTATTTGTAAGTAAGGGACGTGACCCTTAGTATATTATAGGAAAGACACTATTGTTCAAACACATTGAAAAAAAGTAAGATCACGTATGTTTGCATAACTCCACACGCAATTTAAGGTTTTGAAAGATTTAAACACTTCTGAAAAGTATAAATGCTTGGCCACCCACACACAGTTTTCCCTTTTCAATACCGCGTTTACTTTTCCTAAAACCTTCACATTTTCTCCAAATGATGTTTCCTGAAAAGTGGCACTTTTGAAGATCATACGGATGTGTATGTATAACTCCACATCCACACACAATTTGGCGTTTTGAGAGATTGAAACACTTATGAAAATGGAAAACGCTTGTCTACCCAAACACAGTTTCCCCTCTTCAATAAAATGTTTCTTTAACCCCCAAAACAGTCATATTTCCTTAAAATAAGAAAGAATAAAGAAATTTGAAAATAAAGGTAATTTAGATTAATTTGAAAACAGCACTGGAGATATGTTTGTAACTTTCTTGTATAGAATCTTGGAAAGTGCCAATGAAAACATCATTTGGGGGAAATGTGACTGTTTTGGGGAAAACAAACATAATATTGAAAAAATAATATATAGACTCGGACAAACTGGCGAGAATTAAATTAACAAAGACCTTAAAAATACACAGCCTCGAACCCGGTCCCTCTCGCTATCGCGGCGATTGGTATAATATAATAATATTGAAAAGATGAAAAAAAAACTTTCTATGAGTAGTCAAGCGTTTCCCCCTTTCGTAAACGTTACAATTTCTCAAAACAATGCAAACAAACGTGATGTAATTTTCGGGGGGTCTTTACCCTTTATATCATTCTAGGACGGCAGCAAATTCATTTCAATGTCGATATAAGCAAAATGATTAATAGAGCCTCATACCGATTGTTGCGTTGGATTGGATTTCAGAATTCAGAATTAAGATCGTAAGAAACGCGCAGAGTCCGCTCTTATTACTAAAACACACAGCATTTTGTGTTAAAACTTACCAGTAGTGATAATCGGAATGATGATGTATATAGCAATGGTGTCCATGGTGCTGTTTTTCGTAATATCAACAGAGATCCTCAGCAACCGTCTTGGTACCAATAATAAATATATCCAACAATCGCGAGATGATTATTACATTAATATACCTACTATTAATATCAATAGGTGGACCTCGAAAGTTGATAGTTGATATCAAAAAAGATACAAGTCAATTGTTTACTATAACAACAATGCTAACAATAAACCTTTTTCATACCAAAGTGTATATATTTGCTATCATAAAGTTCAGATACATTGCGCATGTCAATTGTCAAGACCACGTGACGAAAACCCCTGTTCTACGGAGCCGTAACGGCTAAGGATTCGCGATATATATAATTACTGTTTCGTTCTTGTTAGAACTCATCAGTGCAGCTCAGAGTAAATCCCGAGACTCTAATATAATTTATATATATAAATTAATCACGTTGATTTATAGCATTATTGCTACCCTGGATTTCACGCCGAGGTTGTTAACTCAGCGATCATCAGGCTATAATGACTAGTATTACGCTATGGATATATATATATATATATATTTTATTCCGGTCAGACCATTAGCTTGATTATCGATAAAATAGACACGGACCATTAAACTTTGAGCTCTCAGATGAAACGTTGACTTCCAATTAGTAATGAGTAATATGTCCAGGACATTTGTTTTATAATTTGTTAATTTGTATTGTGAAGTTCAGGTGTTCACCCTCGGGAAGGAATATTTGTTTCAAAAAAGACCAAGCATATCTAACAAACCAATGAAGTATGTAGTTAAAGAGCATACATATTCTTCCGCTCATATGGAAAACATGATCACTGTGAGTGATCCTTGCTATCAAGAAGTATGCCTGTTTAGACCGAAAGAATCCCATATTGGGAGCTTGCTACGAAATGCTAAATCCTCAATTATCAATCTAGGTGAGGAGCAAACAGCACATATTCACAAAGAGTTATTTTTAAACCACTTTAAATCTCATTTGAATATTAAAATATTCAAATGAGATTTAAAGTGGTTTAAACCCGGAAGTTGAGTAACGCTTAAATATTCCCATTTTGTCAGATTTCATGCTTCATATTATGATGATTAGACTAGATCCAGGTGTAAATCAGTAAATATTTTTTTCTCTGAGATGAGTATGTGAGGGTTGTATTTATGTTTCTGTTGTCTTTTTACACACAAAAAAAGGCATAACTTTTTGCATCACTGAATATTGATTGTATGAAGACTTTAATTCATCTCTGCTTTTGAATATCCTAGGTATAAATATATTTTTAATTTACTGTAACAACTTTGAAACAAAATTTTTTGATGAATTAATTAACTATATTTAATATGCTATATGCATTTATGATAATATATAAACATACACAATCATACGAAAATGCGAAAATATTTAATAATGTGATGTGATTAATTGTATTGAAGAATATAAGTTTTTGATGACACTTTCTCCATATATTGTTTTTACCATTACTAATGATGGTATTTATGATATTATCATATCCATTATCCACTATGGGTTTATAAATCGTTTGTCTCAAAAATCTTCAGTTATTTAGAAAACGCGGAATGCATCTAATTGAACTAGTAATGGCATTTATGGTTTTATCATATCTGTATTGGGCTTATAAACAGTTTGCCATCTCTGAACGTCCAATTAACATAATATTATAACATAGAGACACAGCTCTTGCTATCTGTGTCGAGCCAATCAGAAAGCAAGAAACTAAAATACTTTGCGAATATAGGATCATCCTTAGCTTTAAGTATCAGCCACACTGGAAACGATTACTCTTCTTATCTTAATGAGAACATTAGTTCAACCTGCTTTTTCAAACCAACAAATGATGATGAAATAATAACAATAATAACTAAACTTGGTAGTAACAAGAGCGCGGGTCATGATAATATTAATTCAGATCTAATCCTTCCAGTCAGTAATTGGCTGTGACCAATCAATATCAAATTGAACCTTGCCTTCCCATTGGTATTACATGGTACCTTATCTTTTCATAGGCAAATTTACAGACTCTTTTTGTTAATAAAATATCCATTAGCAGCTGTTCATTCCTCTCATAATTACCAGTCAAAGTAAATAACTTAGAACATGACTCCTTTAAATTCTTTTTGATATATTGAACAATTCCAAAATATTCAACAAAATTAGTTTTCACAGCATGATACTTCTTCTTGAATTCCATGAAACTCATCAAATGGTCGGATTCAATTAAATCTGATAAAAATTAATATTACTGTTACTCCAACATAAAAGACAGTTTTTTTACCAATCTTAATTTTGGAATTATACCATATAATTTTATCAACAATCTCATACTTTTTACGTAACTTCAACCATCCTTTCAAAATATCTTTCAAACAAATGTTGCTAATTTTATTTACATTTAAATCACACACGTTAGCTGGCTCACATTGCCAAATCCAATCACCACCAATTTTCTTAATTGCATTATCAAACAAAATCTTCCACTTGCCCTCAATATTAGGGTCAACAAACCTTTTAACCCATGATATTTTAATAGCATCTTTATAATCATAGCTGTTAGTCATATTCAAACCACCTTCATCAACCTTATTGTACATGGTGTCCCTGTTTATTTTGTCTTGTTTACCATTCCAAATAAATTTGAAAAACACCTTTTCAAATTTTTTTTCAAAAATGAATCAGGAGGATTTGGTAGAACAGATAATAAATATGTGAGCTGAGAAATAGCTAAAGATTTAATAACTAACACTCTTCCAATAGGGTAAGGTAAGACCCCTTTGTAACCAACTGTTTAAGATTTTGCTTAATTTCTGAAACTGGACCTCATAATTTAACTCAAAAAGTAGTTGTTTGTTCAGAGAAATATTCACTCCCAAGAATTTGACAGGGCCCTTAGACCAGATTAGATTAGCATCTGGATGTAAAATGGTCTCATCATTCTTTAAAGAACCTATCTTTAAAACTGATGATTTAGAATAATTTACACTTAAACCAGATATTTTGCTGAAAGATTTAAGAACCTTAAGGGATTGCACAAGGGAATCCTTTGAGCCATCCAAGATAAGAGTGGTATCATCTGCATATTGTGTTAACTTAACAGACTCATTGCCCTTAATATTAATACCTTTAATACACTTATTTTTGCGGATTGCAATGGCCAAGACCTCCGCGCAAATTATGAAAATGTAACAACTTAAGGGGCATCCTTGACGAAGACCACGTGATAAATCAAAATAGTTTGAGACAACGCCCATGTTTGTAACACAACTTCTGATGTTGGTGTAAAAAAGAGTGACCCATTTTTTTGCATCACCTCCAAAATCAAACATACCCAAACAGTTTTGAACAAAATTCCACTCAAGTTTATCATACGCTTTTTCAAAATCCAAGAACAGAAGCAACCCAGGAAGACTCTCATTATCTACATACTCAATAATGTCAAGTATTAACCTTACATTTTCACCAATATAACGATTTGACAAAAAAACAGTTTGATCGGGTGAAATAACTGAATTGAGAACTTTTTTGAAACGATTTGCAATAGCTTTAGATACAACTTTATAATCTACATTAAGCAGGCTGATGGGTCTCAAATTTGTCAAGAATTTATTATCCTTCCCTTCTTTTGGAATGAGAGTAATTACCCCTCTACATTGCTCATCCGTCATGCAACCCTTCCCAAAACAGTAATTAAAACAATCAACAACAACTTGCCCAATGACATTCCAAACAAATGTATAGAACTCAATTGGATATCCATCAGACCCAGGACTTTTACCTTGTGTCATCTCTTTGAGCCTCTGCTTTGTGAAGTTCCATGGCTCCATACACAGGTGGATCCCCAATCGCCATTCCAATTCCGACAGTCAGATTGTGTACTATGCGTTTCTTGTAAAAAGTAGACGGTGAAGTGTTTTTTCTTCAACCATGTAAAAACAGCAGTACGTTTTTTGCCACCTCGTAAACCTTTCACATTCAACGAGCATATCTGTACATCATCCATCTGGGGGAAGGCCTAATTTTTCATGACCAAAGTATTTTCTTAAAAAATATTTTGCACTAGAATTTACTGGCAAACACACACATTTAAACATCATTGTCAAAAAATAAACACACAACAATAACCTATAGAACAATAAATAAAAAAGGGTGCAGGCTTGAAGATGGCAAAAAACTACCTGCGATACGATTTGTTTTCTTTTCAAACCATATTCTTCAACAGCAGCTGCTTCCGACAGCGCTGGATCTGAATCAATAACACAATAAAAGTTAAAGTTTATTGTTTACAAGTCTTTTTCTCCCATACGCCACACTGCTCCACTTGTTTACAAGTCTTTCTCTCCCATACGCCACACTGCTCCACCCGGCTCGATGATTTTCATACTTGCAGGATAGTTGATGTACACTTTTCTTCCTGGATTTTCTCGCAGGAGTGTCTTTCGATGCTTCCAGAGTTTAGCCCTTTCAGCTTGAAGTTTAGGTGTTACATCCTCGATGATAACTAGCTTGAACTTTGCATCTGCCGCTGGATAGGGATTAGTCTTTAGGTTCTTTGCAGCCCGGAGAACAGATTGCCGGTCACTGTAGTAGTAAAAGGCTACGTGGATAGGCCTGGGCTTTTCTCTGGGGACATTCGGCATTTGTGTTGGAGTTCGGTGCACACGGTCTAAAATAAAACCGTCAGCATTGATTTTCAGGTTTTCAGTGACTATGGCTTTAATGAGCTCAGAACATTTTCCATTATGTTCAGCCTCCTTATTCTCCGGCACATTTAGAAAAACAAGATTGTTTCTCCTAGATCTATTTGCGAGATCCTCTACCTGAGCTTCAAGTTTTTCAAGTGCAGTTTTATCGGCTTTCCTTTGTTCCAGGGTCTCTATATGAGCACTAGAAAAGTTATTTGCTTTTTCTAGATCTCCAACCTTTACTTTTACAGACGTAAGTTCTTTTTCGAAGTCTATTAGACGTTTATTAATTGTGTCCAATATGTCTAATTTGTCAAATCTTTTGAATATGTCCGCAACCTGTTGTGCAGTAGCCATCTCCGTGTCGAGGTTTCCGAATTCGGCTGGATTACCAAATTCGGCAGTCTCGTCGTCAGGCTCGTCACTTCCTTGTCGTTTAAATTTCTTTCCGACTTTCCTGTGTTTATTTCTTGGCATACTACATCGACTTACAGTTCATCTTATTGGATACAGCAAATGATAGTTTAAAATAAATTATGTTTCAGGCAAAAAACATAATTTTTCTTCAGCGCTGTCGCCGCTGGTTCTTGCTTCTACGGCATACCGGAAGACTAACTCAAATAGCTCCTACCTAAGCGCATCAAAACCTTTATTTGAAAAATATAACACATTAAATGTTTTCAACATGTATAAGAAAGAAGTAACTATTTTTATGTATAAGTACAAACATGGAATGCTACCAAAATCATTCGCCGGTATTTTTACGAACCACAAAGATGTACATACTTACAACACAAGAAATAAAGATAACTATCAATTAGGCATACATAAGACAAAAGGGCTATTAATCACAGGACCAAAGGTGTGGAATAGTTTGCCAAGTGATATCAAAGATGCTACAAGCATTCGCCAATTAAAAAGAAAAATCACAACCTACTTGCAGCCTTAATTATGTTGTCGCGTGTTCATAAGTTGTACATTCACCAGTAAATATTATTACACGTTTGTACTTTTGAGCTGGGTGTATATTGTTATTACTATCTATTATTATTATTTATACATTAATACACGCATTTCGTATTTGTAATACCATATATTAATTAATTAATATATTGATTAATTAGTTAATTAATAGACCGACAGATAATTCAGTAGAATAAATTGTATACAGTATACTATTTTAAATATTTCATATCCCTTTTTATCAGTAGTATATAAACATTCCGTCAGGATCCGTACTGTAATGGGTATCTTGAGAACTTGTGTACAACACTGTGACAATGCTGAGCACATACTTTATCAAACTAAACCAATATTATATTAATTAACTTAAATCTTAAATCAATGACAAAAAAAATAATAATAATAATGTTGCTGCTTCCACGTGGGATATAATGTATATCCATTGCTTGTTTACTTTTTCGTTGTCTTTTTTGTTGTTGTTGTTGGTTTTTTTCTTCTTCTTTTCTGTTAACTTCTGTAATAATTTCTGTAATTGTATATTTTGTATATTTTTCTGTATTTGTAGAATGTAAGCTTTGTTTAAGGGGGTGCAACAACGTCAGGCTTTTGCTTTTAGTTGTTCCTCCTCCATCATATTATTTGTTAAACTGTCATTGTATTTTGTCTTTGTTGATATGATGGAAAATAAAAAATATGGATAAAAAAAAGAAGTGTCAATGTCGGACAGGGATTTGCTAAGCTACAAAAAGTATAAAGGTGGTTTTTAGACGCTGTATTCGATCTATATAAATGTATCACTTGTGGACCGTAGTCGAAATTATCCGGAAGTCAACATGGACACAATGTAACGTCGAGTTTCCATTGACCGCACCACCTTGCTTTTCATACAATAGTTAGTCATGTTTATAGACATTGTCAGTTTCTTCAGCAATGCCGGCGAGTAGGGCTTTACTGATTGCAGTAAATAAATGCACGCACCTATGTGAGGCATTAGTGTATAGGGAGCACAACATTCGCTCTCCATAAGCTTTACACGTAAATGAAGGCCTATTGAGATCGCTATATAGAGGTTGCACTTGTTTTAATAATTGACTCGAAGCAACATATTTGAAATTGCAAACCTCCAGCGGCACACATCAAAAAAAAATAGTTTGTTTCCTAACATCGTTGTTACAGGCAGTTTCATGTGACCCTATACAATCGTCAGACAAACTGATGCTGTATGTACAGTACTTTAGACATGCCATTGTATCGCACACTTTACCTAATACTTGACCCTATAATGATTAGATCAGGGTGCACTTGACATGCTTGAAGGTGAGAAAAACTTGGGTCAGGCATGAAACAAATTACGTTACATCAAAGGCAATGAATTTGTATTTGCGCTTGTGTCTACATTTTGACATGAGTTCGGATCGTTTGTTAAGGGTGGAGTCTCTTGGTGCAGTCATGATATCATGATATGATACTTCTCCGCAAGGCATAGATTGCAGCGCTTTTTGGCTGGGTAGGGCGCTGCCTTCTGAATGATTGATCATTTGATCTTTAAGTTCCAAACGTATTTAGATAGCTCGGTTGAATTCGGTTCAATGGGATAGTGATTCGGGTCGGACCCGGGTCGAACTTCAACCCGGGTCGAACCCGGGTTGAAGTCTGGTGTGAACAGAAAAATAGGCTCAAAAAACCAACCCGGGTCGAAAATTGCAACCCTGCGAAAGTGAAGGGTAGAACCCGAGTTCAACTCGGGTTCAACCCGCATCGACTGTAGTGTGAACAGAAATCGATGTTTCGACCCGGGTTGCCGGAAGTAGATAACCTGAAAAGAATGTTAATGGTTGCCCGCTGCTAACTTTCTACGGCCTCTGAAACGTTGTCGCTGATGTTTTCGACGGTATTTCATTACCAGCCACTGTTGCTTGTTGTTTATACCCGCCATGATGAGCAAGCTAGGTCATAGGTCATTGATACAAGAATCTTAACTTTCGGGTTCAATAAACCCATTTGCCAATGCGGATACAACTTCAACACATACATAGCGCTAGTGTGAACAGATAATGAAATATCGATCAATCGGGGTTCGACCCGGGTCCGACCCGGGTTGAGGAAAAAGCTATAGTGTGAACACGCCCTAAGAGTGGAGTTGGTTAGCCAACTCTATTGGTTTTGGGATTATTTATTTTAGCTGTACCTCGGAATGTGATATTTAGAATTTGTCGATGGGTATTCGCGATTACGTGTTAAACCAATACGAATTGCAAGGTTAGGCAAATCGTGGCCAGCGTCGTCTGTTAGAAGTTAGAGCAATCAATTCTAACTTTTTTGGTACGTAAATCGTGCAGTAGTTGCTTTGCTATGTTAGTAATAGTGGTGAAGTATCAAAAACGATGAAGCATGCATCATTTTAATATTTAATAAGATCAAGAAACACGGCCTGCGTTGCGAACGTGCACTTGATTCCAAAATATGACAAAGAATTAAGGGTGTTGATGAATTTAATGGGTGGGTAACTTCTTGTACACGTTGTATTTACCAATGTCATGAGTAAAATAAAAGTTTTTCCCTCCAGAAATACTTTTGACCAATAGGGACAAACCTTATTGATTTTCTAATGGATCAGGCAATGATCAGTGTTATGTCACAACACAACACTGTCATTGATGGTAGGATTCAGTGGGTGCAGGAAAAGCTATATTGATATTTAGATTAGCTGGACCTCTTCTGTGTGAATAGAGAGTTTCTCTGTGCAGATGAATTTAAGACCTGGTAGGATACACATGTATGATAAATAACAGTGTAATTCCTATCCAGCCCTTTTGTGTGGCTAAGTTTATGCGCCACCAAACGTACACTATGTCAAATAGTTTATAAAGTCAATTCTACCTATAAGCCACCTTCTTCCATGAGAGAAATACATTCCGCAGGACGATTTTAGGCATTTTTCAGTTGAAGTCAATTAAGGACTTTTTATTTGCTGTATTGGAACCGCCAAGAATGTTGTGCTATGGAGATGTAAATTGTGTGTTGTAACTAAAAGAGGGAAGACAAAAGGATGACTTAAACAGCTTACGACATGGTGCAGTTTATTTTGAGTTTTCGTAGTAAGTAGATATCTTTATTCTGAGTGTATAATATTTTGATTAGATATTATTTTAGATAATATTTGGTGAAATTTAAGTCAATTTCAGTATCATATTATATACACCAAATTTTGTTTCTGGAAAATTATTAGTTATTAATTTTCGGCAGAGTGATGTTATATAAAGCAAGATATAAAACACTTTTGTATTGGTTAATTTAATGTTGTGTTGATAATGTATTTTAAACTAGTAAGATTTTGGCATGATATCCAAAACCGATTCATTTTGGAGTTCATCAACTTGATAGCATTTAGTATACATTATTCAATATAATTGTGGTATTGTTCATCATTAGGTTAAGCTCTTGTGAGTTGAGAAATATTCAAGTTTGTCAATGCGTTTATGATAAAAGGCCATGTGGATACATCAAAGAAATGGTTAAATTTACATTATAATGGACAGTAAATAATGTAGATATACAGACTATTCGTCAGTGGATTATATTATGCCAATGCATATAATAGTGAACATTTAGTTCAAGTGAACTGGTATTTGTGAATGTTCCCGTCTTGTAATTTATACAGCCGTTTTGGAGTTTTGGAGAGAGTTATATTTTCGAGTTTTGACATCGACGGCGACGACGTATTTTCCACGACACTGAGAACAACGAGAAACCAGTGGCCATATAATCAAGACATCGACGCAAGACAAGACGCAAGACAACTACAAGTCCGTGAGCTAAACAATAAACATTTTAATATCCTGATTTCACGGGAAACACAGGTCGCCCAAGACTACGATGGCCGGCTCGCGTTCATTAATATTCTTGTACTGCAGTACTTGTTATATGTATACAATTGTTTGTTTGCTTTTTCAATATTTAATAAATCTATGATATAATTTGATCAAAATAACATTTTGATTGTTGTGACCGTCTGAGTATCCATTGATTATTAGTCACTGTGTGGTAGGTTCTAAGGATATTATTTGTGCGAACCGTGGTATAAAGAGGATCCGAGGTCTTCTTTTGACAACCAAACGGATTATCCAAATCGAGTGAAAATTTACTATTTGATTTTAAATTTTCTGCCCATAAAAATTTGATATAATGATTTCTGAAATTAGATGAAAATGGGTCTCTTTAAAGAAGCACACCACTATTACGATCAGTTGCCGATGGATGGTTTTTTTTACTTGTGTTACGGTTGGGTGGAGCTATAGATAAATTGTTTTATCTTAATTTTCATTAAAATTATTGGACTGGTAAGGTAAAGGTCGCGCTTAATGACGGTCGTTTGTGGTCGTGCTTAGCAACCGAATACTGCATACAGTACATCAACAAAAATACTCTTGCGTAATTATTTTCTCCTACAATTTTTATTTTGACAACAAAATAAAAGTTACATGTACATGACTGACGCCTCTCTGTCATTTAAAAAGCACTACAGGCAAAATACAAAATAAACTTCCTTGTTATGGTCCGCTTCTATTGTTGTTGTTGTTTTTTTTAGTGTGCCCAAAACAGCAAATCTCACAGCATTTCACCATTTTCACCAATCTTAGACACCCAACCACCCACCAACCCAATGCTCGTAAATCCAAAGTCATTCGTCTTAGTATACGGTATTCAACTATGTGTGCTCAAGTGTGGCACGGAGGGACTGGACTCACTTAATTGGAACAACTAGCTAGTTACGGACGAGATCGGACTGTCTTATTTGACTGAATAATTTAGAAATAGAAACCAGATCAAGGCTACTTGGAGATAAGGTCAATTCAAATTCTTAAATTAATGATTTAATTATCTTTTTTATCCTTTATTTCAAAACAAGTGGTCGCAACCAATATCAACGCATTATATCGAGGAGTGTGCATTTAAAGGCATATTATACGATCTTTTGGAAGCCCCTTTCCTTGACCTCTTTTTTTAAAAGCAGATTTTCTTGCAGATTTACATTTCTGATCAAATATCATAAATGTATTTTAAGTTTATATTTTAGACTGAATTTAAAATGAATATAAACTTTCCTGTTTATTTTAACTCTTTTAACCATGATGTTGAAGTAATTAGGAATCGTATCGCTCTGTAACTCAGAATATATTTATGATTTATGATCGGAAATGTAAATCTGCAAGAAATGACCATTTTCAGTAAAGTTTAAACTTTAAGCCTTGTTTCATTAGGGGTTAACGACCAATATTTTTCGCTACGGACCCGCACACATCGCCGTCACTTTTTCATGTTTTCTGGAATGCCTGTTTACCATTTAGGCAGGTGCTTCTACCTGGGCACTATCTAGGTCGATAAATTAATACAATCGTATTTTATCATTGTAGGTGCGACAAATAGATCCCATTCGTTCATTTAAATACAAAAATACCTTTCACGGTGAATAACATTTCCCGAAAACCTCACATTTTCAAGCTTAGTCTTCGTGCTTTTCCGGATAGTAATGCTGCATTTCCATTTCCGGTGATCTTATCAAATCCATTGGGCATTTTTACTTTTTCCAGGTGTTTAAAAAAGCAGTTCATCTTAAAGTCCGCTCCTTTGTCTCAAGAGGAGCAATCGAATGGCTATAATTAAGTGTCACTTTTAGAGGGAAAATACGTAACTTAACCGAGTTTTTCTGTTAAAATGTATTCTTTTGAAATAGATTAATGATACCCATTGAGTAAATTGTCGAGTTGACATTGTATGGACACTTTTAAATTTGCTAAAAACACCAGTGACGTAACTACACAGGCGCAAAATGTACGCACGCGTATGTGCCTCACGCCTTTCAACGAGTGAGTGTATACGCCAGCGCGTTTATGTACTGCAATTGGTGAAGGACGCGGCAGTTACGTCACTGTCTCGTGATATTGGTCTCATCGCGGTATATAGGTTCAAAAAGGTGCAATTTTGACCTGTATTGCGAGATGTTGGGGTCAAAGGTGAAATAAAATCATTGGACAAACTGCCGCGAGGAATTCTGGATGCAAAAATTTAGAGTTGAAAAACGTAAATGAAATTATCGCACACATTGACGGATAAACGTTACCACAGTGACGCACACCCGTCAATTGTTAGCACCCTGAAGTGTAACGGACTCACGTTCCGGCGCTAACTGGTGATCCAGAGCCCGAAACGTATCGAGTCTCGATGATTTGGTAGGTCCTTGGTGTAAGTAAGACTGGTGTAAAGACCCCTTTATGGAATACAGCTGTATAATCCGTTAATCTGTCAATAGAGGATTTTGTGCTAGGTTCATTCTGTGCTGTGTTACACCAAGGATAGTTGTATCGAGTATAAATCGATATGTTCCCTAATACATTTGTCGTAATCAATAAAATGTTTTGTGTAAACCTAATAGCTGTAATTTTGAAGATCATTCGCTTAATTTTGGTAACCAAAGCGTACTTCACATGTGACCTACTAAAATACTGCGGTGATAAGTGTGAACAAGAATATAACACGTCATTTATCCTAAATTGAACTAGTGTATAGCCTAGATACAATGATATTTGTAATTCTTCGATTATTTTATAATAACTGGCATGGCATTACATGTACGTGGCTCCAAAATATAGCAGGGATACAGAAAATGAATTATAGCGACATCTATGGAATAACATACTCAGCTGTATAATGAAAGGACACTATCTAATAATATAGAGGGCATCTTGGCATTAAGCCTTTTGATCAGACGACGGTGGCCACGCGATTTGGACGACCCAATATGGCAACGGGAGTGCACCATTTTGAAATATATTTTTAACGGTCATCGCCCGGTTAACGATGGAAACAATTTTAAAAAATTAGCATTTTCAAAGGAGTTGGTTAGCCAACTCCAACGGTTTTGGATTGGAAAAAAATGCTTCTAACCTATGATGAATTTTTCAAAATGATAAGATTAACATTCGCGATTACGTGTTATTCCAATACGAATTCAAAATTTAGGTTTGCGTGGCCACCGTCGTCTGCTATAGATAAGCTTAATCCAGGGGGTTATTAAATGATCATCTGACCTACAAAATATAGGTCTAGACACCTTACTTGTACAGTCATGTGCAATACTGACAGATATAATATACCATTAGCTTAATTTGGTCTAGATATTTCAGACGCAATTTTAAGCTAATGTGGGTGTAACTTTGACATGAACAGTCAGCTTTATTGATTATTTTGGGTAAAATTGATTGGGGCTTGAACTGACCGGGAATCGGCTTTTACCGTACTGGCCTGTTCCATTTCCCGGGCAGAAATGATAAATCGACAATAATTGCCCTGTGTTTCGTTTAGCCCGGTATTCAGTCCGGTACGATTACCTCTTCTGGAAGCTTTCATTTTCGGGAAGTATTACCCACAATGCAATACGATAGTTAACTTTGGCTTGTCCATTATATAGGAACCCTCATTTCATAACAAAAGAGAACTGATAAGATATAAATTAGACTATATACCTATTTATAAATATAGGTGAAACATTTTGTATAACACAATGATAGATTTTATAGTCATTCTCAGCGTTCAACGGCTCATTTTATATTCATTATATTGATTTGAGGGTTTACGAATTTGACTTCAAACGATGGATATCGATTCTTTGTTTTAATTTGCGACTTGCTCTAACTTGGTAATATGGAAGATCATACAATTATGCACAATTTTGTCGAAGAAAAAAATGTATTAGGAGTACTTTTTTTTAAAAAGAGTTTGAATATTTAATGAGCTAATTAGCCCAACTTCTTAATTACAATGAAATAGGAATATCCCCTAACAAATTGCTATTAATTATGACTTTTTTTTTGTTTGTTTACTATCTTGACTCAGTTACTGATCGTCAATGTTTCATAGATTCATCATCATCTTTGGTTCAAATAAATAAATTGGTATTTTTGGTATGATTACCATAATTACTACGAGTATATACTTTTGCAAGGGAATATGGGTAATACTTCCCGAAAAGAAAAGCTTCCGGAAGAGGTAATCGCACCTGACTGGTAATCATGCTTGGCTAAAATAGTCCGGTAAACCCAAGATATCGCATCGATTAGGGGTGAAGGGCTAAAACTACGGTACATGCGCAAAGCGGGTAAAAGAACTAAATATTTTGCCCATAGGACACCGTATTTCTGCGGACAGCATGAGCTGGATTAATGCCATAACCGTGTATGCTTCTTTCCCTCTTGTTGTATATTTTCCTTTTCCTTATTCCCTTTATTTCATTTTGTTTTTCGTTCTCCTTTTTCCTTTTCCCTTTTCCTTCTCTTTGCTTTCCCGATTTTTTCGCTCAATTTTCGCCCCGGGCCATTTGTCGCCATGCTGATACCCGGGAACACCCTGGTCACCGGCGAAATGTTAAAATAAATTTCGGTGATAAAATGAGACTTCAAACAAATCATGTGAATGTTCACAATACGCAAGTGCGAAATTTTAATTAAATACAAATATATACACAACAATGATAAAAATGACGACACATCACATCAAAAAATACCTCTTGTGGTCTTGTATCTAATGTCTGATTTTAACATCACCAAAATATGCAAAAATCAAGATTTAAATTGATACCTCATAATTAAGATTCAGCATTAAGAATCAGGAATTATGATGAATAGAAGCTTAGAATTTCTTTATATTTTCGAGGTATTTTACTTCATATCTAGAAAGTACACAAACCGACAGGTAGGTTTTGATGTGATGGGTCACAAATATAAACAACTGTACTATGTGTGAGTAACACAAAAAACAAATAATGTCAATGGTATAATTTGTGTAGTGAAAAATATGATCAATCAGTAAAACGATGACAAATTCCATTTAATCAATTTGGCTTCACCTCATTCAGTAGAATATTTTCATATTTAATTGAACGAAAATATTATTAACATTACGGTACAGACTGTAACACAAACGTATACAATTGCATCTACATGTATGATATGACATATTATATTTCATAGTGCGAAATAAATAATAATATGTGATCTGTGAAAACCCGTCGGATGTGAACTAGGGATTATGGATAATATATTTATTTTATTTTTAGATTTCTTTTTAGAAAATTCATTTCCAATATTTTTTGTCATCTTCATGAAATTTCACCTTCGAAAACTCACTTTTCTTGTTACCTTTATAATGCTATTCTATTGATCTATATATTCTTTTTTGGCCTGTTTTCATGATTTTGTTATAACTTTTTCACTCATAACTTTTGTGTAGTGATCGTTGATTGTAGAAAAATGATCGAAACAGTTCTGTAATCAGCACAGTTTCAGCTTTATTATGCTCCAATGTGAATAATCCCATCATTTGGCGGGTTTTCACAGATCGCATCATATATTGGTTACCTAAGCAAATTAGTAGGGGTTTATTATTGATTTTGTTCAAAAGTTATGGTCATTTGTTTGACTTTTTATCATTGCACAAATGATAGATGATGTCACATTTGTTGACGTTTTAGTATTGCACAAATAATAGATGATATCACATTTGTTGACATTTTCTTATTTCACAAACAATAGATGATGTCACATTTGTTGATATGTTATTATTGCACAAATAATAGATGATGTCACATTTGTTGACGTGTTATTATTGCACAAATAATAGATGATGTCACATTTGTTGACATTTGAGACGCCCTCTGTTGCTTTTAGACAAAAAACACAAAATTCTTGCAATTGTTCCTATAGTTCACATAGACCAGATCCGTTGTTTGGTGTCACAGCAAATTATGCCTGTAGTGTAACAATAGAGGGCGTCCCATTTGTAAATAGATTACATGATCATAGACGACCTCATATCTATAGGCATGCACTAATATGTTTAATATAATTAAATCAATTAGTTATTCTTCTAGCCATGTGATTGTTATACAAATATGGGGAAGTGTACTTTAGGTCCCAGATTATGAACTGTATTAGTATTGCCAGATACTGGAATACACAGTATCGTTCGATACTGGTACAAAGTCAGTGGTCCAGTATCGGACGATACTGGCACACATACAATGTTCCAGTATCGGGCGATACTAGAACCCAATTATGTACCAGTATCGTTCAATACTGGGACAAATTCCTACTGGTATTAAACATATGAACCAGTCTCGCTCGATACTGGAACAGTTAAATCGTACCGGTATTTTTCCAAATATATCTTGCTCATGAGGAAAAATATTTGCCCCCAAATGGAACTGTAGACCGTAAGTCTACATTTTTCACGAAGCCGAAGGCTGACAGAAAAGAGTAGGCCTACGGTCTGCAGATTACCGAGGGACTATAAATAAAAGTCCATGTTTTATATTACGCATGGAAATACTGTAACGGGTAATGTTGATGATAACATAGAATTAAACATGAAAAGACCTTAAAATAATAGGCTAGTCATCTCTTGATAAAAATAAGCTTACTACATCAAGTCGCCGAGAAAGCTCACTTATGCTAAACTCACCTCATCGATAGAGGCCTAAGCCTTAATAGCCGCGTGGTAAGTGTTAACCTCAATTCGATATATATATAAAATGAATATATATACATCGACTGGTCTTATATCGGGTGATGGATAAAGAGTATCGCTCCTTCGTTACCCTAGCATACATACGTCCTACTATAATGTGCAATATATCAACTGCCTCTATATTTTATTGACAGTATTAAACACCGCCAAAACGAAAGTCCAAAATCATTCAAGCGGTTATGACTTAATTTCTTTTGACATTTCAAATGATTTGTGTAGCTATATTTTGATTCCTTATTTTCCACCAAAGATTAATAACGATTTTCTGACCAAATATTATAATAATTTATGAATACGCTTAATGCATTTTATGCACAATGATCTCAAATCTCTAGCATAATGTACTACATTTTTTGCGGTGTTTATGTTTATTACAGTGCTCTCTGTGATGTAAGCATGTTGCAGTAGGGTAGCAACCAAAATCATCATCGTTAACTGCTTTATAGGCGAAAAGGATCGATGATGTTTAACATATTTAGATATCTCCAAAATTATAGAAAAAAAACATGTTGACGCTGTTCGTCGCGTCAATCATACGAATTTCTCACTATTATAATTACCTCGACCTCTTCATCGTCACCCTGCTACGATAACTGTATAACTAGTTTTATTCTAGCATAAACATAAACATGCTTACTAACCATTTTAGTCTTTAACCTTTGTTAACAGTGTCATGACTTAGGCATAGTATAACAGCAGATGCATATGGCCATGGAGCTGTGACTAAAATGTGAGTTAGGTAGTTATCATATCAGAGTGACGACATGATATACCAGAATGTTGCCTACGTTTGTATAATTTGACGGCTATTGTATAAACAGTTGCTTACTACCCTACCGTGTATTGTGAAACATTCATTTTTTATGCACATCGAACTAAACTTAAACAATTACAAATATTTATATGCTTCAATCCAAAGAAGATTTCTTGTGCAGTCCAGCATGCTTAGCGTCACTACAGTACTAGAAGGGCTTTCCCCCAAACAAGAGTATCGAACAGGTGTTAAGTAATTCTTATTACAGGTCGTCTGACGTCTATCTAATTGCGACACGTATGAACCAAATTTGAAACCCAATTAAAATGTGCATATTTGTTATTTAAAAAAAGAAAGGAGGATTTTGTTAAAGCACACGTTTAACAACATCATAAGCATTTCATTGCACTGTAATATAAATGAGAACCAGTAGACACTGGTGACAGTAAACAGTGGTCACGTGATGAAAGTGAAGCATGCTGGTACTGCTCAAATAATCTTCTTTGACGTCAATCCAAACATAAATTCATAAACCTATGGCGCATACATTTTTAAATCATTACATCTACATACAAAGTTGGGTGCAAACCAGAGGGGAAACAAGAAGGAAATAATCGAATATTTGTATTCGAGCTACAATACAAAGTGCGCATCTCATCGGAATGTATGCATACAAAGATGTGACACTATACATGTAGAGGGTAGGTCAGTGCTTGGAGGCATTCACATGCCTTCTCTATTACTCCAAAGCATCTTGTACCAGTATCAATAATCTCAGTGCATAGTTGACTCTAGTGCAACTAAATTATCAATCACCCCCCCCCCCCTCCCTCCTATTTCTTTACGTTTGGTGCCAACTTAAACCAACAAGTAATAACCTTCTATGTGTATTGCCTATGAAGCTCTTACACTACAGTACTTCACATTGCGTTTCAACCAAAATACATCATACAATATACACCTAACATAAAAAGTCCTGGACCAGGTTCTTTAATGTTAGCTAATCCAAAATCAATAAATGGTACCAAATTCTAAGATATAAATTGAATGAGCCCATTTCTTCTCCGTAATTTGATACCTCATTGATTAAAATCGAATTGATACTTTACAGTCATCCATGATGATTTCAATATACACGACTAACGACATAAGAGTTGCATTACAATTGGTTTGCTATGGGATATCATTGATTCGTATTGTCTACTGCGTGCTATCTGAAACAGTCAGGTATATGGATGAATGGGTAACAGGCATCGACAGAGAGTCTGTACACATACATTTTGACACACACTAAACAGGGATATCCCACAAAAACCCAGTTTTAGTGCAATTTTCTTTTTTGGTAGTTGTTTTTCTACTGCAACTAAATCATCAATTTTAGTGCAATTATTTTTTTAGAAGTAATTGAAACTAGACGAATCGCATCCTAAGCGATTGAACCCCTATAAATTGTTAGGAAAAATGTACTTTAGGTCCCATATTCTGGACTGTGCCAGTATCGTCCGATTCTGGAACACCTAGTATCGTCCAATACTAGTACAAAATCAGTGTTCCAGTACCGGGCGATACTGGCACGTATAAAATGTTTCAGTATCGGGCGATACTGGAACATAATTATGTACCAGTATCGTACAATACTGGAACAATCTCACTGCCATCACGTGTACAAGTATCGCCCGATACTGGAACATAAACATGTTCCAGTATCGAACGATACAGGAACAATAAAATCGTACCAGTATCGACCAATACTGGCAACTTTTATGTTCCAGTATTGAACGATACTGGTGGTATACCAGTCTCTGGGATATAAAGTACACTTTTTCCAATCGTTAAACCATGGCATGTTTTGATCATTCCAATTGTCAGTATTATAATTTATATGTAAATCAGAATAACAGTTGGCGAGAACAAACAGCGGAATTTCAAACAATACCTTCAGCATTGTTCAGCGTTATCTCCGATAGTTTGGCTATGGTATTTTCTTCGGATGTATTATTTAGCCACTATAATCTGAAATTTGAAACAAAGTAAGGATATTTAGAACAGTGTCAGGTAGGCTATGCATTTATAGTATCTACAGAATTTATGTTTCTGATAATAATCATTCCTTTAATCATAACATTTAGTTTAGACTACATAAGGTGCCTACTGGTACATTCGGGGCAATACTGGCCATGCAATGGTATCTAGTATGACGCCCTCCCATGACAAAACGGCATCACAAACAGTTTGGTCAACATTGAATTATTACCATTATTATATAGTCAGTCTAGAATTGAAATACCTACCCTTTGCACATACACCTACAAAATCAAATTTGACGTTCTCTCAGTCTATGGTGGCTCAGCACAGTCAGGACCAATTATCTCAAAATAATCAATTAATCTGTTAGTGAGTTTTTGTCATGGGAGGGCAGTATAGTCCGATATTGACGCACACGATCAGACGACGGTGGGCACGCGAATCCTAAATTTTGAATTCGTATTGGAATAACACGTAATCTCGAATGTTAATCTTATCATTTTGACAAATTCATCATAATTAGAAGAATTATTTCCCAATCCAAAACGTTTAGAGTTGGCTAACCAACCATTGTAAATGCTATTTTTTAAATTATTCTCATCGTTAACGGGCGATAACTGTTTAAAATATTTCAAAATGGCGCACTCCCGTTGCCATATTGGAATGATGAAATCGCGTGGCCATCGTCGTCTGCACACGATGATGCTTATGTACCGGCAAACTTGGTATCGCCCCGATAATAATGATAATAGCAAGTTGGTATCGTCAAGATGCTGGCACACATTGTATCCTGTATGGCCTCGATTGCTATTGCCAGTATTGAGTGGTTCTATAATGACTATATCGGCTGATAACGGATGTATCCGACGAATATTGTACAAGTGCTGACAGTGTGATACCTGGAGCTAGTATTGGATGTGATGTTGGATGTACAACTAAAGAGTAAAACCACGTGTGCCAGAATCGAGTGATATCGTATGTGTAAAAATCGGGTGACACAGTCTTCCAAAATCGGGTGATACTGTTTGTGCCTGTGATACTGTGTTTAGCCGGCAATATCGTGTTAAGATCGAATGTAATACTGTGTCAGTAACGAGTGAACTATTTGTGTCAATATCTAGCCTAAGTGTTGCCATAATTGTGCTAATATCGGCTGATACTGGGTGGGCCAGTAATCAGGTAATGGGAGTTATAACGCTTTGATAGTTAAGAGTCAGTTTGCCTAATTTTTAAGAATTGATTCTACTTGTCAAAACAAATTGTTCTCATGTGTATTGTTAGGCCCTTTGACACTGACAACCAGGGTGACTTTCCCCCAAAATTGACCTGTTGCCATGGTAACAACCTATAGTTTGATCAGGTCCTTGCGTAGTTATTTGTATAGTGCCAGGTTTGCAAGTAAAAGGTGACAGGTGATACCATATGTGCCATAAACGGGCCGCAGAAACACTGCGTGCCGGAATTGGGTGATGCCATCGTTTTTGAATTATTAACTTATCTACCCACACGATCGTGTTGTTGCCCAGCTTTAGTGAATACATCTAATTTAGATTCGACACGCGGGTTATTTTCGGGGTTCTCATTATCGGAACTTACCTGAACATCCGAGCACTTCAAATCGCAAACCAATCCACCTATCCCACGCCGTAGGATGTATGCTCACACGAGATACATTCACTGGTTCAGGAAAAAGATTTTGGACAGGAGTATTTCCATCAACGTTTCCATTGAATATCTATAAAACAAAAATTAGATATACGGATACTATATTTATTGCTAGGCATTCGTACATAAGGTAAGGTAACACATGTACTGTATTACTTTTTTAGGCATATCCTAACTACCATCTGAAACCGTATACCTTAAAGGGACACAAAGTCATGTTGATTTATTCTATTTTAATCAATTTGCTTCATGATTCAAGATGATCATTTAAAATTCCCATTATTGTTGTTTCCACTCACAAAAACACAGCCAAACTTGATTAAAACAATGTTTAAATATGTTGGAATACCACCCCTAACCATACGTAAAATGCTGGTTACGGCTCAACCAGCATTTTTGAATCGACGTGGTGTAAGTTCATACATATCATACAATTGTAAAAATATACAAATTCCAGTTTTTGTCATAATTGAGGGCGCAGCCTCCATCACATCTCTTTGTGTCCCTTTAATTCGCCGTCTATCATGTAATATTTCACGATTTGGTCATTTCGATGTACATCACATCGACATTATCAGCATCACTCACCACATAACTTGCTTCAAGCAAATTTCAATCTAGCGCAATTGTTCAGCCGTTTTCCAATAAATCATTACACTTCAGGCGTACCTTATCTATTGGAACAATTCTTTTTTTTCTTCTTCAAATTTCTTTTTTCTCGGCAATCTCTTAAAAGGGGCATTAAGAGATGTGGTGGAGGCAGCGCCCTCAATTACAAAAATATATAATAAAAACTGGGATTTGTATATTTTTACAATTGTATTACACCTATAAGGATTAAGAAAAATCAGCCCTCTTCGTACAACAAAACGTTGATTCAAAAATGCTGATCTAGCCGAGATCAGCATTTTACATGGTTAAGGGTGGTATTCCAACATATTTAAAACATAGTTTTACTAAAGTTTTGCTGGGTTTTTTTAGTAGAAACAACAATAATGGCAATTGTTAATGTTCATCTTGAATTCTAAAGTAAGTTAATTAAAAAAAATTAAAAATCAACATGACATTGTGTCCCTTTAATGCCCCCTTTAATAACCATGGATACCACGGGATTATTACACTATATACTTGTAGAGTAATCCAATGCAATCATTTGTTTGGATCGAATTACCTCATCATCATCTCAGTTGGATTGTTACTGATATAAACACACATTTTGGCTGATAAAGTTGCGGAGCGGTTTTTGACGAAAAATGTGTCTTAAGAACTGATTTTCTCCAAAAAGTATGGGTTTTTCCCAAATGTGTTAGCAAGTACGCCAATTTTCTAAAAAATTGGGGTTTTGCAATGCACATGCTTCATCGCAATTTGTCACGATTTTTGAATTTTTACTAAAATGGGGGTTTTAGGAGCTGATGCAGGCTTACAAAGGTCTTAAGAGCTAACAGAAGAGGGTGAAAGAGGGGGGTCTTCAGGGTGGTACATACCTATATCACTTTCCAATGACCTGTTTATAATTGCTGATATACGCTGATCATAATAAATTGTAATTAAGTATACACCTTACACAAAAAAATCCAGGACCAAGCACTTTAATGTTGGCTTATCCAAAAAATCAATAATCGTTACGAAAAATCTGAGATTAACATTAAATGAGCAAATTTCCTTGCCGTAGTTTGATACATCATTCATGAATATTGAATGGATACTTTTAAAGTTATGACCATTTCAATAACCACGACTAACAACCAAAAAAGTTGCCCTAGAATTGCTTTCCTACGGGATATCATTGATTTGTATTGTGTGTGCAATCTGAACCAGTCATGTATCTGGATGAATGGGTAACAGGCATCGACCATTTTGATAGGGAGTTTGTACACGCACACATTTTCACTGCATTATCCTACACTATTTAAATAATGATATACCATAGAAACCTAATTTTTAGTGCAATAATTGTTTTCATTCAAACAATCATAACTTCAAAATATCTACTCGATTTTTTTGGTGAATGAGATATTAAACTACGGAGGAGAAATGTGCTCACTAAATTGACATCTCAGCTTTTTCATACCGCTTATTGATTTTTGGATTAGCCAACACCAAAGAAGCCTGGTCCGGGACTTTTTGTGTTTTGTGTATACCACTGTTCCCAGTATGCTAATTTCACAGTGATTCCTAAGGAAAGTACCTTTGCATCTTGTTGGTTGATGTCCTTGATGTATGTCCATTCATCAACATCGTTGTAAACCTCAACTTTATATTTGGTCACCCATTCAACCGAACCATCACCTTGTACCACTAGCCCTGATACCAGCCTTGAATCGCCCAGATCTACACTTATCCATTGATTCAAGTCGACTACGGCGGCACACCAAAATGCATCATCGCCCATGTTTAACCGGCCATTTCCTGCTCTACAATCGTCCTCATACTCAGTAGAGGCTGTAATCTGAGTGTCGTTTATTGTTCCATCCTCCATGCCGAGCGGAATTAGACATTCTGAAATGATTACAAAGCATTACCAACACTTGTGTATTATCGACGGAAAGGGGCTGCTTATGATCCATATTCCATAAATTCATTTTTTATTTGCCCACAATTGGACTTTAATTAACATTATTGTTCAATAATTTATTGGGCCTATATTGAAAAACATTGAATGGAACAACCGATAAGTATTTATCATATAAAACGGCTCATGTCATCACTGAACGATAGATATTTTCCATGCTCTCTTTACCAAGTGTGTAAGTTGACTTAATGAATTGTGGGACTTCTGGATTTCCAATGTCAATGAAGATGTATTCTAAAATAAAATGTATGATGTAATTTAACAATTCAAATGCCAAATTGTTCGTAGACGTTTCTGAAGAAGAAAAAAAATCCATTTTCAAAGTAGGTGGTAAATAGCTCTAGTGGGGAGTGACCTCCTGGGGAAAAAGGTTCTTCTAATAGGATTTAAACATTCCCGTGAGTCATTCTCTTGATCGTCAATTGAAGTTATCCATAACGTGGCACTGCCAAATGACACGTCTATAAAAGGCTCATGCAATCATTAAATAAACCTGGACTATCCTAAAAATCTTGGATTATCTATTGAAAATCCACATTTTGAAACCGATAATCAAATACTTCCCAGGAAAAAAACTTGGTTTTTCAATCGACAATCCAAGATTCTCGGCGATAATCCCGGTTTATCTAATTATTTCACATTGGGCCTGCCATACACGTCGTCATTTAAGGTGGACGAGTTTTGCTTCAGTTTTCTATGGCATTGAGACAAATAAAGATTTTGTTATGATGTGAGGGAGGATCAATTCTTTCCAAAATGTATGTGTATAAGTGTATCAACCGTGACATTGAGGATAGAGGGAAGTTCACTAGTAGGCTACAGCCGGCTGGCGAAACAGGTGCAAGTAAAAAAAACACGACTAACTTGTGAGGTCATGCCGGGCTAGAATAACATTTGGACATACTTGGTTTTAATCAATACTTTCTGCGTTTATTAGGCCTAATATGTTGATAAACCTAACCCATACAGGTGGTCTGTAGGGATAAAGCCTACAGGAGTAAACATGGGACATGACATACAGAATGGAGATTATAAAGTTAATATACTTCGTTCCGGTAAACAATAATAACAATTTAGTTTAACCGATAGATTAAATTGAATACAACATACCTGCGCAATTGAAACCGTCGCCGGTCCAGCCAGGATTGCATTGGCACGTGAAACTACCGGCATTGTTTGTACAATTAGAGTTGCTGTCGCAGTTATTACCAGATCCTTCGCCACTGCATTCATCTTGATCTGTGTTTTAAAACAATATTGATGCACATTCACTATCTATTTAATAAGAACAAATGACAGCATTACTGTATGTAAAGGATCCGTTCATGATGTAGACATATTACTGATATTGACCATCAAAAGAAGCTGTACAGCGACCGTCATTAAACGTGGTAAACCAGTCAGAATAGTTTACGTTACTACTATCTGTGAATCACGGCTGTTTGACAGTCCGATTTATTATTTATTATGTCATCTTAACATTTTCGATAGTTCTTGTGCATAATATAATATTTTCATTTTTGGAAACGGGCATCAACCATTTCGTTGTATGTTTTAACATTATATCATGTCATCGTTAAACCACCATGTTCATAAGGGCAGTCGCCGCCGTTACCCATAGTCAACACAAGCAGTCTGTACTATTCAATGAGAGTTACCGAACAACACTAATTTTGTCGCTTTGCTTATCTCTTATTGAAAATAACTGATTTGCTTTTTTGGATATTATATCACATTTTTAATTACATATATTTTTTTTATCGAACCAATCAATCCGCGACACATTTGACGGAATAAATGACGTTTGCGTTGAAAAAACACTTTTTTTCACAGCGTTCTAGGCTAAAAAGGCTGATATCCTAAAATGTGCCCCCCCCCCCTCCCCCCATTTGCTTTTTGGGATATTATATCACATTTAGATACGCATAATGTTTTTTTATCGAACCAATCAATCCGCGACATATTTGACGGAATAAATGACGTTTGCGTTGAAACGGCAACGAAAAACTTTTTTTCACAGCGTTCTAGGCTAAAAAGGCTGATATCCTAAAATGTCCCCCCAAATTTGCTTTTTGGGATATTATATCACATTTTGAGTTACGTATAATGTTTTTTTATCGAACTAATCAATCCGCGACACATTTGACGGAATAAATGACGTTTGCGTTGAAACCGCAACGATTTTTTTTTTTTCACAGCGTTCTAGGCTAAAAAGGCTGATATCCTAAAATGTGCCCCCGATTTGCTTTTTTTGATATTATATCACATTTTGAGTTACGTATAATGGTTTTTTATCGAACCAATCAATCCGCGACACATTTGACGGAAAAAACTCTTTTTCACAGCGTTCTAGGCTAAAAAAGCTGAATATCTGGATTTGGCCTAGGCAGGAGCTGGAATGCCCTTTATCCCTACTATTTCAATGCGAGAGAAATGTTAGTCGTCAAATATGTTTGCGTTTCACCGATTCATCATAACAATGTTTAATGCGTAACTCAAAATCTGAAAGCGCATCCTAATTTTAAAAAATATATAATAACAATGATGTATTTTAGCAAGTTCTTAAACCTAAACAATTAATTAGAACCATTTAATAGTAACATCGGGCTTGTATGAATGGCCACCGTAACATATAAATAGTTCAACAACTCCCCCATACCTTAAGTACAGTAACAAAGCGTTGTTGATTTGAGATAAACCCACTGTTCATATGCAAATTACTAGGATAGCGAACCTTATTTGGAAACCGCAAATTGTAAACAAACAAGAATGTCGGGAAAAATGTTCGCAAAATTTGTTCATTTTTTCGGCGTATAAATGCATTTCGCCATGCAATCCTTAAAGTTAGCAAATAACTTTATATACCGAAATGTAGCTATATCCCCGAGGAAAATATTTTTGGCGAGGGCCATATGTAAAGGATCAGTTCTAAAGCCACAATTTTAGCCGAACCGTCGCTACCTGAGCACAAGAGAATCGCCTTTTTTTGCATTATCACGGCGAAATGTGTTCGCTTTGATCTACAGGACCGTACCACTATTGAAACGGAGGGGTGTGTTTTGATTTTATACAAATATTCTATAAACATGTATCAAAATGTGTTGTGTAAATTAACGCATTCTTGATTTAATTTTTCTCTCTGTTATTAAGGTGGTGTGTGAATAAAATGCTATTTACAAAATATTTTTAATTTCACAATTACTTGCGAAATAATTTGTCTTCTCTCATGTTTACCTTTTGTAACCCAACCCATTCTCATGTTCCATCGCCCATTTACGGGGAACGGACGATGTCCAAATAAGGGCCTAATTATAATAAACGTAAACTTTTTTTTCTCGATTTTTAAAGAGCAGCTATTTTTTTATGTCAAATTACTAAGCCTATTAAAACAAGTTTTGTACTTGTTTTCATTAATTATCCAAAACGATATTCACATTTGAATGATGTAAATATGTTTGGTCGTTGTTGAACGGGGTTCAACAAGGTCTTCGTCGTTGTTTATCTTGAATCTACAACGGTAAGACGGGTTTATTTTGCTCGGGCAGCTAAAGCTGCCCTCGCAAAATAAACCCGTCTTACCGTTGTCGATTCAAGATAAACAAACTCCGAAACCTTATTGAACCCCTAACTAAACACTGAGTAAACGAACAAAGCACATAATAAAATGGATCTAGCAGTGATACATTTGTTGTAAAAGTCCCCCCGTCCTAACTGGTCATATCCCTTTTATCTATAATCCTTGGTTACGTAGCGGCACGGGAAGCATTACCGATATATCGATTAGGGTTTTACAGAAATATCTTATGCCCTCTGTTGTTGTAGATGCGCTTATAAATCGGACAATTTACAAGCGATCAAACAGCCGTGGCATGCTGTAGACAGTTTACTCTGGTGCGATATATAAAGCATAACCTGATATTGACCATCAAAAGGACCTGCAAAGCAGCAACTGTTATAAACGTGTTAAACCAGCCAGCAAGTATAACATTTACACGTAAACTACCATCGGTGTTCTTACACTCGGCGTACATATGAAAATTTCCTCAAACTTAGATCTCATTATATTGCAAGTAAACGGTCTTAACCGATCTTAACTGATAAAATGGAATGTAATAATACCTGCGCAATTGGAACCGTCACCGGTCCAGCCTGCATTACATTCGCACGTGAAACTACCATCAGAGTTTGTGCATGCAGCGTTGCTGTCGCAGCTATGTCCAGATCCTTCGCCACTGCATTCATCCTGATCTGTGGTTTGAAACAATATTGATACTAAATGAACGACTTAATTCAATGAATGATTATACAAAGAGAAAATAGGCTACATACTGTAGAACTATAAGTCAATGATGCAATGTATCAAACATGATGTGTATTCAAAATGTAAAACCAGTGCAATGTCACCGTCACCAAACGAGTATATTCTCACGTGAAACTACCATCAGTGTTCTTACACTCTGCGTAAGTATTAAATTTCTCCGAACTAATAACTAATCTTAGCGATCAAATAAAATTAATTATACCTGCCCAAATGGAACCGTCACCGTTCAAGCCTGCATTACATTCGCACGTGAAACTACCATCAGAGTGGTTGCATTGTAATGCAACCACACTAAGTCTTAAACGATCAAATAAAATGAAAACATACCTATGCAACTTAATCCTTCACCGGCTGTCCAACCTGGATAACATTGGCACATATAACTACCTACGGTGTTTGTGCATGCAGCATTGCTGTCGCAGCTATTTCCAGTTCCGTCGACACTGCATTCATCTTGATCTGTAGTTTGAAACAATATGTGTGGTGGCATGGGAAAACCCTTCACATGGTCATTTTCTAGCAACTTGATTTTTTTCTTTGGCAGAGAGCATCATACTCTTCTGAGTATAGGACTGTTTAAATTTTTCAGAAATTCCATCTAGAACTACAGTTATAGTATTTTAAAGTCGGCAAGTTTAAACGCAACACTCAAAAATGAAACTGACAATTCAAAGGTGTACACAAACTCTTTTGAATGCTCTAATAATAATAAAACTACATTGCTATATCACACAGAATAGCTTGTCATATGAAAAAGACTTTTGATATGAACCTAGTTTTTTGCGATTATAATAAAAATTATAAGTTCTCCACTTTCAAAATGCATTATCAGAATTTACAAGTGGTTACCATGGTAACAATGTCATTTTACATAAACATTTTTACATAAACCATTTTACACATACAATTTGATAAACAAGGTTCAGAAAAGTACTAAAATAAACTTTACATCTGGAATTTTACATAAAAAACTCCTGGAGACTAAAGTTCAAGGTATAATCTCTATCTTGGGACCAAAGTTGGAAAATTGACTTTGAACTCATATGTTAGGAATATTTTTTGTATGACCCAGATATCTCAATATTAACACCAGCGACTTCCGACGGGTTTTCCCATACCACCACACATATTGATACTAAATGAACAATTTAATTCAATGAAATATTATGCAAAGAGAAAATATGCTACGTACTGTAGAACTAAAGGCAATGATGCAATGTATAAAGCATGATGTTAAATCAAAATGTAAAACCAGTGCAATGCCACCGTCACCAAGCGAGTATATTCTCACGTGAAACTACCATCAGTGTTCTTACACTCTGCGTAAGTATTAAATTTCTCCGAACTAATAACTAATCTTAGCGATCAAATAAAATAAATTATACCTGCCCAAATGGAACCATAACCGTTCAAGCCTGGATTACATTCGCACGTGAAACTACCATCCGAGTGGTTGCATTGTAATGCAACCACATTAAGTCTTAACCGATCAAATAAAATGAAAACATACCTATGCAACTTAATCCTTCACCGGCTGTCCAACCTGGATTACATTTGCACGTGTAACTACCAACGGTGTTTGTGCATGCGGCGTTGCTGTCGCAGCTATGTCCAGATCCTTCGCCACTGCATTCATCTTGATCTGGGGTTTGAAACAATATTGATACTAAATGAACAACTTATTTCGATGAAAGATTATGCAAAGAGAAAATATGTTACGTACTGTAGAACTAAAGGTATTACATTTCTCCGAACTAATAACTAAACTTAGCGATCAAATAAAATAAATTATACCTGCGCAAATGGAACCGTCACCGTTCCAGCTTGGATTACATTCGCACGTGAAACTATCCTCAGAGTGGTTGCATTGTAATGCAACCACATGTGTCTTAACTGATCAAATAAAATGAAAACATACCTATGCAACTAACACCTTCACCGGCTGTCCAACCTGAATTACATTGGCACGTGTAACTACCAACGGTGTTTGTGCATGCAGCGTTGCTGTCACAGATATGCCCAGATCCTTCGCCACTGCATTCATCTTGATCTGGGGTTTGAAACAATATTGATACTAAATGAACAACTTAATTCGATGAAATATTATGCAAAGAGAAAATATGTTACGTACTGTAGAACTAAAGGTATTACATTTCTCCGAACTAATAACTAAACTTAGCGATATCAAATAAAATAAATTATACCTGCGCAAATGGAACCGTCACCGTTCCAGCTTGGATTACATTCGCACGTGAAACTATCCTCAGAGTGGTTGCATTGTAATGCAACCACATGTGTCTTAACCGATCAAATAAAATGAAAACATACCTATGCAACTAACACCTTCACCGGCTGTCCAACCTGGATTACATTGGCACGTGTAACTACCAACGGTGTTTGTGCATGCAGCGTTGCTGTCACAGATATGCCCAGATCCTTCGCCACTGCATTCATCTTGATCTGGGGTTTGAAACAATATTGATACTAAATGAACAACTTATTCAATGAAAGATTATGCAAAGAGAAAGTATGCTACATATTATTGTTGAGCTAATTGCGATGATGCAATGTATAAAGCATGATGTTATATTTTAACCAACAAAATAATACCAGTACAACGCCACCGTCACCAAGCCAGTATATACCCACATGAAACTACCATCAGTGTTCTTACACACTGCGTAAGTATCAAGTTCTCAGTTAACTAATAATACCAATCTTTAAGCGATCAAATAAAATATAAGTATACCTGTGCAATTGGAACCGTCACCTGTCCAGCCAGGATTACATTCGCACGTGAAACTACCATCAGAGTATGTGCATGCAGCGTTGCTGTCGCATTTATGGCCGCCAGATCCTTCGCCACGGCATTCATCTTGATCTGTCGTTTGAAACAATTATATTAATACTAAATGAACGACGCTTTCCAGATTATATAAATTGAAGTTATGTTACATACTGTTAAATCTTAACCAAAAAGTAAAACCAGTGGAACCCCTTTAGCTGTTGACCATCTTAATTTTGCCAATTTAATTGAGATCATGCATCATGGGGTTTATATGATACATACGCGGAGACTCGAGTATATAGCGAGTCATGTGACTTTTGCCCGGGCAAACATTTGAGATTCGGAAATGCCTTTAAGAATAAATTTTTAAAAGCCGTTTTGATCGCGAGATCAAAATGGCGCCCTGTATATCAGAGATAAAAAGGTGCTTGATAGTGAGTATCTACGGTACATGTATTCCCACGTGAAAGTACCATGAGTGTTCTTACACATGTTCTTCCTACATGGTTAAGTGCTAAAGGGGTCAAAAGTAAACTATGTCCCCCATAATATTTGATCACGTTTGTTTCCATAACTCTACACATAATCAGGCGTTTTTAGAAATTGAAATATTTATGAAAAGCAAAAATTCTCGGCAACCTTCAGCAAGTTTCTTAATTTCTATATCATTATTACTTTTCCCACAATAGTCACATTTCACAAAAATGATGTTTTCAAAAACTGGCACTTTTCAAGATTATAGACGAGTTTGTGTGCATAAATCTACACACAATTAAGCGTTTTGGAAGATATTTCCGAAAAGTGGCACTTGTCAACGATACAGGGAAGCTATTGACGTGACTGAAATAAAATTATTTTATTTTAATTTCAAAGCAGTACCAGCTTAAGAAAGAAAATATTCTTTTTTAATTGAAAATAAAGACAATTCTAATTAATTTTAAACAGTACTGGAGACATTTTGTAAATTTCTTGCATAAGATTTTGAAAAGTGCCACTTTTTCTGAAAACATCATTTTAGGGAAATGTGAATGCTTTGGTAGAAGTAAACATTCTATTGAAAAATAAATATTTGCAATAAGTAGCCAAGCGTTTTTTCTTTTGATAAACGTTTCAATTTTTTAAAAGGTACATTTGACTGTGGAGTCATGAAAACAACCGCTATCCTATTTTAGGGGGTCTTACTTTTGTTGACCCCTTTATTTGTGTCATCAGATAAAGTCAAATAGTAATGTAATTATGCGTGTGCAGCTGACGACTTCTTTGGACCAATCATTCTTCAATTCATCATTGCTCATTTTGTACACTTACGTTTGACGTCACAGTTTGGTGGTCCAGATCCCTCGCCATTGCACTCCTCCGAATCTGTGTTTGTACAATCAAAATCATTACGATTAATCTTGATAAATGTGTTTCAAAAAATGTCAGGACGTGTATTTGTTCATAATTTGATTTCAAAAGTAGAATTCCTACTGATCATACCATGACATGTTGCACTGTACCTTTGCATTGCAAGTTGTAATGATTCCGAATCTGTCCAATGTCGTTGGTTATCAATGGTTTGTCAACATACACCGGATGAAATGGTCGACTAGGAGTGTCTGTATTCAAGCCACCAAATCGAACGCTGGTGCACGCGCACGGATCTTCGTACGGTAGAACCCAGAGCCAAATGGCATTGCCGTCTTTTTCTTGTCCAACATAGCAAACATGTGCGTGAACGTGGATATGAGGACCTGTGTTAAATAAATATTTCCGGCAGAAAATAGTATTTTTTGTGAATTAAACTATCGGGGGAAAATGGGTCAAATAGTGGATGGAATCAGTCTCCGCATGCGCTAGGGATCGAACCCAGGCCACGTACGTGCATGTTATACACTCTACCAACTGAGCAAAACGGTTAAGTTTTAACAAAACAATTGATGTAAACAATAATTGTGTCTAATCCAATGTGCACTTAATTTGGTTGTGGAAGTTTCGGCAAATACTGTTACCGGTATCAAATTACGGCAAATCTATTCGGGCATTTTCAAATTCGTTCCGTTTTTCATGTGAAGAGAGATCTTTATCGTCATTCAGTGTGTACTTCTTTATTTATTTCTTTTTTTACTTATTCAGTACTCAAACCACATAAGCGCATATGGACAATATCAAAAAATACATATAAATTTACAAAGATGTTTGCTAATTAACGGCAGGTTCGGAAAAACATAAATACCAAAGTATAGTCCAAAGAGCGTCAATGTAATTGAACATAATCAATAAAATCAATAATAATAAACCTACTGAATATTGATAGTTAGTCAATTTTGAATAACAAACATATTTTCATCCATATTATCCATGACATACCATACAAATATTTGAATTTTAGGCTGTATGTTAAACAATACAATGACATCTTAAAATCATCATCAGAATATCTTTTTGTTCAAAAGTGGCCAAAGTGGGATTCGCACTGTTATCAAATTACGGCAAATCTACTCGGACATTTTCCAATTCAATTGAAACATAATTAATACAATTCAGTGGCGTACCCAGCTTTTGGAAACTGGGGGGTGGCCGACCATAGTTGTACCGACGAACGAAAGGCATGATGTACCGACAATTTTTTTTACAGACTCCCCAAAAAATCGTAAAACTTCCACAATTTTGTTCCCGTCAGCAGCTGAAATCTTTATAAGTGGGGGGGGGGGGGGGGGGGGGGGGGGGGGGGGGGGGGGGGGGGGGGGGGGGGGGGGGAGTAGCGATGAAGTTGTCCGCGTAACCGGCAGAAAAACCCGCATGGTCAAAATCGCAAAACTACCGACGGAGGGTCGTTTTTACCGACGGGGTTATTTCAGGGGGGGCTGGACCCCCTTGGGTACGCCACTGATAAAATCAATAATAATTTACCTACTGAATGTTGATAGTTAGTCAAATTTGAATAACAAAAATATTTATCTATATTATCCATGACATACCATACAGATATTTGAATTTTAGGCTGTATGTTAAACAATACATTGACATCTTAAAATCATCATTGGATTATCTTTTTGTTAAAAATGGCCAAAGTGGGATTCGCACTCTTGTTAGGCCCCAAAAAAATTGATTCTCGTAGTGTGCGCGCATTTTATATTGAAGTTTAATTCTTGTGCATTTAAAATATATACATTATATATAGAATAAATACCCTATAGAAAAAATATTCTTAGAGCGCCATCTTTTGTAGAAATTGCATCCAACATGATTCAAGATGGTAAACGGCAAGCGCGTAAGTTAAAATCAGCGGCGAAAACCACATTTTAGCGATCATATTAGAGTAGGCCCCGGAAGAAAACGCATTAAAAAAAATCATCGAACATCGAATCATTTGCAGTTTTTGATCGTGTTTGTATTCAATTATTGGTCAACTCACCCGGTAACACTAGGAATAATTGTAAAAGAATGAGTGTTTCTCGTAGAGTTGGTAAACGCGGATTCGGAACTCTCGCCAAAATCTTCTTGATCTTCAAAGCTGAAAACATGAAAAAGCGAATATGATTTGTATGCACGAATGTAAGTGAGCGAAATTAGCCGAAAGTCGAAAATGTCATATTTTGAGTATTACTTGATGATAGGTTATTTACAAAGCTACATTTAAAGAAAACTGATTCTAACCTGTTTTTTAATAGTCACACCCCATGGCCTCCGATAGGTTAAAGTTAAATATTAAATGGAGCTAGAACCACTAGTGTTTATTAATTATGGTAAATAGTACAACCTTTAGTCTAGAAACATTTATCTTTAGAACATCATTTCCCATTTGAGCGTGGCTTTGAGACTGACTAAAAGGCTCCGCCTTATGAATGACAAGTGGCATACAGGCAGGGTGAGTAAAATAAAAAGTGCACTCAAAGTAAAATAATGATTACAAATATTTGTTATATGAAGGCTACCAAAGTACACGGTAATAGATGCATTTATTTACTATTTACCGTTTACCAGACATGACTATTTTGGTAAAGTTACTGCATTTTGAAACCGAACACAATATTGAATATTTCACTTAATAATGCTTGATATTAATGAACAAGTGAACAAGCTAACTAATAAAGACAAATCAAACATTCTCGGTTTTTAAACACTCAATGCGAAATAATGACAATAATAATAATAATAATAATAAAAATAATAAAAATAATAATAATAATAATAATAATAATAATAATAATCATACTAATAGTGGAATAAGGCGAATTTCTTTTGAAAAGAAATTCGCCTTAACGTCATTTTAAACAATAGATTTCGCCCTAACGAACAAAAGACGGAATAAATCGCATTGTTCTCTTTCGCCTTAGCCGTATAATAATAATAATAATAATAATCATAATATGAAAAATCCGGCAATGAATCCGGTAGAGTACAGATACAAATTAAAAGGCACAAAATATGTAAAAGTCATCATAGTATTTAAACAGTCATCACATTTAAAGAGTCATCACATCGCGCGGTGTCAACAATATGCACTTGTAGCAATTAGTAAAAAAATGTCAACGGGCGCATTGATTTTTTGTTGTGGTCACCGGGTCCATAGCGTTATATTCTGGGTCCTCACCGGCCGAGTAACGGGCTCACAGCCCTCATACATTTGTAGCTTACCAGGTGCATAACACCGGGTGCATAACACCTCCTCACCGTGTCCTCGGTCGATACTGTTCTACACCGAGTCTGTACCGGGTTATCCACCGGCCTCATACAGTTTTAGCTTACCGTTCTCACCGTGTCCTCACCATGTGCATACCACCTCTATACCGAGTCCTCATCGATCAGAACTTTTTTTTGTTTGAAATAGTCCAGATGCTAAACATGTTTTGGTGTTTTTTTGGCTTTGGTTTTTGCCTTATTCACTTTTTTTGAGATTCCGTTCTGCGAACGGTTAACCAGGCGGCATGCGCCCGTTCGCAGCCCATTGCTGAGATTGTCTACGTCCACCACCGTCCATCACCGCCCTGCGAACGGGCGCGAAATGGGTGCGAATGCGCCGTCCTTATACCGTCCTCATACCGGACTCTCATCGTTCTCCGCCGCTTTTACTCACCCGCCAGGAGTTTTGAACATGCTCAAAACTCAGGTAGCCGGCAAAGTCCCCTGAACGTGTTCAACAGACAGGAAACGGCCCACTGTGTGTGCCGCCGTTCGCACCCATTTTCCACACGGTAAGGGGCCGCCCAGCTCACACGGATACATGTGAAGGGCCGTTATCTAAGGGTCATACCTACATCGACTGCAGCGTTCGCATTAAGAGGTTGTCCAGTTACCCGGGACAACCAATTAGCACGGATAGATTTTTATATTTCAGTGCCATTTCTATTATACATTGTTTATAATTGGCTCAAATATACGTATGACTTGATTGATTTTGTAATGATTTCAACTGAAATGAAAGGAATTTTGTTCATGTATTTAATCTGGTTCATGAAAGTAATCGACGGGAAAATAAGCAAAATTATGACACGTTTTTGTATTGTTTGTGTTCATTTCTTTTTTTCGAAATAAACCATTTCATCTAATTAAATCGCACGTTACAAACTCTTTGCGTTAACGGGGGTTTTACCTGGACACATCTCAATTTCACAATCATTGCGATGATACTTCTGTGTGTTAGGGTATTTTTTTTGCTTTTGTTTGTTGGTGTGTTTCTGTTTGTTTTTGTGTTTGTGTTGGGGATGTGTTTGTTTGTTGGATATGTGTGTTCTGGGTTTTGTAGGGGTTTGTGTTTGGTTATTTGGTTACTATCCTTGGACAAGCAGTGCTTACTAGGATTCCAACATTCAAGATTCAAGATTTGTTTATTTGAGTATTGTTTTGTTTGTTGGGGTGTTTGTTTGTGCATTTGTTTGGTTACCTACCCCGTCGGTCCTACCGACAAAAGGTCAGGTCCTGAATATAGGACTAGACTCGCACATAATGTTCAAATATGCCTATACAAATATGATAATCATACTGGGTAAATACTTCAAAATAGTATTGTTAAATCCACACGTATTACTTTCCACATGTTTAAGAGGTCACACATTTTAAATTATTAATATACTATACGCTTTGATGCACTCCGCATATTATTTGAATAATTTTCCATGTTTCATTGTACGTCTAAATAGTACTTATATGATAAACGATAAATGGAGACCAAGGTTGATTGGCTTCGCTTCAATTATATTGATTGGTAGCCGGTATCAGAACATAATGATTGTTTAGGGGGATCAGTTACCGTTAAAATTATTTCAAAAAGTGACTTAGCAAAATATCACTGAACCTCACGGTGGCGTTTTTGTAACAGCATTCTATATATGGATTCCCTTTGCAAGTGAAAAAAACACCAGAATGTTGTCATGTTGGTAGACTTAGAAATATGACACTGGATCTTATCTCGAGGTACAGCCATCTCACGGTCCCTAAAATATTTCTATTTTTATAATGGCTAACAACAAACATTATCCCTTAATATGATAGATGATCATTTTTTTTCATAATGCCGATACACAACGATTTACACTACTTTCATCAATTTCAAATTGACATATTGGAAGCTATGAAAGCTACGATTACAAGTGCACTAATTTTAACACTTTCCACGTGGCTGTTAGTTATATCATAATTATACAAAACAAATATTTCAGAAACCTTTCCCAACTTTCGAGGCATATCTCAAGGATTACGAAACCAATACTAGGCATGTGTGCACTTATTTCAATGCATTTATTCCAAATATGGTAATTAAATTCAATAATTTCGACACGTTTTAAACATTTTGTAAAAAATGCCGTGTGGAAAGGGTCATAACTACATCGAGGGATAGATTTTTATATTTCAGTGTCATTTATATTACATTGTTTATAATTGGTTCAAAGATACGTATGAATTGATTAATTTTGTAATGATTTCAACTGAAAGGAAGGGGAATTTGTTAATGTATTTAATCTAGTTCATGAAAGTAATCGACGGAAAAATGAGCAAAATTGTGACACGTTTTGTAAGCTGACTCCTTTTTTCAATGAAATGGGGTGAATTTTCAACGTGCTTCAAATAATTGTTCATGGATTCAAACGGCTATTTAACATTGATGCGTGCATTCATGGAACCATAAAATTGTGGTTGTTTGTACAAAGCGTCGTTAATCTAGTTTATCTGCCCATATAAATGAAAGTAATCGACTGAAAAATGAGCAAACTGTGACAAACTTTTGTTGATAAAAATTACCATTTTAGCAAAACCAATTTTATTATGTGTAAATCCCATAGGAATGGCGTAAACGCGGTCAGCTTACAAAATTTGTCACGGTTTGCTTACTATTTTTCAGTCGATTTTATTCATTTGTATTGAAGATTACCTAGATAAACTACGCTTTATACAAAAAACCACCAATTTCATGGTTCAATGCACACATCAAGATCAAATTGCCTTTTCAATTCTTGCACATGTTTTTTTTCCTTCTTATTCACCCTGTAAAAGACGTCGAACAAGTGCTATTTAAACACACTTGGATCTTACGAACTTATCTGTGTTATGCTGTACAATTTTAATTGTATTATAAAACTTACCCATATTATTTGTATCCGTTTACACATATCAGTATTATCTTCAGAAGCCGAGCAGGATGAAAACTGTTTCCTTACACAGACCGTTAATAATACAAATGACGTGTAATCCAGCAAATGCACTTGGCAGAAGAGCAGCAGCGTCTTACCTTAGCAACGAATAACAACAAATGTGAAGGGCTAATAAAAAGATGAGCACGGATTGAAACTAGACTACATCCCCCAGTCTTCAATACCGTACGGTTACTTAAGCTAAGAGACAGCAAGGTAGCGACGTAAGGGGGCGACAGAGAGTCACAGTATATGATTGAAACGGCACACCTTGATGAACCATGTCATTTTTTTTCAAGCGTATCATGAAAAATAAACACAAATGGGCGTTTCCACGGTAACTCGCGTTACGTTTAAGCGCGCCATTCTTTATTCTCCATTCTCTAGCTGTAAGAGTAACTTGAATGAAGATATCATCTTTTGTATTGTAATACCCAAGACCCAAGGCTAGATCCCCATGCTAACACCAACATGAATGATTGAGACCATTGCGAATATCGGTAACACGCGTTACGCGCCGAGACGCGATGAAAACACCTTTTTTTCGTTACTAAAACTAACCAATTTGCAATTAATTGGACACTTCTATAAGCAAGTACTATACTTAGGTTTATAATCCTAAAATAATAACAATATTAAGTCAATGAAAGAATTGGAATTTTCTTTTTAACAAATCCATGTGTACTCACTATTATCGACGTTTCACAACCTACTTCTCTGGTTGTTTCTTCAGGAATGAAGATGTTATTGATCCAGTGTTTCTACAGGATTTCTGGATCAGCTGATCTAAGTTTGACTAAGTTGATAAGCCCCGCCCCCGTCATTGTTCATGGCTATTTCATCTCTTCTTCTTATCCAGATGGATTCCCGTATCCATCTAGTGTATCGCTCGTTTTCTCGGTGTAGGATGTTTGCCCCCTCCCAGTGGATAACGTGGTTTTGGTCTGCGACATGATCTGTGATGGCAGAATTATGTTGTTCTGATGATGATGCTTTTCTTGAAGCGCGTGTGAACGACTTTTTGCTGACTTTGTCCGACTCGGTTTTGTGTTCTTTCATTCGGGTGCCAAACTGTCTTCCTGTTTCTCCCACATATGTTGGGAGAGAGGTTAGAGGCTAGAGGTTTTTTCTTCTCATTTCACTTACAATGCTACTTGTCCGAGAGGAATTGACTGATGACATTTACAATCAGTCAAAAATGTCACTAAGGGTCATTGATATATACAGGGGTAGCATTTAAGACATGGTCCGATTGGGACCGGGCTTGTTTCATTTTGTTTTGTTTGATGACCCAAGAAAATAAGTCAATCATTACAACGAGTTCGAATGTCATTGAAGCATCAGCAGTGGTCTTATTGTGAATGTTTGCCCACATTTGGGCAAAATATTCCTTGTGTTAATGCACACACAGGGTTTTAGAGATTAAAGTGAGAGGTCATAAGGGTCACTAGGGGTCATTGAAAATCAAAGAATGATACGGAATACACGGGGATTAAACCCGTGTTCGTCGATTGCATGTGACACGGCAACATACGCACGCCACAGAGATCGACGTTTTTATCGTGACATTTCTTGTCATTTTATACCATATTTGTATGTTATTCTCGCACAAAATGTGTTTGAAATGTAATTATAGTCCTTATTTTTGAAAGAACGGTAACAAACTTTGCTGTTCGATGCATGTACACACGGTTGACGCTTGCGACAGTTTTTTTTGGACAGGGACGATGTTCATTTATATAGATATTTACCTCAAAATTACTTAGCTAGTAATTTACGCTGTAGTTAGAGCATAAGTACTGTCGAGGTTATGCTTATATCGCTCTTAAGTTGCGTCGGTTGGGTGCACAATGCCGAATCGGCCGTGTTAACTTTTAAGTCACCAGTTATATATCGGCATTGAACACGTTTAGTTAAAAGGTAATCATATTTTGGGAACATCTTTTATTATCGTCATCGGTTAATATGAATTAATTGAAAAAAAACACCAAAACACAGCAGTACGATCGTCGATATATACTTAAATTATGAAAATCATTCTCCCTCAATTTGTTTTTTGTTTTTTGAAAATACAATGCTATTACATTGCACGAGTGATACATGGCTATTGCTGAAACTGGTCTTCCTTTGTCCCGCGGCAATTGATGAAGTTGACTAATTCAAAGCCGTCACGCGTACCTAGTCGTTGCCTGCAGACGGCTTTTAACTATAAAATAAGTAATATTCTATTGTTGAGTAAATTGTTCGCTTGGAAGTAACTGTTCATCGATTTTAATCATGGCATAAACCATTAGTATTTCATGTATTGCTATGGTAACTGGCTATCAATACGGCTTTGCAGGCTCCAAATAATGGGTCACGGTCCATTGAGCAGGTTTTTGATTAATAGAGAGTGCCCATCCATATAAAGTGGCATTTTATCTTATTATACACGAAGTCCGTATTTCCATCTTTGCCGACGATACAACCATTTTTGTTATAACACCCAATTGTCTTACGTTTATGGATCGGATCTTTGAAAGATAACGATTACTGTGTTGGTGATGTCAAATAAAAACTAGCTCCAAAAAACACTACAAAAATCTTAGGTGTCACCTTCTCACCAAGCACTACCATTGATAATCGCGGATGTAATTGGATTGGTAAGATGGAAATTGAACGCTCTATACGTGCTTGTAAAATACGTGGCCTCTCAATGACAGGTAGAAATTTGATTGTTAAAATACGGTTAACATCACAATTGTCATACATTGCCTCTGTCAAGGATATCCCCGATAAAACTATTATGAAACTCGATAACATATTCTTCACATTATTTTATTTGTGACAGAGAGGAAGCAGTTAAACATAACACAGTGATTGCAGATTACGATAACGGTGGTATAAACATGTTTCACACCAAACTATTTTTCGATTCGCTAAAGCTGTCATGGATAAAGAAACTTAACAACTCAGATATTGCATGTTGGAAAAATATCTCATTGTACTACTATAATAAACAAGTTAGGTATTGGTTAGACTACACTGTAGTCCTTTTTTTTTATCTTTCTTCTTTTTCTCTTTTTTATCCTATCTATCTATCTATCCCATTTTCTCATTATTTATCAGCATTTCAGCGTATTCATTAGTCCTAAATCGGGTCCTAAATGCAGTACCTAGAAGTGAGGGTACATGTAGGGCGCCCACACTTGTTACCATTAACAACATAGATGGGCAGTATTATAAGTGAGGGCGCTCCTACTTGTCACCGTTAAAGTTTTACATCCCCCATTCGCCATTGGAGTTCGTCAGATTTACTCGGGGCATGTCGGTTAGTGGGCGGGAGTAATCACTGTATCAGTAGTGGACTAAAGGGAGCCCTCTGTTGATCATATCATATCATATCAATAGCGACAGAATTACAGAACATATACAATACTGCCCTCATAACATTAGGAATTTACTCATTGGCGCGGCTGCATGCAAAATATTAGACAACGGTCCAGACACTGAATAAATGGTTTAAGTAAAAAAGAACAAGAAATATATAAGTAGAAAATAATTTTTAAAAAAAGGTTAAAAAAAAGAAGAAGATAAAAAGGGTTAAAAATAAAAAAGACTATGGCATAGTCTAGGTATTGGTATGAATATTTTTAATTGTAACTGTACATTTAAGGAAGCACTGCGCAACAAGTCTGAAAGAATTATCCCTTAGAATGACTTATACCTCGACTGTCCGAAAGGCATGTCCGTTGACTTTTTACTATAAGCTATTTAAAATCTGGTTCGACAATAAAGCAAGTTATAATCAAAAAGGATATTGCATCATGTCTTAATCAAGTTATATGGAATATTAATGTTATCCAAAAATCATACACTATTCATAGACTGGATTAATTAATTATATTATATTATTTTGTAAATATTGATGTTATTGTATAAATATATTATGTATCACTGATACAATTAAAGAATAATAAAAAATAATGAATAATTAAAAATATATATTGTAAAGTCCAGATAGTTTTTCTCAATCGCTCTTCGTATATTTCGTGGTTTGTTTAATCAATGCATCTGATGTGTTATTCTTCCCATCTATATTGTGTATACAATCCGCCATCGTTATTTATTGATCTTTTATTGTTTTGGAATTGTGCCGGTCATAACCATTTTGATGAGTTTTGTATAGTCGCGTTTACCAGTATTATGCCAACCGTGCATATATTTACTGACAAATTGTTTATTTGTCCTGCTAATATGTAATTAATAAACCGTTCAATAAAAAGTGACTCGTAAAAAAACGGAGAGGAAAACTATGATATACGAAGAGTCGATCTAGACACTTTATAGGCCAAGTTGCAGCGCAAAATTACGCAATGTTCAATTGTGTGTATTGCAATGCACAAACAAATGACTTACTGATACAGCAATTCGTTCAAACAATATAATTTTGTATAGGTATTGTCGACGCAAGAAACTAAGAGTACAACATCGATCAGAACATTTCAATGTTTGAAAATACCATCTCAACTAGATTAATGTGATATTAGTGGTAAATGTTATGCAGCACATCAAAAGGGGTACTTTGCGGCAATGTGTTTTTCAAGATAAAGATGAAAACAGGCCCAAAAAAAATTAAAACAATAATAAGAATTTAGGAGACATTTTCCCTCGCAAACTCTGAATGCCTTGAAACATTTTGATAAAGTTGATATCATTTTAAAGCTTAATGGTCTGAGAGTATACATCGAGTGCTTGGAGCGCAGATGTCTTACGTGCACTTTTGATGAATTTGAGATTTTGCATAATATGAAAACACTTTGACATTCTCGAGTTAGTGCACATATAAGCTAGCCTGCAAATGTATCTTTTGATGGTGAACATTGGATGGCAACTTCAAATTCCCCATTGCCCGACACAGAGTTTCTAGTTTTCAAACACGTTTATCTCAAAATGAACAAAATGCACTTACATGTAAGACATCTGCGCTCCAAGCACTCGACATAATAAACTCAAAATTGAATACACCTGCAAAGCCCCCCCCCCCTCCCCCTTTGCTTTTGATCACAAATAAGTACTTACATATTAGGAACACCAGCTGGGTAACCTTAGGAAAAGCTATCATCATGATGACTCCTCCTTAAAACGTCCGAAATTGCTCCACATCCATTGGATCTTCTTACAGCTCTCAGTATTATCTTCAGAAGACGATCATAATAATGAAAAATGTTTCCATGCAGACCGTTCATAATACAAATGACGTGGAATCATGTGCGCTTGGGGAAAAGCGGTCACCACAGCAACAAGTAACAACACTATATAAGTTAGTTGGCAACCAGTACTTAAAGGGCCATTAAGAGATGTGGTGGAGGCAGCGCCCTCAATTACAAAAAATATATGATAAAAACACGGATTTGTATATTTTTACAATTGTATTACATGTATGAACTTACACCTATAAGGATTAAGAAAAATCAGCCCTCAATTACAAAAATATATGATAAAAACACGGATTTGTATATTTTTACAATTGTATTACATGTATGAACTTACACCTATAAGGATTAAGAAAAATCAGCTCTCTTGAATTCTAAAGTAAATGTTTAAACATTTAAAATGTTCAACACCACTTAATGTCCCTTTAAGCCATTCTTGCGACAATCTTTTGGAATGGTAAAAATTGCCGTCCCTACAAGTATCCCCGGAAGTAGGGTGCGGACAATCCGATATGGTGTACGCTTAGCCAGTTTCAACAAGAATTGTGGTCACTTTGAAACACTGCAAAGATATACAATTTTGTTATACCACTATTCTACTATTTTGAAAAGCCCTTTTATTATTATTTCACACTAGTTACCAATTTACTTTTTAAGGCGGGACACAAGGAAGTTTTTGATTTGATTTTTTAACTTTGTGACTGCTGTAATTATTGATCTTTTAATCTTTTTTTTTTGGAAAGGAAATGGATCAGACAATCCAAATTCAAAATTTCAAACAATATTAGATTAGGTTAATAAATTAGAAATTCGTCCCTTAGTTGTGTCTTTACATCATAATCAAGCGATTATTTTTGTTAGCTTTGTTCATAAATGTTCACAAATTCAAAAAGTGACTTCCTTGAGTCCCCCTTTAAGATTTGACCCTTGCCAAATTAATCGACAGTACCGGCGGACTACCGACAATGACCAACATACTCAAATAATGGGGGTTACCCCCTACTGCCTACACCATTGTCAACCTCACTCTCAACCGATAACTAGGATATGTTTCACTTCACCAGAAGAAAGATGACATTGAAGCTATTTTGTATATGATACAAAATATGCGTATTAATCAACACCAGCATGCTTTACTTTCATCACTCAGCCATTTCCTGTCTTCTGTGTGTACTGGTTCTCATTGATAATACATGACGATGACATGTTTAATTATAACTTTGCCAAATTGAGGATCTTGAAGCAAATCCTGCTGCATTAGAGTCGCTATAATAAGCACCAACAAAATCAAGTTTATTTTCAAAATATTCTTTTCATTATTGTATTTACTTGACTCAATCGCATTCAGCTATAACGAAGAATTAGGAATCGATCGCACCAAGTCAAGTTTTCCTTTGAAATCTTTGTTATCTAATTGGTTTGACTGTTAACTAAATTGCATTGAGCGAAAAATGAAGAACTACGAATCGATTTGATTTGATTTGACTGGTTTTTGATATGAACCAGTTTCAACAAGAATTGTGGTCACTTTGAAACACTGAAAAGCGATACAATTTTGTTATACACCACTATTCTACTATTTTGAAAAGCTCTTTTATTATTATTGCACACTAGTTACCACTTTACTATTTTAAGGCGGGACTCAAGGAAGTTTTTGATTTGATTTTTTGAACTTGGTGAGTGCTGTAATTATTGAACTATTAATCAATCAAATGCATATAAAAGTATAATTTCTTTTGGAAAGGAAATGGATCAGAGAATCTAAATCTGGCGTCAATTTTTACCAAAACAGTGATTTCCCCATTGTTTTCACTTTTCTGGAACTTTTTAGTCAAAATTTCAAACAATATTAGATTAGGTGCACGCCTTTATTACATCGCGGCTTGACATGCAGCTGCCAGGCTTGTGTCGAGGGTCAAAGGACACTGCCACATGAAGCCAGTTCTTCGCCAACTTCATTGGCTTCCTGTCAGAAAAAGAATCATGTTCAAAATAATCCTCATAGCCTTCAAAGCAATCCATGGTCTCGTCAGAAAAAGAATCATGTTCAAAATAATCCTCATAGCCTTCAAAGCAATCCATGGTCTCGCTCCCGAATACATTCAGAACATCATTACCATCCGCACACCATCTCGTTCTCTTCGTTCATCATCAGATATCCAACTGAAACATCCACCCCTAAGACTGCTCAGGACCGCGTCATATGGACACCGTGCTTTTTCAGCTTCTGCACCAGTTTTATGGAACCCGTTGCCGGTGCAAATCCGTAACATCCGCTCACTGAGTCTTTTTAAATCAAAACTGAAAACACATCTTTTTACATTGCCAGATGTTTAACTGTATTATTATTATTTGTTCAAAACTTTTTATATTCTAATGTGCAATATTGTGTGACAATTCAGTCTGATTGGGACCTTCCATCCATTTCGGACGCATGATCTCTTTTGTGTGCGTTCGTCCAATATGTCTGGAGAGTACGAACCACACATTGCTGTGCTGGTAACTGCTTTCTCGCTCATTGTCATGTGCTTTTTAAATTTGTTAATGGTTTTAGTCTGCATTCTTATCATGTATTTTTGGTATTTTGTGATATTTTTCATGTAATGCGCTTTGTGTTATTTGTAAGGCGCTATATAAACACGGTATTATTATTATATTATTATTATTAGGTAAAGAAATTAGAAATTCGTCCCTTAGTTAGTGTTTTTACATCAAGCGATTATTTTTGTAAGCTTTGTTCATAAATGTTCACAAATTCAAAAAGTGATTTCCTTGAGTCCCCCTTAAGACTTTTCTTTTAAAAAAACAAACAACTAATGACCCTTGCCAAACAACAATGACCAACATACTCAAACAATGGGGGGTTACCCCCTACTGCCTACACCATTGTCAACCTCACTCTCAACCGATAACTAGGATATGTTTCATTTCACCAGAAGAAAGATGACATTGAAGCTACTTTGTATATGATACAAAATATGCGTATTAACCCTTACAGCCCCGGACCCCATGAAATCCCATTTCCCAGCCTGTCGGTTCCACCTGGCGCTGAGGTTTTGGGTGAAATAATGGCCCCGGGCTACATAGCTGGGCGAATACACTCGCCCAGCATAGCTCGTGGCTCAGTTGGTAGAGCGTTCGACTTGTAACCGAGAGGTCGTGGGTTCAAACCCCGGGGTGTGGCACCTTTTGTTGTGTGTGTTTTTTTTGCTTGAAAAAAAATTCGTTGGAAAATCCTTCAAAAGTGTTAGGGTTAATCAACACCAGCATGCTTTACTTTCATCACAGCAATTTTCTGTCTTCTGTGTGTACTGTTTCTCATTGACAATACATAACGATGACATGTTTATAACTTTGCCAAATTGAGGATCTTGAAGCAAATCCTGCTGCATAGAGTCGCTATAATAAGCACCAACAAAATCAAGTTTATTTTCAAAATATTCTTTTCGTTATTGTACTTACTTGACTCAATCGCATTCAGCTATAACGAAGAATTAGGAATCGATCGCACCAACTCAAGTTTTCCTTTAAAATTTTTGTTATCTAATTGGTTTGACTGTTAACTAAATTGCATTGAGCGAAAAATGAAGAACTACGAATCGATCACATTAGCCTTATTAGAATTGGCCTTGCCAAAAATATTGAAAATATTGATTCTGTTACTGGTTTGCCTTTTAACTAAATTGCATTGAGCAATTAGGAAAAACATAGCCTACCATTAGTCATACATAAATGCGTTTTCTTGGGGGGGTTTTGTCTTCATTTCTTTCAAAAAACTAAATACAGCTTGCTGAAATCAACAAAGGCAAACAACAATTTACAATTATTTTCACGTGAGCATTGATGTTTATATTTGAAAAGTCAATTATAGGTTAAATATTTGTTTTATGAAGTAGTTTTATTATCTTCTGTCGAATGTAGGCTATATATTTAGATTTTGAGGTGTCCAACAATATACGAGGGTCATTCAATAAGTTCTACCTCCTCACTCATAACATCGCAAATATGAATGTCAGTCTCTTGACATTTGTCATAATTATACCTCTGAATCAGAGACGGCAAGAAGGTTATACCACCTTGACTCTACTGGACCTATAGTAGAGCCCGAAACAATATTTGGAACTATAAATTCATTGAAATAGTCACAATAACTATTTATGTGGACAAAATCGCGAAATTATAACCATGGGAAGACTTCCATTCGTCACCCCTTTTGAATTGGCGTTTTAGAAAGATTTGTTTGAAATACATGAAGTGTATTTTAATACACTTCAGTGCATTTCAAACAAATCTTTCTAAAATAATCAACATTAACATTCTATACCACCATTGAACTTAACATTTAGCGATACATTTGTTACAATAATTGAGGAACATTCCGTATGAGGTTGTCCATGTTTAGTGACGTCATTGTGACGTCATGCATGGGATATGTGTACTTGTATTGGACGTATGGAATGAGGAGACCTCTATCTATACCATGGTATCGAAATAAGCATACTTTGCATCTCGGGGTTTTTTTATTAGGGGGTGTGGTAACCATCCCCCCCCCCCCCCCCCCCCCCCCCCCCCGTAGTTAATAGTGTTACAAAAAACGTCTCAGGAAGAAGAGGGTCCGATAACATTAGTAGTGTGTTGTACATTTTTTAGCCATGTTTACACCCCGGTCACCAGCGAAATGGTAACATTAATATCGGTGATAAAATGAGACTTCGAAAACTCATTTGAATGTTCACAAAACGCAAGTGCGGAATTTGATTAAATATAAATATTTACACAGTAATTATAATAATATAAACAAATGTACTATGTGTCAGTAACAAAAAAAAATAATGAATGTTTTTATTTGTGTAGTGAAAAAATATGATCAGTCAGTAAAACGATGAAAAGTTTCATTTGATCAACTCGACTCTGCCTCTTTCAGTGCAGTAGAACAGTTTCATCTTTTATTGAACTGTAACACAAAAGTATACAACTGCATCTATGTCTCCGAGAAGTGACACATTATATTTCATAGTGCGAAATGAATAATAATATGTGATCTGTGAAAACCCCTCAGATGTCGCCAGATGTGACCTAGGCATTATGGATATTTTTTATTTCTTTTGTTAAATTTTCTTTTAGAAATTAATTTCTAATACTTTGTTTCATCAACTTTCATTAAATATTACCTTTGAAAAGTTACTTAAGTCACGTTTCTAATTAACTTCATAACGGTTTTTTCTATTGATCTATGTATTCTTTTTTGGCCTGTTTTCATGATTTGCTTTTTCAATTTTTTTTTGTAGTGATCGTAGAAAAATGATCAAAACAGTTCTGTAATCAGCACTGTTGGTTACCTGAAGCAAATTAGTAGAGGTTTGTTATTGTTTTTGTTCAAAAGTTATACACAATAACATTTTATTATTGCACAAATAATAGATGATGTCACATTTGTTGACATTTGAGACGCCCTCTATTGCTTTTAGACAAAACAAACCAATCTCTGGCAATAGTTCTTATACATAGTTCACATAAACAGATCAGGTTATTGGCGTCATAGCACATCATGTCTGTAGTGTAACAATAGGGGGCGTCCCAATTGTAAATAGATTACATGTGGGTTATTATACGAGTTGGCGCAGCCAACGAGCTATACTAAGTTATATATGATACGGTATAGAGAAAGGCACATTGGGAAGTAGTTGAATATGACTTGATAGAACAGAATACTTGTTGTTTATTTCAAAATGTTCAACAAAAAATGCTTGATACGCACGTACCCAACACACACAAACAAATCTTAAAAATAAAAAAATATGAACAGTATATTAACAAAAAGATATGAGAATAGAAATATGAAGGATGGCAAGAAGTACAATATTTCTTGATAGAATGCTTTCATCAGATCTTTTGGTGGACAGAATAAAAGAAAAAAGAAAAAAAGAGTCTGTCAGGCCCGCACGACAGGATGTTTTTCGTTGTATACAAAATATCTACACTCTATTTGGCTTCCTTTGGACAGTGACGTAACTCAACATGCGCAGCTTTTACGCACGCGTGTGTATATTTCGCCTTTCAACGCGCGTGTGTATACGCCAGCGCCACTAGTAGTCGCGTGCGTTATGTGCTGGAATTAGTAGAATACGCGGTTACGTCACTGTCTCGTGATGGCCAAATAGACTATAGACAGTGAACTAACCAATAGCTTACTCATAGACAAATGAAGGGTACAATATATCAACATAAATTTGGTGCACATTATATACAACAGAGTACCATACATGATCGTAGACGACCTCGTATCTATAGGCATGCTATAATATGTTTATTATAATTAAATCACTTAATTATTCTTCTAGCCATGTGATTGTTATACAAATATGGGGAAAGTGTACTTTGTGTCCCAGATTCTAAATTGTAATAGTGTCGTCATATACTGGAATACACAGTATCGTTCGGTACTAGTACAAAGTCAGTAGTCCAATATCGGACGATACTGGCACACATAAAATGTATCAGTATCGGGCGATACTAGAACACAATTATGTACCAGTATCGTTCAATACTGGGACAAAATCCTACTGGTATTAAACATTTATACCAGTATCGCTCCATACTGGAACAGTTAAATCGTACCAGTATCGCGTGATACTGGCAACTTTTACGTTCCAGTATGGAGCGATACTGGTATACCAGTATCTGGGACCCAAAGTATACTTTTTCCCAATTATGGACTGCTCATGAGGAAAATTGGGTGAACTACCGTTAAACTTCATCTATAAGCACCCATTGACTAATAGTTAATAAGCAGAGAATAGATAAAAAGGTATGAGCGCCCTCTATAGATCTAGAGAAATTATCACGAATTTGTTTAGTGTATTCGATATTCAATAATATAAAGTTGTATTACTCTCTAAATAATTTCATGGACAGACGAATTGCTCAATTGGTAAAGCGCCCGGTAAAGCGTCAACTTCAGTATCACGAGGTTGGTGGATCAATTCTCAACTACACCTTTTGCAATTTCTTTTGAAATCCAAGTGATATAGAAATTAATGCAAACTTGAATGTAAAATGATTACTCAATTATACTAGCTTTATTGTTATTTTTCAAAAAAACAAGCGCATAATTAATTTGATTGTATAAAGTAATGATCTTAATAGTCCAACCTTTTTATAAGCTAAAACATATTTATACTACAAATTAACCACAGCAAAATGTATTCATTGGCTTATTTTAAATGTTTCACACAGTAATCTTAAACGTTTCCTTCATCATGATTTAAGGGCAAATTATGATGATGCATATTAGATTGGTAGATCAAGTTAAGCAACAAAATGAAAGTAACTATGCAAACCACTATAATCCTGGTCTCACAATGAATGAATAGGTGAATGAATGGATGGCTATTCAATCAATTTATTTCCAATAAGATAGAGGGCCGTCCATTTATACCGACCCATCAATCATACATGTAGTTATAAAACAGTATCTGACACAGCAGTCTCGTTTAGATCAATTGGTTAAGCCGGCAGTTAGGGCAATTGTGATAGCGGGTTCCAGATGACAATTCCTGGTTCGAATCTCACTTCAAGACTTCTTCTTTTGGAAAGGTCATAATTTTCAAATTCTTGACAGTGTTTTATTTTTATCATGAATGAACAAGGAATCTATCTTTTTCGTTGGTTTTTTTATATATATATATATTTTTAAATGAAACAAAATTTAATCAAACTGGACACGCAAGCCATGGCCAGTCAATAACGTTTTGACTGTTTGCCTGTTGTCCTCATTGATTCGAAACGCGATATTACACGTTTGTGCCATACCTATTCTTGGAGAAACACAAAGCACAAAACAAATAAAACAAAACTGAGTGGAAATAATAAAAGAAATCACGCGAAGGACTTATTTACGGCACCATCCATCTTTTTAAGTCTGTTTAAGTTTTTCGGAACTATAATACACACGTTTGACGGATTGCCTTTAAATTGCACGCCTAATGAACATGTCATAGTTTGAGCAGCTCACGTGGTATTGAAGGTCATGCATTACATTCATGTAAATGGTAGTATAGTGGCCACGTGTTATTGATTTATAACGGATTAGTTTTAGAATTACGAAACTGTGTCTATATCACTAAAGAAGTCCTCTGCCCCAAATTCGATAGACATGCTACATGCTCGATCAACTGTGAACCATATACATGTACATGTACATGTATGTGTCTCTATAAACTCAATCAGGAATTGTCATCTAGAACCAACAATGGCCAAAACCATAAGTAGCAGAACTGAAAAGCAGTGAATTGTAATCAACGTATTGTCTCATTGTACTCCATCCATGCATGTCTTCACAAAAATACTAAGTCGTTGAGGTTGATTTAAATGTTTGTACTATTTATAAACGATTGTGATAACATTAAAATTAAAATAAAAAATAGTAGAAAGAGAGGGAAAAAAAGGGAAAACCCACATTAAAGACAAAGATAGATTCACTATTTATTCATGGTAAAAACAAAGTTAAGAATTTGATATACACCGTAAATATTTATAAACTTTCCAAAAGAAGAAGTCTTGAAGTGAGATTCGAACCAGGAATTGTCATCTGGAACCTGCGATCACAATTGCCCTAACTGCCGGCTTAACCAATTGATCTAAACGAGACTGCTGTGTCAGATACTGTTTTATAACTACATGTATAATTGATGGGTCGGTATAAATGGACGGCCCTCTATCTTATTGGAAATAAATTGATTTAATAGCCATCCATTCATTCACCTATTCATTCATTGTGAGACCAGGATTATAGTGGTTTGCATAGTTACTTTCATTTTGTTGCTTAACTTGATCTACCAACCTAATATGCATCATCATAAGTTGCCCTTAAATCATGATGAAGGAAACGTTTGTATTACTGTGTGAAACATTTAAAATAAGCCAATGAATCCATTTTGCTGTGGTTAATTTGTAGTATAAATGTGTTTTAGCTTATAAAAAGGTTGGACTATTAAGATCATTACTTTATACAATCAAATTAATTATGCGCTTGTTTTTTTGAAAAATAACAATAAAACTAGTATAATTGAGTAATCATTTTACATTCAAGTTTGCATTAATTTCTATATCACTTGGATTTCAAAAGAAATTGCAAAAGGTGTAGTTGAGAATTGATCCACCAACCTCGTGATACTGAAGTTGACGCTTTACCGGGCGCTTTACCAATTGAGCAATTCGTCTGTCCATGAAATTATTTAGAGAGTAATACAACTTTATATTATTGAATATCGAATACACTAAACAAATTCGTGATAATTTCTCTAGATCTATAGAGGGCGCTCATACCTTTTTATCTATTCTCTGCTTATTAACTATTAGTCAATGGGTGCTTATAGATGAAGTTTAACGGTATTTGCCCCAATGGGATCTGTAGACCGTAAGCTTACTCTTTCACGAAGCCGAAGGCTGTGGGGAAAGAGTAGGCTTACGGTCTACTTATTACCGAGGGACTATAAAGATAAGTCCATGTTTTATATAACGCATGAAAATACTGTAAAGTGTAATGTTGATGACAACATATAATTAAACGTGAAAAAGTCACCTTAAAATGATAGGTAGTTCTCATATCATTTGCCAACTTTCATTGCCGTGAGAAAAGGGACCATCGTTTGAGCTAATTTGACCTGATTTGTTTGACCTAATGTGAAATGACAGCAGCCTACTTCCCTGACGTAGGTCAAATGATAGTCCCTTTTCCCTAGCGTATGTACAAATGTTGAGAGGGCGCATCACATTACACCCATACTATGCAGAGCAATTGGCCTCTGTTGAAACGAGATGCATTAGTATAGGCCTAAATGAATTATTACTAACACATATATACTCTCTGTCATAATGCCTTGGACATAATTCCATCAAATCATGCGTACGTTCGAGTTGCGTAGGTACGCATTGCAATGAGTAGGTGCGATTGTGCGTAAACACGGAAGTGCGTACCGGTCCCTTTAAACAAATAATCCCGCATCCTAATTGGTCAATTGTGAAATGGTCACACGCCCTGATTGACGGCGCGTGACTTTGTTCGCGCCTGTCAAGCATTTTGAAGCCGCGCGCCCGCAAACAACAACAGAATAAGCTTGCGTAAAATAACGCGAATTACGCCCAAGGGACTATGACAGGGAGTATCGTTAACACTTTCCACGCTGAAGGCGACATTTCAAAAGTTCACAACATGTTTCCACATGTTTCAAACATGCCAACACTATTGAAGTTTATTACCGTATTTGAAATCACCATGATAAATGCATTAACAAAATACAAATATGCCTAGTATTGGTTCAGTGATACTGGAAAATCTGTTTTGTATATGGTAAAATTAATAGCCGCGTAGTAAGTGTTAACCTCAATTCGATATTTCGACAGGAATATATACATCGACTGGTCTTATATCGGGTGATGGATAGAGAGTTTTGCTCCTTGATAATACCCTAGCATACATGTCGTACTATAATATGCAATATTTCAATGTCCCCGTATATTTTATTGACGGTAATAAACACCGCCAAAACGAAAGTCCACACTCATTCGAGCAATAATGACTTAAATCTATTTTGTTTGACATTTCAATTGATTTGTTTAGCTATATTTTAATTCCTTAATTACGCTTAATGCATTATATGCACAAGGATCTCGAATCTCTAGCATAATTTACATTTTGTTGCGGTTTTTATGTTTATTACAGTGCTCTATGTGCTGTAAGCATGTGTCAGTAGGGTAGCAACCAAAAGCATTATCGTTAACTACTTTATAGGGAAATGGATTGAAGATAGTTAACATATTTAAAGATCTCCACAATTACAGAAGATGAAAAAAAGTTGACGCAGTTCGTCGCGTCAATTATACGAATTCCTCACTATTAGAATTACCTCGACCTCTTCATCGTCACCCGGCTACGATAACTTTATAACTCATTTTATTCTAGTTTTGCGTAAACACAAACTCAACACACCCCAACATGTTTCAAGCATAACAATAAAACATGTTTATTAACCATTTTGTGGAGAAAAAAAACCTGGTTTTGACAGAAGACGACATTCCAAAATGTCACAAAATGTTTCAAAAATGTCAAAATTTTTAATTTCATTACTATATTTGAAATCACCATGTGAAATGCATTTAAAGTACAAACATGCCTAGTTTTGGTACAGTAATTCTTGAGATAGACTTTGAAAGTAGGGAAACGTTTCTGAAAACGTGTTTTACGGTGAAACTAATAGCCGCGTGGAAAGTGTTATATCTGTGTCATCAGTTTGATTGGTTGATGACTTAGGCATAATATCACAGCAGATGCACGTGGCCATGGAGTTAGGACTACAAATCGTCAGCCTGCTTCGATAATTGCCTAACTCCTTTTTTCTAGTTTTGAGAAAACAACAAAAATAGGAAAATTGAGTTAGGCAGTTATCGAAGCAGGCTGACGATATGTTGAATAGCACCATGAATAGTACAGGTGAATTCCAACAGGAGCAGTACCTGTTGGATATAATTAGGTTGGGGATATACATCTAAGTGAAATGTGGCTTGTTATAGGCCTAATACGAGTTAATATGACCCATTTTAAATATTTTACATAATATTATTACAATCTGCCTAACTCACAATCCTGACTTAGGCAGAATTGCAATTGTGCATTTATCAACACTTTTGATTTGTCAATGACGTAGATATTATGACAGCATGTGATTAATGTAATGAAGTCATGATTTATGCTTTTATGATTTAAAAAACTCAATTTCGCTGGAAAGTGAGTTAAGCAATTATCGATGCAGGCTGACGAAATGTGAATTAGGTAGTTATCATAGCAGAGTGACGACATGATACCAAAATGTTGCCTACGTTTGCATTATATGACGGCTATTGTATAAACATTTGCCTGCTACCCTACTGTGTATTGTGAAACATTCATTTTTTATACACATCGACCTAAACTTAACATACTTCAATCCACAGAAGATTTCTTGTGCAGTCCAGCATGCTTAGCGTCACTACAGTACTGGAAGGGCTTTCCCCCCAAACAAGAGTGTTAAAGTAATTTTAATTATAGGTCGCCTGACGTCTATCTAATTGCGACACGTATGAACCAAACTTGAAACCCATTTGAAATGTGCATATGTGTTATTTAAAAAAAAGAAATTATTCAAGAAAAACCATATAGCATTGAATTGAAGTCACATCAATTGTGCTACTTGCAGGAGGATTTTGTTAAAAACAACGTTTAACAACATTATAAGCATTTCATTGCACTGTAATATCAATGAGAACCAGTAGACACTGGTGACAGAAAACAGTGGTCACGTGATGAAAGTGAAGCATGCTGGTACTGCTCAAATAATCTTCTTTGACGTCAATCCAAACATAAATTCATAAACCTATGGCGCATACATTTTTAAATCTTTACATCTACATATAAAGTTGGGTGTAAACCAGAGGTGAAACAAGAAGGAAATAATCAAATGTTTGTATTCGAGCTACAATACAAAGGGCGCATCTCATTGGAATGTATGCATACAAAGATGTGATACTATACATGTAGAGGGTAGGTTAGTGCTTGGAGGCATTCATGCCTTCTCTATTACTCCAAAGCATCTTGTACCAGTATCAATGATCTCTGTGCATAGTTGTCTCTACTGCAACTAAATTATCAATCATTCCCCCTATTTTTTACGTTTGATGTCAACTTGAAACAACAAGTAATAACCTTCTATGTGTATTGCCTATGAAGCTCTTACACTACTCAATGCTTTTAAAACAAAACACATCGTAAATGCAATGCCCGGGACTTTTTGTGTTATATGTATATTGCATTTACGATGTGTTTTGTTTTGGCTAATCTAAGATCAATAATTGGTACCAAAATTCTGAGAAATACATTAATGAGCAAAGTTCTTCTCCGTAGTTTGATACCTCATTGATAAAAATCGATGTTTTTAGAGGTATGATGATTTCAATAACCACGACTAACGAACACAAAGTTGCGTTAGAATTGGTTTCCTATGGGATATCATTGATTTGTATGTGCTATATAAACCAGTCAGGTATCTGGATGAATGGGTAACAGGCATCGAAAGGAGTCTGTACACACATATTTATTTTCGATAACGTAATCACACACTAAGCATGGACATCCCATAGAAATTCAACTTTAGTACAATTATTTTGTAGGTAGTTGTGGTCATTGAAACAATAACTTCAAAACTACCCACTCAAACAAAAAGACGTTCACTGCCTTGAAATTGTTGGTTATAAATAAATATTTACACAGTTTCTAATAAGAAATCATATTTTCGAATGAGTGCGAATTTGATGTTAGAACTTGACCATGTGTTACACGAGTAATCCTGACTTCTCACAAACCGGAAATTCGTTAATCATGAATTAATCACATTGATATCTCCAAACGTTGTCAATTTTAGACAGACCTCGAACTACTCGTGTTTCGATATAAACTCCTCAAAAAAGTTCGGAAAGTTATTCAATCACAATTTTGCTAGATATTTCGTAATGTATTTATATTGAGTTTCCTCCCTATGAAAAGCTGATGTGTTCCTATCCTCTTTTCAACGATACCTCATTGCAACTTGTAGCAATCACTTTTTCAATGGACAGCAACTTGTTTGAAAACATCGGGAGGTCACAATCTGAACGTGCAAACATCATCGCTATGTTGTGCTCCAAAGTTAATAGAGCATCACTCAACACTGTAGTTGTCAATGTAACACTTCAGTGATCATACAACACAGTTGTTCTTTTGAGCACGAAATAGTGGCAATTTTGGCACCTTCAGATTGTGACCTCCCCATGTTCTCAAGCAAGTTGCTGAGCACTGAAAAAGGTGAATGATACAAATGATGTATCGTTAAAAAAGAAACATATCATCTTTTTATAGAAAGGAAACATAATATGAACACCTTAAGAAATATCCGGGAAATTGGTGATTGAATACACTTTCCGACCTTTTATTGAGGAGCTTATAATTATGTTGTAAAAAGCACTCAAGTTTTCCAACAAGATGTTATTTCTTATAAATAGAAGAATCGCAACCTAAGCGATTGGAGTCCTACAAGGGATCATTTCCATTATGCTCTATCACAGCTTTCCCCATCAGCCTTACCGGGGAAAGCTCAGTATTCCCAGGCGTTTTATTTCATACGCCCTGAAATATTGGGCTTTCCCCGGTAAAGCTGGGAACGGCTGTGATAGAATACATGGAAACAACTCCTGAACGGTTATACATAACATTGGCGTGTCTTGAACCTTTCAATAGTCAGTTCTAATTTACATGTAAATCAGTATTACAGAAATGCTTAAAACTCTGAATTTATCACATCTGGTGAGAACAAACAGCGGAATTTCAAACAATACCTTCAGCGTTATCTCTGATAGTCTTGGGCATAGTCTTTTCTTCGGATGTATTCATTAGCCACTATAATCTGAAATTTATAAGGAAAAGGATATTTAAAAACATGTCAGGTAGGCTGTGTACTCTGGGTATATCTATAGAATTTATGTTATTGATAACAATCATTCCTTTAAAGGCATATTATGTGATATTTTCCAGTGGTCGCCCTCAATTCTCAAAAATGCAAATCTGCAAGAAAATCTGCTTTCATAGTAAACATCAATGATAGAGGGCGCTACTTGGAAAAGATCACATAATATGCCTTTAATCATAATATTTAATTTACACTTCACAAGTTGCCCACTGGCTCATTCGGGGCAATGCTGTCATTGAATGGTGTTGCACACAATGATGCCCATGTGCTGGCAAACTCGGTATCGCCCCGATAATCATGATAATAGCAGTTGGTATCGTTCAGTTGGCACACTCATTATTCCCTGTATGGCACCGTTTGCTATTGCCAGTATTGAGTGATTCTATATCGGCTGATACCGAGTGTATCCGGCGAGTATGTACAAATGCTGTGTGATACCGGGAGCTAGTATTATTAGATAATGTTTGGTGTGCTAGTATAGACATGATAGTGTAAAATCATGTGTGCCAGACTCGAGTGACATCGTGTGTGTCAAAAGCGTGTGATACCATTTGTGCTATTATCGGGCAATCGTGTTCGAGTGTCCGATACTGTGTCATTAACGAGTGAACCATGTGTGTCAATATCCAGCCTAAATATCCAGCCTAAGTATAAGGTGGCGGCATATATCGGCTGATACTGGGTGTGCCAGTAATTGTTAATGTCTATTCATTGCATGACATGCGTAATGTGTAAAAGGTGACATTTCCCAAGGGAATATTTGTGACTATTTCCATACAACCTATAATTTAATCAGCTCCAATTTGGCGAAGCGAATGGAAAAAGTGTCCCATATGGCGCCCCTGTCTGGCATTGTAGCATCGGTAAAAATCAGGCCCATCAACTTGAACGCCTGCAGAAACGGGCATGCCGTATCATTCTGGGCGCTCAATATCAATCATACACAGATGCTTTGGACCAGTTGGCACTCTTAAACTTAGAAGACAGGAGATCACAATTATCGCTTCAGTTTGCACAGAAATGTTGTGATTGTATTATTTACTCGTCCACCCACACGATTGTGTTGTCGCCCGCCCTCAGCGAAGACATCTAATTTGTCGGGGTTCTAATTATTGGAACTTACTTAAACATCCGAGCACTTCGAATCGCAAAGAAATCCACGTGTGCCAATCCGTAGGATTTATCGTGACAAGAGATGCAAACACTGGTTCAGGGAACATGTTTCGTACAGGGAAGTTATCATCAGAGTTTCCATTGAATATCTATAAAAAAAATGAGAGATATACGGATAATATGCATTATAGGCTTTAGTACACAAAATAATGTAACTGTAACACGTTGACTGTATTATTATTTAATGACCGTAGCTAGTTTTTTCATGTGGGGGTAAGTAAAAGTGAACCGACAAGGAATTCCAGGCTGTCAACTTTGGAGAATTGCCCACGATGGAGAAATTGAGAGCGTGCCGTCGTCGAGTCACAACAATGATAGTGTGATCGAGTGGGGCTATCGAGCTCGATAACCGAGAGCGTCAACCCCCCCCCCCCCCTCCCCTCGCCAACCCCCGTTTGGACTCCACTTTACACTCGTCAATGGCCAAACAAGCGAATGTGTGTTGAGCAGTAAATGATTACCTTCATCATCTCAATTGGAATGTTACTGATAATGTACTAATATATGATATATGGCTGATAAAGATGCGGATGTTTGCTAAGGGAACAGTTCCATTTGTACGCGATAAAAATTGCGAGAATGTTCCGCGACCCGATGAGTTTTTTATCAGGCCCCGATGAGATTTTTATCGCGAACAGTTGCGAGTAGCAAAGGATTATTTATCGCGAAGCGTATTACCGCTTGTTTAAATATAACGAAAGATAAGTGGTCGGTATGTAAATAGAGCTTCGGGTTATTTATTCTAGTTGTAAGGTACAAATTCAGCATTTCATGTTTTTAGAGATAATGTTATTGATTATGGATGTTTAACGTAAATTGTATTATCCTCGTGTATTTGCTAAACAATGTCCCGCTCTATTTGCTAAACATACCCCAGGGATTAGCAGAGGCCTCGTATCGGGCCCCGATGGCTATTTTATCGGGGCCTGATGACTATTTTATCGCGAATCAACTTGAAAAACATCGCGTCCAAAACATATCAGGCCCCGATACAGTCGCGATAAATTTATCGCGTACAAATGGAACTGTTCCCTAATTGGCTTGCACGGTATTACTTAAATCATTTATAAGGCGGTACTGCAAAATCCGGGTCCCGGCCCCGAAAGTAGTTTAATGACTTTAACTTTAAGTTTACAATGGCATCCAAATATATCACCCAACCATACTATTAACCATGAAAATGGGTTGTACGAATCTGTACAGGCCTATTCGAATATAATTATAATGAGGCAAATGTATCAATCCGAAGTACAGGGTGTGATTGCCTTTTATTAAGATGCCTAGTATACTAATTTCACCGTGCCTGCTAATGAACTTACCAAGTCATCTTCTTGGTTGACGTCCTTGATGTACATCCCTCCATTATCATTGCTGTAATATACCGTATACCTGGTCACCCACTCATTCACCCCTCTGCGTCCTTGTACCACTAACCCTGATACCAGCTTTGAATCACCCAGGTCTACCCGTATCCATTGGTTAATGTCGTGGGTGGCAGGAAGCCAAGCATTAGGCCCATTCAACCGGCAATAACTCACACCAGACCAGCCAGCATAGTCTCCAGAAGCTGTAATCTGATAGTCTTGTATCGTTCCATCCTCCATGCCAAGCGGACTTGCACAATCTAAAATAATTACAAACATTACCAACACTTGTCAATGCTATACAAATTATGAGTATCCATTTTCTCTAAATTGATTTGATTTTTACCGGGAAGATATTTGGACTTTGATTAACCTAGAAGTGTATCATAAAAATGAGAGATCTGTGACCGTGCCAGTGTTCACCTTTTTCCCAATGACTTCGACGTCCACTTTGAGGCAGAAGGGAAGTTCACTAGAGCCTCCTTCTGATGAATCAAGTTCAAGTAAAAAAAACCCGACTAGCTTGGGAAGTCGTGCCGATCGTGAGAACTGGAATAACATTTGGACATATTTGGTTTTATTCAACAATTTCTGCGCTTAGGGTTGATAAATCCAACCCGTACAGGCGGTCTGTAGGAATAAAGCTAACAGGGGTTGGGACATATAATGACAGAAAGAATGGAGAATTTACAGTTAATATAATTCGTTCCAGTAAACAATAATAGTTTAATCGATATATTACATTGAATAATAAATACCTGCGCATTTAAAACCGTCGCCGGCCCAGCCAGGATTGCATTGGCAGGTGAAACTACCGGCGTTGTTTGTACAATCAGCGTTGCTGTCGCAGGTATGACCTGATCCTTCGCCATTGCATTCATCTTGATCTGTATTTTGAAATAATATTGATGTAAATGCAATATTTATTTAATAAGAAGAAATGTCAGCATTACTATAAAGGATCCGTGCATACTGTATACATATTACTCTGGTGCGACATGTAAAGCATAAACTGATATTGACAATTAAAATGATATGCAGAGCAGCAACCGTCATTAAACGTGTTAACCCAACCAACCAGTACATTCGCGCGTGAAACTACCATCATAGTTTGTGCATTCAGCGTTACTACGCAGCTATGTCCAGATCCTTTGCATTGCAATGAAAAAGTATCAAAATATGAATAACATGCAGGAAGGGCACGGTTTCGTGCACTAGCGCTCAAGGGTGATCATGGGGACCCTCTTCCACCATAGTCAGTACCCACTGCGTCAACAATTGGCTCTTTGATTGGAGAACTTGATGCGTATGGTTGGGCGTCTTGATAATGTTATCATCATAATGTTATATCATCATCATAATGTTAGCGCCAGTCTGATCGTCCTAGGTGTGACAGGGTCATTACTCGGGAAAATCAAATTCCTATTGACAAGTTGAACAAGTGGATAGGGGGCTGATGTGTGGAGTGGTTGGGCATTTTCTACACTTTATACTTGTAGTATTATTATGTGATACATAGGCTATAAATAAAGTGACATCAAGCAATAACGCCTTGCGCGGTGCACTGGCTCTAAAGAGCGATAATTGGGACCATCTCACGTCATACTTAGCATTGGCGGAGCCAGGGGGGGGGGGGGGGGCCTGGGGGGCACGTGCCCCCCGGGTCCCTGGCACCAAAAAAAAAAAAGGAGAAGAAAAAGAAAGAAAAAGGAGAAAAAGGAAGAAAGAAAGAAAGAGAGATAGTAGAGGGTAGGTCTATAGAGTTCTTTTTTTGTTACATAGTAAGTTTCCATGCCCCACCCCTTATTCTGTACGTTCCCGGCACAGATCCCGGCATATCAAGGCAATAATGGCGCAGCCAGAGGGTTAAGAAGGGGCCGACCGCTCCTTCTCTCCTGTCCCCCAATTTTGCCATTGTCGCCTCAACTTTGATAAGAGAAATCATAGTTAATGACGTTCAAATACAAAGATAGCATTTTTCGTTCCCCTTCCCCAAAAAATAAATTCATTCCAAATTAAGAAGATCGTTTGAAGTCAAAATGTACCTCAATCCTAGCAAAACCGGGTAAAATAGCAAAACATTTAACAATAAAAGCAAAAAAAATCGTTAACTTTAATTTTGGAATTTAGTTTTAAGCCAAAATGTATCTCGATCATGACAAAATTAGTTAGTGTTGAGAAGCCAATATTTCGCGCGTTTTGCTTATGTGCCTCAAAATATTTGCTTTAGTTTTATAAGCTTGTACCAGCGAAAATTGACAAAATATGTAGAATAGCAAAATATTCAAACGAGGGCCGAGCGGGTGGGTGAAGGGTGGGTGGATGTTTTAGAACCTCAAAATATTTACATTTCTTTTTAGAAGTTTGTTATCAGTCGCTCAATTATGACAAAATGAGTGTAAAGTATCACGTTTTGCAAGCTAAGCTCGCATGAACCTTCAAACATTACATTTAGCTTCATAACAAATTAGTATCAAATTTTGTACGCTATACGCGCTAATGTGACTTCAAACATTAACTTTAGCTTTATGAAACTTTTAATGAAGGCAAGCCTCAATTATATCAAACTGTAAAATAGCACATTTTTCGCGAGCTACGCGCGCTCCTGTTAAGGTATCAGGTCGCTTTTTTTCTTTCCATTGTAAATTTTTCGGTACCTGATTAATAGTAATTTTGATTTGCAGCTTTAGTTTTCGTTTAAATTTAGATCTTGATATTCATAAAACGTACAAAAAAGAAGATAGAATTACCCAAAAGAAAATGTCTTTATTGACAGTAATATGTAGCAGGAGAGCCCTCCCATGTCCTTAAAAACGGCAGAAAACCTTCAGTTGCCCCCCTGTTCGAGCTTTTAAACCATCTATACTTAAATCAAGAATATAGTAGTATGCTCAACCTATTTCGTGCATTGATAAAAAACAAAATATTTATTGGAAATGAAGAGGTGGCTATTGATAAAAAACAAAATATTTATTGGAAATGAAGAGGTGGCTTTTCGATAAAATTGTAGTCAAAAGTATACACCAGATCGCACCAAATGAGTTCCAAAATTGAAATTTTTTCTACTTCTGATCTCAGGGGGGCACATCCCCCCTCAGACACCCCCCTGTCCGAGCATAGCTCGGAGGGCGGTGCTGCGCACCGCTTGGATGGTACTTTATCAATTTCAGTTTTGGGCCACCCCGGAAACTTTTTTGGATCCGAACCTGAGTGCCCCCCGGATAAAATAATCCTGGCTACGCCTATGCTTAGTATACCTGATGCGTTTGGCTAGGTGTCTTGATAATGTTATCAGCGTGATGTAAGCGCCGGGCTGATCGCTGCAGAAAGTGAACGGGTGTTAGCAACCTTATTTTTTTTGTTAAATGACAATTTCGGACAGTTTTCCGTTCTCTTTCCTGCGTGTTATTCATATGTTAATACTTTTTCATCGCAATTCAAGCGCTGGCCTGTTTGCCGTAGGTGTGACAGTGTCATTAGCTCAGTTGTGTAGGTGGCGGAATCCCCAATCCCCGTTTCCACCATCTTCAGCATGTCGACGTCGGTCAGTAAATCAAATGCTATCCTCGGGGTTTTTGAAGCATCGCGTCGTAAAAAAGTCCCGGAGCGGTATAAAACCAAGCGGGATCGAGACTATAATTGTTGTTTGTAATGAGCCAGAACAGTGGTTGAAGTTCCAAAAGCATAGATTTTCGGTTACATTTTCATGAATTAACATGGAGTCAAGGGGTGAAAATGTGACTGAAAATGGTATTTTAACACTTTCCACGCAGCTATTAGTTTTACTTTATTATACAAAACATGTTTTAAAAAACCTTTCCGAACTTTCTAAAGTCTATCTCGAGAATTACTGAATGTTTTTACTTATTTAATGCATTTCTTATGGTGATTCAAAATATTGTTATGAAATTAGATAATTTTGACATCTTAGAAACATTTTGTGAACGTTTGGAATGTCGTCTGTAGACGCCTGCTGCATGGAAAAATGTACATATCTTTTCATAGATGCGTACAATTTAATGAAATCCGAGACAAACCCTCTCCCCCAAGTGATTTATCCACCGACTTACCACAGTCAAATTTCCTCTCAAAAAGTACATCAAGTATCTCTGGACTCCAGTTCTGACGATCGATGAGAGGATACGGATCATCTGTAAACCACAAATTCGGAATTGTAACCTCTGGGCAGACGTTGATATTACTTTGTCTCATCGCTACACCCGTGCAGGAACAGCGTTTCTTTGATGGGATTGACCATCGCAAAAGTCCGGATGTCGGGTCTTTTCGTCTGATCATCATACACATGTCTGATCCCACAGGGCAAGTAAAGTATACTGTTTTAATAAAAAGGCAGATAACAACAATATTGTACATTAGGTCCCTCAGTCTTGAATCAATAATTTGTTCACCGGAAAACAAAAGAAAACCAAATCAAATATGGCTAATTGTGTCACAGGGTCAAACAACTCAGAGCGCTCTGCGGGGGTTTTTCTTCTTTTTTTCCGAATATGAAATGACCGCAAGGAAAGCTGAAACCATGAAGATGACGATGAAAATATTAACAAAGACGAAGTCAATGATGGCAATGACAATGACAATGAAAATGACAATGGCAATGACAATGACAATGACAATAACAATGAGATGATAATAACAATAATAATGACGATAACGATGACGATGACGATAACGATGACGATGATGACGATGGCGGAGACGATGACGATGACGATGACGATGACGATGACAATGACAATAACAATGACAATGACAATGACAATGACAATGACAATGACAATGACAATGACAATGACAATGACGATGATGATAACGTAAGCCTTTTTTAATACGTGTATGCCTAAAGTTGGTTTACACCAAAAACATGAATATATAACTGATTAGATTAGTCAGTGTTCCAGTGTGCCAAAGGCATAGTAATACATTCGAGTTGATATTACACTATGTACAAGCCTACTTGAGTTAATATTGCTTGCAATCTTATTTATGCATGATAATACTATAACCGTTACCCATATTCAATGGATAGTGTAACCAGAAATGGTTGTCAATAAATATTACGCTCCTGATTTATCAGTTGAGCACTATTTGATTATCTTTTGATAATATGTATTGACCTCTTTTGGGATTAAATGTTGCTCTGACCGCTGGTTTAAAACTCCATTGAATGTGTATATTCATTTTCAATGGGTCAAAAGCCAACGATCAGAGAAACATCTATTCGCCTGATGATTGAAAGAATGACCGTATGGGATTGTCCATGAACCTCCAGAGTAGCGATATATTCCGGAAGGTCTATACCTCTGCATTTTTTTATAATACTGTAATTTATTACAGATAATCAAAGTGTTGGCACTTTACGTTCCTATAAAACTCATTATATTTTGGAACATCCGAAATTCCAGAATTGCGCCGTTTCAAATTATTTCGGAGAAGAACGGTGGTGTTTAAATTATGTAAAGGCCTTTATTTCAATCCTACCCTGCAACCTTTTCTAATCAAAGAAATATTGAAAATGGAAAACAACTAGGGATATTTTGGAATAATGAAGTGTGTCAGTTTGTGTTTATGCGTTTCCAGGCAACGCTTCATCAGTGTTCATTATAACAAAAAACCATCGAATAGATGATCATATATTATTTATGTCACACTCTTTATATATACCGTCGATAAGAGGATCAGCCAGCTATCGAGTAAATATTCATTACGTCAGTTGCCCAAGCGCCGGCTCCACTTAATAACATTTTTCTTAAATTGCACGCATTATGCGCACGTCTTCGCAATAACGAAATATTTGATCACTTTAATAGCATCATTAAGATGATCGATGCGGCAATTACTTCGGTCTATTATTTATTTATGTTCAACGTACTATCAATAGATTATTTTCGAGTTTCAGGCACTCATGATGTTCAAAATATTGTTCTGTATGAGCAAGGCAAAAACACTCGAGCACAAAATGAAGTTCAGTTTCGTAAATATATTTCATTGTTATTACCCTTCAAGTGTATGAGGAGATGGCCCTCTATCAACGCATGATTTGGACTGGTGTGGTGTGTTTTTTCGCGTTCGCATTGTGACATTATTTTGACTGATGTATTAAACTTGTTTTGGTTGCGCTAGTTGTGGTGAAGAAAAAAAATCAAATTCAAAATTAGCTTGGGTACCGTCCCGGGGTGCTTAATTTCTTTCTGCAACCATAACGGGATGCATCCCATTGTGTTACTACGATTTATTCCGTGTAGCAATCTGTCGTCTGTGCATCGATGGTGCTACATTACGGAAACAAATTTGCGTTTTTATAATATTTTATATTATTTTTTATAATATTTCGAAATCGGTTTTGAGTCGCAACAGGTCTGTCTAAGTGATAATTTGACCACTAGAACATTGTATTCCCTTACACATTTGGAAACCCTCTTTTGAAAAAAACCTGGCAATTGCTTAAATATTTAATTGATTAATTATAAGTTCAAACTACAGCGTTCAAAAGTGCGAACATTATGCACAATTATTCACAAAATCGAGATTACTAATTACCTTAATATAATGACATCATACGAGCTGTTTCATTCAAAGTAAACGACTTGGCGATCATTCAGGCCTATTATTGATGGTTGAGTTCAACTTGTACTTCAATAAATTTGGTGTAAGCCTATTGTGACGAACATAATAATACAATATTTATATTATTTGGCAACCGTCGAATCGAACCAATATACATTATGGCCGAATCAACAGCAGCCTAAGCGTGTATCCCATAATTCTACAAAATACCAGACAGGGGCTTGTGTACGCTACAAAAAACAGCCATATAATAAAGATATAGGTTGGTTGAGGAATTTAACCCAGGATTTCTGTGTGGGAGCGCTAGAGTGTGGCCACTATGCTACACTAGAGATTATCTAAACTGCGCCAATAAAGTATCTAAACACTTACAAATGGTCAGATTTATCGGAACATGAAATAGTATGCAACAAAATAATTAATTAATTCGATTCACAGTTATCTTATGCGCATTTTGACACCTCTTTTGTTGCGCTAAGATGTTGTTTGGCGGATTTATGGGCACTTGAGTGGCTTAAGGTCGAATTCAAAAGTTGCAAAAGCCCCTATTCAAGCAAGAGCATTGTACTGTGATGAATAAGATCAGCATTATTTTTGCCCGCCTTTTATAAATGATTTGTTTGTCGCGTGTTGGATAAATCGATTGCGATGAACATCAGCATTAATTGTCAATAACGAAACAAAAGGGTCAGAGATGGGAGGCATAAATCAATAATTAATCAATCATTAATTGTCATGGTTAAGTAAACAGAACAAATTGGTGTCTTTTGTCTTGATTTTGTCTGTGATGCTTGTTTGAGTTCCCTTCTGGAATTGGGGTGAATAGGAGCTTTTGCAACTTTTGAATTCGATCTTAAGCCACTCAAGTGCCCATAAATCCGCCAAACAACATCGTAGAGCAACAAAAGAGGTGTCAAAATGCGCAGAAGATAACTGTAAATCAAATTAATTAATTATTTTTTTGCATACTTTCGATAAATCTGTTTAGATACTTGGTTTGCGCAGTTTATTTTGTATATCCTAATGTATTTCTGTATACCGTTATGTGTTATAATTATGATGCAAAAGGATTCTTACATGTATCTCTTAGGCTTAATAACAATATGTTTGGGGTCTTTGTGGCTTGTCTGAGGCTCCGTACAGGAAAAAGTTGCTGTCATTGGTACCATCATTACAGGAATGATATCCAGCAAGTTGTGTCCATGTATAATAAATGCCAATTTAAGTGACTACTTAGGGTCCATATCCAAACTCTCAGTGCTTTTAAATCGTTTTTCTAGCGATTTAAAAGCGCTTTTCCAACGGTATTTCGTTCTATTGTTAAAAGCATCGGAAAAAGATCGGTGATTAACTAGAAACCTCTCTACTTATCTGGCGTTAACAATAGAACTATTGTAGAACTCTTGATGGCCCAATTAGTGAAGCAGACACATGAAAGCGCGAGGAAGATTGTGTTATTAAGCTGACCAGTGTTCACCCGACCCCTGTTGTGACGTAGAGAGCGACCCATTTGCCAGATTGTACACCTATCGGGTTTCTAGTACAAGTCCCGGGGGGGGGGGCACTGACATTTGAAAAGGGTATAGTTAGGTGCCGCGCTGAAGACCCCCTTTTCACCCTCTGCATGTGCTGCTAGTTCTTATGACCCCCCCTTTTGAGCCTGCATCAGTTCTTAAGACCCCGTTTTCATTGAAAATTCAAAAATCGCGAAATTTTGCGTTCCAAAGCACCAATTTTGTGTTCCAAAGCCCCAATTTTTCGAAAATTTTGCGTTCTTAAACCAAAATAAATCGAAAATTGAACTATAGGCCAGTTCTCAAGACCTATTTTTTTGGGAAAAAAATCTGTTCCTAAGACCCTATTTTTCGTCATAAAATCCACTCAGTTCAGTTCTTTAGCCCCCTTTCTGAGACCCTGGGCGGCACACCCCTACCCCAAAAAAAAGTTGAGTGCCCCCCCCCCCCCGGGTACAAGTGCCAGGTTTTATCATGGCAGGTGATAGAGGCTAATCGCGACACTCCTCAAACCCCGACTCAAACGATATGTTTGTAGCCGCCTATTCATTGCTAGGCTTATCGTAATCCACTCGTTAACGTCATAAGAATAATCCTCCTTGAAGTGGCCTTTAAAGACTATTGTTCAGCCGTGGATGATTTTAGAGTAGACACCTCCCTGGTACAAGCATGGATAATGTTATCATTCAATACTAAACAATATGGGAGCCATTAAACATACAACGTGTTATTGTTTTCTGGTATAGGCATAATGTGTGTAATCAAGTAGCATTATGAATCTTACTCCCCTAAATAGTGTCATTTTTCTGCGTTTTTAGACTATTTAAGAATGTTGCATACACTCTGAACGTGACCTAATAAATAATAAATAAATAATAAATATGAAGAAATTAAGTAATTAATGTAAATAAATAATATATAGATTAATAATTATATCAATAAAATAGTATATTAAGGCCTATTTATAATTAATTGATTGATAAATAATTAAATAAACATCAACAATTAAGAAAGTAAATACAAAATAAATAAATAACGTTAAAATTATGTCAATATAAACGAAAACCCCGAACGGACGTATAATGAGAGAACAATAATAAATATTATATTTCGGCATACTTAAAACCCTAACCGACCTCTACCCAGACTCGACCGCTCTAAGCATAGAGCACAAGGAATATAAACCGCCACAAAGATTCGAACGTACGGCCTGCTGATTGAGAGTCCAAATCTTTACCAACTGAGCTATTTCGATTTTCCTGAAATCCTCAGCGCTTTATACCCAAATATAGTTCTCATTCAACTATTCCCTAAATACACACGGGTTTTTCAACACGGTGTTGTTGTCTATAAAATGAGTCTATGATTTATTAGATTTAACGAATAACAAATCCCGTACTTTGTGAACCGATTCTTAAAGGGGCGTGTACGTCTCAAGTGTTTGTCCTGGACAAAAATCACATGACTCGCTTCGCTCCCAAGTCCTCGCGTGCCCGGCAAAAAGCCCATGATGCAATACTAAGTCGTAAAAGTGTGCACATAAATCGACAAAATGCTGTACAAACGAAATATAATATATCTAGAATTGTTTCAAAAAGTAGTGTTATTCGTTACATTTAAATCAGAATTACTTTCTTTAACAGTAAATAATCAACTTTTGAGGGAGAAACTATCTTAAAACTACAAAGATTAAGAAATATAAAGCATTTTAAACATCTAATTTAGAGAAGAGTGGTATGTTGAACCATATTACTTTTGTTTGTTATTGCGTTCACATAGCGCATAGTTGGCTCAGCGGTAGAGCATTGGACTAGTAAACCGGAGGTCGTGGGTTCGAATCCTATCACGTTTTGAAATTTTATTTTAATCGTTTATATACATTTGTTTAAAATTAGTTTTCGATATTGTTTATCATTTCGTATAATTATTCATTATTGTTCAATTATAGTTTATTTTGGAATGTGGAATTATTTACGATTTCATTTTAATTTTCCACTGACTGTTTAGTGTGCATGGCATCATGAAATGTGAATGAACCGCGGTATACCACCGAACTGTCCTAGTCCTATGCAACAGGCCAATACAATAGAAACTCGTTGTGTGTTATTATCGATTGAGCTAAACTTGTAAAGTAAATGCCAGCCGTTATGTAATACAAATCAATTTGCCTGTATTATTATTATTGAAATAATGTTGCGGTGGTGTAGGAAATAGGAAAATCGATTCAAGGACATGAGCCGACTGGCTTCTTATTTACATAACAATTGGCCTTTGCAGATCATGTTCATAGACTAGCTAGGGGCCATTCAATGTAAGCCTAGGAGTAGTAAACACAATTATATTTACAGGACATTCTTTATCGCAGTGAAATTGCAAAAGAATTCAACATTCAATAAATATAGCGAACGATAAGCAATCCTGTCAATTTATAAAAACAAACAGTGTAATAACAAAACAGAAAAGAAAACTATCCCCATCCGCAGGATTCGAACCACTGACCTCATGATTGTGAAGCCGGCGCTTTGACGTTTGAGCTAATGAAGGCTATACATAAACGTTTTGAAGAAAAACATTACATAGGGTTCAAAATACAAATATCTCTTAAATCGGAGGCTAAAATCGAAAGGACAAAAGTCGGAAACAATATCCTCTCTAAACTAATGACTTGGATTAAATATTGTATAATACATAGGTATTATATTGTATAATACTTCCAAACACGATGGTCAATATATTACGCCCCTCCGTCATCACCCATCCATTGTACAAATATGTTACGTGACCTATCGCCAAAATGTTTTCAGCATTGATTGCAATGGAATGAAGGGAGAAATGGGCTACTTTCACAATATCTTGGCAATACTGCGCCAAACAATAGATGAATAGAGTGATGGAGCGGTAGCTTAATTCATATTTCTAGACGACCAGATACATTGATCGGCGGTGAACGTAAACATTTTATGATCGGATTTAAAAAGCTTATAAATAGTATTTCTTAAAGAATATAACACAACCTTCCTCGCGCTTTGATGTGTCTGCTTCACTAATTGAGTCATCCAGAGTACTTCTATTGTTAACGCCAGATAAGTAGAGAGGTTTCTAGTTAATCACCGATCTTTTTCCGATGCTTTTAACAATAGAACGAAATACCGTTGGAAAAGCGCTTTTAAATCGCTAGAAAAACGATTTAAAAGCACTGAGAGTTTGGATATGGACCCTTAACTTTGTTAATACATACGTTAGGGCGAAGAATATAATGCGATTTATTCCGTTCTTTGTTCGAAATCTATTTTTTTAAATGACGTTAAGGCGAAATTATTTTGAAAAGAATTTCGCCCTATTCCACTATTAAAATCATAATCATTATCTTATTGATCAAAAACAAATATTGAAAGGCCAATTATTGGGCAATTGATTATTAATTTGTCACTTACATTAATTAATTAAGGCTTTTGCTTTTAAACATAAGCAATGTAATAATATAAACTAATAATATAAGCATTATTCATCAAACAACTTGATTCCATATCTTAAAATAAAGACGCCAGGGGAAAAAAAAACTACCTACTTTTGGGATCTATTTAATTTCGAGAAACTATTGCAGGCTCAAAGTCGCGAACAATAAATACCACGCATGCTGCCGCTTAAGTTTTATGATAAGTGGTTATGATTTTGACTTGATAACATTAATTAACAACTTTGATTAACATGCAGAAGTAGTTTTTTCAATTCAAAGAATTAACCAATGGCAAAAAAGCAGTATTGCCTGATTCGGCAATATGTTTCCAGATTAGGATTAGGATTTCAAAGGTTTCCTGACTGAGTATAGGAAACGTGTTCCTCTTTCTACAACAGGCATTATACTTGTACTGCTCTTATTGTTTCAGTATTATTTATTTTCTTCAAACACGGTATAAACCATTCTGGGACACCTATTATCGTGCTTGACGGAATAAACCAAATTTAAGAGTATAAAATAGAACCTTAAATACATCTCATCTACGAGGGTCATTCAATAAGTTATACCTCCTCACTCATAACATCGCTAAAATGAATGTCAGCCTCATGACATTTGTCATGATTATAGCTCTGAATCATAGCTACACATATATATTAAATGATAACTGATACATGTTTTACTTTTCTTACGACGCAGTCAAAGCCAGTGAGAGATTTTGGACGACGGACACAGAAAATTACACTAACGATAAATATATGTTTTTTTAGGTTTTCTCTCCGTATTGTATGATTAGATATAACAGTTCGATTTAAATACTGAAAATAGAAAACAATATGGATGATATCATACACCTTTCGCATACTGTAATACGTAATACTGATATTCAGTCAAATGTTCGTTGTTACAAGCCACAGTGATGCCTCAAATGTTAAATCTTAACATGCTATTCATTTTACGAGTTTTACTCATATGTAACCTTTATAATAGTCAATCAGGTAGTCATTGGTAGAAAATTATCACTTTGATATATCTGTAATCCCTTTTTTTTGTCCTGTATATTGAAGATCCCTTAGTTCTTATGAAAAGCGAATATGACTTCTGCAGCGGTTTTCTAGGGTATGGTTAAAACTAAAGGCTGTAATGGTCTGGTTCTGGCTAATTTGAGGGCATTTTTCTCCAAGAAAATCAGTGACTTTTATTTTTCATAGTCTGTTCAAGCGATATATGTAATATAGAACGGTTTTAATTGACCTATATGTACGTTTTGTCGCTTAGAATTGGCAAAATGAATAGCACTTAGGATACATTTGGCTATTTGTTATCCGTTTCCGTCGCACTAAATGGACCATTGGCTTCCACAGCATCTCCAGAAAAGTACAAACAGTACTCAGACCAATTTACTATGAATTTGTACCTGATATACAGGGCTACAATTCTGGAATATTTCATACGACTGGCTTATATAATAGCAAAGTTATGAGGTAGGAGGTAGAACTTATTGAATGACCCTCGTATATTAACATTAAATTGCTAAATAAGTACTTACCCAATAATGACACCAGTAAGACTATCTGAAGAATATATACCATCATGATGGCTCCTTACAAATATAGTTCCATTTAAGAAAGTGTTTAAACACTCCCGAGGATGTTTCTAGTGTTCGCCATGAAATGCGTGAATACGAGGGGCACCGAAGGAAATCCTGTTCAGGTAATAAAATGGAACATAATATGTAGTATATACATCAATTAACATAAATTCATGAATGCGTTTTAACTTCAATGCATGTCTTATGTTTTTCCCATTCTGTATTCTATTTGCTTGAAGTGAATTAAATTCCATTTTTACATCGACTGATTTCTTATAAACAATTAAAAAGTATGTTAGAGAAGTGAACAAATAAAACTTATTAATAAATGAAAAAATGTACTACTTAATAAAAAATAATAAAAAAAATTAAAAAATAAGGTAACCTTACTTAAAAACTATAATTAATTACAACTAATAAATAAATAAAGATGAATTAATTAATCAATTAATTAGTTGAAAATAATAAATACAATTCTAGATACGAATTAATGCTACTCCAATTACGTACATAAATAGGTTTAAATACATAAATACTACTCAAATTGCATTTATTTCTATATATTTTATGATCAATATTACAGAAATATAAACTACTTAGTTTGTTAATGTGGTGAGCAATATTTACTTACTTATTTGATCCACCAATTAAATCTACCAAATATATCTTCAGAAGACGATCGGGATGATGATTGCTCTCTGATAGGTGGCTGACTATAACATGATGTGGAATGTCGTACGTTTGGTATTTGGTAGGAGAGAAGCGAGCGTCGTAGTAACGCCTAACAACGTTTTGTTGATAGCAACCACCATTGAATACGTAATGGTTTATATTGTCATAACATAATGATATGTTTCGTGTCTCTTAACCCGTATTTGGTAAATTAATGGAGAAATGGTCGTTGTAGATACACGTTCAACACTGATATGTTTATAGCAACCACCGGACATTTTGTAATAAACGTTATGGCTCGGCTATAATTGTAAAAACATAATTATGGTTTTGGGGTCTCTTAACCCTGGTCCAAGCGCTATTTTTTGTTTGCGAAAGGGGTAGTTGCAACTTCATTGCCCTAAAATCAGGGAATGACTCTTAAATGACCTTTTAATGACCCCTTAAATCATATGATGACCCTTAATGACCCTTTATAACCTTTTGATGACCCTTTAACCATGTGTTGACCCTTAAATTGGAGATGCGACGAAACTCCACCCTTCCTCCTGTTCTACGGACAAACGGACCGCTTATAGGTAGGGTCGGTCGGTAAAAAAAAACAAAGGGAATTTTTTTTAAAAAAACCCGTAGAACAAAGTAGTTTTTTGTGGCCTAAATGACCTTTTAATGACCCCTTAAATCATGTGATGACCCTCAATTACCATTTATAACCTTTTAATGACCCTTTAACCATGTGATGACCCTTACATTGGAGATGCGACGAAACTCCACCCTTCCCCCTGTTCTACTGACAAACGGACCGCTTATAGGTAGGGTCGGTCGGTAAAAAAAAAAGGGACATTTTTAAAAAAAAAACCCGTAGAACAAAGTTTTTTTTCGTGGCCTAACGAGATTGTAACAAAGAACACATGACATGCATGGTAACGGTATAACGTACGTAAATTAAATGCCATCAGTTGCGCGCTTTAACTTCGTTAATTCGCTCTAATTAGTTGATTACAACGGGGATAGCGCAATATCAAATTAGAGTAACTAATGATTGATTGTAATAAACTTTGTATGGGTTTTTTTTATGAGATAGACTAAATTATTCATCAACTTGCTTTCAACGTACTAAGAGTAGGGGTGGGCAAGCATGTATCCATTTGTAAAAATCCAGTTTTTCTGTGGTTAAATTGATAACATCCAAAATGCCAGCCAAAAATGACAGATTTTTAACGAATTTAGAAGACTGTCTGGCTGGAACGACTCACCAATGTTAAATTAATACATGTTTTAAGCTTTTTCAGGTAGGTGCAAACATGCGGTGTTTATAATCTACATATAGAGAGAAAAATACAAACTGGCCACAAAAATGACAGATTGTTAACGAATTTGTTGTATTTCTGTCATGGTTAACCAAGCTACTCTGACTATGTTGATGAATATTATTAATACATGGGCGACATATCAGTATTCAGAGACCATACAAAATACAGTAAAAAATTACATGAACATTTTTTTTTGGAGGCCACTTTAAATTCCGCTTTGGCGGCCCGATGACACCATTTCTGTCCCTGTTCCGATGTGGCGATGGTAAGCCATGTTTTCCTACTGCTAAACATTTTATATTCCATTTATATTTACTGTTTGCACTCTTTAATTTTTCTCTTTCGCTGTTCCGCTGTGGCGGCCCCGATGACACCCATTTATTTCCCTGTTCTGCTGTGGCGCTGGTAAGCCATGTTTTTTCTACGGCTACAAACATTTTATATTCCAGATATATTTACTTTTGCACTCTTTGATGTTTCTGTTCCGCTATTTTGCTGTGGCGGCGCCGATGACATCCATTTGTTCCCTATTCCTCTGTGGCGCTGGTCAGCCATCTGTTCCTTCTGCTATTTAATATTCCACATATATTTACGTTTTCACTGCGTACTTTTCCTGTTCCGCTGTGGCGGCTCTGATGACACCCCATGTTGTCCCTGTTCTGCTGTGGCGCTGGTAGGTTTTTCTACTACTATAACACATTTTATGTTCCATTAATATTTACTTTTGCACTCTTCAATTTTTCTGTTGCCCTGTGGCGGCCCCGATGACACCCAATTTGTCCGTGTTCCGCTGTTGCGCCGGTAAGCCATGTTTTCCTACTGCTATAAAGCATTCTATCTTGCACATATCTTTACCTTTTTCAATCTGTTAGTTTCCTGTTCCGCTGTTCCGCTATGGCGGCTCCGATGACACCCAATGTATTCTCTGTTCAACTGTGGCGCTGGCAAGCCATGTTTTCCTACTGCTTAACATTTTATATTCAATTTATATTTACTTTTGCACTCTTTTGATTTGTCTACTCCGCTGTTCCGCTGAGAAGGCCCCGATGACACCCATTTATTTCCTGTTCCGTTTTCGCGCTGGCAATCCAGGTTTTTCCTACGTAAACAAAGCATTTTATAATCTACATGAATTTACTTTTTCACTCTTTTTTATCTACATAGCATTTTATATTTTACACACATTTACTTTTTCACTCTGTAATATTCCTGTTCCGCTGCTCGGCTGTTCCGCTGTGGCGGTCCCGATGACTCCCAATTTTTCCTCTGTTCCGCTATGGCGATGGTAAGACATATTTCATACATCTACAAAGCATTTTATATTTTCTTTTTCACTCTATAAGTTTTCTTCTCCGCTGTTCCGCTGTGACGGCCCCGATGACACCCATTTATTTCCTGCTCCAATGTGGAGGCCCCGGTGACACATAGTTCTTTCCTGTTCTGCTATGGCGCTGGTATGCCAGGTTTTCCTAAATATCCTTTTATAAGCTTTTTATAATCTACATGAATTTATTTTTTCACTCTGTCATCATGGTTATATTCCTGTTCCGCTGTTCCTCTGTGGCGGTCCTGATAAAACCCAATTTCCCCTTGTTCCGCTGTGGCGCTAGTAAGCTATATTTCATACATCTACATGGCATTTTATATACACATATTTACTTTTTCACTCTGTCATTTTCCTTTTCCGCTGTGGCGGTCCCGATTACCCCAACATTTCCCCTGTTCCGATGTGGTGCCGGTAAGCCATACTTCATACATATACATAGCATTCATATTTTACACATATTTACTTATTCACTATGTATTTTTCCTGTTCCGCTGACTTTGCAATGGTCCCCCCCCCATGCCCCCCCCCCCCAGTTAGTACCCACAAAATGTTGTGACCGAACTCTTTTCAATCAATCCCCACCCCCACGTTGACCCTAAACAGTAGAGAAACAAATTGAATTTGAAATGAAATTTCCTTAGATTTAGCTTAAATTAAAGCTACTTTCAGGCAATTTTACATCAAACCCCCATTCACTGCGCGATTCAATATTTATAGGAGCAGAAATACTTTTCATATTTGGTGAAATTTCTAATGCAATACCTTAGTCAGGTTTAATAACATGACATACAGCAATAAAAAGGTATGGTGAGAGTATAGTTGTAATAGTTGGATATATGTGCTAGACCACTAGACACTCATATCCAGTACTTTTGCTTTGTTAATATACCTAAATTCAAGGTGGCCTCCAAAATGGCCGCTACATAAATTGGCATATATGAACCAACATGTATAATCAGAGTATAGTTTTAACAATAGGATGTACATTATCTGTTAGACCACTAGAAACTCATATCTAGTATTTTTGCTTTGTTAACATACTTTAAAACAAAATGCTTGCCAAAATGCCCCCAAAATGGGTAAATAATTGTCAAATTTCATAAAATGGGATGATATCAACCAAAATGTATGGTGAAAGTATTGTTGTAATAACATAGTTTAAATCCAAATATCGGCGCAAAAATGGCCAATGTAACTGTAAAAAATAGTCTGCAAGAGTTTATAATATTCCAAAATAGATATTGTAATAGTATGTTCTGAACTGCTAAGCTATTGCTTTTAGATATAAGAACCACATCTGTTACAATGTTGACTCTGTATCACTTTCCAAAATAGTTGTTTTGTATTGTAAATGACCATACTATGTAATACCAATACCCTAACATATATTGGGACAGCATTCTCTATATATGTCTGTGATAAAGCTTAGGGGTTGTAGATCTAGTTTGAGTATTTTAAAATATTGCAAAAGGTTAAAATAACTAACAGCTGCAGTATCAGTTTATTGTTAGTGTTACATTATAAATTACCAAATTGTTATATCTATAGCTTTTAATCCACCCAGTAAACGTATTTTTATGTGACGGGATTTCAGTTTAGCAGTACTTCTTAAGGGTAGGGAATATCCTATTTAGTGTAGTGCACCCTTAACAAAATTAATATTGTGCTGAACGTATTTAAAATGTGCTGGAATAGTTACCTTGAATAATTTTAAACATTTGTTGATCGTTTAAATGATATTTCCATGTTGTTATAATTATTTGTGAGCGGAAATTGTCATGTATGGATATCTGCTATCTACTGAAGATAGCAAAATATCAATATTATATTTTGTGAGGACAGCTGCCATCCTTTTAAAGATATTTGTCAGGGCAGCTTTCATCCTTTTTAAAGAAATTCTTGTTGATTTGAATGTCTAGGTGTTTGTCCACATTTGATTAATATTCATGTACACAGTAACACAGCAATATGTACTGGTACATCGGGGAGTACAACTACTACACGACTACATGAATCGCATGCTCCAACGCGATGGGTATCACGGAAATTATGTTAATGGCTACCTTTTCCTGTATCATACCCTTTATCAGAATTAACTCACCTGTTAAAATGCTTTTGCCTCCAGAATGCAGGCTATATACATGATAACGTCATGGATGCGATTCTCACATTTTGAAATAGTTTTACAAAGCAAAGAGTACACAACATAAGCTCAGGCCTACTCCATCATCCACGCATGGATTAAAAATCATAGTAAACATAAGCTTACTTCATAGATTCAAAGTAGGCTTTCATTAATATAAGCTTCATTGTAAGTTACTCTTATGCTCAGTAATACCCCCTCCCCCCAAAAAGGTCCCTAATCAGATGATTACATGATATGATTTTACCTTATTTGTAGTCTGTGCACCATACTAAATTACGCAGGACTGCCAATCTTTTCTTCTCTAGCATATAATTACACTTCCCAATTTACAAAACTCATCAAAATGGGTCAGATTAAGGATGAACTTGGATTGATACAGTCTCAATCTGATTTATTTTATAGGCAGTGTACATGGGATGATGTTCCATTAATTATAATGAATGAAATATCCTAGGCATTTGCACAGTCTTTTTATTCCAGGATTTTGTCATGCATTCTCTCTGATTCTAGTTTTGCAACACTTTTTGAGCTTATAAGAAATCCTTTCCAAGAAATGTTAGCACACATACCGATATGTAGCATTAGTAGTATACACACCCCATCCGGCTTTAGAAAGAAAAACAATCACCTGTATGGACGTCGCTATATTGATCGACGTTATGACGAAACAGTTACCAGATTTCAACATCTCTGTTTCGTGTATTGATATTTTCGATTATGCATTGAGTTCCTTTGGGATTATGTGCAGCGACTTGTCACTGATGAGGAGATTTTGGTAACGATGACGTCACAGAAAACTGGCGCGAATTTCAAATAATCACAGGTTGGGGATGTGCAATTTAAAATTCGTTTCATTGAATATTATAGTTCTTCTATGTTCAATTAAACTTTATCAATATACATAAGATAATTATTTTCCTACCATACGATCCTATAATAATGATTGGTTTCATGATTAGCACTGTTTTCAGTATATAGGCTTGGTTGATTACCTCTTCGAAAACCGTCTGCACATGCGCTTGGATATAGACTTTCTTGGAGTACTTTGTAGTACGCAAACAATGTTACTTATCCTGGATCCATCTATGTCTAATACGAAGGTTAAACAGTTTCAGGCTATTATTAGGCAGGAGTCCAGTGCTTAAATAAGGATTAAAAGATAAATAGTTTACTGCTACCGTGTAAATTGGAAACCTTACTAAATTGAAATAACTGCAATTTGCACCTCCGATTTACGGTTTTGTTAATAGAAATTAAAGTCATTGTTTAGGATCAATTGATGGGGAGATCTTAAAGGTTGGGGTTCTGATTTTAGGCCCATTTTTCAACTTGATTTTTTCTATTACACATGAATGGTCATCCTTAAAATAGTTGTATTCCAAAGTTTGAGTTGCATAACTGCAATGGTTCTTTTACGAAGCACAAAGTGACATGGAATTTGCCCATTGCAGTAGTAAACAAACTGGCCGGGTTGTTAACCACATTTGGCAGTACGTTACTGCTATTTGGCCTATAACGTCTAAATGGAGCATAACTTGCGCCAAACATTTATCAGAAATAATGAACAAAATATGGTGTTTCTTCTGATATCACAATATGTTGATGGGCTGAAGAAGGGCTAAAAGTGATCGGAACATCCACCTCAAATTGAAAAGTATAAAATATTAAATTTGAAAAAGAACAAGGACTTGAAATGTTATGTGCATGACACGCCACGACTTGTTTATAAGAAACCATGGTAATAAATGACACAATTAATTTTGTAGGTAATAACCATAAGATAATATGAATATCTACTGAACCTGAATAGCCTATTAATACCTGTCATGAAACGTTAAAGGCATAATATGTGATCTTTTCGAGAGAGCGCCCTCTATTCATTATTTTTTTTAGAAAGTAGATTTTCTTGCAGATTTACATTTCTGATCATAAATCATACATAAATTCCAAGTTACAGAGCGATACGATTCCTAATTACCTCAAGATCATGGTTTTAGAGTGAATTTAGAGTGAAAATATAAACTGTAATTAAGAATCGTATCGCCCTGTAACTTGAAATGTATGTACGATTTATGATCAGAAATGTAAATCTGCAAGAAAATCTTCTTTCAATTTTTATTTTGATGTGGAGGGCGTTCCCTGGAATGATCACATAATATACCTTTAATGCTTCGATATTGCGCTATCCTAATTGGTTGAACTCTACTTGGTTTTACCATTACCAGAATTGTGATTAGTATGTGTTTTGCTTCTGCGTCATGTAAGATCAATTATTGATTATATCATAAGGCCTTGCTCGGTTACCATGGCAACCAGAGCGACCCAGAGCGAAACCAAAAACGTGTTTTCAAAACTGGGCATCATGGGCTACTACAATATGGTATACAACACTAATTGGCTGATATTTGTGTAAAATTGATTTATAGGCCCTAAATCCGACTCAGCCTCCCTTTTAATATTGACTCTATTCCCTTGATGAAATTATATACAATAACATCTTAAAAGTTTTTCTCAACTGAAATGTTGTGCTGATTCCAGATATTTTATGAACCATATGTCAGAGTATATTTGTCAAATTAAAGGGATAATAAAGTTTGGGTTCAATAAAGCCCAAACTCTTTTAACCATCGAAGCGGTAATTGTCAATGGTCATTGTCATTTAATTGTGGGCGTCATTGGTTACCGATTGACCATTCACGGCTACTTCCGGTTGCCCGCGAGCAGCCCTTTGTTTGATTGTTTTGCTATGCCCATTTGGTACATTTTGTACCTCATTCGCTTTGTGTTTCCATACTATGAGGATCTGTTGTTAAATAAGTCTGTCTCCGTTCCCGTTTCTTCGGTTGTTCTGTTGCATTAGTTTGGACCATCGATTTTACCACGGGGTTCTTCTATTGCAGCTGTGATCATCCGGATCTACAAACGGTTCATTATATACGGTAAACATTCTTGTTTTTGAACAATATTACTCTGTTTTAAGACTGAACTAAAATAAACGTATCATTTCCGTTCCGTTCCCGTTTCCCTTTTGGCTTACTGAGATAGTTGGGTCAGCGGTCTGTCTGCTAACGGAGCTGCAATTGGATCTCGTTTTTCATTCGGTAAATAGATTTATTTTAGACTAAAATAAGTGGATGCTATCAGTGTTTGCGTAGCATCAACAGGAGGGCCTAATGCAGCCGTCAGGCATCCCGTGTCAACCCCGACCGAGTGGCGGATATCAAGTGGTAAATAAATGAATAGATTTCGTGACTTTTGAAGCAAGTGCTGCAGATTATTATCCAAGCTGTTGTGGAAACAAAGATGTGTGGCTTTATCCATCACTGCTTCCCAATGATATATTAGTAAGAACAAATGCTGGAAGTCATGATTGTGTGATGTATTCGACTATACTCGTCCCGGAAGACAAGCTCCGGGGGCAGAAACAACGGCTGACGGTAACAGTTAACACCAACAAGTGCGAGGTTTACATTGGAACAGTTTAATGATTGGAAGGTCTGGGTCGTGGAACAGCTGATTTGTCGCAGTTCGACGGTGAGTTAAATTAAAAATCGTGATTCAAATGTATTTAACTAGATAACTAATGTATCTTATGTTATGGCGATTCGCTGTTTTTATAATTCGGTTATTAAATATGCCCCCCCCCCCCCCCCCCCCCCCCCCCCCCACTTCGCCATATTAACTTTACAACTCAATAACCTCATGATATAATAGAGTTTACCAACCATGCTGCGGAAATGAGGACATTGTTTACGCCATTGGTATTGAATCTCTTGGGGGATTATTGATGACTAGATCGACAGAATATATCCCTCTTGAACAGGTTGAATGGCGCACATTATCATGGCTATATTGATTTTACGCACGGCGCAGCAGGCATGTCATAATTTCATGATTTATAAGTGCTAAGCCTTCTATAGGCCATATAATTATCTATTAACATGATCATAACACCTTCCTGATCATAAATATCAGGGTTGTTCAATTATAATTATGTTATACATGTATGTTATAATCAGTATATTGCAGGCGATTATATCAATGACTAATGATATATATTTTGTCCATTAAAAACCTGATACTAACATAGTTTCAGTTTAAACCATACATTTGGTTTGGTTGCTTGGTCTACGTTCTGACAAATATATGGGTTCTTCTGTATTATAATACACTAGCGTTTACTCCAATTATAGGTAGTATAGGCAGAGAGACATACCCTCTCGTCACAATGTTGGTATTTATATTTGTACGCAAATTACGTTATCACGTTAGGTCCCGCCACAGTGTTGGTATTTATGTTTTTACGCAAATGATGTTAGGTCCCGTACAATGTTCGTATTTATGTTTTTACGCAAATGACGTTATCACGTTAGGTCCCGCCACAATGTTACGCAAATGACGTTATCACGTATTCATTCGGGTTGTTTGTTAACCCTTTTCTAAACAAAGTATAGGAGGCAAAAAGAGGGTGATGACGCGGTCGTAGGTCTCGTTACACTGGGGTACTAGACAGGTGATAGGAGCTCCTACCTTGCTGTCGGAGTGTAATTTGGTTTAGGGATCAGTAGGAGGCGTGTTAATCGAAGTTCTCTTTTGCTTTGTTTCTTTATAGAGAACATGGAGGAGCACATGCAAGTTGGCTGGTTGATTTACGGATATGTGTGTTGCATGACTTTAATTCTGGTTGGGTTGCTGTTGCTTCTTCTGTGGCGTTTTGAAGGGTGGATTCGGATAGAGCGAGAGGAATGGGGGAGACGGAGTGAGTGGGCTGACCGGGTGGAAGTGAATTTCAATTGGATTGTAGCCCGATGGACCATACAGGAGACTAGAGTAAACATCGATAGACGACGACAAAGGCAAAGAGGGCTGCGCGGGGTGAGAAGACGACGGGACGCAGAAGTGATGGATCACGTAGAGGTGATAATGGAGGAGCATATGGTGTAGTCGTGGCCGAGGAGATAGCAGGGAAGGACCGTATTTAGTGGTGACGGCCTTGTCAGATGTAACGCTTAGTATCCAGAGTTGCTGCCGGAGTTGTGTATATAAGTTGTTGTTATGTTTTCAAATGTTCGAGTTATAAATTTCGTTGTGACGAGTGCCTAGTGCACGGAGCCAGTTGGAAGTAGAACCAGGATTTGGAGGTAGAGTTGCCGAGGTGCGACGTGATGCGATACGGATGGTGCTATGCTCAACTCGTTGTTACTGAGTGTCATATGGCTTACGCGGCCATCGCACCAGTTCCTATGAGCCGTAGCGGGAGACTCGTTCCAGAGCTCCAAACAGAGGGGTTTCTACTGACCTAACCAAGGGTTGCTACTGACCCAACCATGGGTTGCTACTGACCCAACCATGGGTTGCTGAGGACAAGAAGAAGATTTGGGAATGGCGACAAAGAAGAAGACTCGGGAATGGCGACAAAGAAGAAGACTCGGGAATGAAGACGAAGAAGATTATCGCGTCACGTGTACTTTTAAGGCATTGTAGTAGAGTAAGATGTAGTTAGGAGGTGGTATGTATATATTGTATTAATGTATTGATGGATGTATTGGCGTAATAGCTCGGTGCGCGAGGAGTAGAGTGTGAAAGCGATCCCGCTTATTTTTTTTTGTTATCGCTTATTGTTGACGGGACGTCAAGTGCTAGGTGGGGGGCTGTGTAGCGGGAATCGCTTTTATTATAGGTTTTGGCTGTATTTTGATTATTTAATTATAATAACAGTTGGAATCCCCTTAAGACCTATTTTTGGTAATGTGCGTAGTAGTGGTTAGCGCCGATTTACTCATTGTTGACCGTAGCACGTTGACCGTACCGCTGCGCGGCCGTCACCTGATCTCTATGAGCCAATCAGGAGCGCTAAAATTAGCGTCGGTTTATGCTCCTCGCCATATTGGATTGGTGATGCTGTATACGCTGTGTTGGGAAAACGGGAGAGCTGAAAAGAAAACATCCAAATCTTGCGAAAATCAGACGAATTGGTAGGCATCCTTGTAGAGCAGAACATTGGTAGCAGAGTGGATCAGACGACAATTATCTTGCAGTAGACACCCATAGACATAGGGGTTTACCTTGTGTTGCAAGGTCAAGTCAGGTCGGTCGGTCGGTCAGGTCAGGTTAGGCCAGGCCAGTAGTAGGACAGACAGTTGAGACTTTGACCATTGACCCAATCTAATTAAAGTTTTTCTAGTTGTAATTGTGTTTGGATGTTATAAAATAAAACCGACGTTGTGATAAATATATATTGTGTAAGAAGGAGAGCGAAAATAAACTGTGAACTTAAATAATTGTCCGTGTCATTGGTTCGCGTTATAGAGCCGAAAACGCATGGTTCTGCCCTGCAAACGAACCCGCGTGGCTGATTAACTATATAAAAGGTTTCCAAATTAAACCCTTCCCACGCCCAAAATTTGGTGGTGTCAGATCTGATCAATTCTGCACACTTGGACATCGCACGCGTGTGTAAATCCTAGTCAGCTCGCTCGCGCTCCCGCGACAAGTGCATGTGTTTTATTATTGACCTTGTCGGAGTTATTGCAGTTATCGGTAAGATGAATGAGGGTTTTTGTTTTTATAAAAGAATGTACTCTCTCCGGATCTGCTTCTGCTTTTTCTTCTTTCTCTCTTTCTTTCAGGAGTTGAGACTATAGTACACATGGCTGCTGTGAGCATGGTGAGGGCGAATTTTCGTTGGCTTCAACGTTCCATTCCGTTCCGGGATGAGCTATAATATGATATAGACACACACGCCTAAGACTATGACAAGTACCGTGGCAGAACTAGTCGGCTACTGTTGCTGCTTCCACCCATGGGTCTAATGCTGGTGTGGAATATTCTTTTTAACTGTCAATAAACAATATAATAATTAAGACAAGATTATTCACGCCAACGTATCTCTGGTTTTAGATGAGTGAAACATTAAATCTGGTATGGTGTATTCAACATGTCAAGTGGATACCACAACTTATCGTCTACTGCGGTCCATCAATGGTACGTAAGATCTTTATGTTGGCCAACATTATAACCATGGCATTGCTTTAACTTCGCTAACTGTGGTTTTATTCTCAACTAACATTTGTGAAGGACCAGTGTCCGGAAACAGTGGACATAATGGCTGACAATACGGCATTTGTTTCGCCCAGCTTAATGTCATGATTATTGTCATAGACGTTTATATAAGCGATGATCAAATAAATCGACGACGGATAACAGAAGTAGCCATAGTGGTTACTACATTAGCTTTTACCACCGGTAACACACTTTTCCTCAAATCTAATTTAAAAACGGATACTTGCCTTACTTACCGTAACCAATGGCCATTCGAGTGCTACTTCACATCCAGTATTTGCATAATGTTACTATTATAGTTGTTTCATTTCTAGTCTTCAATCTCTCATAGAATCAGGTTCTTCCGGAGAAAATACAATGTGTCTTATTATAACTGTACTATGGCAAATTTTGCAATGTGTGTTCATGTGATGTCTAGCCTGTCGAGTGCCATGAATATAATTCATACATTTCCCCACTCGACAAATGTATCCCATAACTTTATAATTAGCAGTCCTCCAAATACAGCTTTTAGAACAGTATGGGTGGAACGTTTTTGTTTGTTGATAAAACGTTGATTAACAACACTAACAATCACGTCCGCATACAACTCTTGGGTTCATAAAACAATTGATAAAGTTTAAGCAGGTGTTCAGAACATTTTGTGGCTTTACAAGTTAATACGCTTTAGCAAATATATGATTTGTATTGTATACATATATTTTTGTTTCATTTATTTTAAATGCGTCCAAATTCATTACATTATGTTTTATATTATAAAACAGGAACTATATACAAAGATTTACATGGTGACATAGATTCATGCAATGTTAATGCTACGTGCGGTCCTTAGGCCTTATTTGCCCATATCACAATCCATCATTCATAGCAATGAATTTATTGTTGGGATGGTCCTATGAATAACCTACTTCATGGCAACATCACAATGTGTACACTAGAGAAATCTGCGTGGTGCTAACAAACTGTCAACTCAAAAGTGCAATACAACTCGTTATAATTGGAATAGCATGGGTTTTGAGTAGTAATGCATTCCAATCTCCAATTTGCCATTTACCTTAATTCATTGCTTTTTACTTAGTATATTATGTGCAATATTGCTAATTCAGTTTGTATTTCTATGGTTTTTAATTTAACGCGGTTACTTTGAACATTTAGTATGATGTGTATTTTCGTCTATTTACTTATATTTTGTATACATTGTATATTGTTGATAATGATATTGTTGTATTGTATACTGGCCGCAATTTAGGGTATGACTTCTATGGTCTATTTTAATAAACCTTTTTATGAATGAACGAATATCCTTAGTCAAAAAAGTCCCCGTCTTAGGTTTTCGCCTGAGATTGCTTTGTCTTAAGCCCAACCAATTAGGGCAATTGTTGACCTTGTTCACAATTCTGAATACGGTTCTCTTTTTAACAATTTACGTTAAGACTATTACTGCTGGTAATTATCAAAGATTGGGATATTTGCTTTTGGCGATACTAAAGGTTTCAACCCCCGGATTGGCTCGGGATAGCAAGCACTTGGAGCCAAATACTATGTTTCTCGTTTTTCTCACAGAGTTTTTTCGAGTTGTTCGCAGCCGGCTGCTATCATGGTTAGTCTTGAAAGTTTGTTCTTAACATAAAAGTGGATGTATTCTATTAGCCCTACTTTTGTTTCGATTTATGAAAAATAAGATTGAGTGTTCAAGTCTCGCTTTGAATACGTTCTGCTTATTTAATTGCAACTCCTTTAATCACAACCCCAACAAGTTTGCATAACCTTACGGTGATTCATATGTGGATTTAAACTAGTGTTGATTCTCATCTCCTGAGGGGGGGGGGGGGGGGGAATTGACAAGTGTCCCCATATTTTATTCCACTTTAATCCTGCACCTAGGCACTAATGATATTTTTAGTGACAAGATCCATGTGGTTAGGATGAGGATCGAGCAAAATCTGGCGGCTATCCGCAACTTGTTCCCCCTTACCAGGATCATTTGGTCCTGGATACTCCCTAGGTTTCATTTTAACCGGGAACAACGTCGCGGTGCTGGTAGCAATTGCATTCGTAACATCAATAAGCACGCCTACCGAGTTTGCTACTCATGCCCAACACTCATGTGATCCGTCATTACAAGGTTTTTAATAAGGACACTAGACATCTTTACAGATATGATGGTATTATTCATTTGAATGATGAAGGTTTACCTGTGTTCAGGTCTCACTTAGAGTCAGCAATTTGCTTTTTCAATGACAACCCTGATGTATTCGCATACCCTAAGGATTAGAATAAATTAAATTAAGAGCTATGATTCTTATTAGGTCCGATTCTCTTACCTCCTTTTAAAAAAGGGGAGGGGGAATAGTCAAGTCTCCCCAATGTCGCCTTGTTTGGAGAAATTTTTAAAAAGTCATGGATTTAAATCCAAATTATTCTCTTTAATATAAGAAATATTTATAAATGGTAAAAGAAAGTTATTCAATTTATTATGAAGTCAAAAGAAATGTATTACTGCTTCATCCTATAATTGGTATTATATTAATTAGGCCAACTCATTTAGAGTTCAACTAGTTAATTACCGTTCAAAAATCAATTTTCTGAAACTATCACTTGATAAGATTTCATCGGTGGTAGGGCTGTTGGTCATTTAACCATTCCCCTCAGATTTGATTATTTTATATTTCAAAGTGATGATTTACAAATTGAATAACATTGAAAGAAAGCATTGATAAATTAGGCCAAGTTTATTTAAAAGTTATAACCATCTTTAAAAATAATTGGAATTCTGTTGAGCTGTTCTCTAAGTTTATGTCCCTTAGGTATATCACTAGGACCCCCAATTATGGTTTGATAATTTTGTATTATTATCCTTTTTTGTACTCGTATCTTTTGTATGGCCAAACATTTAAAAATATTTATCAATGTAATTATTGTAGTATAAGGGCTGATGCCCCTGCTAAATTAAGTATCAACTATTCAACTTATGTAAATATAGTTGTGTAATAAAATCTAATTAGTATGGAGCCTCAGGGCTATATAATCTATTTTTGTCTTTGGCTGTGTTTTCAATTCCCGCTGTCTAAGGGTAATACTCGAGTTGTGTTTTTCAATTACATTCACCTTTACATTCCTTCAATAATAGTTGACATTTCTTTTTTTAAATTATTTGTCCCAAATATGATGCTCTGTAGTGTTGAGAGCTGATCTAAAGTAGTTCAGTGTCACTTTTATAGAGGTATTTCCATTGTTTGTGTCTGCACATCTTGAATTTGGTCATATTTCTTGGAATATATGCCTGTAATATTGACTCTGTTATTTTATGGAGTGATAAACCACCAAATCTTAAACTTTTTTTCTGAACTGCAATTGTGGCTAATTAATTCCAAATCTGATCATTTTATAAACCAAATGCGAGGGAAAATTTGTCAAATTAAAGGGATAATACTCGATTTGTGCTTTTCAATTGAATTCACCTATACGCACTTATAATGGGATTCGTTCAATATTTCTTTCTCAATATTTGTCCCATATGTGATGCTCTGTAGTGTTGAGAACTGATCTAAAGTATTTCACATATTAAAAGGGTATTATGTTGTCAAATTTCAAGGAATTCATATTGACCCTGTTTTTTTGATGGAATGATAACTTAAAATCTTAAACATATTTCTTGACTGAAATGGTGTGCTGATTCTAAATCTGAGAGGGTAAGATGGTCACATTAAATGGGTAGCACACGAGTATGCTTCTTTAATGAAATTCACCTCTATTAAAGGTACATTTTCATGAGATTCTTTCATTATTTCATATTTGACTTTTCCCAAATAATTATGATGCTCGCTATTGTTACGAACTGTAACTAAATCTGTCTCGCATTAAAAGGGTATCACCCGATGTTATAGTTTTCAAACCTCAAATTTGATCAAAAGGAATGTGCCTAAAATGATATTTATTGATGCTATGCTTTGATTTCAAATATGTTGAGTCTACAAACCGAGTCTGTGGGGAAAGTTGTCAAATTAAAGGGGTAATATATGATATAATGGTAAAATAATGAATTTGGCAGATTAGCAATACTCAAGCATTTATCTAAATCTTTTTGATAACTTATTACCTATAATTCTATGTTTTAGTGTATAGAACATGATAATAATAATTTTGCAATAAACATGACTTGATTTCCCCCAAATTCTGGATTTTTGTTTAAAAAAGAGTAATACCCTATAATGTTGTCCCTGCAGTTTAATGGGCTAAAACACTTATCATAATGACGTCTCCGAATAGATTTGATTTGTCAAACAATTATCATAATATAAAATTTGACTTATACATTCTTCTAATATTTGATATTTCTACGTGATATTTTCAAATATGATTATTTTATAGTGGAGCTGGTTGGAAATAATGTCTCCCATCTTATGTTTCAATATCTGATTTTTATTATAATTTTGATTTTTAACTGGATCTGCAGTCATCGTCAAATTAAAAGGGAAATATAAGACGACATCCCTGGTATATATGATGGTAACAAGGTCACCACAAGTCTAATTCTTTTTGAAATTGCAGACATTCCTTTTCATTATAACTGCTATAGTAACAGACGAATTACCAACAGGCTATAATATTGAACATGGTTATCATTAAAGAGGTGCTTTCCACATACTTGTATGATCCCCAAACTGATAACAATCATGTTGTTAAATTTGAGTGATTGGGTTTTGTTCAGATCGTATTGTGTGGTATTATCCGCCAATTATGAGGGTGGGAGAGTGACACCATCAAGGTCACCACAAGTGCAATTATGTTTGAAATTGTAGACTTCCCTTTTCATTTTAACTGTTATCAGTCAGCTGTAGAACGGGGATCCGTTTCAATTGAGGGCGCTCTATTTAGTGACGCACTGCCGTCATTTTTTACACGGCGATTGATCAAGTGACGGAAGCCGTCGCCCGCCGGAATACGAACAAAAAACACTTTTCAATAGAGGGCGGGCTTGGGAACGGAATTCAAAATTCATAAAAAGCCGATTTTGCCGATTTGTAACTCTCTTATCACAGAGATAACCGTTACAAAGGCATCACTTCTGAATACTATTTAATGTAAAAATTATCACACTTACCCCTTAAAATTCTATAAAATTGTGTAATCTCGTCTAGAAAATGGTAGTCTCATCGCAGCAAACCGGACATAAAATACAATATTTTAGCTTGTGTCGTGTGATGTTGGGGTCAAAGGGTAAATTAAATCATCGAACTGGATGCCGTAAGGAGTTCTGGTACCTTATGCTGACCTCAATTATTGCGCCCTCAATTGAAACGGGGCCCCGTTCTACAGCTGACTGGTTATAGTGACAGACGAATTACCATCGGGCTATATTGAACATGGTTATTTTAAGTGGACACAGTCTTAATACAAGCCAACTACATATAGAGAGTTTTATCCCACCCGCATATGTTGGTTATCAATATGATGAGAATGATGTTGCTATTCCTCCTGCACTCTATGATAGAACTCAGAACTCTTGGACATCAATAAAAATAACACAAGTTGTGACACTTACAAATGTAGATGCATGTCGTCAGGGGCATGGACATCACTGTATACTTACTGGACTGAAAGTGGAACCTACATTGATGTGAGGGCGCCTGGTCTGAAAGCCTACATTATGAAGTAGTAACATTAAAGTAATATTCTTATTTGAGTAGCGCTGGTTGAGAAGAGTAGTGTATTACGTCAAACTAGCACTAGACTCGTGCCTCCTCAGCAGATTTTTTAGAAACCTTTTACCAACTTTCAAAGCTTATCTCAAGAATTACTAAACAAATACTAGAAATGTTTATGTTAAAATAGTAAGATAAATGCATAACTACCACTTTACAATCAGCCATCAAAATATCGTACCGCACCTTTAAAAAGGTAAAAGTAAGTGGCTGTAGGGGTTCGCCAATCCTCCCGCACAGCGAGTCTGTTTTAATATCAAATAATGTCGGTACCCATTTATAATATACACTTGGGTGAAGAAGACACAACACGCTGGCCGCAACGGGACTCGAACCCACAACTTTTGTATTGTGGAGCGAGAAAGTTTCCGCTGGACCACTCGTGCCCGCGTGTTACAAAAATCATAATCAGTAAAACGTGCTAAAACCTCAATTGTTTAAGTGTTATTCATGATTATATAACGCATGAAAATATTCCTGTCATTTTATTGGTGGAAACTGCATCACGTGACATAAAATAGTTTCACCTTTTCACCCAAATAACGGGTCAAGCGGTCAATAGTACATTTTGATGGGAGCTTTTGGACCTGGCGGTCAATAATACATTTTGATGGGAGCTTTTGGACCTGGCAGTCGCCCACTTTTTCCCCGACTCGCCCACGCCCCACGTACGCCCATCCCTACCTTCATTTCGTGAAACGGTGAGAAAGTAAACAAAACGCGTCGTCTGCAGCTGTTGCTGCGCTCCCGGTTGACTGTATATTAATTTATAGTACAGTTTTGTGTAACTTTTCTAGATAGAATGGACCGCCCGAGAATGGATCAATTAGGTTTTGAATTACTTGATGAAGATGCCATTAACGAGCTGTTGAATGGCGTAGACAGCGTTCGGACTGATTATATAAACCTAGTCCTAGGCCTAGCCCTAGGCTAGGTCCAGCAGCTTGGCTTGACCCACCGCTGGGCCTAGCCTAGTATTATAGGACTAGGCCTACATCATTTGCCAGTTGAATGATTTTAACTTGAACTGTTTCGCGTGGAATATTACACGATAAAGACTTTTTGACGAGGAATCAATTTGTTTTGGATTGTTTTATGACTACTTGGGGAACTAATGATTTCGGACTGATGGGGAGCTCAACTCTGCTAAAGTAAAGTAGGTGAGTACCGTATCACTATCACTGATGGTTGATGAAAATGTGTAAAATGACAGAAATATTTTCATGCGTTATATAAAACAAATATTTAATGATCTTTATTCGGGAAATGGTGCAAACTATTGGCCCCGAGGTGACTGGAGGCCGTGGGCCTACTATTTTCCCGAGACCAGGTACCATTTCCCTCATGATCATTACATATTTGTATACTATTTTATGGTGTATATGTTAGTTCAATTGTCAAGTCAAGATTTCATTTAATTTAAAATGTAAATACAATATCAAATGCTAGTAAATTGTGGTTGGACAAAGTGTAACGTGTGTTACCGTAACACGAATAACCGAGTATTTGCAGTTTACAAAAAAAAACCAAATATATCTTGAGTTATTATTATTATTCTAGTATTATGAGCCTTAGTATAGTATTTGTTTACCAATAAATTGTGGATTGGTTAGTTTTCGTACAAAAGCATTTTGGTTTCCACAAGTGAACTACTAAAATATTAAGGTGATAATGGTGAACAAATAGCACTAGTTCAACTATCATATTTCAATTATACGTATAACATGAATACAATTACATTGTTTATTTGTCCCTGAATCTATACTAGCTGGCGCATTCTGTGGCTCCAACATATTGTTGATATATAGCAGGGCTACAGTACTATTAGTCTAGCGCCATCTATGAACTGGTAATAGCTATAACAGTATAGAGGGCTTTTTGACGAATGCTGTGTTTTATTCGATTACATTCGGCTAAATTCCTGATAAGCTTAATCAGAGAGAATTGACATGTTTAAACTTGGATCAGAAATTGCTTGACATTCTACAATGTTTACTAATTAAACATTCCGAAACCAAGCCTTCTACCCCTATGGGCTTATCCTAATCCTACGGAATCTGGTGGAAATATTGACAATTAGGAGGAGACCGATTTGTCCCAATCATGTTGTCTGTGTTACATCTGAAAATCAACAGGTTTATAAGATGGATGATTCTGTGTGAATGCAGTTCGAAACGGGCACGTGTAATATGGTGCTCCCAACGGTGACCATATCAGGTTGAAGCATAGATTACAGTCACCGGGATGGACATGTGGGTATTATATTTTGAAGCTATGGGCCTGTCGTTAAATTGCCCAGTAGAAACAGCCACCCGTTAAATCTTACCGCTAAGTTGTTAACATGCAATATTACAAGACAAAGCATTACGGCGGCAGTCTTTTTCAGTGGGGCGGCATTGTTGGTATAACGAAAGGTCAAATGTCGTGGCCCGTCGATCAGGACGCTAGTAAACGTAGCGGTAACTTTTAACGGTAATTATCATTATTTTAACTTAGCGTTAACTTTCCAGTGACTCAGTAGGAACACTCTCTATGTATGTTTTGGACCACGGTCGCTCAACGCAAAAAGGCATGTAGTATCTCGCCCTGTCATTAGAATAACTGTTTAATAACTAATACCCGGCGGACACTATGTTCAAAGGCACAAAAAGTGGAATTGTTTAAAGCATTTTTTTTTGCAATACTGAGGTGTGTAGATCGTTTTTCTTTATCAAATTGGTTAAAATATCCACCCATTTTAGAACATATGAAATTTAAAATGATCTACACACCTGGGTAAGTATGATGCCAAGGGCATTTATTTTGTACGTAAATCCAATACAAAATTTCAGAAAACCATTGCTTCCTAGGCGTTCTAACTTCCAGAATGCGCACCATGCTATTACCTTGCGTCTTTTAAGATCACTTGCACTCGATGCCATCATAGAGCCAAGATACCTGAAATCCGTCACATGGCTGATGCTATCCCGATAGACTTGAAGTGCTGGGTGAGGATTGCAGTTGGCAGTCATGTACTCCGTTTTAGATACGCTAATGATGAGGCCAAGGTCTTTAGCTGCTGCAGCAGTTTCTGTCAGCTGCGTCTTGACTCCTTGAATTGTTGTCTCGAGTAAGGCAATGTCATCAGTTAAGTCTAGGTCGTGAAGAACAACGGCAGGATGACGCCTCGAACGACGTGATATGTCACAACTCCTGAGTCAAGATCAGATGTGGTCTTCTTCAATAGGTAGTCTACCAATATCACAAAAAGGAATTAAGCCCGAACGTCACACTGTAGCACTCCAGTTAAGACAGCAAAATGATCAGAGATACTGCCGTCGTCCATCACAACACTTCAGGAGTTGTTGTTACAGTACAAATATAGCGTCGACTAAAGCTTTGGGGATTCCGTAATGTCGCAATGACTGCAAACGTAATGACTGCAAACATAACTTTCCTGTTTATGAAGTCGAAGGCTTTCTTGAAGTCTATCTATGAATGTGATTGTGAGAGGTAGCTGAGCTAATGGTCTTTAAACCCTTCCATGATCCTTCTTAGTATGTGGATTTGCTGAGCACAGCTTCTGCCATGGCGAAAGCCAGCCAGTTCCCCAAGATGGGGTCGACATGATCTCTAATTCTGTTGAGCAGGATCTTGTTGTATACTTTGGCTGCAATTGACCGAAGATATATTCCTCTATAATAGTTAGTCATAAGAGTCATAAGAGTGAGGTCTCCTTTCTTTGGTAGAGGAACAATAACACTAGTGGTCCACTGGTTGGCTGGTTTCAGGGTGGTGTAAACTTCAATGCAGAACCCGTGGACAACTTGTACCAATGTGTCATCGCCATCTTGGAGTGCTTCTGATGTGATTGCACAGTCACAAGCTGCAGCCTTCTTGGGCTTCATTTCATGAATGGTTTCTGTGTTTCCTATAGTGAGGGAGGATTAATGTGGATGGGCAGGCCCAGCAACATCAGTGTGTGATATGTGGCTGTCTAATCCAACTCGGGCATTAAAGTCTTTCACAAACTCAAGATGGTTCTCCAAGTTGTTATATATATAACTAATTTTGTCATCAGGAGGAGCAATTTCAGTTGGAGCATAATTAGCCAGTATTAAATCATATAGTTGCTTTACCGGGCTTTTTAAACATGCTAGTCGTAACAGGTGTGGGTGATTCAGACACGGTATAACAGCTTCACACAACATTGCAATAGAAATTCAATCGTCACTCTATTGTTGATCTATGGTTTTCGGGGAATGTGCAGCGGAGTTAGAAATTAACGAGCGGGGTGCGAAAATAAAAATCAATAACCCACAGTACGCTAATACTTTTGATTTATGTTAATTTGCAGGCAATTTTCAAAATATTTCACAAATTGAAGAAAAAAGGACAAATTTGGAAATTCCAAACAAATGGGTCAATCGGAAATGGTATGGCAAGTATTTTGCACAATAGAAGAGATACACCAATGAAAAACCTGGGATTTTTTATTGAAAAAACCCAAGTTTTTTTCGGTCGAAAAACCTGGTTTATCGAGAGAAAAATCCTATGGAAATCAAAGATAAACTTGGTTTTTCGAAATTTATCAACCGACAAACCTGATTTTTTTCTTCAAAGAACTATGACAATTGAATCGAAAAAACAGGTTTATCAAATCGAAAAACCAAGTTTCTATGGCAAGTATTATGCGCACTAAAATGGATAAACCATATTTTTCGTCGACAAGAAGTTTTGTTTGTATCTTAAAGTATATGTTAGAAACATCATGTCCCTCACTTTTAAGCAATATTTGGAGCTTTTCGGCGAACATTTCAATGTTGGCCTATATTCAAATTTACTGACAAATACAGCGGGATTTTGAGGTTGGCCATGTTTATTGACTTATTGATTGATTTATTTGCTTGATTTATAATGCTGATTCTTGTCAATTTTCAGTGCCCAGAGACCATGATGTTTAGAGTACTGAAATTACATGATAAACATGACCCACATGTTTGAAATTTCCGTAAGAAAGGGGTAAGACTTACAGTTTAAGTATAATAAGTTTATTTTATTGACACATGTCACGGTTTAGAGATTTTCAATGGTTGTATTGAATGTATTGAATACCCCTAGTCGTATATAATTGTATGGAATACGGAGACCTCTATCTATACCATAGTATCATATCTGAGATTTTTTAGGGAGTGTGGTGTGTTACTAGTGTTACAAAAAACGGACGAGGGTTAAATATAATTTTGGTGTTGTAAATTTATCAGCCATGATTACACCCCGGTCACCAGAGAAATGTTAAAATAAATTTCGGTGATAAAATAAGACTTCAAACATCTCATGTGAATGTTCACAATACGCAAGTGCGGAATTTTATTAAATAGAAATATGTACACAACAATGATAAAAATGACGACACATCACATCAAAAAATACCTCTTGTGGTTTTTATCTGATGTCTGACTTTAACATCACAAAAACATGCAAAAATCAAGATTTAAATTGATACCTCATAATTGAAATGTAACCTTAAGAATCAGGAAATATGATGAATAGAAACTTAGCATTTACTTTCCAATTTCATTTTCAAGATATTTTACTTCATATCTAGAAAGTACACAAACCGACAGGTAGGTGTTGATGTGATGAGTCACAAATATAAACAACTGTACTATGTGTGAGTAACAAAAAACAAATAATGTCAATGGGGTCTTTTGTGTAGTGAAAACATATAATCATTCAGAAAAACGATGATAAGTTCCATTTAATGAACTCGGCTCCGCCTCATTCAGTGGAGTAGAAAATTTTCATATTTTATTGAACGAAAATATTATTAACATTACGGTACAGACTGTAACACAATATACACTTGCATCTATGTCTCCAATAAATGATATATTATATTTCCTAGTGCGAAATAAATAATAAAATGTGATCGGTGAAAACCCGTCAGATGTGAACTAGGGATTATGTATAATATATTCATTTTATTTTTAGATCTTATTTTAGACAGTTCTTTCCAGTATTTTGTGTCATAATCTTCATGAAATGTCACCTTCGAAAACACTTTTCTAATTAACTTCATAATGCTATTCTATCGATCTATGTATTCTTTTTTGGCCTGTTTCATGATTTCTTGTTTTATAGCTTTTTCGTTCATAACTGTGTTTGTAGTGATCGTAGAAAAATGATCAAAACAAGTTCTGTAATCAGCACAGTTTAAGCTCTATTATGATATAAATATCTCCATTATGAAAAAATCTCATCATGAGGCGGGTTTTCACAGATCGCATCACATATTGGTTACATAACGCAAATTAGTAGGGGTTTATTATTGGTTTTTGTTCACAAGTTATACTCATTTGTTTGACATTTTTATTATTGCACAAATAATAGATGATGACACAGTTGTTGACGTTTTATTATTTCACAAACAATAGATGATGTCACATTTGTTAAGGCCAAGTAACAAAAATAATGTGTTTCTCATTCGGATTTTTTTTTAAATTCGGTGAGGGAGGCACTTATTATTTGTCATTTGTCACACATTTGTTATTAATTCTGTGTTAAGTTCCCATTGTTGAAAGTTTGTCGTTAATCATAAAAACGGGGAGGCCCTCGTTATTTTTTGTTTGTTTTTTCCTCATTACTCTACCCCTAGCCTGGAAATCTTGTGTGGACTGTGTTTATAAATGATACCCAAGCACTTATTATCATCTTTTTTCATCACAACATTTGATGAAACAAAGTAAATAAGAAAAATAGCAAAATATTTGACAATCTCAATAACTTGGTGAGGGCGGGGACGAGAAACATGTTTATTATTTTACTTGGCCTAACATGTTATTATTGGACAAATAATAGATGATGTCCCATTTGTTGACATTTTATTATTGCACAAATAGTATCGATGATTTTACATTTGTTGACATTTGAGACGCCCTCTGTTGCTTTCAGGCTAAACACACCAAACTCTGGCTATAGTTCATATAGTTCAATGACACATCACATTAAGCCTGTAGTGTAACAATAGAGGGCCTCTCATTTGTAAATAGATTACATGATCATAAACGACCTCATATCTATAGGCATGCAATAGTTTAATATAATTAAATCACTTAATTATTCTTCTAGCCCTGTGATTGTTATGCAAATATGGTGAAAATGTACTTTAGGTCCCAGATTCTGGACTGTATTATTCGACACTCGTACAAAGTCAGTGTTTCAGTATTGCACGATACTGGTGCATATACAATGTTCAATCGTGCGATACTGGAACACAATTATGTACCAGTATCGTTCAATACTAGGACAAAATCCTACTGGTATTAAACAAGTGTACCAGTATCGCTCTATACTAGTACACAATTTGGTTTTCTAGTACCGATCGATACTGGAACAGTTAAATCGTACCAATATCGAGCGATACTTGCAACTTTTATGTTTCAGTATTGAACGATACTGGTATTCCAGTATATCGTCAGCCTGCTTCGATAATTGCCTAACTCATTTTTTCTAGTTCTTAGAAAACAACAAAAGTATGAAACCTGTTACCTGTGTACCTGTTACTCATTTTGTGGAATGTGACTTGTATTGTTGATGCCTCAATTGGCGTGCATGGATGCACTAATCCAAGTCATAGAAACAGATGAACACAGCCATACAATAAGTTGATTAATTCGGAATCCATGGATTTGTCAATGCAAATTCAATAATGCAAAATGAGTAACATGTTGAAGTGGTCTGGTGGCCCTTTTGCAACAAAGCTCTTCATTTATCAACACTTTTGATCGGTCAATGACTTAGGTATTATGACAGCATGTGCATAATGTAATGAAGTCATGATTTATGCAAAAAACTCAATTTTGCTGAAAAGTGAGTTAGGCAATTATCGAAGCAGGCTGACGATATGGGATTTTTTCTCAAATATGGACTGCTCACCAGAATAAATGGGATGAACTTTTTGCCCCCGAAGTGATCTGTAGACCGTACGCCTACTGTTTTCACGAAGCCGAAGGCTAAGGGAAAAGAGTAGGTTTACGGTCTGCAGATCATCGAGGGACTATAAAGACAATTCCATAGTTGCTTTACACCGTAGTTCTGTTGTGCACCGTAGTTCTGTTGGTGGATCGTTTATGAGTGAGAGTTCAAAAAAACGATACACCAACACAGCCTCGTCCCCCATGCCTCCTTCAGACCGTGCAGACTGAAGGTGGCATGTTTCATGGCGCATCGTGCTTCGGAAGGTACGTAGAAATGTTGGTCCCGTGTATCGGAAGAGCTATCCCCGAGCACGTTAAAAGGTCACAGACTCCTTCGTAAAGAGTAGGGGATCATCCCGGTCTGTGTCTGTACATCAGTTCTAGGTCATGACAGGAGCGTCCGTATTCGTACACGCGGCCAGGGATAAAGCTTGTACAAGCCTGTACAAGCTGAACTAATCCTGTCACCACCACGCACAAGGACCATCTGATCCTGCGTGCCGTGGACACGAGAAGAAGAAGAGTTGCTTTATATAACACATGGAAATACTGTAGAGTGTAATGTTGATGACAACATAGAATTAAACATGAAAATACCTTAAAATAATAGGCTAGTCGTTTCTTGACAAATATAAGCTTACTACATCGAGTCGCCGAGAAAGCTCGCTCATGCTAAATTTACCTAATCGATAGAGACCTAGGCTTTGCAGAATGCTCTCATCGGGTTCAATGACAATTGACAACAACTAAGTATTCATCATACATGACTATATAACATGTACTGACTTGTTCGAATACATACAACCGTAAACAATAACATGTGTGGTATTAAACTGTGCAGACGACATATTTACGTTTTAAGCGATTCCTCTTTTCCCGTTGTGCACTGAGTGGACAGCCGGACGTCGTATATATACGGCGGTGGAATCAATTTATTATTTACACCGGAGATGGCCTACTGCTAGATTTGTAAAAATCATAGAGACATTTTTATGGAGGAATGTATACAAATACTGCTAACTATCGGATCGGATGGTGATCTGTCAACCAGGGAAACTGGAATACCAACACCTACTATTGCCAGTAGTGGGTGCTAGTAGCACCTTATGGACCGCCTGTGAACATTCGGTGAAATGAATTTTAATGAAATGATGCCAATATTTGTGTGCGTTATTATTTGAATAACAACATTCAATGCATAATGGAACAATCCAAATTTGACCGAGTGGTATGATGCTACTTTTACACAAATCGTTGCACTAATATTTGTTTACATACTAAAAAAATATATACATACATACACCCTCCACACCCCCTACATACATATATACATTTAATGCTAATCTATTTAAAATAGTAATTATTCTAACAATGTCTCATTTGACACATCGACCAATCGGCAGGTAGTTCTCATATCATTTGCCAACTTTCATTGCCATGATAAAAGAGACCTTCATTTGACCTATGTCCAATGACAGCAGCCTTTTCCCTGACCTAGGTCAGATGATAGTCCCTTTTCCCTAGCGTATGTCCACATTTTAAGAGGGCACATCACATTACACCCATACTATGTAGAGCAATTGGCTTCTGTTGACACGAGATGTATTAGTATAGGCCTAAATGAATGATTAATAAAACAACATAGTTAACACTTTCCACGCTGGAGGCGACATTTCAAAAGTTCACAACATGTTTCAAACATGCCAACATTATTGAATTTCAATACCGTTTTTGAAACCACCATGATAAATGCATTAACAAAAATACAAATATGCCTAGTATTGGTTCAGTAATCCTTGAGATGGGCCTTGAAAGTGTGGAAAGGTTTCTGGAAAATCTGTTTAACGAATATATACATCGACTGGTCTTATATCGGGTGATGGATAGAGAGTTTTGCTCCTTGATAATACCATAGCATACCTATCGTACTATAATATGCAATATTTCAATTACCCCGTATATTCTATTGACAGTAATAAACACCGCCAAAACGAAAGTCCACACTCATTCGAGCGGTTATGACTTAAATCTATTTTGTTTGACATTTCAATTGATTTATATAGCTATATTTGAATTCCTTATTTGCCACCAAAGATTAATAACGATTTCTGACCAAATTTTAAAATAATGTATGATTACGCTTAATGCATTCTATGCACAAGGATCTCGAATCTCTAGCATAATTTACATTTTGTTGCGGTTTTTATGTTTATTACAGTGCTCTCTGTGATGTAAGCATGTGTCAGTAGGGTAGCAACCAAAAGCATTATCGTTAACTGCTCTATAGGCGAAATGGATTGATGATATTTAACATATTTAAAGCTCTCCAAAATTACAGAAAAAAACCATGTTGACGCAGTTCGTCGCGTCAATTATACAAATTCCTCATTATTAGAATTACCTCGACCTCTTCATCGTCAACCTGCTACGATAATTGTATAACTCATTTTATTCTAGTTTTGCGTAAACACAAACACAATACAGACTAACATGTTTCAAATATAACAATAAACATGTTTACTAACCATTTTTTTGGAGAAAAAACACCTGGTTTTGATAACACTTTCCACGCGGCAGGCGTCTGCAGACGACATTCCAAAATGTCACAAAATGTTTCAAAAATGTCAAAATTATTGAATGTCATTACTATACAGGGTGAGTCAAAAAAAAGTTTACTCAACTTCAGCGGTTTTTTTAGAAAAAAATATTCGTTTGTTTTCAAAACAATTTACTACGGTATAAAGACAAATTAATTAGCTTTAATATGAATTTTATCTGGTTTAGATTGGGTGAGGGACACTTATTTTACGCTGTTTTGAATGAAAGTGACAAATTTAACGTCCGAACACGCTTCCAGATCTTGACCATTATATTTCATAAGATACGACCAATAAAAAATTACAATACCGACAGCGAAAGGATCAATTCTTTTGTTATGAAATGATTAAAGTGTGGTAATTGTGTCATAAATAGGCCTTAAAGCTGTCTATTGTCCCTCAGTGCAACCATCCTAAGCACACTCTCAAAGATCAGGAGAAAGACCAAACAAGATGCTGGATTATCAAGTGGGTTTCTATTCATTAACAGGAATACATTTTACATGTAGAGAGAGAAAGAGAGGGATAGACTACTAGTATTACTTACTAGTCTTACTGTGAACATTGACAATTTTTGATTGGTTCAAGGATAATGTTTACTTAATCGGACATATTTACGAAAAATAAGTGCAATATTATGTTTATTGATTTTATCAAAATACTATATCGTTTATTATTCACATTATCAGATAGTCACTGGTGACAATTTTTATTCAATATCCTCATCTAGTTTTATCATGTTTATGAATATCCCTTGCGGACTATTTAATCCTTGCAATTATTATTTATTAACTGACAGTGGTGATACGATTTAATCCATATTTCATGTTTTAATCTATTAGGAGACAATTGTGAACAAGTCTACTTAATTGTCTACTTAATTCTACTTAATTCTACTTAATTGTCTACTATTGTCTACTTAATTCTTTTAATAAACAAGATGTGTAATGTTTTACATCATAATCATAGTAAACATTATTAAGCTCGTTAAGCTTGAAATTAAAAACCGTGTTTTTGGTGAAAAAAGAGCTCCTGTACAGAAATAGTCATATTTACTTAACGGTATCATCAAATAGCGTGATTTTTTCCCAGATGATAGGAAAGAAATGGCGCAATCATTTAACATTTTGTTTACCTTGATTTTGTGGTCAGAAATATTTTTTTCAATTTTTTCAATTAGTGTAAACTTTTTTTTGACTCACCCTGTATATGAAATCACCATGTGAAATGCATTTAAAGAAGTACAAACATGCCTAGTTTTGGTACAGTAGTTCTTGAGATAGACTTTGAAAGTAGGGAAACGTTTCTGAAAACGTGTTTTATTGTGAAACTAATAGCCGCGTAGAAAGTGTTACCAGTGTCATCAGTTTGATTGGTTGATGACTTATACATACTATAACAGCGGATGCATATGGCCATGGAGTTGTGACTGAAAAGGTGAGTTAGGTAGTTATCATAGCAGAGTGACGACATGATATACCAACATGCTGCCTATGTTTGCATTATTTGACGGCTTTTGTATAAACATTTGCTTACTACCCTACCGTGTATTGTGAAACATTCATTTTTTATACACATCGACCTAAACTTGACAAATATTTATATACTTCAATCCAAAGAAGATTTCTTGTGCAGTCCATCAGGCTTAGCGTCACTACACTACTAGAAGGGCTTTTCCCCAAAACAAGAGTGTCGAACAGGTGTTAAAGTAATTTTAACTACAGGTCGTCTGACGTCTATCTAATTGCGACACGTGAACAAAACTTGAAACCCAATTAAAATTGTCATATGTGTTATTTAAAAAAAGAAATTATTCAAGAAAAAACAGATAGCACTAAATTGAAGTCACATCAATTGTGCTACATAATATAACAGCAGATGCACATGGCCATGGAGTAGAATTTGTTAAAGACCACGTTTAACAGCATTATAAGCTTTTCATTGCACTGTAAAGTCAATGAGAAAGACACTGGTGACAGAAAACAGTGGTCACGTGATGAAAGTGAAGCATGCTGGTACTGCTCTAGTAATCTTCTTTCACTTCAATCTAAACATAAATTCATAAACCTATGGCGCATGCATTTTTAAATCATTACATCTACATACAAAGTTGGGTGCAAACCAGAGGGGAAACAAGAAGGAAATAATCGAATATTTTTTATTCGAGCTACAATACAAAGTGCGCATCTCATCGGAATGCATGCACACACAGATGTGACACTATACATGTAGAGGATAGATTAGTGCTTGGTGGCATTCACATGCCTTCTCTATTACTCCAAAGCATCTTGTACCAGTATCAATGATCTCTGTGCATAGTTGTCTCTACTGCAACTAAATTATCAATCATTCCCCCTATTTGTTTACGTTTGGTGTCAACTTGAACCAACAAGTAATAACTGTCTATGTGTGTTGCCTATGAAACTGTTACACGACTCAATGCGTTTGAAACAAAACACGTCGTACATTATACACCTAGCACAAAAAGTCCATGACCAGGTGCTTTGATGTTGGCTAATCCCATATCAATAACTTGTACCAACATTCTGAGAAATACATTTAACATTAAATGAATAAATTCCTTCTTCGTAGTTTGATACCTCATTGATAAAAATCGATGTTTTAGAGGTATGATGATTTCAATAACCACGACTAATGACAACAAAGTTGCATTATAATTAGTTTCCTTTGGGATATCATTGATTTGTATGTGTGCTACATGAACCAGCCAGGTATCTGGATGAATGGGTAACAGGCATCGAAAGGAGTCTGTACACACATATTTATTTTCGACTGCGTAATCACACACTAAGCATGGATATCCAATAGAAACTTAATGTTAGTGCAATCATTATGTAGGTAGTTGTGGTCAATGAAACAATCATAACTTCAAAACTACCCACTCGATTTTTTATAAATGAGGTATCAAACTACGGAGAAGAAATGTGCTCATTAAATGTATATTATCACAGATTTTTGATTTTTTTATTAGCCAACATTAAAGCACCTGGTCCGTGACTTTTTTGTTATGTGCATAATGTTGGGTTTCGATTGATTAAACCATCCTAAAAACTATGTCTTGCTGGTCGGTGATTTGACGTCATTGTCATATCTTAGCTGAAACCAAATAGTGATGTATGCAAAACGACACGAATATGATTTGTTGATCATATTCACTTCTAGGTTAGCTAAATAATAATTGCGACTTCTGACCAGCTGTAATGGTTCAATGACGTCAACATGGTACGACCAACGACAAACAAAAAGACGTTCACTGCCTTGAAATTGTTGGTTATAAATAAATATTTACACAGTTTCTAATAAGAAATCATATTTTCGAATGAGTGCGAATTTGATGTTAGAACTTGACCATGTGTTACACGAGTAATCCTGACTTCTCACAAACAGGAAATTCGTTAATCATGAATTGATCACATTGATATCTCCAAACTGTCTCAATTTTAGACAGACCTCGAACTACTCGTGTTTCGATATAAACTCCTCAAAAAAAGTTCGGAAAGTTATTCAATCACAATTTTGCTAGATATTTCGTAATGTATTTCTATTGAGTTTCCTCTCTATGAAAAGCTGATGTGTTCCTATCCTCTTTTCAACGATACCTCATTTCAACTTGTAGCAATCACTTGTTTCAATGGCCAGCAACTTGTTTGAAAACATGGGGAGGTCACAATCTGAACGTGCCAAAATCATCACTATGTTGTGCTCCAAAGTCAATAGAGCATCAGTCAACACTGTAGTTGTCAATGTAACACTTCAGTGATCATACAACATGTTCTTTTGAGCATGAAATAGTAGAAATGTTGGCACATTCAGATTGTGACCTTCCCATGTTCTCACACAAGTTGATGAGCACTGAAAAAGGTGATTGATACAAATGGTGTATCGTTGGGAAAAGAAACACATCAGCTTTTCATAAAGAGGAAACATAATATGAACACATTAAGAAATATCCGGAAAATTGGTGATTGAATACATTTTCCGACCTATTTTTGAGGAGTTTATATGTTGTAAAAAGCACTCAAGTTTTCCAACAAGATGTTATTTCTTATAAATGGAAGAATCACAACCTTAGCAATTGGAGTTCTACAAGGGATCGTTTCTATTATGCTTTATCACAGCTTTCCCCAGCTTTACTTACTGGGGAAAGCCCAGTATTCCCAGGCGTTTTATTTCATCCGCCCTGGAATACTTGGCTTCCCCGATAAAGCTGGGAACGGCTGTGATAGAGTATATGGAAACAACTCCTAAATGGTTATACAAAACCATAGCATGTCTTGAACCTTTCAATAGTCAGTTCTAAATTACATGTAAATCAGAATTACAGAAATGCTTAAAACTCTGAATTAATCACATCTGGTGAGAACAAACAGCGGAATTTCAAACAATACCTTCAGCGTTATCTCTGATAGTCTTGGGCATAGTCTTTTCTTCGGATGTATTCATTTAGCCACTATAATCTGAAATTGATAAGGATAAGGATATTCAAAAACATGTCAGGTAGGCTATGTACTCTTGGTATATCTATAGAATTTATGTTATTAGTGATAACTATCATAATCCTTTAAAGGCATATTATGTGATATTTTACAGTGGTCGCCCTCAATTCTCAAAAATGCAAATCTGCAAGAAAATCTGCTTTCATAGTAAACATCAATGATAGAGGGCGCTACTTGGAAAAGATCACATAATATGCCTTTAATCATAAGATTTAATTTACACTTCACAAGTTGCCCACTGGCTCATTCGGGGCAATACTGGCATTGAATGGTGTCGATGTTGACGCACACGATGATGACCATGTGCTGGCAAACTCGGTATCGCCCCGATAATCATGATAATAGCAGTAAATTGGTATCGTTCAGATGCTGGCACACTCATTGTACCCTATATGGCACCGTTTGCTATTGCCAGTATTGAATGATTCTGTGCTGTTTGATACCGGGAGCTAGTAGTATTGGATGATGTTGGGTGTGCAAGTAGGGGCAAGTATAGAGTAAAATCATGTGTGCCAGAATCGAGTGATATCGTGTGTGTCAAAAGCGTGTGATACCATTTGTGCTATTATCGGGCAATATCGTGTTCGAGTGTCCAATACTGTGTCAGTAACGAGTGAACCATGTGTGTCAATATCTAGCCTAAATATAAGGTGGCGGCATATATCGGCTGATACTGGGGGCGCCAGTAATTGTTAATGTCAATTCATTGCATGACATGCGTAATGTGTAAAAGGTGACATTTCCCAAGGGAATATTTGTGACTATTTCCATACAACCTATTGTTTGATCGTCTCAAAATTGGCGAATCAAATGAATACAGAAGGACGCGAGCCCATAAGGCAACACGCGGACTGTACGTTATATGCCTGACACGTCCGTGCGACAAAAACAGCAAGTGCGTGGCCATAATCGCGTACGTACGCTTTGAATACTTTTGGCACGCGGCGCGATAAGAACCGAATGTTTCTCATCAATTTGGTAGTGATAACTATAGGGAGGTAATTAAACAATGCTGTATTTGTACAGTGCCATGTGTGCAAGTAATGGGTGATACCATATCTGCTAAAATGGGCTGCGGAAACATAGTTTTCCAGAATTGGTGTGATGCAATCATTATTGAGTTATTCACTCGTCCACATACGATCGTGTTGTTGCCCTCTGTGAATACATCTAATTTAGATTTGACACGGTCAATCTCGGGGTTCTGGAACTTACTTAAACATCCGAGCACTTCGAATCGCAAAGAAATATGATCGTGCCACTCCGTAGGATATATTAGCAGTATATATGCAACCACTGGTTCAGGAAAAGGGTTTCGTACAGGGGTATTGTTATCAGAGTTTCCATTGAATATCTATTATAAAAATAAAATGAGATACGTTTAAATTATATTATAGCTAGGCATTCGTACACAACATAAGGTAACATGTTTACTGTGGTGTAATGGCAGCACGGGGACTTATTAAACTACTTGTTGAGTAATTAATCCCCTAATTAAATCCAACGAGATGCATGGTTATGCTTATATAGTACTAGTCTCGTCATTACATATACTCAGAAAATGAAAAAATATCCCATGCATGACGTCACAATGACGTCATAAACATGGCTGACCTCAAAATGTCATTGTACAGTGAAATATAGGCCAAAATTAAATTGTTCGCCAAAAAAAGTTCCAATAATCAGAATTTTACCATGTTTTGGTCCCTTTTGGTGTAAGCCTACATGTACTATAAGAGCCTATGGAAGACATTTATCAGAATGGTGATTTTAAATCAACCCCTACCCTCAGACTCAGACCCCGGGTAAGGTGGTACTCTCAATTTTGTTTCGTCAGATTGAACATGATGGTTGTAAAAGCAACCCACCACCAACACCAACACCGCCCCTTAGCTAGTTAGACAAGTGATAAATCTAGTTATACAGCGGTACTGAAAAAATCAGGGCGCCGGCTCCGACAGTAAAACTATCACTCCAATCATACTATTTAACCATGTAAATGAGTTATACAGATCTTTCGTGACGTAACATGGCAATGTTTGTTTTAGTCTCATTTTGATTTTCATGAGGTTTCGAATAACATTGTAACTACGCAATGTATTAACTTGATTTTATATTATGTCATATTTGGCCATATTTCACCACACACTGATGATGGACTACATTTGAAAGCTTCGTTTTGTTTTTCTGACCTGCTTACAATTGCTGATATACTATGATCATAATACGGTTTAAAAGTATACACCTAACACACTAATCGGTACCAACAACATTAAATGAGAAAATTTCTCCTATGTAGTTTGATACCTCATTCATAAAAATTGAATGGATACTTTTAAAGCTCATGACGATTTCAATAACCGCGACTTACGACAAAAAAGTTGCACTAGAATTGCTTTCCTATGGGATATCATTGATTTGTATTGTCTGCTGTGTGCTATCTGAACCAGTCAGGTATCTGGATGAATGGGTAACAGGCATCGACAGGGAGTCTGTACACACTCATTTACACTGCGTTATCACACACTAAGCAATGATATCCCATCGAAACCTAATTTTAGTACAATTATGAATGAGGTATCATTAAATTTATATCTCAGATTGTTCGTACCGGTTAATGCTTTTTGTTGTAGCCAACATCAAAGCACCTGGTCCGGGACTTGGTGCGTTAGGTGTATATCACTGTACCCAGTGTGGCTAATTTCACAGTGCCTCCTAATGAACGTACCTCTGCATCCTGTTGGTTGACGTCCTTGATGTACGTCCATCCACCATTGTAAACCTTAACATTATACTTGGTTACCCACTCATCATAACCTGCACCTCCTTGTACCACTAGCCCTGATACCAGCCATGAGTCGCTCAAATCTACACGTATCCATGGTTTATTGCTGTTCCAGTTGGCGGCCCTCCAAAATTTATTCCCATTTAACCGGCCGTCGCTCGCTCTATCGTCGGAGCTATACACACTAGAGGCTGTAATCTGATTGTCGTTTATTGTTCCATCCTCCATACCAAGCGGATGTGGACATTCTGAAATGATTACAAAGCATTGTTATATTATAAAATTGTGACCAGTCACGTCAGAAAGAACATCACAGATAGAGGCCAATATATTTGGTGAAATATAAAAGAAAATAATAGAACAAATGTAGCTTCTTCAAATCATATCTTGTGATTACAAAGTCCGACTACCTTCAACATGGTATCATTACAAAGCTTAAAATGTACTGTTTCAAGTCATACCAACAATTCAGATTTGACTTGGGCCACCAACATGTCTATTATGACGTGACGAGTCTCAAATATATGAGTAACGACGGGAAGGGGTTGCTTATGATATTCTTGTTCAATAATTTAGTATATGGAAATAAATATTGAATGGAGCAAGTCTTATCTACAAACAAGCAACAATAAAATACACCATTTCCTCAACCGAGAAGTAGTTATCTCATATAACGAATCATGTCATCACTGACCAATATATATTTACATGACCTCTTTTGCCATGTAAGTATAATGCTTTAACAAATGTTTAAGTTGACTTAATGAATTGTGGGACTTCGGGATTTCCAACTTCAATGAAGTGTATTCTAAAATAAATTTATGATGACATCAAACAAATCAAATTCTAAATTGTGCGTGGCCGTTTCAGAACAAAAAGACCCCTTTTCAAAGTAGATGGTAAGTCGCTCTAGTGGGTACTGACCTCCTGGCAACAAGTTCTTCCAATGGAAATAAAACTGGTTTTCACTTTGAAAATCCAAGATTTTCGATTTATTGCGCCAGGTTTTTCACTTTGAATCGAAAATCTTGGTTTATCAACTGAAATCAAATCGAAAATCTTGAAGTTTTTTCACTTCCATGTTAAAAAATCTAGGTTCTTCAATTGAAAACCAATTTGTCCTTGAAAACCTTGGATTATCGGTCAAAAAACCTGGATTTTCTATCAATAATCCAAGATTTTCGGCAATAATCCAGGTTTATCTATTTATTGCACACTGGGCCTGCCATAGACGTTGTCATTTAAGGTGGACGAGTATTGCTTCAAAGTTCTTTGGCATTGAAACGAATAAAGATAACGTTTTATGGTGTGAAGGAGGATCAATTCTTTCCTAAAATTAAGTTTGCAATGGTTTAGAAGTGTATCATAAAAATGAGAGATCTGTGATCGTACCAGTTTTCACATTTTCTAATGACATAGACAGAAGAGAAGTTCACTAGAACAGCCGGCTAACGAATCAGGTGCAAGTAATAAACGACTAACTTGGGAAGTCGCACCGATCGTGAGAACAGGAATAGTATTTTACTTGAATTTAGTCAACACTTTCTGCGTTTATATGGGTTGATAAAGTGTAAGACGGCACGAAATGTTTCCCCGGGTGACCCCATATTTTGCCTGTTCCGCTGTGGCACCACTCCGTTACAAGCCATTTGTTCCTTCATCTATAAAGCATTTAATGTTTTATGAAAATATATATACATTTTTCACTCGTTACTTTTTCCTGATTCGTTTTTTTTCCTGATACGTTTTCCTACAGCTACGAAGCATTTTATATTCAACATTTTATTTACTTTTTTGACTATGCAATTTTCCTGTTTCGCTGTGGCGGTCCCGATGACACCCATTTCCCCCTGTTCCGCTGTGGCGCCGGTACGCCATGTTTTCCTACAGCTACGAAGCATTTTATATTCAACATTTTATTTACTTGTTTGACTATGCAATATTCCTGTTCCACTGTGGCGGTCCCAATGACACCCATTTCCCCTGTTCCGCTGTGGCGCCGGTGCGCTATGTTTTCCTACAGCTACGAAGCATTTTATATTCAACATTTTTAAAACTTTTTTGGCTATGCAATTTTCCTGTTCCGCTGTGGCGGTCCAGATGACACCCATTTTCCCCCTGTTCCGCTGTGGCGGTCCCGATGACACCCATTTTCCCCTGTTCCGCTGTGGCATTTGTATTTACTATTTCCCTCTCTAATTTTTCTGTTCCGCTGTGGCGCTGTTGCGGTCCCGATGACACCCATTTTCCCTCCTGTTCCGCTGTGGCGCTGGTCAGCCATGTTTTCCTTCTGCTATAAAGCAGTTTACAATCCATTTGTATTTACTTTTTCACTCTCTAATTTTCCTGTTCCGCTGGGGCGCTGTGGCGGCCCCGATGACACATATTTTCCCCCTGTTCCTCTGTGGCGGTCCCGATGACACCCATTTTTCCCCTGCTCCGCTGGCGCTGGTCAGCCATGTTTTCCTTCTGCTATAAAGCAGTTTACATTCCATTTGTATTTACTTTTTCACTCTCTAATTTTCCTGTTCCGCTGTGGGGCGCTGTGGCGGCCCCGATGACACCTATTTTCCCCCTGTTCCTCTGTGGCGGTCCCGATGACACCCATTTTTTCCCTGCTCCGCTGGCGCTGGTAAGCCATGTTTTCCTTCTGCTATAAAGCAGTTTATATTCCAATACTTTTTCAATTTCTAATTTTCCTGTTCCGCTGTGGCGCTGTGGCGGCCCCGATGACACCCATTTTCCCCCTGTTTCGCTGTGGCGCTGGTCAGCCATGTTTTCCTTCTGCTATAAAGCAGTTTATATTCCATTTGTATTTACTTTTTCACTCTCTAATTTTCCTGTTCCGCTGGGGCGCTGTGGCGGGCCTGGCTGTGGCGGGCCTGATGACACCCATTTTCCCCCTGTTCCTCTGTGGCGGTCGCGATGACACCCATTTTTTCCCTGTTCCGCTGTGGCGCTGGTAAGCCGTGTTTTCCTTCTGCTATAAAGCAGTTTATATTCCATTTGTATTTACTTTTTCACTCTCTAATTTTCCTGTTCCGCTGTGGCGCTGTCGCGGCCCCGATGACACCCATTTTCCCTCCTGTTCCGCTGTGGCGCTGGTCAGCCATGTTTTCCTTCTGCTACAATGTATTTTATATTCCATTTGTTTTTACTTTTTCACTCTCTAATTTTCCTGTTCCGCTGAGGCGCTGTGGCGGCCCCGATGACACCCATTTTTCATCCTGTTCCGCTGTGGCGCTGGTCAGCCATCTTTTCCTTTTGCTTTAAAGCATTTTATATTCCATTTGTATTTACTTTTTCACTCTCTAATTTTCCAGTTCCGCTGTAGCGCTGTGGCGGCCCCGATGACACCCATTTTTTTCCCTGTTCCGCTGTGGCGCTGGTCAGCCATGTTTTCCTTCTGCTATAAAGCAGTTTGTATTCCATTGGTATTTACTTTTTCACTCTCTAATTTTCCTGTTCCGCTGTGGCCCCGATGACACCCATTTTCCCCCTGTTCCGCTGTGGCGCTGGTCAGCCATGTTTTCCTTCTGCTATATAGCATTTTATATTCCATTTGTATTAACTTTTTCACTCTCTAATTTTCCTGTTCCGCTGTGGCGCTGTGGCGCTGGTCAGCTATGTCCCTTCTGCTATAAAGCAGTCTATGTACAAGCGATCGGCACGTGAATAAGCCTGTGTAAAACCACGTACCAATCAATTTCATCAATTCAATTTGTCATGTTCCGCTATCATGCTGTTGCAGCTCCGACGGCACCCATTTTTTCCCTGTTCCGCTGTCATGTTTTCCTTCTGGTATATAACATTTTATATTCCATTTGTATTTACTTTTTCACTCTCTAATTTTCCTGTTCCGCTGTAGCGCTGTGACACTCATACGTTACAATTTCGTGCTTCCATTCGACAACATTTTAAAGTTAATACTGACCGTTTCCATATACATATTTCGTGCTGTCTTACACTAAGGATATACCCCATACAGGCGGTCTGTAGGAATAAAGCTAACAGGGGTTGTGACATATAATGACATAAGAATGGAGAATTTACAGTTATTATAATTCGTTCCAGTAAACAATAATAGTTTAACCAATATGAAGAGGTGTTTTGCAAAAGGGCCTACATCCACTTCTGCCTTTTGACTCATTTTGCATTATTGAAAACATGTCGGGGTGGTCTGGTGGCCCTTTTGCAACAAAGCTCTTCATATATTAAATTGAATAATACCTGCGCAATTGGAACCGTCACCGTCCCAGCCAGGATAACATTGGCACGTGAAACTACCGGCGTTGTTTGTACAATCAGCGTTGATGTCGCAGTTGTGACCAGATCCTTCGCCATTGCATTCATCTTGATCTGTGTTTTGAAATAATAATATTGATGTAAATTGTAGAGCACGTGTGGTCCAGTGGATCAGAAGCAAGTCTCACGATCATAGGTTTGTGAGTTCGAGCCCCACTGCGGTCAACGTGTTTGTATCCTTGGGCAAGGTACTTAGTCTCAATTGTCTCGTGGTTCGGAAAGTCACGTAAAGCCGGTGGTCCCGTGTATTCAGACGCTTCACCCTGAACACGTTAAATAGTCACAGACCTTATCGTTAAGAGTAGGGGATCATCCCGGGCCTGTTACTTGTGCATTTAAGGTAGTCACAGTCGTTGTACTGATAGGACCCTGCGCCATAATAGGCTGCAATCGTGGTTCTGACTATCCTAGGAATAAAAAATTGTAAAGCGCTTTGAGAGATGGATGTATGTAAACAGCGCTATATAAATGCCGTGTATTATTATTATTATGCTGTAAGGGATATTAACGGATCAAATGAAATTAAATAATACCTATGCAATTGGAACCGTCCCCGGTCCAGCCTGGGTTACATTTGCACGTGAAACTACCATCAGTGTTTGTGCATGCAGCGTTGCTATAGCAGCTATGTCCAGATCCTTCGCCACTGCATTCATCTTGATCTGTGGTTTCAAACAATACGGATAGTAAATGAACGATGTATTTGAAAGAAAACCTATACGCTGAACAGTTATGCTGTACCGTATATTAACGGATCAAATGAAATTAAATAATACCTATGCAATTGGAACCGTCCCCGGTCCAGCCTGGGTTACAATCGCACGTGAAACTAGAATCAGTGTTTGTGCATGCAGCGTTGCTATCGCAGCTATGTCCAGATCCTTCGCCACTGCATTCATCTTGATCTGTGGTTTCAAACAATACGGATAGTAAATGAACAATTTATTTGAAAGAAAACCTATACGCTGAATAGTTATGCTGTAACGGATATTAACGGATCAAATGAAATTAAATAATACCTATGCAATTGGAACCGTCCCCATTCCAGCCTGGGTTACATTCGCACGTGAAACTACCATCAGAGTTTTTGCATGCAGCGTTGCTGTCGCAGCTATGTCCAGATCCTTCGCCACTGCATTCATCTTGATCTGTGGTTTGAAACAATACGGATAGTAAAGATACGATTTATTTGAAAGAAAACCTATACGCTGAACAGTTATGCTGTAAGGGATATTAACGGATCAAATGAAATTAAATAATACCTATGCAATTGGAACCGTCCCCGGTCCAGCCTGGATTACATTCGCACGTGAAACTACCATCAGTGTTTGTGCATGCAGCGTTGCTATCGCAGCTATGTCCAGATCCTTCGCCACTGCATTCATCTTGATCTGTGGTTTCAAACAATACGGATAGTAAATGAACGATTTATTTGAAAGAAAACATATACGCTGAACAGTTATGCTGTAACGGATATTAACGGATCAAATGAAATTAAATAATACCTATGCAATTGGAACCGTCCCCGGTCCAGCCTGGGTTACATTCGCACGTGAAACTACCATCAGTGTTTGTGCATGCAGCATTGCTATCGCAGCTATGTCCAGATCCTTCGCCAATGGTGGTTTCAAACAATACGGATAGTAAATGAACGATTTATTTGAAAGAAAACCTATACGCTGAACAGTTATGCTGTAACGGATATTAACGGATCAAATGAAATTAAATAATACCTATGCAATTTGAACCGTCCCCGTTCCAGCCTGGGTTACATTTGCACGTGAAACTACCATCAGAGTTTGTGCATGCAGCGTTGCTGTCGCAGCTATGTCCAGATCCTTCGCCACTGCATTCATCTTGATCTGTGGTTTCAAACAATACGGATAGTAAAGATATGATTTATTTGAAAGAAAACCTATACGCTGAACAGTTATGCTGTAACGGATATTAACGGATCAAATGAAATTAAATAATACCTATGCAATTTGAACCGTCCCCGGTCCAGCCTATATTACATTCGCACGTGAAACTACCATCAGTGTTTGTGCATTCAGCGTTGCTATCGCAGCTATGTCCAGATCCTTCGCCACTGCATTCATCTTGATCTGTGGTTTGAAAATATATTGATACTAAATGAACGATTGATTTTAATGAAAGATTATGCAAAGAGAAAGTATGATACACATTGTAGAACTAATTGCAATGATGCAATGTATTGTATAACGCATGTTATATTTGAACCAAAACAAGTAATATCAGTGCAACGCCACCGTCACCAAGCCGGTATATTCCCATATATACTCTCATCAGTGTGCTTACACTCTGCGTACATATTAAATTTCTCTGTATACTAATAACAAATCTTAAACGATAAAATGAAATAAAAGTATACTTGCGCATTTGAAACCGTTTCACTCAGCGTTTATCAGATTTCCTCAGATATGTTATTTGTAATGCAACCAAATGTGTCTTAACCGATCAAATAAAATGAAATAATACCTGTGCAACTAAAGCCATCACCGGCTGTCCAACCTAGATTACATTGACACGTGAAACTACCAACGGTGTTTGTGCAAGCAGCGTTGCTATCGCAGCTATGTCCAGATCCTTCGCCACTGCATTCATCTTGATCTGTGGTTTGAAACAATATTGATACTAATGAACGATTCATTTGAAGGTATATTAATATTTGAGATTTCGATACAACTATTTAAATTAATTCTTTCCATGTCTTACCATATACAAAATAGATTTTTCAGAAACCTTTCCCAATTGTTAACGTTTATCTCAAGGATTACGGAAGCAAAACAAATAATAGGCATGTTTGTACTTATTTTAATGCATTCTTCATGGTGATTCCAAACATGGTGGTAAGATTCAATAAATTTGACATTTGTGAAATGTTTAAATGGTCGTCTGCAGACGCCTGCGGCGTGAAAAGTTGTAATACCTGTGCATGTTAAACCATCGCCGGCCCATCCAACCTGACATTGGCACTTGAAACTGCCATCAGTGTCTGTACACTCGGCATGGATGTCGCACTTATGTCTAGATCCTTCACCATTGCATCCATCATGATCTGTCATTTGAAATAATATCGATGTTAGTATCATCATTATTGTAATAAGCTTTTTATTTTCTTATTGTAATCTTATTTTTTATGTATCATCAATATATGCAGTAATAATTCTAGTCAACGTAAGGAAATACAATTAAAATAGTTAGTTAACTATATGTGTCATCAGATAATATCAGATAAATATCAATGTAATTATGCATGTGCAACTGACGACATCTTCAAATTAATCTTTGCTTATTGTCTAAACTTACTTTTTACAACACAGTTTGGTCCAGATCCCTCGCCATTGCACTCCTCCGAATCTGTGTTTGAACAATCGAAATCAGTACGATTAATCTTGATAAATGTGTTGTAACATTTTCAGGACGTGTATAAGTATGTTCATACTTTGATTTCAAAAGTATAATTCTTACTGACCAAATCAAAATATACCATGTTACTATATCAAGTATGGTATAGATTGAAGATGGATGAAAAGTGTTTATGACATGTTGCACTGTACCTTTGCATTGCAATTTGTAATGGTTCCTTATTTGTCCCATATCGTTGGTTATCAATGGTTTGTCAACATACACCGGGTGAAATGGACGACTAGGAGTGTCTGTATTCAAGCCACCAAATCGAACGCTGGTGCAAGCGCACGGATCTTCGTACGGTAGAACCCAACGCCAGATGTCATTGCCGTCTTTTTCTTGTCCAACATAACAAACATGTGCGTGAACGTGGATATGAGGACCTGTGTAAAATAAATATTTCCGGCAGAGAGAGAAAAATAGTTTACTTGATTTACATATCATGATATTAACCCTAATATCCCGGGCGTATTTTTTTTAAATTAAATTAAAAAACTGTCATGGGAAAACAGGTCAAATAGTGGATGGAATCAGTCTCCGCATGCGCTGGGGATCGAACCCGGGCCACGTGCGTGCAAGTCAGACACTCTACCAATTGAGCTATACGGTTAAGCTTTAAAAACCCTATGGTGGATATGTCTGCAATCGTGACAGTTACGGTACCCGATTGTAGCAGCCTAATTTCATTTTGACGCTTGATTCATGTGCATTTTTGTTTATAGAAATAAATACGGCCTATTGAAAAATCAGAAACAAATATTCGTAGGGCGCCATCTTTTGTTGAAATTGCGTCCAACATGATTCAAGATGGTGAACGGCAAACACTTACGTAGAAATCCGCTGCGAAAATCAGTTTTTAGCGATCATATTTGAGTAGGCAACGAAAGAAAACGCATTTTCAAAAATCATCGAAAGACAATTCCCTAGGAAGGATTTTTTGGTTTTGACAATGTTTTGAAATGTTTGGCAGTTTTTTGGTCATGTTTGGATTCAATTATAGGTCAACTCACCCGGTAACACTAGGAATAATTGTAAAAGAATGAGTGTTTCTCGTAGAGTTGGTAAACGCGGATTCGGCACTCTCGCCAAAATCTTCTTGATCTTCAAAGCTGAAAACATGAAAAAACGAATATGATTTGTATACACGAATGTAAGTGAGCAAAATTAGCTGAAAGTCGAAAATGTTTTATTTTGAGTATTACTTGATGATAGGTTATTTACAAAGCTACATTTAAAGAAAACTGATTTGAACCTGTTTTTTAAACAATCACACCCCATGCCCTCTGATAGGTTCAAGTTAAAAATTAAATGGAGCTAGAACAACTACACTGAGAAAAAAGTGTACACAGCTTGTGTAAAATTTTACATATTTCCTGTGTTCGCACAGAACACTATCATTTCTATGTAAAAGTTTACATAACATATAGTTATGTAAAATATTACTAAATTAATGTGTAAGAAAATTAACATATAAGTTATGCAAATAATTTACCAACAACTTATGTAAAACAATAAAAGCATGATTGTTATGTAAACATTAACATGTCATTGTTATGTAATTGTTTACAAATTATTTAAACGATTTTACACATTTCTTGTGTTCATTTAATAAAATTTCATAATTGTTATGTAAAAAACACATTACAATTATGTTCAGTTATAAAAACATAATAATAATTCACTTAGTTATTGTAAAATTTTACTAATTATTTATGTAAAATCAAAATGTTACTAGGAAACTGTGTAAACAATACACAACTATTGTGGACAATTTAACATATTTCTGATGTTCAGTAAAACATAATTGTTATGTAAAAAATCAACACATTTACTGACATTTGGTAAAAATAGATGCAGGAGAAGCTTGTATTGAAGAGGTCTCTGCAATTCTGCAGCGGTGGGGGCTGGAAAAGTACATCGAAAACTTTGAATGTAAGTAAATCACTGCACTGATGTTGTTATTGATGCGTATATTTCAATTGTTGCCGGGAACTAACTCTCAACCACAAAGACACACGGCCTGACGGCCTCTATACCCGGCGCTAATAATAGTATTTGCGGCAACCGGTAGGCCTACATACTGAATCACGGGACTTGCGTGCGTGATTGAACACAGACACATCAACTGCATTTTCCATCGGCAACAATTGAAATATACGCATCAATAACAACTATAAGCTTATCAGTAGCTATCAGTGCAGTGATTTACTTACATTCAAAGTTTTCGATGTACTTTTCCAGCCCCCACCGCTGCAGAATTGCAGAGACCTCTTCAAGCTTCTCCTGTATCGGCCATGTTGAAACTGCATGGTATATGTTCACCGCGTACGTGTACATAACAAACATGATGAAGCGAAAAATTTACATCACAATTACGTAGTCACACGCACCATGTGCTTTTTTACATAACAAACATGTACAATTAACATTATAAATTGTAAATCTTACACACTTTTAATGTTTATCTTTTTTTTGCAAATATATTGTGTAAAACATACACAACTTTGGTAAACAGTCAATTTAACATAAGAAATAAGTACTGACATTTTTTACACAAATATTATGTTCCAAATTTTTACATGTCTTGTGTAAATAAGTTTACATATTTTTTGTTCACATATTGTTTTCTCTGTGTATAGTGTTTATTAATGATGGTAAAAAGTAGAAGTCTATAAGTAAGGTCGATCAGTCTGGTGCTTTGTTTATAAATGATAGAATAATTAATTGTTTTGATTATAACAATCCCATACACCAATTGAAGAGGACATATTGACTAATAAGCATTAAATTTACTTTTATGCCACCGACAAAAGAACATGTTCTACGGTTTAACATACTATACCTCTCAAGTAGGGTAGGTCGCTCAATTTCTTTTCCCTTAAAAACTTAGTTTAGTTCAGCAGGTAAATAGCCTTAACATACCATATTTCAATTTGTTGTAAGCCTTAAGTCATGCTAGCTTGATATGATAGGTATGCTAAGAGACAACGCACGTCCGCGACACTACAATAATGACTACATGTTGCCTAGTCAAGACTCCATAGTCCATTAATCTCCCCTGCATGTGGCTACAATCATATAAAAAAGGTGCTCGAACACCGACCCTTTTTTGCAACTTTTAATTACCATATATTACGCGTTATTAGAGTCCCCTCCCCTCCCCCCACCAATCGATGTAGCTATGCCATGGGCTGATGTTTGGCAAGTTGGGTGACTCAACATTGATCAGGGGGAAAGAGGGATGACTTTACATTAGGCCTACTAAGTGTTCGAACACTTTTTTCTAACATTGTAGTACATTGTAATACTAGTAGGTAATTATATTTAAAGTGTTTGCGATCCCACTCAATTGCCTAAATTTAGTAAATTCAGATCGCGCCCTGGTGACGCACCCATGCCCAACGCCAATATACTTCGAATTACTAGTATATCTAGCGCGTAGACGACATATATAGGTCAATAAGTAAAACAAAACTATTTTTGTATCATTGTAGGTATTACGGATAGGTCCCATTCGTTGGTTTGAATACAAATTATACCATCCCCGGACAATAAAATTGCCCAAAGCATTAGGTTACAACCCCCACTTACCAGTGCTATAAATTGGTGACGATAAAACGGTCACCAATTTAAATATCTGCCTTTCAATCAAACTTATTTCTACATGACATCATACCGTGTGCATTCAACCGACTGCATTGTAACAAGGAGTATATATAATAGGAGGGGACACTTAGCTCATTTGCATATTTGCTCATTAATATTATTAACCCCGTGAACCCAGTCAAAGGTCGCAGATAACGCCCTCTGGAGAGTCGAAGGGACTTTTCTATTGTTCTCTTACGACAGCGTTGGGACAGCGCATGAAGTTTCTTGTACAGAGTTGGCGATGAGCGATTGAGAAGTATAACAAAAGCATACATAAACAGATCGTAACATGAATAATGCAATGCAACACGTCACACAACGTTCAGTCGCGCGACCGTATAAACAGTATACAAGATGCCATTTATTGTGTTCGAAATGTCAACGTTTATACAATTCTTTCCAAAATAAGGAGTATAATCACATTACAAACACATTTTGTGCGAGAGTAACATATAAATATGGTTTAAAATGTCAAAAATGGCACGATAAAAATCCGTTCGTTATAAATAAAAGAATCAATGGTTAAATAATAAAACTGACATAATTACACTCGTCGATCTCTGTGGCGTGCATACGTTGGCCATATCGTTTGCAATCGGCAATCACGGGTTCGAATCTCCGTGTATTCGTTGTTGTTTTCTATTTTTTATTTTTTTTAAAACTTGATTGTGGATGTATGCAACATCATTTTTATGTCAATTTTTATAATTTATAAAGGCCGCCAATGCTTTTATAGTTTTTTTCTATTCTTTTTTTAATCTATTTTTCTATTTATTATTTATCTCTGGATTTATTTAACTTCATAATCTAAACAATTAAAATGCGTAAACAATATATTATTGCTCGATAAATAAGTGATTAAAGTTGAGTTCACTTTGATAATGATAGCAACACTTGTTGTAAAACCATTTTACCAGTGTGCCCAACCATTTCTCCTTTGCACACTTTGTTTATACATTCAGAGATGTCATTTTTATAGCTTGTTATAGCTAGGCTAATATACAACTGTAAGCTATTTGGATACACGAAGCAAACACATTTTTAAAACAGGCCATAGCCAATCGTACAACATGAGAAATGAGACCGTTACCAATGTTAAATCTACCATGATTACCATTTTTTTTTAAATCTGTACAACCGATGAATTTCTAGAAAATCTTTGGTACAACTTCATTTCAGGAAAGTTAGTTCTTGTACCAGATTTAGCTAGCTTTAATAAACGAATTGGGAGACGCATTCATATTCATGTCGAAATATATGTGGAAAGGCAATCAGACAACTATTGATAGACGCGATCAAGTCTTGTACCTTTGAAGAGTGATTAGAGGTAATCCACGTATCGGCCATAGAGCTAGAGTTGGTTCAGAAGTTAAAAAGACCAACACCACATATATCTTACTCTGTGCAACACACATGTTGATGGATACTCGTTTGAAAATAACCCGCCAATGTATAATAGCCCGTCACTGTTAACATAGTAACGCTTGTATTCAAAGGGTTGTCTTGTTGAAGGTCGTACATTGACTTGATCTGAACAACGAATACTATGGGAGCGAAAACCTTTTGTTACGGGCACGCATGAGTAAAGTGGATTCCCTCTAGAATGAACCAAAATTTTAATTTCAGTGCCAAAGATCTTGAAAAATGTTACAGGGGACATTCTCGCTTCGACGATGCTCCTATGCGTAGGTCAACTGAAAGCCCGGTCCGATGGTAGACTCCGACGCCACTTGGCCAATGCGTGGAACAAAAAAATCAGCAACAAGTGATGTTTTATCTTAGGGAGCAGTTCCATTTGTACGCGATAAAAATTGCGAGAATGTTCCGGGCCCCGATGAGTTTTTTATCAGGCCCCGATGAGATTTTTATCGCGTACAGTTGCGAGAAGCAAAGGATTATTTATCGAGTAGCGTATTACCGCTTGTTTAAATATAACGAAAGATAAGTGGTCGGTATGTAAATAGAGCTTCGGGTTATTTATTCTAGTTGTAAGGTACAAATTCAGCATTTCATGTTTTTAGAGATAATGTTATTGATTATGGATGTTTAACGTAAATTGTATTATCCTCGTGTATTTGCTAAACAATGTCCCGCTCTATTTGCTAAACATACCCCAGGGTATGACAGAGGCCTCGTATCGGGCCCCGATGTCTATTTTATCGGGGCCTGATGACTATTTTATCGCGTATCAACTTGAAAAACATCGGGTCCAAAACATATAAGGCCCCGATACAGTCGCGATAAATTTATCGCGTATAAATGGAACTGCTCCCTTAGGAGATATGTACACATTTTCTCATAATACTTTATGCTGCTACGCTTCCAATCATTAGATGGTTATAGCATATGCACGGCGCAAAGTGCACGGCGTCTCATTTAGGCCCACAGGCCGGGCGGGCTAGAGAAGTGCTCAGAACCGGGAATACATTATAATTATATTAACAATACACTCAACTTTAAACAAATGAAATACCGGATTCTACTGTCGCTCTGTTACGGTCGTATAGTCGGCCACCGGATTCCACCGTCACTCTGTTGCAAGTAAGTGTATATTCGCCACAACATGTTCGCACTACCGTATAGTTTTATTGACTGTACATCATGCCTTTCGTCGGTACAACTCGGACTTATTACTGTCTGATAGGTCCACCGCCCCCCGGGGGGGGGGGCACTCAACTTTTTTTGGGTAGGGGTGTGCCGCACAGGATCTCCAAAAGGGGGCTACAGAACTGAACTGAGTGGATTTTATGACGAAAAATAGGGTCTTAGGAACTGATTTTTTCAAAAAAGTAGGTCTTGAGAACTGGCCTATAGTTCAATTTTGATTAGCAAGAACGCAAATTTTGGGGGTTTTTTTGGTTTTAGAACGCAAAATGTTCGAAAAATTGGGGCTTTGGAACGCAAAATCTCGCGATTTTTGAATTTTCAATAAAATGGGGGTCTTAAGAACTGATGCAGGCTCAAAAGGGGGTCATAAGAACTAGCAGCAGAGGATGAAAAGGGGGTCTTCAGCGCGGCACATACCTATACTCTTTTCCAATGTCAGTGCCCCCCCCCCCCCCCGGGACCCCCCTCCCCCCCTAGCTGGCTACGCCACTGATTCGCGCATGTTGGATGTGCCGGCTCGCCGCGCCAGTGGTCCGCATTGCGGCATTATTGGTCACTCTCGATCATAGTTCGGCGTGGCCCCTCGCTACACGGCTCCCCACAGCGTCATTATTATCACATCAAACCACTTCTGGATGTTATCATCAATCAATGCATTGTCGGCTGCTTTAGTCAAATTTAAATATTATATACCAAGGGATATACAACTGTCACTGGATATACCCACTTTGCCTATTTGTGATATACCATTGAACCGTCAAAGAATGACACGCGCCTGAACCGTTTCCGTGAACTTTTCCTGATTGAGCTTTTCCACCCCAAACTAGCCGGAGCCCGGGGGTTAGATCTACGGTTGATTAGCGCATTACAAGATACAAGAAGTTGTGTCCCTTGCCATGCAGCACATACTCATTAGGAATTTGTCCACAATTTTGGTGGACAAATCCAAAGCGATCGGACGCATGCGTAGAAAAAAACGGTGTCCCCTTGACTCTCCAGAGGGCCTTTACGATATTCAGACGATGGCGGACATAGGTTCGTGTGACGAATATTCTAGGTGAAATTCGATATGGGAACGCTCGGACTGTAGGGAACGATGATATTTCTGACTTCAACAGCGCCAGGGCATCGTTCGGGGACCGTTTGATTATCACTCAGGTCGTGTCAGTATGAAATTAGGTAAAACACTCCGACATAACATTGAAATCAACGGAGATTCAAAGATTACGGCCGTTCGTGTCCACTATGGTCTTCACAAATGACGTATATTCATTGATATGATTATTCAACGTCGACGTCGACGCATGAACGTCGACGCATTCGATGAATCGAACAATACAGTGACCGGGGGTTGATTGTAACGCCAATTGCGTAGTTAACACGGGGCTTTTAACTGTGACTGTTTAAACACAGATCTATGCATGACTAGATGTTTATACATATGCATAGGGCCATGTGTTTTAAACTCGCCACCCTTCCCGTTGCATGTCCAGATTTTTACATTTTACACCATCTGAGATTCGAATTAGCATATCACAATAACTACTTGTTCTATCCCATAAAAAGTATATATTTTCTGAACGGTAATCTCACAAGGAATCTAAATATGCAATTGGAATTTGCATAAGACCTAATGTAACATGTTGTGATTAAGAATGTTAAAAAAATACATATTTTGATTAAAGCGCAATTTTTTTTTTATTCCTATCCCAATCATTATTTTACTGTGCATATTAGTTCCTCATGCAATTTACCCATCAGAACATAATGGTTGTCAAGGGTAACTTGTTGAAATATACTATATCGGGAAGTAAATGAGCACAAACGTTTACATTTTAAATTTATTAGAGATAACACATATATTTTTTTGGCTATTCACCTTATCCTATTCTAAGCAAGATTTCTGAATTCCCCTATTCGAGAGCTTTCCAAAAATGTATAATTTTGCTATAATCGGTTGAATAATTTTGTTGTTATAGTCATGTATGTAAAACCGATGAATTAGGGCAAGTTCACTGTGTAGTGAATAGGGAAAAAGCCAAGGACAATGCAATCGATTCGTGATTACAACTGTTACGTAAGAGTTGACACGTTTGTTGAAACAGAAACTTATAGAATATAAAACAATCTATAAAATGAGAGCAAAATCATGTTTGTACCATACAGAAATGAGGAGTTATTGTAATTTGAACGCAGAATTGGGAACATTTTCTATATTCCCCATAGAGATTGTACACGACGCCACCGCCACCGCCGCCACTCCTGACTTTCGAAGTATAATCAATCATATCTCAGCCAAACAGTTATATAAATACCTGATTTATTCACACAGTGTAGCTAGATAAATAAGCTTTCAAATGACACCTAAACCATAGCTCTACCACATATAGTTGTTGAGTTAATAGAGAGAGATGGATTATTCGTCACCAGAAATGCAACGCCGCCACCCTTTTTGGGTGGTCAGTTCAAAACACATGGCCATAGACATGATAGAGGCGATACAAGTCTAGTACGCCCAGTAACGAAGTCACAATAGGTTCACCAGAGCGAATTAATAGCGCTGGTAAGAGTGTCATGACCTCACATTTTCAAGCTTAGTCTTCGTGCTTTTCCGCAGCGATATAATAATTGCGCATTTATAATTAAGTATCAACTAAACTGATCGACCCCATCCAGGCTGTTCTAATCAGCGGCCAATCTCCGACGCTATCATTATTGCCGATCAAATTTCACCAAGCTGTTCCAACCAGTAGGGATATCCCCCACAAACTCCGATTCTATCCACGATTTTGTTTTGTTTACCACTTTCCACGCGACAGACGTCTGCAGACGACTTTCCAAAATGTCACCAAATATTTCAAAAATATCCACATTATTGGATTTCATTAAGACATTTGAAATCACCATGAGTAATACATTGACATAAGTACAAACATAGCTAGTATTGGTTCAGTTATCCTTGCGATAGACCTTGAAAATTTGGAAAAGGTTTCTGAAAAATATGTTTTGTACGCTCGTATAATAATGGTATAATAAAGGCGCATGGAAAGTGTTAAAATGGTTATGAAGTGGAAACTATTGTAGAACTAACCACATGATCTGTGAACTAACGTACCGTAAAAATTCACTCGCGAGCTAGCTCCATTTTCAACGAGAATAATATCAGTATATGGGGAAAATAGCGAGCCCAAAACCATGTGCTATAAAAGAAATATGAGCAAAGCCATCAAGCGAAGATCAATCAGTCGACTATTACGATGAGACCAATAATCATCAATCAAGAGCAAATTGATAACGATATAAGCGTTATTTCAACCGATAGCAATGCAAATAGGACTCAGTTCATACGTCTATTCAATTTTGTTTAAATTATTCAACGAGAATCGTCAATTGTTGTCGCGAGTTGCCATGCCAATTACCGATAAACACCAGTACTTAGTAAAACAGCAAATCGTATGTACAAGCCTGTTTTGAATTACGCGATAAGTAATTTTGATAATGATTGGACTCGTTGTAGATTGATTTCTGATATTTCTGTCAAACCAATTTGAAAAAGAAAATTTCCAAATTAAAATTTTGTATGGGAGACCATTTGGAAAAAACGTACCGTCCCACGTCAATGAAGCAAGGCTAATAACTTTAAACTGGAAAAAGTAATATATATCCTACACATATTCTATTAGAGAAAAGGGAAAAAGCAAGGAGCAAATTGTGTGAAAAGTGCAACGAGAAAGATTACTTAGATTACGCTTCTTTTTAACTGCATATTAATTCGAAAGATATGGTTAGAATTTTTTAAAAAATGGAAAAAAACATTAATTATATCTTACTGATGCTATGTTTTGGGTTTTATAGACTAATTGTAATTGCAAATCTTTGAATAAGTAAATACAAATATGGGAAACACCCAAATGTGATACTTTGATACGCTTGAAGATAATAAATTATATTGATAGGCGACCATATACAAATAATATAAAATGTGGGTTGAATTGCTAGATTATGAAATGTTATAGATATCCATATAATGCAGATATAAACGTATTTTGAAGTAATGAATTGCACTTATAGTGTAAGAAAACAAGTACAAATGTCAATTCCAAGGTTTTTGAAAAATGTTAGCACCCCATTGCTATGCATTTAAAAAGAGGTGAACATAAAGAAATTATTAAAGCTACAGGTATGTTAAATAAGAATTATTTTTGACAATTTTGAAGCAAATTAATTATACGTAATATGCCATAACATGATATGTTTTTGAAAACATTAAATTATGTTAGATATGGTGGTTTTTTTTATATGTTTCCATGATAAATGTAAACGTGCACTATCATATGGAGACACCAAATATGTAAACCCGTAAATGATGTGGAATGTGATTGTTTGATTTCATTATTTGTTTACTCAAACTTAGTTTAAAGCGCAAAACTTATATGAGCTCGGATTATTTAATTAATTATATTTGAAATGTAATTAAGAAGAATGTTAATGTTAAGTTTTCAAATATCACAGTTTAATATATTTGAAAATACAAAAGAAAAGAATATTATAACAATTATATGACTATTTTGGAAAACTTGTAGTGTTCATTTCTTGGACAAGATTTGAAATATCACAGTTTGATAGGATTATTTATATAGAAACGAATTATGTTTTATAAGTATATAATGTGGATTAATATAGACATGTACACTTATTATGTATTCTTGATGTGATATGTGATATGTGATTGTTTGATTACGATTAAGCTTGAATTGCATAGAAAACATAAAAAAGCATATCGAGCTTCGATAAAAATATGTACTTTTCCTTGCAATATTACTTTAAAAGTGAAAAAATACACAAGTACCAAATGCAAATCGAGCTTCGATAAATTATGTACTTTTCCTTGCAATATTACTTAAAAGTGAGAAATACACATGTACCAAATGCAAATCGAGCTTCGATAAATTATGTACTTTTCCTTGCAATATTACTTAAAAGTGAGAAATACACAAGTACCAAATGCACATTTTAAGCTATGAAACGTTTAAAAGAATTGAACACATGAAATGACTTAATAAAAATACATATAACAAAAGAGTTTGAAATTAGCAAACGATTCAGTTTATGAAATGTGGAGATATGCCTGTTTTGAATATAAGGAGATTATTACAATTATAGATGTTTTTGAAAAATCTATTTGTTATACTGTATGATTTGAGCATGTGAAGCAAACATGGATTAATTTCTGAATTTGTGAATGTAATGTGATCATACTATGCAAAATGTGTGAATGATGAATGAAAATAAATTTGAAAGAAAAAAAACAGCCATGATGTTGACAATAGTAAAGGTTCGTTTTCCAACATTTAATAGACACAATTTTGAGCTTAAAGTCGACTGAATCTAGAAAAATCCGACCTAAATTAGCAATACTATCATAAAGAGGAGATATTAAACTTAATTTTCGCTGACTTTTTGTGAAAATCGCCAGACTATCAAGCTCACAACGATTGATTAAATGGGGTCAATTGAGGTCATGCACATTAAGACAAAGCAGTGTCTGTAGAGGCGTGTCCTTTTATTGCAAGTTGATTGGTCAAACAATTGCTTGTACAAAATCATTTTTTATTGACTAGTTACACTGTGAACAAGTGAGCAAGGTGTGTTTGCGAAATCAGTACGTTGCACCATAGAGTGACCGATAATTCTAACAATCTATAGTTTGATCAAATTCCAAATTTAGCGAAGCCTCCTTAAAGGGATACGCAGTAGTGTTGAAGAATTATTTTGGTTATGTAATTTAATTCAGAATTCAAGAGGAACATCATTATTGATCAATTTTCCTGTTGCCACTCATGAAATCACTAAATCAGCCTTAAAGCTCATCAGTTTATAAAGCTTTATAACAGGTCAGAGTCACAAACTGGTCCAAAAAATGTTTCATTTCTAATAATGTTGAGAAATGCACCAATTCTGATTAAACGGGACAAAACTTAAGTTTTACATACTTAATGACCCACAAACTATATATAGTTGGAAAGCTTATGATTCAAGGTTTTTCATTTTTGCAAAAAAAAAAGAATCAAATTATGCAGGGTGTGTAACATTTTTACAGGGTGGAACATAAAAAAGTTAATAGTTTTTACTCCTCACAAAATATTTTGATAGTTTGTACAATTAGGGTTTAGCTGAAGATAGTCACCAAAATCAGAACAACCGCAGAAGGTGCTCCCAAATTTGCTAAGAATCACTTGCCCAAAATGTACACAGGAAAAGAACAGGGTGTCTAAAATTATGATGAAATAATGCATAAAATGAAGGTTTGTATATAATATTCTATGACATTTAGTTAGCATGGACTATTTAATTTAAAAGAAAATGGTTATCAAAATGAACTATATGAATATCGTTAAAGTTCCTTTTATTTTGAATACAGGGTGGTCCCAAATAGGTCTAAATAGCAAATTCTTCATGAATCTATGAACAATTCTGTGAAGAAAAAAATGCTGGCTTTTTTTAGTTAAATGTTTTACTACCCAGGGTAGAAAAGGACCGAAGAGTCACACAAATGAAATAGAGAGACTGCGATTTGGCCATTGTTTAATCAATAAAATGAATAAAACTGTGTATTTTTTTACATTAAAACACTCCCTGAATTGAACATCATATTCTAGTAGAGAATGTCTAGATAACAATTCAATATTATTATTCATAGTAGCAGGCACATGTTATTAACACATATGAGAAGTTTGAAAACTTTCCTATGTACACTTTTAAAATGGCATCAATTTCAAAAGTTCTAGTTTTCCGCTATTTTGTGTAGAAACCTATGGGCGCCACATCCACCGGCGCCACATCCACCGGCCCCACCCTTGACTCGCTCGACGTTTAGAGTGATAATTTCCCTGTTGCTAAACATGTGGCTTTAATCCTTTTTTTTTATTCGGTAGCTGGATAAATTGTCTTTAATATGATACCAAAAATGTTATGTTTTTTTGACAACTTCTATTTAAAATAGAGACACGTATCACGATTTTAAGGATTTGTTTAAACGGCCCACCTTATTTGATATACCTATATAGTGACCTGTGACCAGCAGGGGAGCATACTTGGTTTTGAAAAACGTTAAAACACACGTGACCTCTATCCTAAAGCAAGGTCAAGGTCAATCAATCACCCAAGTTGGCATGGATGTCCACATTTTTATTTCACCAACTTCAAAGAACGTTTCGAAACGGGACCGGAAATCCCCATGCTCCCCAACTAATACATGTAGTGTGAAATACTGGTCTAGCCGTAGATCAGCGTTTGAATTGTTGTTTTGTACAAAGAGGGCTGAATTTGTTTAATCCTTACAAGTTCATACATGTAATACAATTGTAAAAATGTACAAATCCCAGTTTGTATCAAGACATCACTGAATAAACCCGAAAAAGTATGGTTTGGTTTAGTTTGCTTGAGCAACCTTCGTTTCCAATCTGGTTCTACGACCCAGCAAAAATGTACAAATCCCAGTTTGTATCAAGACATCACTGAATAAACCTGAAAAAAGTAGCGAATGAATACAAAAGGACAAATGGAATGTACACTGTGTGTCATATCCATGACACGTGTGTGCGGCCAACCGCGTGCGTGTGGCAATAATCGCGCTCGTACGTTTGGATTACTTTTAGCTCGTGTACAAATATAAACGACATTTTCTCGCCAATTTGAATCTGATTATGGGCCATTCCACAACAATGGGATCATTTGTGTTTTTATCATTCTTTGAACCGCGAAATCTTACTGCAAGGACATATCACAAATGTTTATTAATATTATGGTAAAACTCGACGAGTTCTACTCAGAACACCATGGTTTGCCATACTTTGAATGACATTATCAGGTTTTGTACTGAAAGGCCCTCAAAACCATCAAAGCACTGTTTCCACAGCTCGATGTCTCAAGTTTATGCTGCTGAATTTAATTCTCAATTCAAGTTTTTGTATGATTTTGGTACGAGAAAATATAGCAAACGTATCAAACCAAAATTATAAAGGCATTTACTTCTGCTCTGCCTACATTAATCTTCACGTGAACTTTTAATATCAAATGAACTTCCACGAAATGTGTGTACTTTCCGATATCAGCACAGCTAGCGTTCCAACATAAACTGAATGTACCAAATTTGCAATCGTTAATGAACAATCCCGTAGCAAACCCACCGCGCTATTAACATAATATAACCTTGAAAGTCTCTGGTACATCATTTTGGCTATAAAAAATGTTGAAGTTCAGTATTTCAAACGACTGTTTTAAGCTTGTGAACTCCGTGATAGATGTTTCTTGGTATAGGTATTTTATTACGTTATGAAAGGTAATATTTTATAGGTCCAATGTTTTTCTCACCATATATATCGAGAAAAAAATAGAAATGCAACCATATGGCTTGCAGAAGGTCCGAAAAGGGAAGAAAACATGAAAGGCGTTATCGTAAGCGGCGTTATCCTGTAAAGTGTTATCACCCTCATTTGAACGAAAATATGTGACCTGCTCCCACAAAACCAGACAAAAGTGCTGACAAATATTTTTTTCTGATTTGTTGAGATTAAAAATGCTGAAATAAAAAGCTTTAAATGATGTATCACTTGGAGAAATTGCTCAAACTTTTGCCAATGAAAAATCAATATTTCTCTTGAAAATTCCTTTGTCTTCTATTGATTTGTGACAACTCTATTGAGCTGTATCTCCGTAAGTGTTCTGGCGGCTTATGTCTGGTTTTGTGGGAGCAGTCAACACATTGCAAGAGCACAGTCTTACTTCATTGGAAAATCTTTGAGAAGTCTAGATACAGCTGCGAAACATTGAAAACAGTGAGTTTGTTTCTTCTTTCGTGTTCTATATAACGCATATCACTTTGTGAACCAAACGATTTCTTCTAGAATATGCTGTAAGTGTAAATATATGGCTCATTATCCACATATATGATTGTTAACTACCGCGCTGCACATAGCCAAATCGCCATATTGAGCATGTGCTATCGACAGGCTTATTGCGCGTGTGGATGTCAGGATAACCATGGATAACGCTGTTCACAGGGATAACGGAATTCACCCTAAAATGTCCATTATCAATAAAAAAAAAGAAAACAACTTCACAATATGCAATGTAGTGTGCATGTTATCCAATAATAATACCATTACAAATAGCAAATATAGTTATCTTTATATAATGACATACAATTTCAATGTTGGGGCTTAAATAAAATATAACAATTTATACATTGCAGAAGGGAATATTCTTCTACTTGATTAAAATTGACAAAACCGGTTTTGAAAAAGGTACAAAATTAAAAGCAGATAGTAGTCAAAGCGTTTATTCATAGCAAGAGATTTGTTGATGCTAAAAAAATGAAAATCATTCTTCTGT